>CM071599.1:108693802-109940989 GCA_036435485.1 Saposhnikovia divaricata | reverse complement strand
TGCATGATGGGGCATCTCCTAATGACACCATAAAAAACACATAGGCTTCACTAGTTTTTACTAGTGACTCTTTGCCAGTGTCACCTACTGTTGTAATTCATCCCACTTCTGTGGAGACAACAGTAGCAGAGTCATCCCATCCGGTTGTAGAAGTTGCACCTGTAACTGAGGAGTCTAGCTTGCCTAGCTCTAGCTCTGACTATTTTTCACAATGGCTGAAGCCTGTGCAACATGGCAGTGCTTCAGGATCAGGGTCTGTTCTACAACAATTGATGGTTGAAGCACTTCAAAGCTTATTTATGGATCAGATTCCTGAGTTCATTAAGATTGCTCAACATCTTCTTACTTCCAACATGCAAAATGCTGACTATGAAGCCACCTTACTCTATCACAAGCAAGATGTTGAGCAATAGCAAGAGAAAATAGCAGATGAAGCTGAAAGAGATGGTAATGTTGATGCATGGATGCAAGGGTATGGCAGCATCTCTCTCAGTGAAGCTCTTCAATATATAAGGGAGGAATATATCACTTTAATAGGGTCAAATGCTAAATCTCTAACTCCCAGTGAAGTATATGAGGCTGTCAATGATGTTTATAAAGGAAGCTTGAAGGTTGCTCACCTGTAAATCTGAGAAATAGTAGTTTATAAAGGAAGCTTGAAGGCTGCTCACAAAGGAGTTAAATATGAAATTGAAGAAGTTTGTAAAGCCACAACAAAGGTAGTGAGAGAGCTTCAAAGTCAATTCACTAAAGAATTTCACTATCTGGATTCTATCTTCAGAAATGTTAAAGACTGCAAAGCAGCCTGTAAATCTCTGGATGATAGACTTCCTATGATACAAGACTCCATCACAAAGCTCTCATCTCAGATGGACAGACTCACAGAACAGACTACTACTGCCAAAGCTGCTATCAAGATTCTGTTTGCTAATCAATATGGGGATAAGGCAGTAACAGATGTTCCTCTTCATGACATGACAAAGTATGAGGTACAAAGACTCAAAGAGCAATCACTCACTGGTTTTAAGGCAGCACACTTGATGTCTAAAGTGGACAGTTTGGAATCAGAAGTGGTCTCTCTAAAACAATTCAATGTTGAGCTCAAAGATTCTGTTACCCTACTGAATGAAAAGTTGGACACTCAAGGCACTTCCACTACTGAGGTTCTCCTCAATCAACAATAGATGATTTCTGCCATGATGCTGCATATGGGAGTCCCTCAACCTACCTCACAACCTCCAGTCTCCTCTACAAACCCAAAGGTCTCAACAAAGAAAATTGTGTCTGCTACCAAGCCTAAGGGGGAGAAGTTAGACTCAAAACCAAAGGGGGAGAAAGGAATTGTCATATCTGATCTCTCAAAACATTCAAAATCTACAACACCTCAAGCTCCAATCCAAGGCAAGGGCAAAACCAAAATCTCTGAAATTCTTCTACCTAAACCTTACCTGTCAAACCTATCACCTCTCTACCAACTGTCACCCTACCAACTGTGCATATCACTACTCCAAGTGGTTTGCAATAATCAATCACATCCATAGTGGTGGCAGGTTCTATGCCAAGTGGTCAAGTTCAAACCCCCAAACATGAAGAAGATCAACCAGTTGAGGTGAATGTAGTCACACAAGCCAAACTGATAGAAGTAGCAAACTTAGAGAAATATCATGATGTTGCCTTCTTGAAGTTTCTGCAAGACACTAAGACATATGCTAGTGGTGATGCTCAAAAGTATCTGAGAAGTTTGAGGGAGCAAATCAACTACTTCACTGTGGTCCCAAAGAAAGTTGAACAAGTGTTTGTCAAAGAGATTACGATGATGTCTAAATCTAAGATATGGCATCTTTCATATAATACCTTGACATCCTTGAAATACAGTGAAGTAGATATAGTTTCCAAGCTGATTGAGCAAGCTAATAAGAATACTAGGAGTTTGTTTGATGATCTGAGGGATGGTCAACCCTCAAGGCTGCCAGAAGTGATTACAAATGCAAGAACCATCATCTATCAATCTGGCACCAGGCCTGAAGATATTAAAAAATTGGTCATTCCCAGACATCTCACACTCCAGAACCATAGTCGCATCACTACCATTATTGATAAGCTGCAAAAGAAGAAGGGACTAAGGAGTGCTGACGAGTTGAAAGCTTTGCAGATCCTCAAAACATTCATAGCAACTGGCATGGTCCCTAAAATGGCTAAGGCAAGGAAAGATAAGGATGATGATGATGAAGATAAGAGTGATAGGAGAGGAAGACATCATAGGAGTGATAAGGGGGATAATGACAAGAAGAAAAGGAATGATGATAAAGATAAGAAGAAGGGAGATGATGACAAGGGGATTGAGAGAGTGTATGAGAAAAAGAATGGAAGACAGCAAGACCTAAGCATTACCGACTGTACTCTCAACAAAACACAAGACTCTATGTCTAGGGTGGATGCAATTAGTGATGAGTTAACAATATCTGAATCTATGGTTTCTGCAACTATCTTTCCAACTCAAGCAAAGGAGATTCAAGTCAAGAAACCGTCTGTATGTCTCCAAAAGCAAACTGCTAATGGTGTACTACAATGGTCAAAAGTCAAAGGTTTCAGATTACTCTCAAGTGACAAGATGCAAAAGGTGAAATTCAAGTCCAAGGCTAGAAAGGCAAAGAAAGTAAAGACACCTGACTCCCAAGCCATCACAATAGTCCCAGGGCTGAAATTGCAACCTCTTGATGAAGATTATGATGAAGATCAATTGCTTTTTCTGAGGGCTCAAAGAATCTATCATGTGGCTATTGTTGATAACTATCTTGAATTCAAATACACTGATGGTAGACAGTTCAAGTTCAAGCAAGGATTGTGTCAACACTGGGGCAAATTGTATGACATTGAAAGGATAATTGCAATGCTGAACATTGAGGATGAAGTAGAGAGTGTATGGAAGTTAGAATTAATTGACTTTATGAAAATGAAGAGAGATCATGAGGAAAAGTTGAGGAAGGAGTTGTTGGAAAAGTGGAAAAAGAGAGAGGAGGAGCTTAATGAGCTTGAAACCAAAGCAGAAGAGTTAAGGGCTAAAGGGTTGTGCAGAGTTTAGTTCAATCCCTATGTTGTGAAATATAGGAGGAGGAATGGAGATAATGTCAACATCAGAATGAACCTGGTCAACCATTACCCTGCAAGTGTGTTAAAGCCAGTGCTTGAAGATTTTAAGAATTCAATTCTACTTGATGAACTGGATGCTATGGCAGATATCATAAAGGCTATGGATGAGAATGCAAGGAAAGAGGAAGAAAGGAAAAAGAAGGAATATGATGATTTAGAAGCCAAGGCTCAAGGGATGAACTCAATGGAAAAAGGCTAGTAATTCTTCATAGTCTGTAAGAATGCTCTCTTTGTAATTTTATCCATGTTGTTAATCAATTTCATACCTGTACTTTTAAAGCTTTATCTTTATGTATGATTAGGCTTGTTATCAGACATGAAATTGTGACTAAGAGTCTTACTCACAATTTGGGGGGAGATTCTTAGTCACAGAGGCATGCCTGTATACATCTAATAACAACCCTAACTATTTGTAATCCTTTGCATTACTTACATGACCCTTTAACTGGGGGAACCTCTAGTTGTAGAGTTTCTACTTGTTTTAGTACCTGTAATAGGCATCAAAATTCTACATGTGTAACTGTATAAATTAGTCATGAAATAATGCTTGAAAGAAGAACAAGAGATCATGCCTCAAGCTTGGAGAACAAGGCTGCAGAAATAAACACAGTTGGATTTTGAAGATTGAAGATTTGCCTAAGTACTAATTCGAGAAGTATTTTCCTCTATTCGAGATGTCTAGCATTCGATAAGTCAAGGATTCAATATCTATAACGACACTGTTCGATATCTCTGGAAGTCAACAAGTCAAAGTCTCATTCGATAACTCGAAGATTCGACATGTCTAATACTCTATTCGAGAACTCAAGAAGTCAACAAGTCAAAGCATCATTCGAGTTCTCTAAGAGTCAACAAGTCAAAACTATATTCGATATCTCAAGGACTCAAGAAGTTATTCGACATCCCAAGGATTCCATAAGTTAAAAGCTCTATTCGACAAGTCAGGGATTCCTGAAGAAAAGATTAATTCGAGAAGTACGTGATTCAATATGTCAATTATACAGTATTCGAGAACTCAGAGTTATCTATCAAGTCAATTCTAGTTCTCAAATCAATCACTTAGTTACTTCTCGAATGCAGTCTTGGAGACAAAATACTGAAGATTGTACAAGTTAGAAACCTGCAGCAAGCCAAAACACTTTCAGGACCACGGTACTGTACAGTGTCTTTGGAAAGACTACAAGAATTTTAGAGAGTTGTTACAAGAGACAAGCTGCTAAAGAAGTGGATCTGAGCAGAGTTAAAGGAATTCAAATTTCAAGCCGTTTGGATGTTTACTCAAAAAGGGATAGACATGTTAAAAGTAATTTTGTCCGTCACTTTATTTGTAGTAGGTAGGTTGTACACATGTTCTATAAGTGTACAACCTCTCTTCTCTAGCAGTTAAGTTTTTAAGAAGAGATCTCTCATTATAACTGAGAACATCTCTCTAAGAAAACGAAGCTGAGAATACTACCATTTGTATTCACAGGTTGTAGCGAATCTTTATCTAATACAATATTAGATTAAAGTGAGTGAGTGTGTTCTTGTGTTCTTTATTTCCGCACTTACGTTTTTTTAAACACAAACACACACGCTTTGCTACATATAACATCAAACAGGCTCAAACATTCAAACCATTGTTCTTAAAATTCCTATTCAAAATTCCTATTCAAAGGAAAAGTTTGAAAATACATTCAACCCCTCTGTATTTTCTTGTCTGTGTATTTCACACTCAACACGGTCATGCTATTAGAATATTTTGTCTCACATGCTTGGTCTTTTGCCTTTCATTATGGGTGCGCAATAACATAATTTATGCTTTGGCCTGCTTCCAAAATGTGTCTGACAAAATCTCAGTACATCTATATGTTTATTTTTACTGCACACCCCAAGACCCTTATATAGATTTGTTAAATTCTAGCTAGAGGTGTGGACTGGGGGTTGGAGTGCTCCATCTGGTGTTTATAGTCCCAGGTGTTATAGATTTTGACATGTACAACCATCAAGATATGGAGAAAGAATTTGTAGAAGAAATCCATATCCTAGATTTTCAATGAAGGCTAGATATTAAACTGCAAGTCAGTCCCAGAGTTGCTCGAGTAATAAGTGGATTGATCATAATAAATTACAACTCTTTTACGTTTATACATTACATAAGTCATCATAAGTCTCTTTTACGTTTATACATTACATAAGCACAAATTTAGCTAAAATATAAAACTGTATATTATTAGTACATGTAAATGTAACACATGTTAATCCTAATACTTTTTTTTTTGAGAAAATTAATCCTAATACTTATGTTTTCTTTTATATTTTTTAATGTATTTTTTTTCTAATTATACATTTTAATATTTTTTATTTATGGCATTAGATAAAGTAAATATAGTGCAATTTGACCATCCGTTGTCGTCATTTTTTATTTATTTACTCGGAGATAACCTTAAAAGTATAAAATACGAACACACAACGATTTCAAATTCCTATATTTTAAATATTTTTAACAAAATTGGAAAATTCATGATGAAAATGTCAAAAGATTGATATAACCCTCGATATATTTAGGATTTCCTAAATCCTACGTCAAAAGGGTCTTGTTCTAATAGAAACTAACTTAGAATAGAAACTAGAAACTAAACCTAAATTAAATATTTCAAGCTAATCTAATAACCAAATTAGGGTAGTCCAATACAAAAAACGTTTAAAATTATTGTCTCTATTCAACAAAAATATAAGAAAATAGGAAAAAAATTTAAAAAAAGTTACTGTTCACGTGATGACGTGGCACGTGAACAGTAATTTTTTTAAAAAATTTTTTTATTTTTTTTATATTTTTGTTGAATAGAGCCAAGAATTTTAAACGTTTTTTGTGAAGGTGCCCCTAGCGGGGGCATTAAAATAAATGAAATATAATTTATTTAGTGTAGGTTTCTAGTTTCTATTCTAAGGTTGGTTTTATATATATATATATATATATATATATATATATATATAGAGAGAGTTGCACTTCATAGCAAACACCTTATATAACAAACAATAAAGAACACCTCAAATCTAACCTAATATAAGAATTCCATCATGGCACCCAATACAAAAAGTTATTATTTTTTTACCCTCTATCCATCCAGCAAAAAAAAATAAAAAAAATTTTTTAAAAAATTACTGTTCATGATGACGTCACTGATGACGTTAGCATGACGTCATCATGAACAGTAATTTTTTTTTAAATTTTTTTATTATTTTTTGCTGGATGGATAGAGAGTAAAAAAATAACAACTTTTTGTATTGGGTGCCCCTGGCGGGACCATTGGATCTATCAAATCTAAGGTGTTCTTTATTGTTTGTTATATAATGGTGTTCTGTATAGAGCAATGACATATATATATATATATATATATATATATATATATATATATATATATATATATATATATATATATATATATATATATATATGGAAAAGAGTATCTAAAGTGCGGCTTAAAATATGACAAATATGATAAATTAATTATTATTTGAACAATCCAATCATATGGATGTTACATTCATACAAAAATACGTGAATGTACAAATTTTCGTGTAATTTAATTATTTGGAACTATAAATTTATAGCAACTGTGTCGTTGAATATATATGGAAAATAGTATTATTATAAAAGTGATGCTCCACTATTTCAAATATAATAAAAATTTGTATACAATGTTATTTCAACATAAAATTTTCATCCGTACGGTTGGATTATTAAAAATAATAATAAAATATAAGATTTATGGTGCACTAATAGAGAACTTCTCTATTGTACTTTAGAAACTCCATATTTTGGGCAAATATTATATATAAATTTTTAATTATATAGGAGTAATAATCAATAGTAGTTCACTATATATCATAAAAAAGTTAACAAATAATTAAACAAAACAAATACAAATTCACAAAAAATCAAACAAATAAATAAATACTTAAATAAATAACTGAAATTTAATTAACCCTGTTTAAAAAAATGCTAAGAAATATTTTATTATGAAATTCAAAAGGCTATAATGATACGATTCAGTCTAAATATAGTTTGTATATTGGACAATTTTATCGAGTGGAAACAGATAATAAAAATTATAATATGTTGAATAATAGCATAATTTTTTTTAAGTAATGATAAAATATATGAGGAGTCGCCATTAACTCAGAGTAAAGAACTTCCATTACAAGTTAATAATAAATATACAAATTATTCTTTATAATATATTTTAATATCTTATAGTAAAATATTATTAAAATAATACTTTATTAAAATAATAATTAATAATATATTATATTATAAAAAATATAATACATATTAAAATTATCTTATTAAAAGTATATTTTATAAAAATATTATGTATTTTATTTATTTTAAATAATTATTTATGAAATTCAATAAATTTTAATTACTTGATGAATAATACTAATAATAATAATAATAATAATATGAATATAGTAATATTATAAAAAATATATTTTACATTCCAATGTAATTTCTCTTACTTGAATTGAATTTGATCTTTTCAAAATATTATTCTCTATCCAGAAACAAAAACAAAATTCAATATCTTTTTCATTTAATATTAAAAATTCAATTCTTTTTATACAAAAATTAAAAGTTGAGAATGAATTTATAAAAAATCATGCAAATTCAAAAAAAAAAAAAAGTATGCTAAAAATAAAAATTAATGTATTTATTTAATGTATAAAATTAATAAGCCTACAAAATAGATGACCATGTCTACCTACTCTTTTTTTTGTATTATTTAGGCTTCTTCAAGTGATCACGATGTTTCTCAGGTATATGAATAACTATGATGATGTCTGTGTCATGAGGCTAAAGTAAATATAAATATGCCTTATGAGGTTAAAGTAAATATAAATATGCCTTAAAAATGTAACGTTTATGTACATTATATTTCTTTCACAATTCTCTTTTGACTGGGATATGATTGTTTTGTATGACACTAAAAATGTTTTTACTTTCAACATTTCCAGGTACTTTTCTATGCCAAATTCAAAAAAGTTGCAACACTACTCATCAAGCTCATCTATATGTAGTGGATGTTGTTAAGTGTGCCTTTATTTGTATGGGACAAGGATCAACAAGGACATGGATAAATGTAAAATGTATATTGAATGTAAATACAACTATGACGGTTATTTGCGGATCAGGCAATCAAGGTGATGGAAGGTTAAGAAACGTTACAAAGCAGTAGTTGATTTGGAGGAAATGTTTATGGGTGATGTGATGATAGCTGGTCTTCTGGAAACTACTCTGCAAGTCCTGAAAGAAATGGTTATGGGTGATGTGAAGGTACAAAGATTGATGGATGTTATGGAAATTGATACAAAAGCAAAACAAAGTTTTCTTATATTACTCAAAGAACTGAGATACCAGATATATAGATATATATACTGGTACGTTACATTATTATGCAGATAAGAAAAGAATCCTAAAATGTAGGAAACAAACTACTAACGAACTACTACAAACCAGGAAACAAGATAGAATGCATGCTAACAACCATGCTAACAAACTATGCTAACAAACTATGCTGATATGCCTCAAAGCTGATATGTATCGCAGCTAAGTAGTAGGAGAACTAACATCCCCCCTCAAGTTGGGAGACAAAGAATTGCAGACTCCTAACTTGGCAAGAAGATAAGACAACTGAGATGACGATAAAGCCTTAGTAAAAATGTCAGTAGGTTGATCCACAGACAAGATATGGTGAGTAGCTATCATTCCTTGTTGGAGCTTTTGCCGAACCAGATGACAATCAATGTCAATATGTTTGGTACGCTCATGAAAAACAGGATTCGAAGCAATATGCAAGGCAAACTTATTGTCACAATAAAGAGTAATAGGAGTGAGATTAGTGAGATCAGAAATCTTCATTTCAGTTAGAAGAGAGACGATCCAAGTCAACTCACAACAAGTATCAGCTAAAGCTCGATACTCAGCCTCTGCAGAAGAGCGAGAAACAATAAGTTGTTTCTTACATTTCCAGCTAACAAGAGAATCACCCTGTAGAACACAGAAACATGTTAGAGACTGACGAGAGTTAGGACAGCTAGCCCAGTCCGCATCACAGTAGGAAGAGAGAGCAATATTCTTCGCCGATGAAAACAATAACCCTTGATCACAAGTACCTTTCAGATACTTGAGTACCTTAAGAGCTGCATGCCAATGGGACTGACGAGGAGCAGTCATAAACTGAGCCAAAACATGAAAGGGTAGGACAAGTCTGGACGCGTGATTGTCAAATAAATCAAGCGACCAACCAAACGTCGATAGGCAGAAACATCTGTGAGAAAAGGCGTGGTTGTATCACCAAGTAACGTATGATGCTGATCCATTGGTACGCATGAGGATTTGGAATCAAGCATGCCAGTATCTTTCAAGATATCCTGAACATATTTATGTTGATGTATGATAAGTGGATTTATATCCACTTGGAGCGTTCCATATCGGCTTAAATTGATTGTCTTGGGCTCAAGTTTGTTGTAATTTTGATGTGTTTTGCTTAGTTGTGCAGATTTACGAGAATGTTGATTAAGGTGGATGCTTCTATCGTTTTTGGAGAATTAATTGATTGAAATTCGGATTTCTGATACAGTTGCGCAGTCTACACTGTTTTGGACATATCTGGAGTTCTAGAAATCCGTTTTCAGCGATCTTACTGCCCACGCGAAGCTTGGGAGATTTTCTACAATATGGGACAGGTGTTGCACGGGCAGGTTGCGCGTGGTTGGTGCAGGCTGCGCGACAAACAGACTGCTGGGCGCAGGTTGTGCGCGGAAAATCTTGAAAATTACTGTTTTGGCCATATCTTGAGTTCTAGAAGTCCGTTTGAAGCCCGTAAGCAGTCCACGCGAAGATAACGAGATTCTCTATCATTCTAAGGTGGTCCAGAGGTCGAATTATGATTGGAACGTTCCAGAAATACTTAAGAAAAGGCAGCTACGAATTTTCCTTCAAAACCGAATCAGTTTAGGAAACGTATTATGTGCCGAGCTGCAGAAATTCAACTTTGACAAGGAAATTGCTATAATTCCTACTTCTAATAAGTATGGTAATTGCTCTGGGCGGCTAGAACATTCCAGAATCAGATCTATACATTGAATTTGCAATTCTATTCTCATTCAAGAACGGAAATTGCCAATCTTCTATTCCAACTCTGAAACGGCAATTGCTTGGTGGACAAGACTTCTAGAGCCTATATAAACACATCCAACCCTTGTAATTTGAATCATTAGGAGAGAACCATTACATATCAATTACTTAGTTTTATTTGTATCTTTTCATACTTTATTTTTATCATGGTTTCATCAGATCCCATGATGACGAGAGGTTCGATTATGAACTAATCGTTGTCATGGGATTCTAACGGATTTATTTATGGAGCTTTAGTATCTTGATTGCTTTAAAGATCTGTGTGTGATGTATATCTGATATCCTCGTATGGTTGTGCTTAATTGCTAGATGCGTAGCTAACATCTAATTTGTTAATCTCTTGTGAAGTGAAAGTGGATCTTGAGATTTAGAACTTGCCATGCTAGCATAGGTTCATGATTGTTTATCAACATGATTCGTAGTATGTGATGAAAATACTTATATTGCCCTGTGTGATCTTTATGGATAATTTGTTCTTCAACCGTTATGTTTTCAAATTCTATAGACATATAGGGTCTAAGCATAATTGGTGTCTATTCATCTTCTATCTCTTTTGTGGATGTATGTTTAGTTTGGTATTCGTATACTGAGAAGTAGCGTATACTTGTTTCGTGTTGTCCGATCAGATATCATAATCATTGCATATAGTGATTAAAGGCGTCAGATCTAAGCAAAGTATTTAATGAAGTTAGGATTCCATGTTTTCTCTTGCAGAAGTAATTCGATTCCAATTCTCGTTAGTTAGTTAATTCTTAGTTTGTTAATTTACTTCTTAGTTAATTTAGTTTATTAAACCCAAAATTGTTATTTGTCTTAGCAGTGAATAATCATACATTGTTGCATAGGTGCATCTACTAAATTAAAACCATAACCAGATCTCTGTGGGAACGAACTTGACTTATTCATATATTACTTGTGACCACGTACGCTTGCGTGATTTAGTGCAAACAATGTACATAAATTCCGTTAGCTGACCTGGAGAGTTCAAGACCCAAAAAATAGTGAATAGAGCCCAAGTCCTTAATTTGAAACTGTGTACCAAGAAACTGTACAACCTCAGCAAGCACGGAGGAATCATTCCCCGTTAAAAACATATCATCAACATAAATCAATAGATAGGCAACTGACTTGTCACGTTGAAAGCAAAACAAGCTGGAATCACTAAGCAACTGAGCAAAGCCAAACTTTACTAGAGCATTAGACAAGGCAATAAACCACTGACGTGGTGCTTGCTTAAGTCCATAAATCGATTTGATAAGACGACAAACCAAACGCAAGTTAGCAAAACGTTCTTGAATCTCAATAGGAGGTATATAACCCGGAGGCAAGCTCATATACACCTCTTCATCAAGGAGACCATGTACGAATGCATTCGTTACATCAAGTTGTTTAATAAACCAATTAAGTTTGGCTGCCAATGTAAGCAAGATACGTACGGTAGACATCATAGCCACCGGAGCAAATGTCTCAAAGTAATCCAATCCCTTCGTTTGGGTAAATCCCTTGGCAACTAAGCGTGCCTTGTATCGATCAACATCACCATTTGGATGATACTTAATTTTATATATCCATTTGCAGCTGACAACTGAAAGGCATATGACTCAGCCTATTTGTAGTTAGAGGATCCTAATCAACTTAAACCAAATTGTAATAAGTAAATATACATATGAACTGTCACAGGAATCTCAAGAAGTATTATCTGTCAGAAGAAAGAAGAAAAGTCAATCTATAGTTTTGATGTCATACACTGGAAGACGATTCAGTTATCTGATCAAGCCCAGTACAGCATTGAAGTTAATGGATTCATTTGAACAGTGACAGAGATTTTTCGAGTGATAGTTTGAAGATCAGTTACAGTACAAGAGAATTTAGAGAAGAAACAAACCACAACCTAAAGTCAAAAGTGAAGAAGCATCATTGAAGTTAGTCGTTCATGAACCAGACAGTACATCGAACGTCAACATAAATCAGTGGTAATTCTTTACTACCTTTAGTGGTTTGTAAGAATTAAATTAATTATTTATTGATTTAATTAAATTCATTTAAAATTGATATAAATTAATTTAGTTGATTTAATTAAATGAATTAATTCTGGAAGAATTAATTTATTAATTAAATTAATTATTGTATCAATTAAATATGAATTAGTTAATCATTAATTAATTAAATGGATCAATATGACTTAAAGAAAGAAGATTGGATTAAGTCTTGGAGGATGAAAAATTCGGTATGACTTATTTTAAGTCTTACCGACAGAAGCCTTTTCAGGATTAAGTCTTACCGACCTAATTTATGTCTTACCGACCTCTGCCAGCTGTTGTAAGTCTTACCGACACATTTTATGTCTTATTGGAGGTTTGTGTAAGTCTTAATGAAGGAAAATCAAGTCTTGGAAGCTGTTTAAGTCATGCTGGAGCAGTTAAATATCCTACAGAAAGCCAGCAAGACCTGTTACTGATATAAAAGAACAGAACAGACCAGATTAAGTCATAACGGAGAAAACACAGCAGAAAACATTTCATCAAGACCAGAATTCTCTCTCTCAAGAACACCAAGAACACCAAAGCTTAAACAATTCCCAGAAATTCAAGTTCTTCATCTTTGTGATATTCTATCCGATAGAACTTGTTTATTTGTGATTCTTGTACTACTAGCGAATTAAGTTTCCTAGTTCTTATCTTGATTATTATTAACTAAATTAGAAAAGTTCATGTCGAATTTTCTAATTAGTTATTAACATCTTGATAAGTTGTTATACTGATTTTGTAACACCACATCAAGTTAATATACAGTTATATTCAACTTGAAAAATTGTGTTAAATAATTCCGCAGATAAATTTGTCTTTATCAAATTTAATTTAAAGGACAAATTTCGATAAAAAGGTAAAGATTGTATTCAACCCCCCCTTCTACAATCTTATCGGACCTAACAATTGGTATCAGAGCCGATTGATTGATACACAAATCAAAGATCCCATTTTACTCGATTAAAAATCATCCCCGAATTTTTTAACTCTCTTAAAAAATTCATCATGTCTTCTAAAGTTGGAACTGTGAAAATTCCCATATATGACAAAAATAGTTATGATATGTGGAAGAACAAAATGTTAATGTTCCTCGAGGTTGCAAATCCTAAATACATGAAAGTCTTATCAGAAGGACCAATAATACCTTTTGGAGTAATTCCTGAAGTTGTTACTGATGGAAAAGTTATTTCCCCTGCAAGGTATGTACACAAAGACTCTTCTGATTACACTCTTGCTGAAAGAGAGGAAGCTGGACTCGACATTAATTTAAGACTGATCTTAATAGACTCTCTAGACTCTGTAATGTACAGTCATGTGATTAACTGCAAAACTGCAAAGCAAATGTGGGAAACCATTGAAACTGTGAATGAAGGAACAGAGGAAGTTAGGGAGAATCGACTAGAAATTCTGACTTCTGAGTATGAACACTTTCGATCAGCATACAATGAAAGTATTCAAGATGTGTTTGAAAGATATAACAAACTTGTCAACAATTTACAGATGAATGGCAAGTACTACACTCAGAAAGAGATCAACAGAAAATTTCTACTGTCAATGCCTGTTCATCTAGAACATAGAATTACAGCTATCAGAGAGTCTAGGAATCTAAGTGAAATAACTGTAGAAATACTCTTTGGTGTTTTAAAAACCTATGAACTGGAACAATCTCAACAAAAGGAGATTTATGGAAAAGGAAGAGTTGCTAATACTTCTACAGCTCTTATTGTTGAGAACAAACATGAAGTGAAAGATAAGGTTATTCAACCTTGTAATGTTGACAGTGGTAAGCTTGAAGTTGAAGTTGGTCAAACGAATGCTAGTCCAGATGAAGGTGACTTCTATTCATTAGAAGAACTAGATCATTTGGAAGATGAGTCCATGGCTTTGTTGGTAAGGAAATTCAGCAACTTCAGATTCAGGAAGAATCCCAAGTTCAGGTACAAATCTAACTATAACAGGTTCCAGAGAGGAGGTTCTTCATCCTCAAGTAACAGAGGAGGTTACAAAACTGGAACAGTTGAAAGAAGTAAAATTAGATGCTACAACTGTAATGAACTTGGACATTTCGCTACTGAATGTCAGAAGATAAAACAAAACCAAAGAAAAGACTTTGGATCTGAGAAGAAGAAGACAGGTAGAGCCTATGTGGCTGCTGGAAAGAGTTGGGATGATACAGACTCTGAAGATGAAGAGTATGGCAATCTTGCCCTGATGGCAAAATCTGATAACTCCAGTGGTACTTCATCTGAGGTATCATGTACTGATAGTCAATATATCTATCAACTTAGTGATACAATAGGTAATGCTAATAGAGAGATTGAAAGACTAAATTTGGTAATTACAGATCTTAGTAATCAATTATCAGAATTACATGATGTACAAAATTGCCATGATAAACAAAAATCAGAAATAAAATTCTAAAAGAACTTGAGAGGTCTCTAGCGTTGATAGTGGCTCAACAACGTGAAACAATAGCTGAGCTAGAAATAAGGGCTAATGCTACTTCTAATTCATGTAAAGTAGCTAAAGAGTTGTTTAACCAACAAACTATTAATCAAACCGTAGGAATTGGGTTTGACTATAATGAGGCTGTTGGTCGAAAAAGCATTATTACCCCTAATCGTGTCAGTGCTGTAGATAGGGGTATACCATTAGTGCTTAAGAGTGTTAGTAATCCACTCTTTAAGACATCCATAGCAGAACCTTTGGATACAACATCTTTAATCATTAAGGAAGAGATGCGCATTGAGGATGTAGCTAATGGCGTAGTCTTAGAAAGTAATCAAGTTGTTAAAAATGATAAAGATAGAAAGACTGTGTTTGTAAAAGCAGAAAGAGTTGGTGAGTCTACTAGTTCATTGAAAACTAGTAGCAGAAGTAACAACATGAATAAATGCAACAACAAATCTACCATGCATGCTATTCCTGTTATTGATACTGCTCATAAGAAATGCGATGTTGTTAATTGCATGTCTTGTGCTTTTAATATAATGTCTGCTTACTTTAACGGTAATCATGCATGTGTTAATAAGAATGCTCCTAGACAGCAGATGAGCAGAAATAAACATGTTAGATCCAGGACTGTAACACTACCTAATTCTAAGATTAAGACTTCAAGTCCTTCTCAGGATATGGTGAAGACATGGTTACCCAAGCTGAAACCAAAACAAGTTAAAGCTGTTTACAGGGTTAAATGTCCAGTACCTGAAGAAAATGTTGTTAAGATAAAAAGTGTTGCTTTACCTGATAAAGGTCAATTCTTTAAGTACTCCGGACCCAATCAAATTTGGGTTCCGAAGAAAGTCTAACCAATTTGTCATTGCAGGGTTTGAAACAGGTTGAACGAGTCATATGGATTCTGGACAGTGGATGTTCAAGGCATATGACCGGAGATAAAGCCCTGCTGACAAATGTGGTGGAGAAGGCCGGCCCAGTCGTTACCTTTGGAGATAACAGCAAAGGTAAAACTGATGGATATGGCAGATTAGAAGCTAGAAATGTTATCGTTGAAGATGTCTCTTTTGTGAACGGCCTTGAGCACAATTTGCTCAGTATTAGTCAATTCTGTGACAAAGGTTATGAAGTTCATTTCAACAAGAAGAATTGTCTAATATCACACAAGAGAAATGAAAGGCCGCAGTTGACTGGAGTAAGAAAAGGAAACTTGTACATAGCCAATATGAACTTTGGAAGCACAGAAGAAATCAGATGCTTTTATTCAAAGGCATCCACTGATGAAAGTTGGTTATGGCATAAGAAACTTTCTCACCTAAACTTCAAAACAATGAATTCTCTAGTGAAAAGAGAGTTGGTGAGAGGTTTACCTTCGATTGAATTTACTCAGGAAGGTCTATGTGATGCTTGTCAAAAAGGGAAGTTAAAAAGGGCAACTCACAGGAGCATTAACACATCATCAATAACTGAACCATTACAACTTCTCCATATGGATTTGTTTGGTCCAGTTAGTGTGATGTCCATGTCAAGGAAAAGATATGCTCTAGTGATTGTTGATGATTTCTCAAAATTCACATGGGTACTATTTCTGAACTCAAAAGATGAAACTCCACAACTGGTAGTTGATCACATTAAGTTAATTGAGCTGGATTCTAATCGTCCAGTAAGAGCGATAAGGTCAGACAATGGAACTGAATTCAAGAATGCAGTTCTGAATGACTTTTGCACTGAAAAGGGTATAACTAGACAGTACTCGGCTCCCAGAACTCCTCAACAAAATGGGGTAGTTGAAAGAAAGAATAGAACCTTGATTGAAGCTGCACGTACAATGCTAAGTGAATCAAGGCTTCCATTGAGCTTTTGGGCTGAAGCTGTCAACACTGCATGCTATACCCATAATCGAACACTTATCAATAAAGACTTAATGAAGACACCATATGAAGCTCTACATGACAAGAAACCAACTCTCAAGTACTTCCATGTATTTGGGACAAAATGCTTTGTGCTGAAAGAAGGAGATGATCAAGGTGGTAAATTTGAAGAAAAAGCACATGAAGCAATATTTATTGGTTATACTAGAAGAGCCTACAAGGTGTATCTTATTGATCAACAGAAAACCTTGGAAAGTGTCAATGTTACATTTGATGACACAAAACTCCCAAATATCCAAAATGAAGATCCATCTGAAAAGCTTAAGTTTGATGATATGTCAGACTCAGATTCAGATGATGATAATCAACCTGACGTTGTTGCTGATAATAATAATCCAAATGTTGGTGGTAATGATCAAGGTGATGCTGGTGAAAACAATGATAATTTTCAAGACACCACTGATAATCTTGAACCATCAATAAGTCAAACTGGCAACAACTCAGGGGGAGATAATGAAGGGTCAACAAGTCATACTCAACATCATACTGAAGATCAAGGCGAATCGTCAAGATCAATTCTTCCCAGACAAACTGTTTGGAATAGAGCTCATCCTTTTGAGCTGATTCTAGGTGATCCAGATGTTGGTGTGAAAACAAGAAGAGCTTATCAGAATCAATGTAATTATTCTGGGTTCCTTTCTGTCATGGAACCTAAGTAAGTAGAAGAAGCTCTATCTGATCCTGATTGGGTGATTGCTATGCAAGATGAACTCAATCAATTTAAGCAACTAGAAGTATGGAAGCTGGTACCCAGACCTAAAGATAGAAAAGTGGTGGACACAAGATGGGTATTCAGAAACAAACTAGATGAAGATGGCACGGTGATAAGAAACAAAGCAAGACTGGTAGCTAAAGGTTATTCTCAAGCTGAAGGCATTGATTATGACGAGACCTATGCTCCAGTGGCAAGACTTGAGGCCATCAGAATATTCTTGGCATATGCATCCTATTCAAGATTCAAAGTTTATCAAATGGATATCAAGAGTGCCTTTCTGAATGGTAAGCTAGATGAAGAAGTGTATGTAGAACAGCCTCCTGGTTTTGAAGATCAAGATCATCTGGACTATGTCTACTTTCTTTACAAAGCTATCTATGGTCTTAAGCAAGCCCCAAGAAAATGGTATGACACTCTTTCTGAATTTCTATTAGAAAATGGTTTTATAAGAGGTGTCATAGACAAAACACTCTTCACTAAAAGACATAAGAATGATATAATACTAGTCCAAGTCTATGTGGACGATATTATATTTGGGTCTACTAATGAGCTTCTGTGCAAGAAGTTTTCTAAGTTAATGCAGGGTAGGTTTGAAATGAGCATGATGGGAGAACTGAAATTCTTTCTTGGATTACAAATAAGTCAGAGACAAGATGGAATATTTATTTGTCAATCTAAGTACATCAAGGAGCTCCTCAAGAAATATCACATGGAGGAGTGCTCATCAGCAAAGACACCATCAACTATAGCTGTCAAAATTGGTTTATGTGAAAGTTCTGCCAAGGTAGATATCACAGGCTATAGAGGTATGATTGGCTCATTGCTTTACCTAACTACTAGTAGACCAGATATAATGTTTGCCACATGCTTGTGTGCAAGGTTCCAAGCGAACCCTAAAGAAATCCATCTCACTGCTGTCAAAAGAATCTTAAGATATCTAAAGGGTACGCCTAATTTAGGCATCTGGTACCCTAATGAATCTGGTTTTACTTTAATTGGATATACAGATTCTGACAATGCAGGAAGTGTTGTAGACAGGAAAAGTACATCTGGGAGTTGTCAATACCTAGGTGGAAGATTGGTATCCTGGTTCAGTAAGAAACAGCAAATAGTTTCCAACTCTACAGCCGAAGCTGAATATATAGCTGCTGGAAGCTGTTGTGCTCAGATCTTATGGATAAGGAATCAATTAATGGACTATGGCATTGTATTGGAAAATATTCCTATTTTATGTGATAATACAAGTGCCATAGCAATCGCAAGCAATCCTGTGCAGCACTCAAGGACAAAGCACATTGACATAAGGTATCATTTTATAAGAGAGCATGTAATGAATGGTACAGTGGAACTACTATTTGTAGGCTCTGGAGATCAAACTGCAGATATTTTTACTAAGTCGCTTAATGAATCCTCATTCACTAGAATTGTTAGTGAATTGGGTATGTTAAACAGTCCTAGTAATTAATACTGTTAATATCTGAAATTTGATCTTTAATAATTTTGCAAGTGATTATTCTGTGAATATTTGTTGTTTGAAATCACTTGTATTATTATTTTACCATTTGATTTTCTTGTTTGTTTAGTTATTTTTCACTTTGTTTATTCATATTATTTAATACTTCATACTTCTGTATTTTTAGAATATTTGTAGATATTTATTTCTATTTTATTAATTAATTTATCATATGTTTTGTAATGTTTGTTCTGTTAATATTGCTTTGTTTTCGTTAATAGGTTAGCATATGGTATGTATAATTATTTTTATTATTTGTTTAAATTTATATAATATTTTTATTATTTTTATAAGCTAATTGTATATTTAATAGTGTTTTTAATGTTTATTTAAAGTTAATATGACTTAAAATTAGGAAAAATAGTCAATATGACTTAATTTAAAATCGGTATGACTTAAACAGGTTAAGTCTTACCGAGATTTTAAATCTAAGTCATATTCGCAGGTCTGTATATTAATTAAGTCTTATTCTTCTATTTTTAGATTAAGTCTTATTCAAGTTAAGTCTTGTTAATATTAAGTCATAATCTTGTCCTTTTAAGTCATATACGATATACATAACAGTTATGTCTTAATAATTTTTTAAGTCATATTCATTAGTCAATGTAAATTAAGTCTTAATCACCTGTAAGTTAATTAAGTCTTAATTACTTATTTTTAAGTCTTATTCGTATGTATGTATTTTTAAGTCTTATTAGTTATATTTTAAGTCTTATTCGGTAGCTTAGTATATAAATGAGAGTTAGTATGTTAAGTCTTATTTCATTTCAAGTCTCTCAAGTTAAGTCTTAGAGAACAATAGATACATACAATACACACACATATCTGTCGAATCTCTGTCCAATTTTCGACCGAATTCTCACAACCAAATCACGAATTAACCACATATTTGAACTCCTTGCTTGATTATCTTCGTTTTAAGTGGTTAAATTCGAGTTTTGGTTCGATTTTTTAAGAGTTTTATTTTCGAAAAACGGTTTTTAGATCTGTTTTTCTGGAAATCTGGGCTTGATTCTTGAAAAACTAAAAATACACGTGTGTTTGTGTGTATTCAAGGATCATTGTGTGAATTTTTCAAAATTTTTGAAGAACTTTTAATTATTTTGAATTTTTAATTAATTATTAATTCGAAAAATTAATTTTTAAATTAAAAATTTGTAAAATCTGAAATTTTCAAGGAAATTAAATCTTGATTAAAATGGCTGATCGATTTGAAATTATTAAACATAATTTAATCGGTTATTTTGATCCAGAAAAATGTTCAGTTGAACGTTTTCGACCGTGGATTCGGTTTTTAAATGAAAATTCACTGGTTCGCAATGCTTTGAGATTTGATGCTCCTCTGAAGATTGAACCTTTGCGAATCATGTGTACTACTGCTGTCATTTCTAATGATAACAGATCTTTTATCTTCTCTGTAGGAGACAATCAGTACACAGTGAATGAAAATACAATAAATACGGTCTTAAATTTTCCAACTGATAATTTCGAAGAATTACCATCAGATCAAGAATTGATAAATTTTTTAAATGGTGTATTCTATCAAGACAGTCCTGATCAAACTGTCTGGAATAAAAAGAACTTCGTTCAGGAATGGGATTATCTGTTTGACACACTAGGTAGAGTCTTTGCCAATACTACTAAAGGGAACTTCGGGGTATTACCATCTTTCTTGCAGCATATTGGATATGCAGTTGCACACAACCGAAGAATTAATATTGGCAGACTACTGTGTGTTCCGATGGTTAGAAGAATCATTAATGCAAAGAAGAATTTTGATAATGGACATAAAGTATCATGTTAT
Organism: Saposhnikovia divaricata; assembly: GCA_036435485.1. Taxonomy (NCBI): domain Eukaryota; kingdom Viridiplantae; phylum Streptophyta; class Magnoliopsida; order Apiales; family Apiaceae; genus Saposhnikovia; species Saposhnikovia divaricata. The sequence continues at coordinate 109,920,215 of CM071599.1, read as the reverse complement.
TATCCAAGATTCTTGTCATTAATTTTTAATCATCTTGTGGAACTAGAAAACCAAGCCCAATTCCTGAATGGAGAGTCACTGGCGTCAGGTAAACCTACTACCAGATTGTTCACTGAGTACAGCAACAAGCCAAAATTCTCAAACATACCTGTAGTTGTCACCCAATACATGTCAAACTATATACAACTACCTGTTATTGAACCTGTACCAGAACCTGAACAACCAGAACAAAACCCTGAACCACCAGTGGAAAACATACTTGTTGATAATGAAAATCAAGGCAATCAACAAGTTGAACCTGCTCAGCAAATTGTTCCTCAGCTAGCTGCTATTGCTGTTGAACATCCAGTGCAAGAAACTGCATCTGTCCCTGAACCTGAATCAGATCAACCCATCTTATCAGAGACTGTTGCGGAATCAGCTGACCAGGTATTGCCTTCTGTTCCTCAAACTGCTGCTTCTCAAAAGAAGTCGAATCAGTAGTGGTAGTATGAGTGAACCCATAGCTCTGCCTCTAGAAAAGAAAAGTAGAACTCAAACTGAGGCAACTGTAAGCCCGTCTGTATCCTCCCAACAGGATATGGAAGTTGATATGGCCGTTACACAGTTACTAGAATCATTTTCTCAACAGGATGATTCTATTGAAATTCGCCATAGGGCCGTGGCACCTTGTAGTGAGTCAAGCACACCTCCCCTATTACTCACAATGGGGGAAGACATACCTTTAAATAAGTCTCAGGACACACTGCAAGGAGAGCACGTAGAAAATGTGACAGTGCCTACCATAGTTACGGTAGAAGAGTCTTCACAGGCTTTAGAGGGAAATCTTGGTTCTCAGCCAACTTTAAGAGAACCATCATCTCCCCTCCCAGGACAAACACTCCTGGCTCCCACAAGGGATTTTCCCCTCGCAGTTTCGACTGGAGAAGGTGGAAGGCAACTTGATCAATCTACTACTGAAGCAATTCAGTCAACAATTTCAAATGTTCAAGTAGATTTGATTAAGGACAGGGATTTGCGAACTCCCATTGCACCACCACTGACCTTCCCAGAGGAGGCTAGGGTGATTTTACATGCAGGTACAAATCTGGAAGCAGCTAAGGAATCTGAGAGGAGTGATGTGAGGAATACCATAAAATTGAGTGAAACACATGCACTTCAGGTGAGTGGATCTCAAAGTGAACGTCAGGTGAGCGCACACACTGACACATACACTCTCTCATTATTAGAAAAGATAACTGCTTTGGAGAAAGAACTTGCAATCAGCAAGGCTGAAACAGAAATCCTTAGAGCACAAGTGGGTGAGCGATCTTCTACATCCACCTCTGTCAACAGTCAGCTTGCTGTAATGAAGAAGGACATAAACTACTTAAAGACATCTTTCACCAAGAAGATAGAATCTCTCGAACTCTCTCATGAAAAGGCACTTGATGACTCTGGAGATATTACTGTTGCTCAAGACATGTTAATTTCTGAGATTTCCTTGAAAGTTGATAATCTACAGTCAGAGGTACAGCACAATCAAGAATCTACTGATTCTCGTCTGGACCAGATCGAAAAGCAAACTGCACACCAGGCTAAAGGGTTAAGACATTTGTTTAATCTTGTAAGTCAAAGTCGCAAACCTACAAATGAAGAAATTGAATTCTTTACAAGTAAGGGTGGTGATGATGATGAACAGGATCCTGAAGCTGGGACAACTGATAAATCTGTAGAGGATTCCTCAACTAAGGGGGAGAAATCAAAGGGGTCACAAGATAAAACTACTAAAGAAAGAGAGGGAGGAGAAGGAAAATCTGGTAAATCTGACCAAGGTGAAGACAAGAGGAAGAAAGTAGTTGAAGAAACTGAAGAAGAAATTCAAGACAAGAACACAGGTTATTATTACACGGGTGAACCGGATAACTTTGATGTTTTTGCTGATCTTGAATTCCCTGATCAAGGTGAAGAACTTCCTGAACCTGATCTTAGTCACTGGGAAGATGAAGGACCAGTGATATCTGAATTTGAAGCTCAACAAGCTGAGAAAGAATCTGAAGAATTATTTGCTCAAAGGGAAGCTAATTTGCAAATGAGAGAAGAAAAACTTCAAAAATCATTAGAGCAAATTGCACGAAATGAAGAACTTCAGAAAGCTGAACAGCAAGCATTACAACGATTACATGCTATAAATGTTGAGAAGAGAAAAACATATATCAGACTAAAGAGCGGTGACAAATGGGAACGTGCTCAAAGAGCAATTGATTCACCTCAAAGTTCTGATTATGAAGATCGTCGTCTTGGACAAATTCTCGAGGAATTCAAACTGGCAAATCCAATTCACGAAATGTATATAAAGGCCTTACAGGTAGAAGTCATCAGGATAACTACTGCATTTGAACCCAAATCTGATGAGCTAGTAATATTTGTAGATTGTCATAAAGTTGGAACGTTCAGAGTATCTATTCAGTTCTTTTATGACAGATCACTGACAGAGATATGGGTACTTAGGCCTAAGGTAAGAACATCTTCTGAGCTAGGTGTATTGTTACATGAAAAGTTCAAAGAATTTGCTGAAAGAGCCGAACCTGAAGTGATTAAGGAACCTCCACAAGTAAAATTTCTTAAGGGAGAGGTACTTCACTCAATCAATCTTCAGACAGATGAGTTATACGAACATCATGCAAAGCACTTGGTATATGCTGAATATGCTCTCAGAAATCATGGATACTTGACTGAAGAAAAGGTAATAGCTGCAGATCACATTCGTTCCTATGCACAAACGAACATAAAAGATTACAAGAAATTTCAAGGTGAACTAAGAAAGAAGCTTGGAATTCCTTTAGTCTTACCTCAAGGATTGTCATCAAGAAGAGAACGTCTTGTTGATTCTGATCTACACATGAAACTTCAAGTCACAGATGAGCCAGAAGAAGGAGAATTCAGAAGGGAAGACAACTGAAGAAAAGGAATTACTCTACATGTTATATCTTTAGAGCCTAGATAAATCTTGATAGGAATTTATATCATATGATCAGTCTAGAGGATCATCTATCTTGTATTTATCTTTCATGTTTAAATCTGGAAAATGTTAAATATAAACCAGAACTTTTTTTCATATTTACTTAGTATTTAAAGTTTTATCTTTCATTTGGTTAAGTTGGATTAGTTGAGGTATCCTCTAGGAATTTGCTTGTTATTTTCTAACAAACAAATAGGGGGAGATTGAAAGGCATATGACTCAACCTATTTGTAGTTAGAGGATCCTAATCAACTTAAACCAAATTGTAATAAGTAAATATACATATGAACTGTCACAGGAATCTCAAGAAGTATTATCTGTCAGAAGAAAGAAGAAAAGTCAATCTATAGTTTTGATGTCATACACTGGAAGACGATTCAGTTATCTGATCAAGCCCCAGTACAGCATTGAAGTTAATGGATTCATTTGAACAGTGACAGAGATTTTTCGAGTGATAGTTTGAAGATCAGTTACAGTACAAGAGAATTGAGAGAAGAAACAAACCACAACCTAAAGTCAAAAGTGAAGAAGCATCATTGAAGTTAGTCGTTCATGAACCAGACAGTACATCGAACGTCAACATAAATCAGTGGTAATTCTTTACTACCTTTAGTGGTTTGTAAGAATTAAATTAATTATTTATTGATTTAATTAAATTCATTTAAAATTGATATAAATTAATTTAGTTGATTTAATTAAATGAATTAATTCTGGAAGAATTAATTTATTAATTAAATTAATTATTGTATCAATTAAATATGAATTAGTTAATCATTAATTAATTAAATGGATCAATATGACTTAAAGAAAGAAGATTGGATTAAGTCTTGGAGGAGGAAAAATTCGGTATGACTTATTTTAAGTCTTACCGACAGAAGCCTTTTCAGGATTAAGTCTTACCGACCTAATTTATGTCTTACCGACCTCTGCCAGCTGTTGTAAGTCTTACCGACACATTTTATGTCTTATTGGAGGTTTGTGTAAGTCTTAATGAAGGAAAATCAAGTCTTGGAAGCTGTTTAAGTCATGCTGGAGCAGTTAAATATCCTACAGAAAGCCAGCAAGACCTGTTACTGATATAAAAGAATAGAACAGACCAGATTAAGTCATAACGGAGAAAACACAACAGAAAACATTTCATCAAGACCAGAATTCTCTCTCTCAAGAACACCAAGAACACCAAAGCTTAAACAATTCCCAGAAATTCAAGTTCTTCATCTTTGTGATATTCTATCCGATAGAACTTGTTTATTTGTGATTCTTGTACTACTAGCGAATTAAGTTTCCTAGTTCTTATCTTGATTATTATTAACTAAATTAGAAAAGTTCATGTCGAATTTTCTAATTAGTTATTAACATCTTGATAAGTTGTTATACTGATTTTGTAACACCACATCAAGTTAATATACAGTTATATTCAACTTGAAAAATTGTGTTAAATAATTCCGCAGATAAATTTGTCTTTATCAAATTTAATTTAAAGGACAAATTTCGATAAAAAGGTAAAGATTGTATTCAACCCCCCTTCTACAATCTTATCGGACCTAACAACAACCTTCTTACCAGGAGGTAGGGGCTGTAATTCCCAAGTATGATTTGCCTCTAGAGCTGCCAACTCAACATTCATAGCCTCACACCAAACCGATTGCTGAACAGCTTGTTTATAGGTAGAAGGCTCCAGAAGCACAGCAGAGTTGGCCATAAAATAGACATAAGTAGGATCAAAAGGTAGGGAGTCTATATACATATTCAAAGAACATGAGTTGACAATAGTACCAGACTCAGTGGGAGATATAAGATTAATGTGATTGACCAGGTGGGAAGGAAGCCCCGTATAATCAGAAAACCTGGCAGGTAAATGCCGAGAACGAGCAGGATGATCAATGACAGATGGCAAAGTAGCATCAACAACAGGATCGATTGGAGAAGTACTAGAGTCATGCACACCAGAAGCTCCATCCACGGCTGTGGCAGAGTTATTCAACTCATTATCAGAATTTGGGACCAACAAAGGATCACTATCATCACAGTCATAATAGCTGGACTGACAAGGAAAAAGATGAGACAACGAGGATGAAGATTCATCTTTAAATGGAAATACTGATTCGAAGAAAGTAACATCACGAGAGACAAACACATTTTTAGTCTGAAGATCCAGAACCTTGAATCCTTTTGTAGCAAACGGATAACCAAGAAAAACTCCTTTGATAGATCGCGGGGCAAACTTATCAGTCGGATGTGGCACAACTTTAGCAAAGTACAAACAATCGAACACCCAAAAATCATGAAAAGAGGGTGTTTCCCCAAACAATATTTCATAAGGAGTAAGACCCTTTAACTAAGTCGAAGGTGTTCTATTAATAAGATATGTAGCTGTCAAGAGGCAATCTCCCCAAAAATTGATTGGTACAGAGGAATGAAACCTCAAGGCTCGAGCAACATTAAGAAGAGTTTGATGTTTTCGCTCAACTAAGCCATTCTGTTGAGGTGTATAAACACAACTCGTTTGATGAATCACACCATGTTCAGAAAAATATGCAGCTAGAGTCTTGTTCAAGAACTCAGTTCCATTGTCCGAACGAACAACCTTAATAGACTTAGAAAATTGCTTAGCAACATACTGCATAAATGTCATCAAAACAGATGCAATAAGAGCTTTATCAGCCACCAAATACACCCAAGTCGAACGGGATTTATCATCAACAATTGTGAGAAACATAGTACAACTGTGATGTGTCTTATGTCGATAGGGACCCCATAAGTCGACATGAACCAAGTCAAAAATATCAGGGGAAACAGAAGTACTAAGGGGAAATTTTTGTCGAGTTTGCTTGGCAAACATACAACAATCACAAGGAGAAAGGGTAGACTGTATACCAATCACTGGAAGCATCTTTAAGACAGAAACAGGTGCATGCCCAAGTCGATTATGCCAGAGCAAAGTTGTATCGACACTTGCAGCACATGACACTTCTTGAGAAGAATTCGGAATCAAACGTTGCTGAAGGTGCATCTGACTGAGCAAGTAAAGACCATTATGTGCTTTGGCAATCGTAAGATTCTTTGTCCATGCAGAAGTTTGAAGATAGCAACAAGTAGGAGTAAAAGTAGCTTCACACTTATTGTCATTCACCAACTTGGACACAGCCAACAAGTTATATGTGAATGAAGGAACACACAGAACATTACGAAGAGTAATTTCTGAACTCAGAACAACAGAACCAACATGCGTAATATCTGCAGTTGCACCATTAGGCAGATGCAAAACTGATTGAAATACAGATACATCATGGAGTAAGTTAAAGAACGGAGTGATATGATCCGTCGCACCTGTATCAACTATCCATTGATCCTGAGTATAACTCACAGTTGGATAGACATTGCTGGCAAAATGTAAGGCAGTACCTGCAAATTGAGTACTATTCACAGACGAGTACCAAAGAGGGGCTTGCTGATCTACACCAGTAGAAGAGCTAGAAGAACCAACAGACATCGACTTTTGCAAATATTGAATAAGTTGTTGACACTGGCCAACTGAAAGAGGAAGATTAGAAGACGGTGTTGAAGCACTGCCACCATCATTTGGCTGTGGAGCTTGAGTTTCAAGGCCAGTAACTTGAATAGCAGCACTAGACTTGGTAGGAGACTGCAGAAAACGAGGTTTGGGTTTTGGTTTACCAAACAGTTTGTGCCAAGACGGATAGCCATGAACACAAAAACACTTATCTTTTGTGTGTCCTGTCATGTGACAAAATTCACATTCCACATTGTCCTTAAAATCCTGAGAAGGTTTCTTAACAAACTTAGCACCTTGTACTCGATTATTGGACATCTTGACAGGCATAGCCAAAGAATCCGATGGTACAGACTGTGAAGTTGCAATAGAACGTTGATTTTCTTCTTGTAACAATAGTGAATAACATTGACTCAAGCTAGGTAGTGGCTTCATCATTAAAATTTGACCTCTAATTCCTGTGAATTGCTCATTTAAGCCCATTAAAAACTGGGAAAGTTGTATGTCTTGATCATAAGTATCAAGTTTTGTATTCACATTACAGGTACAAGCAGTACACGAACAACGTGGCTTAGTTAAAACACATTCAAGTTCATCATGAATAGAGCGAAACTTAGCAAAATATCCAGCAATTGACAAATTTCCTTGGGTAAGATGAGAAATTTCAGAACGAAGATGAAATAACTTAGGAACATTACTTTGAGCATAACGTGTTTCTAAATCATTCCATATTTCAAGAGCAGATTTCATATAAATAACACTATTTCTAATATCAACAGAAACAGAGTTGAGAATCCAAGAAGTTACCATGTCATTGCAACGACACCAGTGAGTAAACAAAGCAGATGGATTAGATGGTTTAATATGTGTACCATCAACAAAACCTAGCTTTAACTTTGAAGAGAGTGCAATCTCCATTGAACGACTCCATTGATTGTAGTTGTTCTCAGTTAAGACAACCGTTGTAATCTGCATCCCAGGGCTATTAGAGGGGTGTAAATAATATGGATGATTAACATCAACAGCGGTGGTAGAAAGAGACGATGATGTTGTAGACCCAACCATCGCAGAAGAATAAGATGCAGTTCTCATGATAATGTATACACACCAGATACGTATGTATCTACACAAAGATAGGAATTACAGATATAGAATCAAGAAACCAAAAGTAAGATCACAACACCCATTGACGAATTGATAAACAAGAGCATAAAGCTCTGATACCATGATACAAAAGCAAAACAAAGTTTTCTTATATTACTCAAAGAACTGAGATACCAGATATATATACTGGTACGTTACATTATTATGCAGATAAGAAAAGAATCCTAAAATGTAGGAAACAAACTACTAACGAACTACTACAAACCAGGAAACAAGATAGAGTGCAATCTAACAACCATGCTAACAAACTATGCTAACAAACTATGCTGATATGCCTCAAAGCTAATATGTATCGCAGCTAAGTAGTAGGAGAACTAACAGAAATGCTTTATGTTTTAAAGTTATTGATGTTTAAGGTCCTGAATTCTTTAATCATGTGTGCAGTGAGTACTACATTCTCCTCGAACCTATTTATGGGTGGTGTGTTAAGGTAATGCCATGAATTATAGTTATGTCTTTTTTTTTCCTTGCCAACAGGTGCCATTTCTTTTTGCACAATTATGTTGTAGCAACTAGCAAGATGGGTATATAGTCCCATAATCATGGTTTTTTTTTTGAAAAAAATTTTGCTTAAGTACACAACATATTTAAATTTAGTGAAATCTTGCAATGTATATTATATTTAAATTTAATTTCAAGAGAATATTTGAAGTTATTTATGATACAAAAATAAATTTTCTTAAAGTTTATCAGGGATGCAAGAAACTGTATAATATATAATTCAAACTAGTACACTCCTTTAGTTTTTACAGGTAAATGATTGTGAAGTATAATATTATATAATATATTTGGTATGTTTTTTAAATTTTATATTATGCCAAAAATAGTTAATATCTAGATATAGAATTAGTTATTTTTCATAATTGATAAAATTGTAAATTTTTTTATTTAATAATTTACTTTTTATATATATCTATGCATCAACACAATTAGTAAAATTCTATTATATTAAAAGCATGGTCACATTAAGCTTATTTTGAACTCATGTAGTTAATAATAAATTATTTTTTCTCTATATTTATATTAATATAGTAATGTTTCAAAATATTGGAAAATTATTTATCAATATAAATAAGTAATAGATAAAATATTTGTTATAATTCTAAAAGTTAATAAAAGAGGGAAAGACTTATATAATAACATAAGTAAAAAAATATTCCTCAATATTTAAGTAACTAAGTAGAATAATTTAATTTGCAAGAAATATAATACAAATTTAATGATATAAATTATCAAAAAAATTTAAAATTTAAACGCGTCGAGGTGTCACCGTTAGACGAGAACAAGAAACCAATATAATATGTAATTATGAAATAACAACACATATTCTATATAACATTTGATAGGATGAAACGGTGACACTATTATGATAAAACGCGTATTTTTACAAGATATAAACTTTATAAACTTTTATAAGATATAGAATGTATATTTTCATCATAAATTTATAAAAATTTATTGTCTTATACATAGAATGTATAAGATATAAAGTATATCTCATAAAGTATACTGGATTCAAAAATATATATCTTATACAAAAATATCTATAAGATTATATAATGAATTCGATACTGGATTTTATTATTATTTATATAACTATTTTTGGTAGGGTGAAACGCGTCTTTGTATGTATGACTTATATAAAATTCACTATATAATATTATGTATATTTTTGTAACAATAATATTATGTGTAATCATGTTATATTTGATCATAATTTTTTGATCGATTCTATTTTTATTTATAAAAAACCATTTTTGATTTGAAAAGTAGAATCTAAATGCAATTTTATTTAAGATTCTATGGTGTTCCTTATTATTCTTTACATAAGGGTGTTATTCATGGAGTAACGGAATGCTTTTTTTTTTAATACTTTTTATCTAATTATTACACAATATTAATTAAACTCACATTTTCTTTTAAAATTTTAATCATATTTACCTGTGTTAAATGAGATAAAAACAATTTCCTCAATATTTAAGTAACTAAGTACGGTAATTTAATTTTCCAAAAATGTAATACAAGTTTAATGAAATAAATTGTTAATTATTTTTGAAATTTAAACGCGTCGAGGTGTCGCCGAATGACGATGCCGAGAAACCGATATAATATATAATATGTAATTTTGAAACAACAACACATAAGTAATACATAAAAATAAACAAAATGCTCTTTTCAATACTTTTTATCTATTTATTACATAATATAAGTGAAATTCACATTTTCTTTCAATATTTTTATCTCATTTTATAAAATAAATAAAGTATGTATTAACCCGGTACATAGCACGGCATATTACTAGTATTTTTTAACAGATAGAATGTAATAGGTTGAGTAAAGTCAAGTTACACGGACCAATCACACATAATGTAAATTTTAGGGTAAAGAGTTTCTACCTGATGCTGTAGGAAATTTTTCTACAGTGTCGTCTTAAAATTACGATTTTGCTGCACATATGATATGCAAACTGATCGTTAAGAGATGAAGAAAAATACAGTGAAGTCAGATTTCAAAAAAAAATTTTACTAATTGACGGGAAAAATCAAATTAAAAATGGAGGAAATTAGGTGGGATTGTGTGTGTGAGGATGTATTCGATTTGTGTGTGGTGCCCCTAGCGGGACCATTAGATTAGATTAATCTGTGGTCCAGATTTAATTTAAGACGATACTGTAGAAAAGTTTCCTACAGTGTCAACTAGAAACTCTTTTTCCAATTATATTTTTACAATTACACGACAGGGCTGCAATTTATCAAACAAATACATAGAGCATAGAGGCTACACTGGCTCATAGTGAAAATGTTTACCACTATACGATCATCGCACGTAATTAGATTCACATCATTTATCAAGCAAATCAATATATCGACTATTTGCATATTTTATAAGATTAAAAGGATATCATTAGCTAAAAATCAAATCTCACTTTCAATAATTTACATGATAGTGGATCTTTTAACTCAGTGAAATGTAATGCAAGGTGTTCGCCAATATATCTAGAACTTAATGGTTACAATTTTCATCATGTTAAATTGTTAATTACTAATAACTTGATGTACATAAAGTGTGATTTGAATGTTAGATAAAATGAACGAATTCAAATTTCTGTTAAAATATTTTTTGCATGTCTCAGGATCGTACGAATGAAGTTTGTAGGTTGTACAAAGTCGTGCGAGGTAAGTTTATACAAATTGTCTTTATTCGATTATTCAGTTTAGTTGGATTAATTTTTAATAGTGAAGATGATAATTCAATCTTAAACCAAGTAAAGTGACGATGATAATGACTGGAGTGCTCATCGATCCGTCATTAACCCACTTAATTTTTACATTCTTCCATTTACCAAACTAGATTTTATTAATTTGAGCTAGATAAGAAAGTATATGCAGCAACAAAAGAATGGAAAAAGCAAAGGGATGACACAAAGGAAAAATGAAGGTGGTTTTCAATTCCACCCAAAATAAAAAGGAGTGAATACATTAAAAGTAGGATTTCAGAACTTTCTAATTAAAAGTTTTTCTTATTTGATATAGATCCACATATGTCACATATAATAATTTTCACGAAAATAATATAAACGTAAAGAAAATATTGTTTTTTTTTTTTCATCTAATTACAATAATTTAAATAATAGAGAAAGTGATGGTACGGGCACTGGGTATTGGGTAAGTAAGGTTGTCGCAACACAACACGCAGAAACATAAAAAAAAAACCAAAATCAAACATACCCAGTATATCCCGCACGGGTCTGGGGAGGGTGAGATGTATGCAGACCATGCTCGTACCTTTTATGGCAGGGACACTGTTTTCGTGAAGACCCCAGCTTAGTGCGCAACAGAAAAATAGTGCGTGATATTTACAACGGCTTCAAAATTCTGAAAAAGATCGCAGCCATACCCCATACCTGAGCCCATGGCTTTGATCACATGGGACTTACCTACGCGGAGGTTGTCCACTCCGTTCTCGAAACACTACGATCTAAGATGATTCCTCGCACAGATCCCTATCAGAATAGAAACAATATCAAAGACATTAGGTAAAGTAAAAAGACCAAAGCCAAAGCCGGATCACTAAGTCAAAACTAGTCGGGAAAAGACCTAACCCAAAGCCGGATCACTAAGTCAAAACTAGCCGGGACAGTCCTTTCCTCAAACTTTCAAGAACAGAGCCACTCCCTAAAAAAAAATCTACCACTCTGATCTGGCACCTCCAAGAACACCTATCAATGATCATGGCCTCATTTTGGTTAAGGGCCTTCTTAGCAGGTTTTGGCTGTGTAGTTGGTTGGGTAGGCATGAGGACGAGAAAGTCACTAGCCGAGTCAATGGTTAAGCATATCCACTCCAACAAAGGTGATGGTTTAGTTACGTTAGATACACATTATACACTAGTTTTATACCCGTGATGCACGGATAACTTTATTAATATAATTTTGATTATAATTTTTTTCTTGTAAAATTAGTTTTATAGCATTTTTAATAGTTTGCTTTTACATTATTGATAATAATGTATATGTTATATGGTTTGTAGTATACATTTGTTTTTTTCCTTGTAATTGGTTTTTCAATAATTTATATTTCAAAATTAATTAGGCTAACATATTTTTTAGTATTTCATAATTATTTTTGATTTTTTTATTTTATTAGATTACATATGATATACTTAAAACATATAGGTACTATATTCGTTAACAAATTTTTTTTAATCTTTTTGATTATGTAATTTAATGATTATCTCAAAAAATTTAGATTTTTTGTTATAGTGTTTTTTATAGTTTTTCAAGACATTTTTTTTAACTTTTTTTTAAAATATGTGTGGTATTAAATTTTTTTATTTGTTTGAATATTGTTATTTTTTCATATTAATTTTATATTTTTGCCATGTGTGGTGTTTATTATATGTTTTTGTTTAGAGTAATCTTAAGGGTTTTTATTTTGTATTATATTTAGATATTAATATTAATTTATTTTGTGTGTGTTTGAATTGCTTTCTAATTTAAAATATGTTCATTAATTGATTTGAGTTCACTTTTTTAATTTAAATTTTTTCTTTGCAAAATAAGAATTTGTTTATATGTTGATTTGTGCTCACATTTTTTTAATTTAAATTTTAGAAACATATTTGTTGTCAAACCTAAAAATAGAATATTTAATGAGTTTTACTAAAATAATTTTTTCTTAAACCACTTTTATTTGGTAAACGAATTTTTTTTGTAAATTATATTTTAAGGTTTAGCTTGACATATATTTTAATATTTCATATTTTTAGGGTGTTTTCTTCTATTTTATTATAATATATACAATATACTTTAGACATGTATAAACGTATTGGTATATATATATATATGTGTGTGTGTGTGTGTGTGTGTGTGTGTATGTATGTGTGTGTGTGTGTGTGAGTGAGATTATATAATTGTGAACACACAAATTTGTACTATATTTTTATATTTTTGTGTTGATTTATATTTGTTTTAAGTGCATTATATTAAGTTTATTATTGATTTTAGTTTCTTAAAGTTAGATATTTTTTGAATTGGTGTTTTTTTTGTAGATTACATTTTTTTGAATTTTGGTGTCATTTCTAATTATGATATGTTTTTATTACTTTTTTAATATCTTATTTTACCATATATTTTCTTAAAGATTTTTTTTATTTTGTAATTAAATATAAATTCTTGTTTTTTAAAAAATTATTTTAAATTGAAATTCTGATGGTATGATTTGTTTACCTTTTTTGTTATATATAAAGAATGAATTTGAGGCTTATTTTTAATTATGGTTTTTTCTATTTTGTCCTTGTTTCTTAATTTTAGAAACATATTTGTTGTCAAACCTAAAAATAGAATGTTGAATAATTTTTATTAAAATAATATTTTTCTTAAAACACATTTATATGATAAACGATTTTTTTTCTAAATTATATTTTAAGGTTTAGCCTAACATATATTTTAATGTTTCATATTTTTGGCGTGTTTTTTCTATTTATTTGAATATATGTAATATAATTTGGACATGTGGGAACTTATTATAATTTAACATATCATTTCCAATTATGACATGTTTTTTTTTATTACTTTTTAATATCTTGTTTTTCCATATATTTTTTCAAAAAAAATTGTTTTGCAATTAAATGTAAATTCTTGTTTTGTAAAAAAAATTGAATTGAAATTCTGATGGTGTTTTTTGTTTACTTGTTTATTATATATAAAGAATGAATTTGTGATTTATAAATTTTGTGCTACTACAACTCTTTTTCCTAGAATTTACTTGTTTTACGACTTTTTAATAATTAGGTTTTCTTTAAACTCATTTTTCTGGTAAGGTTTTTTATGAAATTTAATTAAATTATTATAGGATTTTTTGTGGTTATTATATTGTTGTGTAATAAAAACTAGGTTATTAAATTGCGGCTAGGGTTTGATTGTATTTAATACTAAGGTGCGTGAGCTTCGTGCTTTTAATGGCTGCTCTCGTGCTCGTGGCTAAATCTGCCTTCACAAGATGCCTACGTACTTTGATGAATATCAAAGATCAAGCCAAAAAACGTAGTTCTAGGGTGAGGGGTCTGACCTATATAGGCTGAGAAGCCTCAGAATTATAGTAGGGTTAGGTGACTTAGTGTGCAAGTCAGCCTTGAGGAAGGTTCTAGACTCCTTCCTTGTAGGAGTCTGTTTCCTTGTATGACTACGTGCCTTGGAGGATACTCCTTGGAGAGATAATATCCTTATTTGACTTGTACTTCCCAGCTGTTAATTAACCCTCAATATTAATTACGAAATTAATATCTAATTAGGGTTTTCGGGCCATCTGGTGGGCCCCACGCTTGGACCATACTGGGTCTAATTAATGCCATATTTAATGTGTCTTTAGGGCTTACTTTTAGCCCATATCATTTGCCCCCCAACTTCTAAGAAAACTGATCATGTTTTCTATGAAGTTTTAATGGTCTTTTCCGAGACTTGGGTCAGGGTTTACAATTGTACACTAGTGTTTCACGAGTATCGTTTTAATGTAAAGTGTGGAGCGACCTACACATTTACGACGATTTTCCTTATTCGAGGCTAAACAATTATTTTCAAGTAACTTCTGTTACTGAATTTTTGCCCATTCAATATGAAGGAATCATCCATAGTACTTCCCGTATCGTATATATATTTTAGAGTTGTATAGTACCCACAGGTATTTTTCTTATCAAAATTCCATGTCCACGAAGATTTGATGTCAGATTTGATGTCCAAAAATCAATTTTTCAAAACAAATTTCGACCAGAACTGAAATTTTTCGACCAAAATTTCGACCAGGAATTCGACCAAAATTCTGGTCGAAATAAGGGCCTCAGAAAATCTTGATCGAAGGGATTTTCGACCAGGATTCCTGGTCATTTCGACCAGGATTCTGGTCGAAGTATGCGTTAAGTTGTTCTCTGTTCGAAGACTTTTTCGACCAGGATTCCTGGTCATTTCGACCAGGATTCTGGTCGAATTAATTGTCAAAATATATCTTGGTCGACAGCCTTTTTGACCAGGATTACTAGTCATTTCGACCAGGATTCTGGTCGAATTAAGTGTCAAAATATATCTTGGTCGACATCCTTTTCGACTAGGATTCCTAGTCATTTCGACCAGGATTCTGGTCGAATTAAGTGTTAAAATTTCTTCTTGTCGAACACATTTTCGATCAGGATTCTTGGTCATTTCGGCCAGAATCTTGATCGAAATAAGGTCCTCAGAATTTTTGGGCTTTTCTTGACGGGCCTTTCTACTTTTGGGCCTTCGAGGCTTTACATGTTTTTCCTTTTTTGTGGATGGGCTTGACCTCATGGCTATAATGGGCCTGTCCAGGCTATTCTCGGTTCAAATTCCAAATCTTTCGTTAGTGTTTAGGATTTTTTTTATAAACGTCAGAGATATATTTGATATTTCTTCAAAATATCTTTGATATTTTTTTTAAAGATATTTTTCTAAGAATGTTCCAGAATCGGGCCTTAATTTGGGCCGGTTTCGTGGACCTTTAGTAGGTCAATTTTGGAATTCTGACCGGTCACTGTAGGTTTTCTGACCGTTTGAAAGTATTCCAACCGGTTGTTCATTCATATATAAGAGTGAGAGTTGAGAATTCATTTTTCACACTCTCACTTCTCACTTCACATTTTCACCTCCGAGCTCTCAACTTTTAGCTAAGAAGCCTCTCTCAAATTCCGTTTGGAGTTTTTCTCGGCTAATTCCGGCCTTCTTCTCCGGTCGTCTTCTCCGTTTTAAGTCGAGAATCTCAAGCTGTTAAATATAATTCATGTGTTTTAATCAGTGTTTAAGTGTTACAGTGAATTATCAGAGTTTAGCTGGAAGCGGTCAGAGTTTAGTGTAAACTCTGACAGATGGAAGCTCGACAGAGTTTGTCAAACTCTATCTGGAGGCAGCGTCTACTGGTCAACAGTGATTGAAGATTTATTATGGAAGCGATATCTTTGAAGATTGGATAGCTATCAAAGAGATCGAGTTAACTTAGGAGACGTGTGACAATCTGTAATTGATATCATTGTATAGCTGATTATTAGGAATATCAATTAGAGATTGTATCGAAGCTGTATATTTTATAAATACAGTTAGGTTAACCCTAGAAGGGTATCGTGCATCGAATTATCTTTATTGTAACCTAGCAGCTCTTTGTGATAGTTTACATCACGAAGAGGGTTCTTAATACCAGAAGTTTTTAAGTGCATAAACGTCTTACTTGTTAAACTCTCATACGAATTTGATTATTAATTGTGTATTCGGCCTAACAAGTGGTATCAGAGCCAATCTGTTACTTTATTACAGGTTAAGATCCAAACACAACAATAATCATGTCAGTAATTCCTCCACCAACACCTACTGTTTCTGAAAAGGCTCCTACTACTGTGAGTCGTTATGAACCAATCAGGGTTCCTATTCTGAGGCCATTAGAGTATGCCATGTGGAAGGTCAAGATGACTATGTTTCAGGAGGCTACAGATCCAGAATATCTTGACAGGATTTATGAAGGCCCTCACAATCCTACAAAGCTATTTGTTGCAACTGCTGGTGAAGAAGCTAAAATAGTTCCAAAGGAAAAGAAGGACATGACTCCTGAAGATCTATCATCAATTGCTAAGGATGCAAAGGTTAGGCATTTATTGCATAGTGCTTTAGACAATGTTATGTCTAACAAAGTGATTAACTGCACCACTGCAAAAGAGATATGGGATGCTCTTGGAGTCAGATGTCAAGGAACTGTTGCTATTAAGAAGAATAGGAGAAACATACTCACACAAGAGTATGAGCATTTTGAAGCTAAACCTGAAGAGACCATGACAGAAACATTTGATAGATTCTGTAAATTGCTTAATGATCTGTCATTGGTCAACAAAGAGTATGATCTAGAAGACTCAAATCTCAAGTTTCTTCTTTCTCTACCTAAAAAGTGGGATGTGAAAACAACCACTATTAGAGACAACTATGATCTTGCTGAAACAGAGATTGATTAAATCTATGGGCTGCTCAAAACTTGAAAGGCAGAGTGTGTAAACTTGTAACACTATAACTAATGTAACCCAACTAAAGGAAAAGATACTTAACCAGAAGACAATCAAGAACAAGAAGTCACAAAGAAATCAACACTAAATGAAGACAAGGTAATTGATACAATTCAACATGTTAACTATGATCAAGCCAAGAAGAAATCATTGAGAGAAGTTCAAGTCAAAGTTGTTCATGCCTCAGTGATTTGAAAAGCCAAGAATCAAGATCATAACTATCAGTATCAATAAGACTAATTGATTTCAAGTGAACAAGAAGGAAAGCAAATATTGGAAAGCCACATTACTAATTGGATATGGTAATTTATTCAAGAAGCAAAAACACTATCAAGACTAGTCACTTATGAACCAGACCGTTGCATCAAGTGTCAGGACATTGATAGCAAGTTTATGTCAGTAATAAAGATCCATGTTCAAGAGCTTGGTGAAGAATAAAGAAGACATGAAGATATCACAAGTTCAAGATGTGCATTGAAGTTTCAAGTTGAAGACCAGAATATTTTCTAAGTACTAAATATTCTAGATGACCAAGTAGAAGTTTCTAAGTAGAAGTTCTACTTAGAAATTCGAGATGGCTAAGTAGAAATTCTCAAGTAGAAGTTCTACTTAGAGTGCAGCTTCAAAATGACACATGGCATCTTCTGATTGGCAGATTTCCAAGCTTTCAAGATAAGGCAAGATTTATGTGGACATCATTGGGCCACGTATATCTTAGTCTTTGAAGACTACAGGACATAGATTACATGTAGTATAAATAGAAGTACTTGAGTAATGTTTTTAGTTAGTGAGCAATTCTTGAGAAAAACACAAGAAAAAGAGAGAGAGTGCATTCACAGAGCTTAGTATCATTCACTTCTCTCTGAACTTCTGTTATACTTTGTAATGAATGTTGTAGCAACCATTTCAAGTTATATATAAGACATATATTCCTTGAATCTGTGTGTTCGTTTATTGCATCGTATTTATTGCTTCTCATATTCGAAAAGTTGTATTCACCCCCCCCTCTACAACACATTTGGACCTAACAATTGGTATCAGAGCTATATGTTTAACATACAAAACATAGATCCTTGTGTTGAGTAGAAGAATCGTGAGTTTTCATTTTCTAGATCTACTTTTCATTTTCTCGAAAAGTGAGCTTTAATTCGTTTGTGGTGAAAACTCATCTGAAAAATTATTTAAATACTCCAGGTGTGATTATTTAGCCTGGGTGTATTTTAATTAATTTTTGTGAATTAATCTGGGTACTTTCATATTTGGTGTTCTTGAGTGTTCATCATCTGTTCTTATCAAAGAAGACAACCCAACAACTTTTTGATCTCCTTTTCAAACAGATAAATAGTAAAAGAATAAAAAGGTGTTTTTGGACTTTGTGATTTGCATTATTCACGGCCGAAAGTGAAACAAGACATACTCAATACCTAGCACGTGGGTTAGGTGGGTTAGGTGAGTAAAGCATTAAAAGTCAAAAAGGTGTTAAAGAGATAATATTGTTTATTCAATATTAAAGTAATCTGCAGAAAAATTATTCTAAGGACAAAAGTTCTACATAGAATTTCTACTTGAAAATTTCTACATAGAATTTCGACTTGGACAATTTCTACTTGGTGAATTTCGACTTGAACAAAATTTCTACTTAGAGAAATTTCGACTTAGGCAAAAGTTTTACATAAATATTCTACATAGCCTAGTCTTGGGTACTTAGAAACTTTTAGTGACCAGAATTGAAATGGCTCCTAAAAATGCATTCAAGATCCCAATGTTCAACCGAGATCACTATGAAGAATGGGTTTTCAGAATGAGACTATATCTAGAGACTGTTAACCCTGAATATCTGGAAGTCCTTGACAAGGGTAAATTTGTTCCAATGGTGGTTATTCCTGCACATACGGAAGGAGGGGTGGTTATAGCACCTCGGTCTGAGCCTAAAAAGGCCTCGGAGTTTTCAGATGCTGACAAGGAACAAATAGCTTATGATACTGCCATACGACAAACCTTGATGGAATCTCTTGATCATGAAATGTTCAACATAGTCAAAGGTCTGACTACAGCGAAGAAGATTTGGGACAAGATAGAAGTTGTCATGGAAGGATCTGCAGAGGTTAGAAGCAACAAGACACTCATACTCAAGATGGAGTATGACACCTTTAGAATACGAAAAGGAGAAGGCATAACAGACGTCTACCTACGATTCAGTCAGTTGGTATTGGATTTGAATCTGAGAGGTGTAACTCTCCCCATGGTTGAGACTAATACGAGATATCTAAGGAACCAGTCAAAAAGCATTGAACATAGGGTCTACGCAATAAGAGAAACCAGTGATTTGCATACAACTTCTCTGGAAGAGTATTATGGAATATTAAAGACCTATGAGCTGGAAACACTTCAAGATCAAGCATGGGACAATGATTCAAAGGGAAAAGAAACTGCATCAGGATTAGTTGCTGATGAGCAAGAGTCTAAGAAGGCAATGGTTGCAGCAAAGCCTAAATCATCACTTGCACCACATCAAGTTGATAATGATGACGAGTACGCATCTGACAGTGATGATGACTACTACACCCAAGAAGAGCTGGACAACATGGATGATAGTGTCGTGGCATACATGGCAAGGAAGTTCAGCAACATGAGATTCAGAAAGAGCAACCGACCACAAAGAAATTCTTCATCTTATTATCGGGCTGCTAGGGGTGGTGGTAGTTCGTCAGGCTACAAAGGAAAAGGCAAGAATACCAGCTACAAATCTCCTTTGGATTTCAAAATGAAGTTCAAATTCTATAACTGTGGTGAAGCTGGACATTTTGCCTCGGACTGCAAAAAGCCTAAACAGACTTATCCAAAAGAGACATATGAAGCCCTCAAAAGCAAGTATGAATCGCTGGTGAAGGAAAGACATGGAAAACGAGCTTTATTGGTGACAGAAGGAAGAGCTTGGGATGATTCAGATGAGGAAGATGTTACTCATGTAGCAAACTTTGCCCTCATGGCTGAGACATCAGAGGAACCAGAGGTACCAGTTCTAACTCTTAAAGTAGAAATGTCCATTGATGATTATAAGGAACAGAACGGGGCTCTTAGTGAAGAGATCTATATGTTGTGCAAAAGTCTAGACTCTTCTCAAAAGGAACAGAAAACACTTGTTGCCAAATGTAGAATGCTTAAGGCAAAAGTGGAAGAGTTAGAGGCTGCTTGCACTGTAGATACTTCCCTAAGAGACTTTATTAAATCTCTGGAACACAAGCTCGTCCTTAAGGAAGAAGTAGAAGCATGTCTTAGGAACAATCTAGCCGAGTTAGAAACAAAATGCGAAGCTTACAAACTAGCTGCTAGTAAAGTGTATGTAGATAATGACACATTTAAGAGGATAACTGGAGTAGGTGTAGGACTTGATTATTCTGACCTTCCTAAGAAAGAAGGAAAGAGACCTATTGACCCTAGTTCCAGTGACCTTAAAAAGGAAACACCTAGCATTCGTAAATCAGCTGTCAAACCTATGTACAAACACCTTGTTCCTAGAATAGAAGAAGAAGAGACTGAATTGATAGCTAGATATGAGATTGAGATGGAAGATCGCCAGAAAGCACAACCTATAACTCCTATCAAACAAGTTAAAATCAATTTCCCTAGAGATGAATCTAGACTAGGATTAGGAGCTAAGGCTGTTAAACAACAAGGGAAGAAAGAAAAAGGCATAAAAGAGGTTAAGGCTGAACGAATAAAGAAAGCATGTTATCACTGTAAATCTACTGAACATCTTTCTTATGCATGTAAAGCTAACATAAATGTTTCTGCTGCACATGCCATGCCTACCACACATACAATGAATAATCTGCATCAGAATCATGCACAGTGTGGTCAACCTAATTGTATGCCATGCACTTTTAACATCATGCAAACTTTTGTGCATTTAATGAATGCATCTAGCTAGTCATGCTCAAATACTGTTGCTAGTTCAAACATCAAGAAAAAGCATGTGAGAGCCAAGACTGTCAGTCCTCCTAAAGTTAGGAGTGACAAACCTTCTCCTAAGACTGACAAATCTGTCAAGTCTGAGAAAGGAAAGGAGATAGTCGAAAGCTCTAGTAATGTCAAGAAAAGTGCCTCTCCTGTTGTTAAATCTGTTGATTCTCGATCTTATCGAAAAGCCGGGCCCAATCAAAGTTGGGTTCCGAAGAATGTCTAACCAATCTGTCATTGCAGGGCGTTAAGCAGAATAGAAATAAAGATATATGGGTGCTAGACAGTGGAGCATCGAGGCATATGACTGGAAACAAGTCCCTGCTTACAGAGTTGGTTATGAAGGCTGGCCCTTATGTTACCTTTGGAGATGACAGAATAGGTGTGACAAAGGGATATGGCAAACTGAAAATTGGTAATGTCATCATTGAAGATATTTCCTATGTTGAGGGACTGAAGCACAATCTGTTGAGTATCAGTCAATTCTGTGACAAAGGTTACGAAATTGTCTTCAACAAGAAAGGTGTATCAATCACTCACATCAAGGAAGGCTCATTAGCTTTGAGAGGAGTTCGAAAGGCAGATCTTTTTGTTGCAGACATGGATTCAGCAAATCAGAATGAGGTCACCTGTTTCTACAGCAAAGCCTCGGATGATGAAAGCTGGTTATGGCACAAAAAGCTATCTCACTTAAACTTCAAAACGATGAATGCTCTCGCGAGGCGAGAATTGGTGAGAGATCTACCTCAAATGGAGTTCGCTCCAAAAGGACTCTATGAAGCTTGTGAAATGGGAAAGTCGAAGCGAGCATCGCATAAAAGCAAAGAAATTTCTAGTATTACTGAGCCTCTACAACTTCTTCATATGGATTTGTTTGGCCCAGTGAATGTCCTATCTTTGTCTAGGAAAAGATATGCATTGGTAATCGTGGATGACTTCTCCAAGTATACATGGGTATTGTTCGTAATGACGAAAGACGAAGTACCTTTCTTAATCATTGATCACATCACTCAAATTGAGAATGTTTCAACACTTACTGTGAAGACGATTAGATCAGACAATGGCACTGAATTCAAAAACGCAGTGCTAAATGACTTCTGTGTATCTAAGGGAATACGTCGTCAGTATTCAGCCCCGA
This sequence comes from Saposhnikovia divaricata, assembly GCA_036435485.1. NCBI lineage: Eukaryota > Viridiplantae > Streptophyta > Magnoliopsida > Apiales > Apiaceae > Saposhnikovia > Saposhnikovia divaricata. The sequence continues at coordinate 109,897,889 of CM071599.1, read as the reverse complement.
GAACTCCACAGCAAAATGGAGTAGTTGAAAGGAAGAATAGAACTTTGGTTGAAGCAGCAAGAACTTTGTTGTATGATTCAAAACTTCCTTTGTACTTCTGGGCCGAAGCAGTGAGTACCGCTTGTTACACTCAAAATAGAACCTTGATCATAAAAGATAAAGAAAAGACACCATGTGAGCTAATGAACAACAGAAGACCAACAATCAAATACTTTCATGTCTTCGGAGCAAAATGCTATGTGCTTATAGATGATGAAAATCTAGGCAAGTTTGCAGCAAAAGCTCGTGAAGGAATCTTTGTTGGTTACTCTACAACGTCAGATTCGACGATACCAAACTCTCATCAATTTCAAGAGATTCTAGTGAACCTGAGTCCCTAAAATTTCAGAATCTGAACTTAGAAGATCTTGAAGATGAACCCGAGTTGGTTGTTACATTAAATGTTCCAAGCGTACATGAAGAATCTGAGTCTAGTGAACAAGCTAATTCTACAAGATCAGGAGAGACTTCTTCAGTACCAACCGACAACAACTCAGGGGGAGTAAATAGCAGCTCAAGGACTACTGTTCAAGGCTCGAGTCGAGTTGACTCTAGTTCTGTAGGAGCTGGCACTAACTCAGGGGGAGTTAGTGAAAATAATCAAAGTAGTCAGCACCCCAACTCAGAAAGTCAAGCTGAATCATCAAGACAATTTCCAGGTGAACGGGTATGGAATAGAGACCATCCGTTTGAGTTAATTATTGGTGATCCAGATGTTGGTGTGACTACTAGAAGAACTGCAAGAGCTGACCTGGCTAATATTTCCTAATATTCTGGGTTCTTATCCAAGCTTGAACCCAAAGAAATAGAAGAAGCTCTTGGCGATGCTGATTGGGTGATTGCAATGCAAGAGGAACTCAATCAGTTTGAAAGGCAGAAAGTTTGGAAACTGGTACCCCGACCAAAGAACATATCAGTAATTGGAGCTAGGTGGGTATTCAGAAATAAACTGGATGAAAATGGACTTGTAACACGAAACAAGGATCATTTGGTTGCAAAAGGTTATTCTCAGCGAGAAGGAATTGATTATGATGAAACCTATGCACCGGTTGCAAGACTTGAGGCAGTCAGGATGTTCTTGGCATTTGCAGCACATAAGAACTTCAAGGTTTTCCAGATGGATGTGAAAAGTGCCTTCCTGAACGGAGAGTTAGAAGAAGAAGTGTATCTGGAATAGCCGCCTGGCTTCGTTGATCCAGAACATATAGATTTTGTGTATCTTCTCTTCAAATCTGTCTATGGCCTCAAGCAATCCCCAAGGCGATGGTATGAAACCCTATCCTTATTCTTAATTGAAAATGGTTTTGTTAGGGGAATAATTGATAAAACATTGTTCTACAAAAATGTAAGAAATGACTTAATACTTGTTCAAGTCTATGTGGACGATATTATTTTTGGGTCATCAAATGAGCGCTTGTGCGAGAAATTTGCCAAGCTAATGCAGGAAAAATATGAGATGAGCATGATGGGAGAGCTGTCCTTCTTCCTTGGATTACAGATCAGTCAGAGAAAAGATGGTATCTTTATCTGTCAATCCAAGTACGTCAGAGATTTACTCAAAAAGTACAATCTAGAAGATGCATCAGCAGCTAAGACTCCCATGGCAACAGCCACGAAGTTGATGAAGACAAATCAGGTAAATCAGTTGACATCACAAGCTATCGAGGTATGATTGGCTCACTCCTCTATTTAACTGCAAGTAGACCCGATATAATGTTCGCAACTTGTTTATGTGCAAGGTTCCAAGCGGATCCTAGAGAATCACATCTCGTAGCCGTCAAAAGAATTTTTAGGTATCTCAAGGGCACACCAAATCTAGGGATTTGGTACCTAAGAGATACAGGTTTTAATCTTATTGGCTATTCGGATTCAGACTATGCAGGTTGCAGGATTGATAGGAAAAGCACATCTGGTGCTTGCCAATTTCTTGGCAGAAGATTGGTGTCCTGGCAAAGTAAAAAGCAACATACAGTATCTACTTCTACTGCTGAAGCTGAGTACATTGCTGCTGGAAGCTGTGTAGCTCAAATACTGTGGATGAGGAACCAATTGAAGGATTATGGCATGGAGAGCACAAGAAAATTCCAATTATGTGTGACAACACAAGTGCCATTGCCATAACCAACAATCCTGTAGATCACTCAAGAACCAAGCACATCGACATCAGGTATCATTTCATAAGAGAACATGTCGAGGAGGGGACTGTGGAGCTACATTTTGTGCCCACAATGCAACAAATTGCAGATATTTTCACCAAACCTCTTGATGAAGTAACATTCAATAGATTGGTTGGTGAATTGGGAATGCTTAACACAAGTTAGTAAAGCCTTCTATCTGTAAAATCCATGTTTATGTTTGTATGTGCAAGCTACTCAATCATTATGTGCTTAGACTTTAAAATGCCTAATTAATGATTGTTATAGGTTGCATATAGTGTGTTTTTGCATAAATTCCTTGTGTTTTAAGTGTCTTTTATAGCACAAATCTGTGAATTTATGCTTGTTAGATTGCATGATCATAGGGGGAGTTAAATTCATAATATTCTAGATATTGCATGATTTTTAGATGAATTTACCTATGAGTTTCATGTAATTAGAGGCCTTAGAATTAAAAAACTTCAAAATTTCGAGTTAGGTTCTATCTCGAAACTCATCTAGAAATTCGACTTGAATTTCGACTTAAGCTGTCAGAGTGAAGTTTTGAAAATTCTAAGTCTGGGAAGAATTTTGAGTTGGCTATCTCGAAATTCATCTCGAAATTCGACTTCGAGTTCGAGTTCGAGTTTCCAGTGTGCCTAGTTCTATCTTCAAAATATTCGAGATAGAGTCTATCTCGAATTTTATCTCAAAGGTTGAGATGAGGTTTCCATTAAGGGAATATTTTGAAAAGAACTGAGAATTAACTTCGAGTTAGTCTATCTCGAAACTCAACTCGAATTTCGACTTGATGTTCGAGATAGAGTTCTCAGTTAAGCTAAAGGGAATTTTTCGAGTTACACTCCTAACTCGAAACATATCTTGAATTACCCTGTACTTTTTTCTTCAAGGGGGTATTTTGGAAAGAATTTGAGATTAACTTCGAGTTAGTCTATCTCGAAACTCAACTCGAATTTCGACTTGATGTTCGAGATAGAGTTCTTAGTCTATCTCGAAACTCAACTCGAATTTCGACTTGATGTTCGAGATAGAGTTAAACTTCTAACTCGAAAAGTATCTCGAATTTCCCTGTTTTTCTTCTAGAGGGGAATTTTCCAAGTTTACTACAAATCAATAATGTTCGAGATAGGATTTCCCTATAGTTTTTGCTGTAAAATTGGTTAAAGTGCTTATTTGTGCTTAATTGTTCGAGTTAACCTCTATCTCGAACTTCATCTCGAAGTTCGACTTGATGTTCGAGATAGAGATGTTCGAGATAGAGTTCGACTTAAGTCCTCCCTGTATGTACTTAGACTTTAACACTCTTTTTAACAGGGATACTTTTATCATTTCACAATCATCTATATATACATCTCTAACTCGATGCATCATTCACTTTACCTAATTTCATTTTCACAGCAGCCGTTTCACAAAAACAAGGCGATTTCACAAACTTCATACCATTAATCCGTATTTTTGTGATTAAACTCATACTAATCACGAATTACTGCCAATTTGTTGACTGCTATTCACTGTGTTATCATTAATCATTGTGGTACTGTGTTTAGTGACCATTCATACACGCGCATATACATACACACGAACATATATTGTTTGTGTAACTGTTCACAAAACACGATTTCCACATTCTTCATCCATATACACACACGAGTTTACTGGTATACACATGAATATTCATCTTCTTTGAATATTCAGATTTAGTAATTGGCAACTGTTCATATCCCGTAGTTTAACTTTTCAGATTGTCTTTTAATATTCTCGAAAAATTAAAAGGGATAAAACTATTAATTCGTAAATTATTTGTTTTTCAAAATTAAAAAAAAAATTCATCTTTTAAAGAAAAACATTTAATTAAAATGGCTCACCAATTTTCACTTGCTAAAAACAATTTTTATAATATTTCTACGGAAATTGGTGATCAACTCCCGCAGTTTAAGTTTTGGATACGATTTCTTAATTTGTACTCCAAAGCTAGCCATGCTTTTACTGCTAAACCTACACTAGTACATGATGCTTTACAGCAATTATGGACTAGTGCGGTTACTTTTGGGAGCAAATCAACCCCCTTCGGTTTCAGGTTTACTTTAGCGGGTCAGGAATATGAGGTGACTGAAGAAATTGTCAACAGGGTTCTGGGATTCCCAATCAAAGATGCTTATGATCCAGAACCTACAGCTGCAGAATGCCTCAGATTCTTTGAAGAAATTGGATGTTATCCTCCGAAAGGCCCAATCACAGGAAATATCCAAAAACAATTCTTCCATGTGGAATGGAATTACTTTTTCGAGGCCATCACAAGATGTTTTCGGGCACGCGAAAAAGATTTTCATCAAATTCCAATTCCAATGCAAACCTTTGCAGTTGCCCTAGCAAGAGAACTGGATATAAATTATGGACGCATAGTTCTCTCTGAGATAGTGGCCTCAATGGGATCTCCTGCAAGCAGAGACCTCACTACAACTGATGTTGTCTGCTGGTTTCCTCGGTTCCTATAAATGCTGATTAATGACTTAATACCGAAGGATGCTCTTGCTGTTAGACAGGGATTTGCCAGAAGTCCAACATCTGCACCGCTAGGGATGGGCACTAAGTCACTTTCAACCATTGCTAATCAGGATAAACATCAAGGTAAACCGATGTCAATTCCTGAAAATATACAAATGTGGCTTACATATGATGCAGGAGTTACCAATTTGGAGGCATCATCACAAGTTTCATAACATGCTCAGAATCCATCTGTTCATGCTGAGGCATTTGATGAGATTCCTGATGAGCAAAGCGATGATGCACAAGGTAATCAATCAGGTAATCTCTCCCTGCATACTATTCATTCCTCCTCCTATGTATTTGATTCCGAGACCCAAGAGGTGAGAGCTATATTTCTGAGCCTGATACATATTCTTATTCTCTTTCACCCTTGTTAACGGAAGTCAGAAAGCCAGCACATGTATATGTAGAAGATGATGAGGAGAGTGAACCCGAAGAGCAGCAACTTATTCGAAAGAAAGCCAAACTTTTTCATGCTGCTACTTCAAAAATCCAGTCAAACCCTAGTGTGTCACACGCAACCACTCCACCTCACGAGAGTGGTTCTCCCCTTAAACAATCTGCACATAGGGATTTTGATGACAATTATGTACCTTTTGAAGATCCTGTTGCTTCAAAAGGACATGGAGTTTTAACAACTTCAGCCGTACCTTCACCGGTACGTACTGATGCTGCAAAGAGGATCGGTTCTGATGTCGTACAAGAACACTTTGCAGCCGCTCAGCCTGAGATTCCAACTCAGGACAGAACAGACATAGATCCCATAACTGCCAATTATTTTGCTTATCAAATTTCTGCAGGTACTGCTTCATACTTTGGATCAATCATTGAAGACATACACGAGCGTGAGACAGGGAGTGTGTGTGAGAGGTTAGGGAGAGAGGGACCTTCATTTTTAAGGCCCGAAACCGAGCGCCAAATACCAACAGAACGAGTATTAGAGCGAGGTCACCTAAACCAAACACCGTCCCTTAATATTGAAAATCTTGATACGCGTATGACTTCTATGGAAACTCAGATGAGGCAGTTCGGACAGACGATGGGGCAGTTCGGGATGAACATTGGAAACAATCAAAGGGCTCTAGACGACTACGCAGCAAGAATGGCAAGTCAAGCTACAGCTTTTGATGCTTTGACAAATAAGGTCAATGACTTGGGCCATGCTGGTGGTGTCTTGGGATGCACTCTTAATGAGAGGATGGGGGCAATGGAGTCTACCATGCATACTATGGCTGTGGAGATCAGTAGAATGATGTTCGCAGTCAGGAGTTTTATGCCCCCGGAGTGTTTCGAGTCGCAACAACCTCCCCCCGATGCTGGTGCAGGTGGTGCTAGTGGAGCGGGAGCCTCCGGTTCTGGTTTTGGAGGTTCTTATGCAGCTGGTGGATCTGAAGACCAAGGTGGAGCTCAGGATAACTCACCTAAGGGGGAGAGTGGAAAGGAGACGAGACAGCAGGCAGTTCACATCGAAGAAATTGAAGGACCCGCTGATCTTGTCAAGGAACCAGAAGTTGAGCCATCTGTTGATGAAGAGGCTCTGAGGAGGAGAAAGGGTAAGGCAATGATGGTTGATGAACCATTCGTTGACCTGAGTCATCAGGAAACAGTACAGGAGGTACTTGACTCAGATTCTGATATGGAAGACGTACCGTTGGCACATGCTATAAAAAGATCTTTGAAGGAACAAGGTGGAGGTGCTGGGATGTCTTCCGGAATGCCTGAAGAAATTCCTGTTGATGAGGAAACCCTTAAAGCTCAACAGTTAGCCTTGGAACAAGCTCAGTTCCATAAAATGAAGATTATGCAAGAACATGCTGCGTTCCTAGAAAAGAAGCTGGAGCTCCAAGGGAAGCAGTATGATCATGAGCTTGCAAGGCTAGCTGATCCTCAAGTTGATCTGGACAAACGAAGGATAGGACAGAAGTGGGATGAAGCAAGGAAGATAATGATGGGACCCTGTGCGAAAGGAGTTCATAACAAGGATGCAGATGATCTGTTCTACAACTTGAATTTGCAGAATCCAATGACTGGGGACTATATAAGTGCTTTGAAGAGATTAATTTCTAAAGTCAGGGTTGGATATAATGCAACACTTAAGGAGTGGCAGGTTATTTTGTCTTTGGTAGAAGGAGTCCCAACATCTTTCCTATATGTGGATGACCAATTCATAACGAGAAGATCTGCGTCAGAGTTGTTCTTGCTAGCGACAAAAATTCAATAATCTCATTCTGAGGAGCTAAGCATTCTGTATAGGGATCAGTTAATGCAGCTAGCAGAGGACAAGGGTCCAGAATTCTCAGCATATCCAAATTTTGTCCGGATGGTAGTTGACGGAAAGATGAAGAGGGTTAGCATGGAGGAAAATGATCTAATGGAGCTTTCAGTGGAATCTCTCAAAGCTGTCTGTAGACAAATGATGAGTAAGGGATTCGCTTCTGAGCTTAAAGATAAATCCCTGAAGATCATTGAAAGAGTCATATTAAAGAAGAGCAATGAGGTGTGGAAGTGTGATATCATTGCTCCAAACCCTCTTGATAACGTGAAGATTGAGCCGGAGCTGATGGAGAAGAAATGGAATATTCTTCAAGCAATGAAGAATGTAGATGAAGCTCTGACTCTTCCTTCTGGAGCACTAGAACAAGGAGAAATAAGGGAGGCTATTGGTGTTCCAGGAAGTGATAGTGTATACTGGATACACGCTTATGCTGAAGATACAGCTGATGCCTTAGTATTCATAGATGCAGACCAGAATCAAACATTCTTGCATATGAGCAGAAAATGGCTGCTACAGACTCACGATGCTGCATTTCTGGAGAAAGTATTATATGTATTCAAATGGGGCGAAGTGGAAGATATGCATGTGGAAGAAAAGCAGAGACTCATGAGTTACCTGTCTGAGATAGTGGTAGAAAAGAAGCGGATGGAGCGAGATGCGGCCAGTGTCCACAATACTGACCGTGTCAAGGGCTACCCTAAGATGATCTATTGTCAGTTTAAAGCTGATAAATCTCATTGGAAACCTCAGCTCATAATGAAGAACTTTGAGGACATTCCAAAGATCAGGACTACTCAGGAGGTGGACAAACTCAGAAGGCTTTTCAAACATCCTTATCCAGAGCCCAAGAATCCTCTAGAAATGGAAGCTGTAAGTCTGTTGAATGCTAGGTGGAAGCAGCTTCGAGATCCAGTGTACAAGAAAGAACAGCAGCAGAAGGAGAAGCGCAAAAGGCAGAAAGAAGAGAAAGACCAAGCTGCTGAAGCTAGAAAGAGGAAACGGAATTAGGATTAAAGGTCAGAGTGGTGTGAACTTGAAGTTGGAAAAACTTCATGTCTTTCGGTTGCTTTAACTCACTTGAGGAAAATTCACCTTAGAGTGAATCCAATAAGATGATATAAGTTTGACTAAAAGGTATGAAATAATCCAGGTGATAGGAATCACTCAAATGATCTTTAATTCGAAGTTCGAATTCTGTTTCTAGTTTAAGTTCTTTGTATTGTTTTCAAGTACTTTTCAATTGTATATTATTCAAGACTGTAATGTTAATTATCTTTTCTCGTCTCATTGTTTAGTTGAGTTATCCTTCATTAATTTGAATGTCATTGTTAGACAATCAAATTGGGGGAGATTGAAAGGCAGAGTGTGTAAACTTGTAACACTATAACTAATGTAACCCAGCTAAAGGAAAAGATACTTAACCAGAAGACAATCAAGAACAAGAAGTCACAAAGAAATCAACACTAAATGAAGACAAGGTAATTGATACAATTCAACATGTTAACTATGATCAAGCCAAGAAGAAATCATTGAGAGAAGTTCAAGTCAAAGTTGTTCATGCCTCAGTGATTTGAAAAGCCAAGAATCAAGATCATAACTATCAGTATCAATAAGACTAATTGATTTCAAGTGAACAAGAAGGAAAGCAAATATTGGAAAGCCACATTACTAATTGGATATGGTAATTTATTCAAGAAGCAAAAACACTATCAAGACTAGTCACTTATGAACCAGACCGTTGCATCAAGTGTCAGGACATTGATAGCAAGTTTATGTCAGTAATAAAGATCCATGTTCAAGAGCTTGGTGAAGAATAAAGAAGACATGAAGATATCACAAGTTCAAGATGTGCATTGAAGTTTCAAGTTGAAGACCAGAATATTTTCTAAGTACTAAATATTCTAGATGACCAAGTAGAAGTTTCTAAGTAGAAGTTCTACTTAGAAATTCGAGATGGCTAAGTAGAAATTCTAAAGTAGAAGTTCTACTCAGAGTGCAGCTTCAAAATGACACATGGCATCTTCTGATTGGCAGATTTCCAAGCTTTCAAGATAAGGCAAGATTTATGTGGACATCATTGGGCCACGTATATCTTAGTCTTTGAAGACTACAGGACATAGATTACATGTAGTATAAATAGAAGTACTTGTGTAATGTTTTTAGTTAGTGAGCAATTCTTGAGAAAAACACAAGAAAAAGAGAGAGAGTGCATTCACAGAGCTTAGTATCATTCACTTCTCTCTGAACTTCTGTTATACTTTGTAATGAATGTTGTAGCAACCATTTCAAGTTATATATAAGACATATATTCCTTGAATCTGTGTGTTCGTTTATTGCAACGTATTTATTGCTTCTCATATTCGAAAAGTTGTATTCACCCCCCCTCTACAACACATTTGGACCTAACAAAACTCATGAATTGGAAATGGAGCAGAGAAACAGGAGATCAAGCAGGAAGGCAAAGTCTGTTGCTCTTAAGGTTGAAGAGAAGCCTCAGAAGAAAGAGGCATCAAGAAGGAAAATGAAGGGAAAAGCTTTGGTCATACACTCAGAAAGTGAATCATCAAACTCTGATTGTGATTCAAACTCTTCTGAATCATCTGACTCTGAGGATGATGAAGAAGAAATGAGGAAAATGGCTGTGTTGATGGTGAAGACTTTCAAGAAAATGGGCTTCAAGAATTTCAAGAAAGGGAAAAGGTTTTCTAGAGATTCAAATGAAGACAGGAAAAGCTTCAGGAAGTTTGATAAGAGAGATTCTAGGGGGAAGAAGGATAAGTCTGAAATTCAATGTTACAAGTGTAAGGAGATGGGTCACTATGCTCCTGAGTGCAAGAAGGGTAAAACTGGAAAGGTACTCTACACTAAAGGCAGAGATTGGGCAGACACTTCAGATTCTGATGAAGAAGTGAACTATGCTCTCATGGCTACTATTGAATCAAAAACTTCTGAAAATCAGGTACCTCTAACTACCTATGCTTATAATATTGATGATATTGCTCAATTAAGAATTTATCTTAAGTCATTGCATATAAGTTATAGGGATCAGACTTTAGAGAATGAGAGGATAAAATCTGAAAATTCTGAACTTAAGGTTAGAAATAAACTTATTGAAGAAAAACTTGAAAACATGCAACAGGTTCAGAAAGAGAGAGATGATGTTGTTTCTATAGAATAGGATTTGCTTCAAAAATATAAACAACTAGAATTTGAGTTGGAGGAAGTAAATAAGAAAATTAGGACATGGACTAATTCTGGAAAGGACACTCAACAGATTTTTCAAACAGACACTGTTGGTCTAGGTTATAATGAGGGAGATGAACTAAGATTTCAAAATCAAGTTAAAATCAGACCTCATTTTGTACATGGAGCCAGTAAATTTTTGTCTGAAAATGAAAAAGAAGCTGTTAAAAGTGAACCAGTAAAAACTAGTGTTAAACAGGTTAATATTGGTTCAATGACAGATAAACAACTCAAACATAAACTGAAGGAGTTAAAATCTGTTAAGAAACAGAGAGTGTCAAATAAGAACAGAAATGGAAAAGTAGGCATTACTTCAGGAAATAAACCAATGCTTGCTAGTTATGCTCCAAGAAAGACATGTCATAACTGTGGTAGTACTAAGCATCTTACAAATTTCTACAAGAAAAACAAAAATATAAATTCTTTACCTTCCAAGTCTGAGGTAAAGAAGGATTTTTCTAGAACTAAGCCACAGACTTTATGCACACACTGTGGAAGCACTTGGCATTCCATTTATACTTGCAGAGAGTATCATGCTATCTATCATAATTACTATGAACTGAAACCCAATCTGAAATGGGTTAAAGTTGATACTGCAAGTGTAAACACTGATACTGTTAGCTCAAACTCTGATAATGTTAATTCCGCTGCAAAAGCTAACAAAGTTAAGAATGTCAAAGGATCCAAGCAAGTCTGGATCCTTAAATCTAATTCTCAGTAATTGCTTGTGATTGCAGGGCAACAGGGAGGCAACCCTAGTCATGGACAGTGGATGTTCAGGACACATGACTGGAAATAAAGCCCTGCTATCAGACTATGAGGAGAAGGCTGGCCCAAAAGTTTCCTATGGTGATGGCAATGTAGGAAGAACATTGGGATATGGCAATATTAATCTTGGAAATGTCATCATCAACAACGTAGCTCACGTCCCATGACTCAAGCATGACTTGTTATCTGTGAGTCAAATCTGTGACAAGGGATATCATGTAGATTTTCAACCTGAATATTGTGAAGTTATCAGTAAATCTACAGGAAAGGTTGTTCTAGTTGGTCATAGGCAAAACAACATTTATGAAATCAAGCTTTTAATAGACTCTGTTGGAAAAGCTGTTTGCCTGTCTACAAGAATGTCTAGTGAAGAGAGTTGGAAGTGGCACAAGAAACTCTCACATTTGAACTTGAACAACATCAATGAATTGATCAGAAAGGATCTTGTAAGAGGACTCCCAAAGGCTCTGTTAAATGTTGATGGCCTATGTGATTCATGTCAAAAGGCCAAACAAAGGAAGTCATCTTTCAAGAGCAAGACAGAATTTTCAATCACTGATCCTTATCATCTTCTGCATGTTGATCTCTTTGGTCCAGTAAATGTTATGTCTATAGCAAGGAAGAAATATGCTTTAGTCATTGTTGATGAATACACTAGATTCACTTGGGTGTATTTTCTAGCAAAGAAGGATGAAACTACATTAACTCTGATGGAGCATGTGAAGCTTCTGGACAGAGGATCAAGTAACAAAGTCAGAATCATCAGAAGTGATAATGGAACTGAGAATGGAAGAATTCTGCAAGGAAAATGGAGTGAAGCAAGAATTTTCAGCACCTGGTACACCACAACAAAATGGTGTAGTTGAAAGGAAAAATAGAACCTTGATTGAAGCTACCAGAACTATGCTTGACGAAGCAAAATTGCCAACTTATTTCTGGGTAGAAGCTGTTCAAACTCCTTGTTTTACTCAAAATGCTACACTGATCAATAAGCATGGAAAGACACCATATGAGATGGTGAAGAAAAAAAAAGCCTAACCTAAAATACTTTCATATTTTCGGGTGCAAATGCTTTGTTTTGAAGACTCATCTTGAACAGTTGACCAAGTTTGAGCTAAAGGCAGATGAAGGAATTTTTGTTGGCTATCCACTGTCAACAAAGGCATTCAGAGTTTACAATCTGAGAACTAAAGTGATCATGGAATCTATACATGTGTCTTTTGATGACAAGAAGATAACTGGACTTGAAGACAAAGATGAATATGATCAACTCAACTTTGAAAATGAAGATTTAAACTCTGTTGAAGTAAACTCTGATCAAACAATTCTGACAGACTCTGTTGAAACAAACTCTGAACCTCTACTGGTAAACACTGGAGAAACTTCTCAGCCACAACAAAGGGAAGAACCAGTTGAGGGGGAGCATGATCAAGATGAAGACTCAAACACTGATACTGAGTCAACTGAAAAATCTGGATCAAACTCTGATGATTCAAATTCTGAAAATTCAAATTCTGACTCTGGGCAGTCAAGTTCAGGGGGAGTCTCAGAAAATGAAGAAAGATCACAACAAAATCAGGAGAGCATGGATCAAGGGGAGGATCACATGCTGACAGAAGTCATTTGCCTTCTCCTAGGAAATGGACTAAATCACATACACCTGATTTGATAATTGGTGATCCAGATGCAAAAGTGAAAACAAGAAGTGCTACTGCAAGTGAATGTCTGTTTCATGCATTCTTGCCTAAAAATGAACCAAAGAAAGTGGAAGAAGCTCTTCAACATGCTGACTGGATAACAGCAATGCAGGAAGAGTTGAATGAATTTGAAAGGAATGAAGTTTGGACCCTTGTACCAAGGCCAAAGAACAGATCTATTGTTGGTACTAAATGGGTTTTCAGAAACAAGACTGACAGTGAAGGTGTTATCACAAGGAACAAGGCTAGACTGGTAGCAAAAGGCTATTCACAGCAGGAAGGAATAGACTATGATGAAACATTTGCTCCAGTTGCAAGATTGGAGGCAATCAGAATTTTTCTAGCATATGCCTCTAACAAGAAATTCAAAGTGTTCCAGATGGATGTGAAAAGTGCTTTTCTGAATGGAAAGCTTGAAGAAGAAGTGTTTGTTAAACAACCACCAGGATTTGTGGACCCCAAATATCCAGATTATGTCTACAGGCTAGATAAGGCACTATATGGACTTAAGCAGGCACCAAGAGCATGGTATGAGACACTTGCTCAATTTCTTCTAGAAAGTGGATTCAACAGAGGTACAATTGACAAAACTCTGTTTTATTTCAATCAAGGAAGTGACCTCCTTTTAGTTCAGATATATGTTGATGACATTATCTTTGGGTCTACTAATGATAAACTCTGTAAGAAATTTGCCAAGCTCATGCAGTCCAGATATCAAATGAGCATGATGGGAGAGCTTAGTTATTTTCTAGGCCTATAGGTGAAACAAACAGATGATGGTATCTTCATTAATCAAGCAAAATATACCAGAAATCTTCTCAAGAAATTTGGTATGCTTGACTGTTCATCTGCATCAACTCCCATGGCAACAGCAACTAAATTGGACAAAGACACAGGAGTTTCAGTGGATATGACAAACTACAGGGGCATGATACTTGACAGCTAGTAGGCCTGACATCATGTATGCAACCTGTCTTTGTGCAAGGTTTCAGGCAGATCCTAGAGAGCCACATCTGACAGCTGTGAAAAGAATCTTCAAGTATCTCAAGGGCACCATATCATTAGGTCTGTGGTATCCCAGAGAATCAGATTTCAAGCTACTTGGGTATTCTGATGCAGACTTTGCAGGCTACAAGATAGACAGAAAGAGCACTAGTGGAAGTTATCAATTTCTTGGTGATAGACTTGTCTCTTAGTACAGCAAGAAACAGAAATCAATTTCCACATCTACAGCTAAAGCAGAGTATATTGCAGCTGGTAGCTGTTGTGCACAGATCTTGTGGATGAAGAATCAATTGCTGGATTATGGATTGAGGTACAGTAAAATTCCTATTTACTGTGATAATCAAAGTGCTATTGCTATGACAGGTAATTCAGTACAGCATTGAATGACCAAGCACATCAGCATAAGGTACCACTTCATCAGAGAACATGTGGAAGAAGGGAATATTGAACTACATTTTGTGTCTACAGAACAACAGCTTGCAGATATCTTCACCAAACCTTTGAGTGAAACTACATTTACAACACTGTTCAATGAACTAGGAATGGTCTCTGGTTCTGACTAGGAATGTTGGTTAGATTCAAATTTTACTTATGTAATGTATTACTCATATTTCCTTGATTTGTTAAGTGCTAAGTGAACTCTGTTGATTAAACTCTGTTATGCATACTCTGTTAACATGTTTTTCTGTCAAACTCTGTTAAACTCTGTCAGCATGCCTGTATGTCATACACTGGTAATAAGTTGATAAACTCTGTGAACTCTGAGTTGATTTTTGTCTGAATGAAAACACCAATGAAGAAATAGGTATGAAGCATGATTCTCAGCAATTAATCATGAATCTTTCTGAGTTATTGTGATCTAATCTTAGATTGTACAGAAAATTAACACAGCATGATACTGGTTCATATTTATAGCATCTCTTAGTTTATTTTGTCCTAAACTCTGAGTCTATAAATACAGTGTGCATTGCCTTTCATGAATAACTACTGATGTTGATGAACTCTAAACTCTGTTAGTTATACTCTGGTAGATTAAAATGCTTACTACAATACCCCAAAGAAAATGTATATAGGTTGTTATACTCCTTTGAGATTATGTTGGATACTAGGATGACCCAGGAACTTATTGGTATATAATATGTGCTAAAATTCTCTGATTTTTGGTGACTAGTCAAATACTAGGATGACCCAGGAACTTATCAAAATGATAAGAGCTAAAATTTTTGAATTTTTGGTGACTGGTTTCAACCTCTAATTACTGGAATGAATAGAATTAAAAAAAAGTATTATATATAGAGGGTGTATAAAATAAATTAAATATTACTGTATATAGATTGATTACTACAGAGTTTAGCTTTCATCATACAGTCAGTGTTTACTATGATAATTTGTGCATCCAGTGTTTATTGATTTACTTTATGGATTTTATGAAAAATTAGATGCTCTAAAAATTGAATCAGTAAACTCTGCTTCACACACACATATTTTCATAACTGTGCAATTTATGAAAGGGTTTCGGTGATAAAGTTGGAGAATTGACAAACGCTGTTGATTCGTGGTTCGTACTCTAAGGTAAATTTTCATTTGGATAATTTGAAAATTTTGGAGTAAATAGGGCTTTTGACAACTGTTGTTGATGAATTTGTTTCTTATATGATTACTTTAATTAGTTTTCATTTTCTTTGATTTAATTCTTTGAAGAACAATTCATAAACATAAAATTTGTAGAACACAATGAATAAGATTAGAGAAACAGGATTTTTCATTGATAATAAGAAAGAGATTACAAGCAAGTATTACATCTTTTTGTTCTCTCTATCTGCTAATCTATTCAACAGGAAAATAAAAGATGAAGTCCAAACCACTCCATTGTTAGCAAACATCCCAGATCCCATCTTTGCCACTTTATTTGGGTGGAAGTTGAAGGGATAAGGTTATTTTTGCTGACATATTCATTAACAATGGTTGGTGGTGTTGGATGAGGATGCCTTCGAGGAAAGCCATGCTAATGTTGCTTGGAGAGCAGCATCGATGTCAATCACTCTTGCAGGTTTTTCTCTCTCGATTTCTTCAAGACCGGCATCCATCTGCAGCCACAGAGTTTCAAGCTGCCTTTCCCAGTCAAAGGCATCAAACTCTTCAAGAGTATGACTGAAGATATCTCTGTTCTCTACGATATGGAGATTCTTTTCCTTGTTGGTAAGTTTTGACATTGTTGTGTGAAGGGTTTTTGATTTTCAGGCGAGAATGAAAGGTTAAAGGGATAGTGAACAAGTCTGAACAAGTCTCTAGGCCTTAAATAGAGAAGGGTAAGTAACGAAGTACTAAAACGCTTCATATTCTGGTTCTTAATGGTTACAGGTAAATGCTTCATATTCTGGTTTTAATTGGGTCCAGGTATTTTAAGAGAGTGTTATTTGATTTTTTTTTAAAATCAAATATTTTATTGTTATATTTGCAAAATACACTTCTTAAAAATACGAGCACGTGACCCACTCACCCATTACTGTGTCCCACTCACCCATTATCGTGTCCCACTCACACATTAATCTAGGAACTGTTGAGTGTTTGAATACATAAAAGATTGAGTTTTTAATTACTCTAATTACTTTTGTGTCCAAACGATTGTGTTTTACTTTTTACATCTCACAGTTCTCTCACTTTTCACTTGGGCATTTTCGCAAACACCTTTCCTACATACACTTTTCTTTGGGATTTCTTGCAAATTTCTTGATTCAATGGCTTCTAAACCATTCACTGTTCTTGGTCTACGTTTTGTCCCTAACAACTATGAAGCTCCACTCTATCATGAACGTGTTCCAGAAGCGTTTCATCTAATGCAGAATTTATTGAGAGACTCAGAGATTGGACAAGCTCTGGTTGAACCTGGTACTCTCTCTGCATCTCAAATTGCCACTTTTTGGCAAAACTCAGTCTATGTGGATGGAGGAGAGAATGGGACTCCTAACATCATCTTCACTTATGAAGAACAAGAGTTTGTGATTACTCCACAAACTGTCAGAGATACGATGGGGTTTGATACACATACATCTTATACTTATGTTGCTGAACCTCAATTGAGACAGATGCTACAGGAGATAGGTTACATGGAATCTCTTGACAAGCTTGGCAGTGTAAAGAGGCCTAATCTCAGGAAGGAATGGAATTTTTTCTTCGATTGCATTACAAGAACATTCCAGAAGAAGGTCACTAACTGGGATGCTATTCCAATGGATAGTCTACAAATCGGGTATTCTCTACTTTATGGTAGTAATTTTGATTTTGGTAGATATGTTCTGATGAATTTAGGTGATAAACTGTCAGAGTCTACTACAGTTTATTTTGCTCGTTTTTGTCAAATGTTGTTCAATGCTTGTGTACCTGGTTTAGAGATTGCTGAAACTGATGAAATTCAGCCTTTTAGAGTCAACAAGAGAATATTCTCTGATATGACTAATAAGGATGTTGGTAAAGAAAACCTACCTGCCTTTGTTCTGCCACTTGCTTTGCAGAATTTTCTCAACCAACCTCAGGACCAACCACAACCAGAACCACAACCTGAACCACTAAACATTGATCGTACTCAAACACTAAACACTGAACCACCTACATCACCTACTCGCACTGGACCTACAAAACAACCTTCACACACTCCACAAACAAACTCTGAACCATCACAATCTCAACCACAACCACAGCCTAAAGCAAAAAGAGGCAGAGTAAAGTCAGCAGCAATCACTGAACGACATGTAAGAGTTAAGAAGACAATAGAGACACAAATGAAAGCAAAACAGACATCTCCTGGAGCTGTTTATACTAGAAGAATGAAACAAATGGAAAACAGACCTAAGTCACCCTCAGTGGTAGCAGAATCTAGTAAAGAGGATTCAGATGAAGTGCTTCTAGCTAAGAGAAGAAAACTGGTAATCTCTGATTCTGTTGATGAAAATGTTGAAGCTCCAAAGGTAGTTTCACAGCAAAGACCTACTGTTGACGCTGAAAAAGATACAATGCCTGCAGAGGTTGAAATGCCTGCAGAGGACAAAATGCCTGCAGAAGAGGATACTAGAGATGGCTTTTCTCCAATGAATGACATTCTTGATTCATTCATGCCATTCTCTGATCCTATTTCATCAATTTTTGCTCAATCTGAAGCAACTGGTGCAGCTGATCAACCTATAGTTGTCCTTTCTGAAACTGTAGCATCACATACAGAATTACTCTCAGATGCTCACCAAACTGTTGAGGGAGGAGATGAGATTGATCAACAACCTAAGGAGATAAACTCTGAGACTATTGTGCAATCTGCAGAGGATGTTGTACAGCCTATTGTTGACTCTACTACTAAACCTATTGCAGAGGATGTTATTGGCACTGTTGATGCATCTATTCCTATTCCTCAATCCACTCATCATGTTGAAGCTGAGGTTGGAGATGAAACTGAAGGGAATACTGAGTCAAGCCCTTCTCAGAGTTTACCAGTCCAGACTGATGCTAAGGTTAAGGATTTTGCTGGTCCTTCAAATCAAGCAAATGCTGAAGAAGAACACCTTGAACAATTTTCAAATGACTGGTACAAGGACACTTGTATCTTTCCTCCTGCAAGAGCAGCTGAATTTGTCAAGAGAACCTCCAGAAAAATTACAAATCCAGAGATTCTATCTTGTCTTAAGGCTACAGTTGTACAAGTGAAGACTCTCAACTCGAGGTTTGATCTGTGTCAAAAGGCAATCTCTGATGTTCGAGGTGATGTTGTTAGAGGAGCTGAAATGATTAAACTTGACAACAAGAATAAATTTCAATATCTTACTCAGAATCAAGAAACTTTGTCTCACAGGCTGAGCAAAGTTGAACAAAATCAGAATGATATGGCCTTAAAGATTGATTCTATTGCTACCTCCTTGGAGTTAATCACATTTATTCTTATCCCTGATGATGTCAAAAAGGGGGAGAGAGTTGCTAAAGACAAATGCAAGCAATCTCAAACTTTGATCAGAAAGGATAATGCTGGAGATGGAGGAGCAAGTAGTAAATGAAAGAGCAAAACTGAAGAATTTCAAACTCTGAAAACTAGCAAGTCTTCTAAATCACAGTTTGTTGGGATAAACACTAATACTCAAGGTACTTCAAAGACCAAGAGTTTGCTATTATTTTCTAATCCACAGACTGATGAAGAATTGGCTGCTAAGTTGTTTATTGAAGAGAATGAGGAAGGAGTTACAATTGAGGACATTGAAGCTGAAGAAAAGAGTTTACAAGAAGAACATCTCAAGGCTTTAAAGTCTGGTAAGTTAAAGAAAGGAAAAGCTCCTAGGCCTATTCGTAAAGGCATTGTGATCAAGGAAAGTGCTGATGCTAGTCAAAAATCTCAGTTATTAAAGGAAACAATGGCAGCAGAAGCTCAACTCAAGCTGAAAGGCATTGAAGGAGAAAGTTCACAGAAGAAAGTTACAACCTCTGTTTCTACACAAGTTGTACAGAAGAAATAAAACACAACCTCTGTTGCTACACAAGTTGTGTCTAAACCTTTATCTTCTCAGTTGCAATCAGTTTTTGGGAAAGGAATACTTCATGATCCAAATCTATTATCTGGAGTTTCTATGAATTTTTCTGATGCAAGAGCCTTGACTGGCAAGGTTGGAAACAATAAGGGTGGACTAGGTTCACACAAGGACAAAAGGCAATATACTGGTCCTAGAGATCCTTCTTCACTGGCTGTTCCTGGTCGTGGTGTCACTCAAGAGAGTTTGGACAGACTGGAATCAGTACAGTTAGTTTATCAGAAGAGTTTAAAGAAGGACTTTCTCTTGTACTTCATGGATGATGGGACAGTATTTAGAATTGGTGAGAATGATATTGGCTTGAAATATTGGGAAGAACTAGAATATGTTCTATATCTTTTCAAGGTGAATAGTCAAAGGACTCAATCAGTTGCTAATGTGCTCAGAAAGAGGATGCTTCAGAATTTGGCAATCAGAGGAACGAAGTATAATAGCAGATATGTTCCTAAGTACAGGGATTACAATGGAAATCTTATTGAAATAAAGAAAGGTACTGCAAAATTAAAGACTGATTTGGGAGTCACAGTACTTGACTTCAATTCACAGTCAGAAGAAGTCAAATTTATCAGACTGGGAAATGAGATGAGAAGAAACAAAATCTATGATCTTAGGGCTGCTATCTATCAGACAGATGAGAGTGATCCTCAGCTCAGAGAGATTAAAGAAGCTATGGAGATTGAGCTTGAAAATGCAGAAAGAAGATTGCTCATAGATTATCGCAGAGCTACACCAGATCTTGAAGAGATTAGAGATTAAAGTCTGTAAGGATTTTCTTATTCTCTGTAGATTTTGTTAAGTAGAAGCTTAAATTCTGAATTTGTATAAACACTGTATTTGTCTATTTGTTTTGACATCATCAATTATTGTTATTAACTTGTGCACTTTGCTAATGAACAAGTTGGGGGAGATTGTTAAATATAATTGATGTGTTTTAATCGGTGTTTAAGTGTTACAGTGAATTATCAGAGTTTAGCTGGAAGCGGTCAGAGTTTAGTGTAAACTCTGACAGATGGAAGCTCGACAGAGTTTGTCAAACTCTGTCTGGAGGCAGCGTCTACTGGTCAACAATGATTGAAGATTTATTATGGAAGCGATATCTTTGAAGATTGGATAGCTATCAAAGAGATCGAGTTGACTTAGGAGACGTGTGACAATCTGTAATTGATATCATTGTATAACTGATTATTAGGAATATCAATTAGAGATTGTATCGAAGCTGTATATTTTATAAATACAGTTAGGTTAACCCTAGAAGGGTATCGTGCATCGAATTATATTTATTGTAACCTACAGCTCTTTGTGATAGTTTACATCACGAAGAGGGTTCTTAATACCAGAAGTTTTTAAGTGCATAAACGTCTTACTTGTTAAACTCTCATACGAATTTGATTATTAATTGTGTATTCGGCCTAACACAAGCTGTCATCAATGGCGGACAAAGCTCAAGCTCGCCTTATGAAAATTAACTCAGCCTCTTCTAAAGGTACCATCCAAATTCGTTCTCCTTACACATCTCTTTTAGATATGTTAAATGAACGAGCAGACGACTATCCCTCCTTAGCTGAGTTAGATGCGTATGATTGTTGTAATACATATCATGATACTGACGAAATTATTAGATATAACAAGTTATACAAAATTAGAAAACCTTATAAACTCGTCCCAGCTGGGCCAGGTGACAGGCCTTGTCATTGGAGGCCCAATGCTTTGTGTATCTATAGGGAGTGTTTAATAGCGGGCCTCCGTTTCCCTTTTCATGAGTTCATCCCCCGCCTTTTAGCTGATATTCAGTGCAGCCCTTGTCAACTACCCCCAAACGCATGGAGAATAATCCTGTGTTTTATGGTTTTGTGCCTAAGGCAAAACCTTCCTTTGTCTGTTGCCCTTTTTCGCAAAATTTTCCAAATTTACAACAGCCCTGCTTTATATTCTGGCTGGGTATATATCAAACTTCGTCCTAAAGTCCCCCTATCTTTAATGGTAAATCAGTACCAGACAACAACCCTGGCTGGAAGAAAGAGTTTGCTTATCTTGAGTGGGAGGGTGGTGATTGGGGTACCCTCTTTAGAAAAACCTTTTCGAAGGTTTCAGATGTGAATGCTAAGGGGATCACCCTTAGTACAGAGGATCAAGCTGCTTTTGACACCTTAACCAAAGGCGATGGTATGTCTATAACCTGCCAAAGCCTCATAAATGAAGAATCTCTTAGGGTAGTAGGCCTCTCACAAGTTTCTGAACGGGGTAACTTTCTTTTCTGCCTTTGTTTTTTTCTATTTTCATACTTGACTTATTCAATTGTGTTTCCATTTATGTCATTTCAGTTGCAAAGATGCTTGTGGAAGCTTCCCCTGATCCAGATAACGAAACTTCCAAGATGGCCCGGGCAAAGAGGAATGCCGATCCTCGAGAGAAAGGAACTGAGCCCGGGTTCTTACGTGCTCATAAGGTCCAAAAAGTGGACCTTAGATTTGGTGATATAGCCGACTTGGAGGGGAGCTCTCAAGTAAACGTCCAATCTGCTATTTTTAGGCCCTTTTGGGGCTTCAGGAAGCGGGACTCTGTCGTGGGATCGACTAAGCATGCCATGGACTGGTCATTGAATTCTATCACCCCTCCAGACTACAAAGATTTAGTCATGAACGGAGGTATTGGGGAGTCAAAAGCACTCGGCTCTCAAGCTCTAGCTGTTGTAAGTCTTAAACTTTATTTTTCCAAAACTTTCATATTCTTTGTTTTATTCTTGTGTTACCACTCTGTTTTTTTTGTACAGGCTAACGTCCATTTCCAGAGCTTACTCAACCAAGCCAAGGCTTGGAAGGAAAAGGCCAAAGGATTTGAGACTGAGTCCTAGAAGAGGAGTCTGCACATCCATCAGCTAGAGGAGCAGCTGAAAAAAAAGGAAGAGGAGTTGGTTGGTGCTCAGGTAGAGCTGGTGGAATTGAAGGATGACAAGGAAAAGCTGATTGATGACTACTTGGATTCAGCTGAGTACAAGAGTCTTATGGATCAGCATGATTAGATGCTTTTTCCTAGCCAGTTTACTGAGGGGGTGGAACAAGGCTCTTGAGGCTGTTCTGAGGAGCCATCCTGGCTTATTCCAGCTTTCGGACTTTGTGAGCCCTCATCTTCCTACCACATTATTAGTTAATGAGCCAGGTTCTAGTGAAGAGATATTCGGGGAGGATGATGCTTTGGTCAAGAAGCATGCTACTACTTCAGTCTTGGATCCTAAACTTCCTTTGGTTCGGTCCAGTCCTGCTAATTCTGCTGCGGATGGATCCACTACAGCCACCAGCTCCGAGGATGGTTCTCATGCTAAAGAGGTCCCTAAGGCCTCTTAAGCTTTATTTATTTATGTTTCGCCTATCAGAACTCTTTGTTTTTAACTCAATATCCTTCGGGCTTTTATTTATGTAACCTCTTAATTTAACTATTTATGCAGTTAGTTTCTGTTGTGTTCATTTTCTCGCCTTTGCTTATAGTTTGTTAAGCTTTAGAATTTTTCGGGTACTTGGCCCCTTGGCTGGTACTAAACTCATAAGCTAGTTCAACATTTGTCTTTCGTGTTTATATTAACAAAAGAAGTGACTCAGAAGAAAAGCCAAACAAACTTTATTAAGCAGTCGAAAAATGTTGATAAAATGGGTTCAACCCTTACATAGATAATATGTCTCCTACTAGGGGCATTAGGCCCTGAAATGGTTTCATTGAACCTTTATTTCTACTTCTCCTATTAAATAGATAAAAAGCTAAGTCCTTACAAGGATAGTTTAAACATAATAAATCTTCAGGTTAAAAGCATGCCAGGTACGTGGCACCTCGTTTCCTTCCAATGTCTCTAACTTGTAGGATCCTCGTCCCAATGTCTTCTTGACTCGATAAGGTCCTTCCCAATTGGGAGCTAGCTTTCCCTTCTGACCAACTCCAGAGGCCTCTATTTTCCTTAGAACCAAGTCGCCTTGTCGAAAGAATCTCTCTTTAACCCTTTGGTTGTAATGGAAAGATGCTCTTTTCTGATGTTCTGCATTCCTGGCATTTGCTTCATCCCTGACCTCGTCAATCAGATCAAGGGCCAGTCTCATGCCTTCTTTGTTAGTCTCCGGTTCATATGCCTCAACTCGGGGTGATCCATGCATAATTTCGAGGGGCACAACTACCTCGGCTCCATAAGCCAACAGAAACGGGGTTGCTTCAGTTGTCACTTTACAAGTGGTGCGGTATGCCCAAAGTATAGGTAGCAACTCATCCACCCAAGTGTTCTTTGAACGTTCGACCCTCTTCTTCAGTCCATCAAGGATAATCCTATTGGCTACCTCTACCTGACCATTAGCTTGTGGATGAGCCACTGAAGTAAAACGAAGATCAATTGCGTTCTCTTCACAATACTTTCTAAACTCTTCATTGTTGAACTGTGTTCCATTATCCGTCACAAGTATCTGTGGGATTCCATATCTGCAAATTACGTTCTCCCAAAAGAACTGGGCAACTTGTTTGGTGGTAATCTTGGCTAAAGGTTTAGCCTCAATCCACTTGGTGAAGTAGTCAATGGCCACTATCAAGAACCTCCTCTGTGCCGAGGCTACAGGGAAAGGGCCAAGTATATCCATTCCCCACATTGCAAACTGGATAGGAGAATTAACTGATGTCAACATCTCAGGAGGCTGCCTTACAATTGGGGCATGCTTCTGGCATCTATCGCACCTCTTGACATAGTTCTGTGCATCGGTCAACATTTTCGGCCAATAGAATCCCAAACAAGTTATCTTGTGAGCTAAGGCTCTGCCCCCCAAGTGCTGTCCACAGACTCCTTCATGAACTTCCTCCAGAGCTTCCCTTGCCTCTTCGGGCCTCAAACACTTCAAATATGGGATGACAAAAGACCTCTTGTAAAGGATGCCTTCAATCAAGATATACGTCAATGCTCTCACTGACAGCTTCCGTGCCTCCAAGGTATTGCTAGGAAGCCATCCGGTTTCCAGATGGGCTTTGATAGGATCCATCCAACAGCTACCTACATCTATCGGAGCCACTAACTTTGAGTTGACGGTTGGGGCTTTTAAGACCTGGAAGTAAACACTTCCTGAATAATTCTCTATCTCAGAAGAAGCGAACTTAGACAGAGCATCAGCCTTAACGTTCTCTTCTCTCGGAATGTGCTCAACATAGCACTCCTCAAACTGGGTCATAACAGCTTTCACGACTCTCAGATATTTGCCATAGTTTCATCCGTAGCTTCAAACTCACCATTCACTTGCGATACCACTAGTCTTGAATCCCCACAAACTTTGAGATTCTTGACCCTCATTATTCTGGCCAAGCCTAACCCGGCTATCAAGGCTTCATACTCAGCCTCATTGTTAGTTGTTGGAAAGTCCAACTTCAAAGCATACTCGAATGTGAAACCATCGGGGCTTTGCAAGACTAAACCTGTACCACTAGATTTTGTTTTTGATGCTCCATCAAAATAGAGCACCCAATACTCCTACAGGTCAGGTACAAGTTCCTCATCCTTATCCTCTTTCCCAGGGGTAGTTACCATCTCCTGCCCCCCGACTTCTTGGTTGTTAATGGTACATTCAACCACGAAGTCAGCCAATGCCTGAGCCTTAATGGCTGTTCGAGGTTTATACGTGATGTCAAATTCTCCAAGTTCAATTGCCCACTTGATTAGCCTTCCACTAGCCTTTGGGCTATGCAATATGTTCCTCAACTGTTGGTCCGTCACGACTTCAATCTTATGTGCCTGAATGTACGGCCGTAGCTTCCGCGAGGCTGTTATCAATGCCAATGCAATATTCAATTCATCACTAATGGTAATATTCAATCTTAGGGGTGTTATCAATCTTAGTGTCGTAGTTTCCGACCTGCGAACACCCCTAATGGTAATATTCAATTCATCCAAAATTATATACACGGCACTATACTATCCATACTTTTACTTGGCACTATGCCAGCATATACAAGTCATACTCGTGTCAATCCACCACTTTTAAATTAGCATGCTTTC
This sequence comes from Saposhnikovia divaricata, assembly GCA_036435485.1. Taxonomy (NCBI): domain Eukaryota; kingdom Viridiplantae; phylum Streptophyta; class Magnoliopsida; order Apiales; family Apiaceae; genus Saposhnikovia; species Saposhnikovia divaricata. Next base: position 109,872,591 of record CM071599.1, on the reverse strand, counting down.
CTTTCCACGATTTAGTATGTTTTTGTGTTTTTTTCAAAATTATCCAACTTATAACAGATTTCTTCGAAATTACGATTTGCAACGTTTACAATCTGTTTTTCAAATGCGTGCAACCATTGCAATCTTTTTTTGCCTGCGTTTTAAGTTCATTTTCAATCTTTGTCACATGCGATGCCAGTTTTGCAATCTTTGCAACCTAAAAACCGTATTTTTGTATATAGTTTCAAAAAATTAGGTAGTTTTATAAATATTTCTATGTTTTTTTTACTAATTTTTAAATTTATTTTTATAATAATATTATAACTAATTAATGAATATAATTCCATATTTATAAAATGTCATGACAAATATTTGATAAATATTTTTTTTAAATGAACCAAGATATATTTTTACAAGTATTAATAATTAAATAAATATTAAAATTTAAAGTCTAAACATTCACGTAACTATATAATATTTTTATGAGTAAAGCACATTTTGTGTACTCGCACTTTGGGTATCAGACTACTTGGGATACTAAACTTCTAAAATTATCACTTGCTATACTCGACTATCAACTTTTTTACAATGTGCGTACTATCGTCAAATCTGGTTAGCTCCGTTAATTTTCTCAAGGCCATTTCAGTCTTTTCATCATCATCTTCTTCCTCAAACCCATTTCCACCATTGTTGTAGCTTTTAAAAAATTAAAACTTTAATATCTCATTCATTTCTTAACAAAATCAAGTCATTCAAGTTGTAACAAAATCATCTTTTTCTCCTCTACAACTTGATATTGATTTTCACTATTAATATTTTAATTTGGTGTTCTAAAAAAAACTATTTTAATTTGGTGACAAATTAATACTTTTTGTGCCTAAAGTGCACATGACATTCATTACAATCGTAAAAACATAACATTACATGTTCATTATCATAAGCAGGATGGGAGTCCATAGCTTCTACCATGAATTCGTAAAATCCAGAGAGCGAATTTCCTCCGGCTATGTTTTGATTTGGCCATAGTATCTTACTCCGATAAACGGAATCAAGAGGTCCAGCTTCGCTAGAAACACCACCAATTTTTTAAATCACCATAACATCAAACACTAATGTACCCATAAAACATTCCTAATAATCAGGTTTCGATTTACTACAGAATTTTAGCATTAATCTCATATCCTTAACAAGTATTTAGAAAATTCATATCCTTACAATTAAGTCTATAGGTTATCGAATTGTTCGCTTCCCATGTACTAGCCTAGTATTGATCATAAGAAAGTACTGAACTTGTTCATATCATGTCTGGTCAGAACTAAAAGTTATAGCTTGCAACTTTGTGTCATGACCAAATCTTTGATAGTTCCCATTGTAGAGGAGAATTAGACGACTTTAATGCAATTTAAACGAGTCTATTTCGTTATGAAATGGATGATATATTCGAGTTTAAAGTTTTCACAAAGATTGTCAATGGTGAAAATGAGTTTGAGGAAGAAGATGATTGATAAAAGACTAATATACCCCTGAATTTTCTAACGGTGTTAAATTATTTTGACGAAAGTACACACATCGTAAAAAAGTTAGAAATCCAGTATAACAAGTGGTAGTTTTAGAAGTCTAGTATCCCAAGTGGTCTAACACCCAAAGTGTGAGTACACAAATTGCACTTTACTCTATTTTTATTATTATTTGTAAAATAGCACGCCACTGCTAGCATGTCTTTAGCCAAAAACATCTGTATGGGCATGCCAATCAAAACATTGGTGACAGGCACCTAATGTTATAGTAACCTTGATTATATAGAGTATAGAAACACACATTATATTCCATCTATGTTCTATTTTATTTGGCCTACTATTTTTTAAGGGAAAATAAATTCTTTCATCCCTGAATTATTCCGATTTTATTGTTTTAGTCTCTGAACTAAACATTCCATACTTTACGTAATTTAACTTTTGAATTTTTCAAAATTCAATCCTTCCGTTAAAAAATGACTAACTGACATTAAATTGACTAGAATCTGGAAAATGTCCAGAAACCGGCGACCTAAAATCTAGAAAACAGTCTCAAAACTCAAGCAATGATCATTTTACAATCTATACACCCTTATAAACAACTACGATCCATAATTACATCAAAATCCATTCATAATAACAAAATCCGGTGACACATCCATTTCCGGCGAACCAAAAACAAGCCCAAAAATTTTGAAAAAAATTATATAACCTTCCAATTACATGGATCTATATGTATATATAAGAAAAATCTTCAAACGATTAAATAAAAACAAATTTCGGTCAAAATTAAGAACTCCAGTGATGCCGAAAATTAAAGATTACCGAAACTTGATGATGAGGGTGGATAGAGGGTGGAGAGAGGGTTGTTTTGGATATTCACACGGTCGATTTGGACACCAAAATCACCAAGAAAAGTCGGTTTGATTTTGTATTTGGGGAAGAACTAAGATTCCATTAAGTAAGATTCTAATGTCCGTTAGAATCTTTTTAACGGAAGGACTTAAATCAGAAAAATTCAAAAGTTAAATTACGTAAAATAGGGAATCTTTAGTTCAGGAACTAAACAATAAAACCAGAATAGTTCAAGGACGAAAGAATTTATTTTCCCATTTTCAAATATATTTTAACATGCAAGTAAGAGTTATTCATAAATTACATTTTTTAATTTCTTTATTTTGTATAAAAATAGTGTAACAACCCCAGATCCGGGATCGGGGACCTGGTCGTTACGGTCTCATATTCCATAAACAATACTTGCACTTGAATCCAAAATAAGTAAATAGCATGCTATGACCCCGCAATAATACCACATCACACATACAACCAGTATAGTCCCAGAGATGAAATTGAAATAAGTCTCTACTTATAAGATCCATAAGTAATAGTTATTACAACCCCAAAATGATTACAACATAATTTAAAAGTTTCTTGCCGTTGATTAACATTAGTCATACATATAATTAAGGCTGAAAACAAAAGCTGCCAGTCTAGACTACTGGTTGCTACTACCTCAGTAATGGCAGCAACGATATCAGCGGGCAGTCCTACGACTGGAGTCACCTGCTTGCGCCGAGTGCGTCTTACGTGGGCCATCAGACCTAGCTGTTGTTGTGTTATAGTAAATAAAGCAAGGGTGAGAAATAGCCCACCAAACTAATATGTAACTAAACATCAATAATATATAGCAGTTCTAAAATATCAATGAAACCATATGCCATGCATTAACGAACATATTGCCAGTATAACGTAAAAGATGACGTTACAAGGTAACTCAAAATGTAACTTTTAATTTTAACATTATTCAAACCCTACCAACATGAGTGGTACTTCTCTTTAATACATGTTGCAGAAAAAAGATAGACTTGGATGTTGAACTAATACTGGAGTATTTACCGCGCCCGCTGTTCCAACCCTTATGATGATCAATCGCAGATTGTACAGCTCAAATTAGTTTTACTACCGGTAGAAGGAAGAACTGACGGATTTACTTGTCTACCGCCCTGTTAGATCTCCCTGGCCATCGGTTGGGCCATTGGGATGGACCGGCGCTACTCGGCCTCTTACACAACTCCTAGTTCGAATCGAATCCATGACTCTGAAACGTAAGGCTCATTCTCCTTTCCCCAAGTATAATACTTGTTGATAAGACTCCACAAAGTAGTCGAGTTTGAAAGGAAAATTCGCCAATATTTCCCAAGCTGTTGCTTGATAATGGATATCGACTTGTTCCAACAATTTCACCCCTCAAATGATGAGGAAGTAATAAAAGATTCAATTGATAAGTAGCAACCAAGTTGCGAGTGCAAAGGATTGTTTTAAAAGATTTATGATCGGGAAGTCAAACAAAATAAATAACAGCGCTCAAGTAAGGTTCCCTTATTATCTGGAAGATAGATTCGAATGAAGAATGAAGTTTTTGATAACCTTCCTTGATAAAAATAATAATAATAAAACTCATAAATAATTTACATAGTATTTGAAGATCAAAGATAATTTTTGAATAAAATAAATTATTTTAAGAACTAGTTAAAAGAATTAAATAAATATTCAAAGAATATTTACTACATCATAAATATTTCCAGAATATTCTTAATATAGAATATAGCTCATGAATAGCCCTCGAATAAATATATATATATATATATATATATATATATATATATATATATATATATATATATATATATATATATTCATTAAATAAATAATTCCTCGAATAAATATTCAAAATAATGTCTGATAAATAAATAAGCCCTTAAATGAATATTCAAGATAATATTCATTAAATAAATAAACCTCAAATGAATATTCAATAATATTCATTAAATAAATAAATTCAATGAATATTCAAAATAATATTCGTTAAATGAATAATGGAAAAATATTTATTTAAATATTTTTCTCAGAAAATAATCACAACATATCAAGAAATACTAACTCTCGGTCTATATTTGAAGAATGAGATCATATGCCCTTCACTAAGGGTCTTAGCAATATCCGGCTTATAACTAATATATCTCGTATCTAGCTTATAAGCCAATTTCAAATCATGAAACAAGTATCACAATATAATCTAAAAGCAGGCATGTATGCTATGTCATATGTATAACAAAATCAAATCATATATATTATCACAACAACAGTTCCAAAATGTTTGGAAACTTGCCTGGTACTCTGGTAGGGATAGCGTGTCCTGGGTCAGTCCGGTGATCTATAAATAATCAAAACATTCGAGATTAATCACTTAATGCTTTTGAAGGGCTAAGTATATATTTTACTTAAGTTAAAACACATTTTCAAGTTATCTCGTTATGCACCCTCTAGTATACTCTTATTATCACCGCTATGATCCGACACTTGTTCGTTATTAAGGCATGTCATTACACTTACACTTGGTAGGTACTTAAGCTGTATAGGCTCTAAGGTCGGTCGTTTACTAACAAAGATTATACCTCGAGATTTATTGTCCGTTTCCTAAGTTATAACCAAGTGTTCTTTTAAGGTGTTCATTCGTACTTAACCTCAATTCGAACATTTTTATAAAATCGAAAAATGATCCATTTGACATGAGGTTTTCTCCCACACCTTCCTTATGATCTCTAATATTTAATTACCAAGATTTGCCACTGAATTAATCATGTTAAAGGGGTTCAATTTCAGTTGGAACTCGCACTTACGGTTTCGAACCACTTTTACTAAATCGACCATAACTCCTAGACCGTAAGTCTATTTGCTTCGATTCTCGCGCCAAAATGATCTATGACTCGAGATCTACAAGGGTGGGTTATATATTCATCAAGATCAGAAAATTATGGCTACTGTTATGCATGAATTTTAAGGGTTAACGAAATTTAGGCATTACGACGGCTATAAATCGAACGTTTCCAAATTTGTTACATCACAACCAAGCCACACCGGGCATACCATACATCTTACAAGTCCATGAACATCTCATTTCACCAACATATTCATCATATCTCTTAAATCAACTAAACCAACTACATAATCATGCCTACATGATTATAATAACATCATATTCATAACTAATCTAAAAACCACCAAGAACATACATAAACTCAAAATAAGATCTAGGGTTTATGTGAGATATACCTTTCTTGGAGTATGTATAATCCTTAATAAACCTTGTATAGTCCTTAGAACACCTTAACCAAGCTTAGATCATCCAAAGAAACAATAAAACTAAAGTTAGTTCTTGAAAGTTACTATTCACCCTCATCTTTGATGATTTTATTAACTATGAAAGACTTGGAATCTAAGGATGAAATTCATAGGATAACTATGATATGAAATGTAGTACTCACCATAAAAATCTTGAGATTTAACCATGGTTGGAAGTTGGATTTTGGTTCTTGATTTATGCAAATAGCCGAATGGGAGAGAAATGGGGAGATGTGGTGTTTTGCTTGGCTTGCTCTTGTTCTCTTGATCTAATCTTGCATTATTGATGTGTTTTATATAATATCTTGGCATAAAGTCACTTTAATAAAGTAATTAGGTCACTGCATGCATCATCTTGAGCCATGTGTCGTGATCTTGTGGTGTAGATGATGTGTTTAGGCTAACTAAGTGGTTTGGTTTCTAAGTATGTTAGTTACCTTTGTAACTACTTAGTTACTTGATCTTATCCTCTTGCACATGCATGCATCTTGGCTCTCTGCTTGTTCTTTTGCCCGTTTATTGCTCAATTTCAATGATCGTTCGGAGGAATATCTCAAATTATTCTTGTTAGGGTTTTACCGGAAACCTTCTTAATATTTATACTACCATTCTCAATCCTCCTTTATAATCCTTGAATTTAAATTCTTTAAATCTCTTTAATAAATCCTTAATTCCTTCAGTGTCTAGGGAAATCTCGGAGAAAATAAAAGTGCTATTTTTCTAAATCTGATATCGTTTACATACACTTATTTTGTCCATTGATCATCAATACGAACTCAGAAATCCGTTCTGAATACTTCTATATAGCGTCGTTTGATAATATTCCAATTTCCACCAAAAACACTATTCATTGCTTATTCTCTTTTTATTACTTGTACTTAGAAAAATATCCTCGTTCTCTTTCGGGCGTTCCTTATCCCTTTTACGGAATCACTTAACATATAACAGATATCGATTTGGATGACATGAGCTACCAGATATCGATTAGGATTACATGAGAATATTTCCTTCCTCTTTGGGATACCCTATCTTACTTTCTAGGAGATAGATTATTCTAATCTAAGTTATCAACCAATTGCATTGTTCATGGCATATATACAGTTGAATCCAAACCCGTTAAATATTCATTCATTAGACCACTGATACATTGTAGTCGTAACCATTATTCATTCATACTCCATTACATAATAAAAGTTTTAATTCTACCAAAAATCTGGGTTCTTACAGTCTCCCCTCCTTAGAAGGATTCCGTCCCGGAATCAATCTGAAAACAAATGAGGGTATTTCTCTAGCATTGCGCTTTCCAATTCCCAAGTTGACTCTTCCACATTGTGGTTCTGCCACAAGACTCTGACTAGCTTGATGACCTTGTTTCGGAGCACTTGTTCCATTCGATTTATGATTTCCACAGGCTGCTCCACATATGTTGGGTCTGGTTGCATGTCTACGTGCTCATATTCTACTATATGCTGGGCATCCGGATTATATTTCCTTAACATCGAAACATGGAAAACATAATGCACTTGTTGCAGATTTAGGGGTAATGCTAGTTCGTAAGCTAGTTCCCCGATGCGTCTTAAGATCTCAAACGGTCCAATGTATCTAGGACTCAGCTTTCCTTTCTTTCCAAACCTCATTAAACCTTTCCAAGGAGATACCTTCAAGAAAACTAGGTCTCCAACTTCATATTCCTTGCCTTTCCGAGCTAAATCAGCATATTTCTTTTGTCGATCTTGGGCTGCTACCAGCCGTCCTCTGATTAGATCCACTACATCTTTAGTCAGTTGGACCACTTCGGGTCCGAGCATCTTTTGCTCTCCAACTTCATCCCAATACAAGGGAGATCGGCATTTTCTTCCATAAAGGGCCTCGTAAGGGGGTGATATGATGTACTCATGTTTAGCCTGGGGGTGATAGGATGTACTCATGTTTAGCCTGGGGATGATCGGCATTTTCTTTCACTTTGCCCGTCTGTCTGGGGGTGATAGGATGTACTCATGTTTAGCCTGGTTCCTACACATTCTTGAAAGCTCCTCCAAAATCTGGAGTTGAATCTAGGATCTCGATCAGATACTATGGTGACTGGGACTCCATGTCGCGCCACTATCCCTTTTAAGTAGATATCTACTAGTCTGTCGACCGTATACCTTTCATTGATCGGAAGAAAGTGAGCTGACTTCGTTAGTTGGTCTATAATTACCTATATGGCATCATGATTAGCTTTGGTCCTTGGTAAACCTACTACGAAATCCATGGCTATGTGTTCCCATTTCCATTCGGGAATCTCTAAGGGGTGTAAAAGTCCACTGGGTCTCTGGTGCTCTGCTTTCACTCGTTGGCAGGTCAAGCATCTGCTTACCCACTCTGTTACGTTCTTTTTCATGTTAGGCCACCAGTAGTACTCTTTCAAATCTCTATAAATCTTGGTACTACCGGGGTGCACTGAGTACCTTGAGTTATGTCCCTCATATAGAATTTCGTCCTTTAGTTCTTGCACATTTGGGATCCATATCCTTTATGCGTATCTCATGATCCCTTCTTTATCTCTTTCAAACTTAATTTCTTCCCCGGTCATTATCTCTTCCGTTGAGTTCTTTTCTTCCTCCATTATCCGTTCTTGACATAGCATAATCTTTTCCAACAATGGAGGTTGGATTCAAATTTCCATCAACCTCTCTTGACCATCTCCTAGTGTCCTGACCTCGATTTCCAGCTTCCCGAAGTCTCTCACCAATTCTTCTTCTGAGGTTATCATTTTGAGTTTCTCTTTCCTACTAAGGGCATCAGTCACCACATTGGCTTTACCCGGGTGATAACGAATCTCACAATCGTAATCCTTGATTAATTCCAGCCATCTCCTCTGGCGTATATTAAGCTCTTTCTGAGTGAAAATGTACTTGAGGCTCTTATGGTCAGTGTAAATCTCATACTTCTCTCCGTACAAGTAGTGCCTCCAAATATTTAAATCGGAAACTATTGCTGCTAATTCTAGATCATGAGTAGGATATCGAATCTCATATTCCTTCAGCTGCCTTGACGCATACGCGATTACCTTACCGTGCTGCATAAGCACGCATCCTAATCCTTTATGCGAAGCATCAATGTAAATCACAAAATCCCCTTTTCCATCAGGCAATGCCAATACTGGGGCCGTCACCAACCTCTTCTTTAGCTCTTGGAAACTCCTCTCGCATTTTTCAGTCCATTCAAATTTCTCGGTTTTACGGGTAAGTCGAGTTAACGAGGCTGCGATCTTCGCAAAATCTTGCACGAATCTCCTATAATATCCTGCCAGTCCGATGAAAGTTCTTACCTCTGTTGGAGTGGTCGATCATTCCCAGTTCAAAACTGCCTCTATCTTGGAGGGGTCGACCAACACCCCTTCTCTATTGATCACGTGCCCTAAGAATTGCACTTCATTTTTCTAGAACTCACACTTCGAGAATTTGGCATATAACTGTTAGGCCGAATACACAAATATAATCAAGTTCGTATGAGAGAATAACAATTAACACACGTTTTAAATAATCAAAAACTGTATGGAATTAATAACTACTCTCTCAATGATGTAAAATATCACAAAGAGCTGCTTAGGTTACAATGATATGATAATTCATTTCTCGATTCCCTTCTAGGGTTAACCTAACTGTATTTATAAAGATATACAGCTACTGTACAATCGATAATTGATATTCCTATAAATTAGCTATACAAATATTATCAATTATGATTGTTACTCGTCTTCTTAGTCAACACAATGTCTTCGACAGCTGTCCAATCTTCAAAGATATTGCTTCCATAATTATCTTCAATTATTCTTCAAAGTCTGATGATGACCAGTAGACGCTTCCTCCTGACAGAGTTTAGCAAACTCTGACGAGCTTCCATCTGTCAGAGTTTAATTAAACTCTGACCGCTTCCAGTTAAACTCTGATGAACCTCTGTAACACTTAAACACTGACATATTCACATCAATTATATTTAACAATCTCCCCCAACTTGTTCATTAGAAAAAATGCTTAAGTTAATAATAATTGATGATGTCAAAACAAATAGACAAATACAGTGTTTAAATAATCAGAGTTTAAACTTCTACTTAAACAAAATTTACAGAAAAGAAGAAATACTTACAGAGCTTTATTTACTTAATTTCCTCAACATCTAGTGTTGAATCTGAGATAGTCTATAAGCAATCTTCTTTCTGCATTCTCGAGTTCTATCTGCATGATCTTCTTAATCTCTTTAAGTTCAGGATCATCTTCACCAGTCTGATATATTGCAGATCTCAGAGAATATATTTCGTTCTTCCTCATATCATTACCCGGTCTAATAAAATGTGCTTTCTCTGACTCCGGATTAAAATCTAAAACAGTTATACCCAGGTTTGTCTTCAGTCGAGCACTATTTTTCTTCATCTCAACAATCTTCCCATGATAATCTCTGTATTTTGGAGCATACTCACTTGTGTATCTTGTACCACTAATTGCCTTAGCTTTCAACATCTTATTCCTTAGCACATTAGCAGTTTGCTGAGTCCTTTGATTTTTCACTTTGAAGATATATAGAACATATTCCAATTCTTCCAATAGCTTCAAATCAATGTCATTCTCACCAACTTTATACACAGTTCCATCAGCCATGAAATACAGCAAAAAATCTTTGTTCAAACTCCTTTGATGAATCAACTGTAGTGATTCCAGTATGTCCAAACTCGCCTGTGGAACACCTTGTCCTGGAAGAGCCAGTGATGAAGGATCTAGAGGACTAGTATTCACTCTAATTTCTCTATGTGAGCCCAAGCCAGATGTATCTCGACTTTGCTTGGACATACAAGCTCTTCCTTGTAGAAAATTAGTACCTCCAGTCTTCAGAGTTTGATCAGGAATAGTTGGTTTTGCAAAGAACATTTGCATCTGAGTAGACAATGGTTTCTGTACAACTTGTGTAGCAACAGAGGTTGTATGCACTTTCTTCAAAACCTTTTCTCCTTCTTCAACAAGCTTACCTTTCAGCTTCTGTTTATCATCTTCTGTTGGTTTCCTAGACAATAATAAATTCTGATCAGCACCAACATTTTCTTTAATAACAATGCCTTTTTGAACAGGCCTAGGAGCTTTCTCAATCTTATTTAACTTTCCAGACTTCAAAGCTTTTTGATGTTCTTCTTGTAAATTCTTCTCTTCAGCTTCAATGTCTTCAATTGTAACTCCTTCTTCATTCTCTTCAAGAAACAGTCTTGCAGCCAATTCTTCATCTGTCTGTGGATTGCCAGTGAATAACAAGCTCTTGGTCTTTAAAGTACCCTGAACATCAGTATTTATTCCATCAGACTTTGTAGAAGACTTACCGGATCTCAGACTCATATCTTTACCAGCTTTTGATTTTGATCTCTTTTGATCATTTGCTCCTCCATCTTCAGCATCATCCTTCTTAGTCAGAGTTTGAGATTGCCTGCATTTGATCTTAGCAACTCTCTCCCCCTTTTTGACATCATCAGGAATTAATATAGATGTGATCAATTCCAATGAGGTAGCAATAGAGTCAATCTTACCAGACAAGGTAGTTTGATTCTCTTCCACTTTACTTTTAACCTTTTAAACAGAGTTTCTTGATCTTTAGAAAAAGTCTGAACCTTCAGTTTATTATCTCGCTGCAGAAGCATGTCTCTTTGAACAACTTCAGCTCGCAGATTAGTTATTGCTTGTTGAGAATCATCAAACCTGGTATTAAGAGTCTTGACTTGAACAACATTGGCTTTCAGACATGAAAGAATCTCTGGATTTGAAATGTTTGTAGCAGTGCTATGCATAAAAGCAGTTGCTCTTCCAGTAGGAAAAATGCAATCTTCTTTATACCAATTCTCCGAAAATTTGACAAAACGTTCTTTTTCAATTTCACGTTGTGAAGGTCCAGAAAAATCAGTTATCTTTGCATCAGTTTGTACTGGTTGTCTCTGAGAAGAGTTAGACTCAGTACTTCCTTCATCTTTGACATTGACTTCAACATTTTCATTTTCCACTGGATCAGTCTCAGCAATATTCACTACAGCTTCAACTTTTTTAGCAGGAGTCTCTGCAACTTTAATTTCTTCAGCAAAAATCTTCTCAGTATTCTCTGTAGTTTGCTCTCCATCTGCAACAGACTTTGCAAGAACTTCATCCACAGGCTCAGAAATTACAGCCTTGGTTGGTTGATCAATTTCTTCACCTTGTTCAGTAACTTGGTGAGCATCAGAGAATAATGCAGTATGTGTTGCTACTATTTCATCAAGTACCACAGTAGGTTGATCAGCTACACCAGTTTCTTCAGAGTTAGCAACAACAGGTGATGAGATAGGAACTTCAATGTCATCAGAGAATGGAATGAATGACTCATCAAAAGCATCCATATCAGCAAAACCATCTCTATTTTCCACATCCATCTGTGCATCTTCAGTTGTCTTTACAGCTTCTTCTTCAGTATTTATCTCAATAGTAGGTATCTCCTTAGAAATCACCTCTGGAGCTTCAAAATTTATCTATTCATCTGACTCATCAACTAACAACCTTCTCCTCTTTGATTTAGGTACCTCAGCTGCCACTTCTTCTTCAGCAGAGTTTGAGAAATCAAACCTTTTGACTCTTACCTTTTTAGCCCTGACAGCTTTGTGCTTTGTTCTACCTCCACGCTTTGGTTTAGCCTGTGTAGGTGGTGGATTTTGTTCAATGTTTGGCTCAGCATTTTCAGGTTGAGAGGGTTGAGGTTGTGTTTCAGTGTTTGGAGGATGAAAAGATTCAGTGTTTGCAGGTGGTGAAAGTGCAGGCTCAGGCTGTTGTTCTTGAGGTTGATTTAAGAAGTTTTGAAGAGCAAGAGGCAAAACCAAGTCAGGTATATGCTCCTTGGTTAGATCCTTGTTGGTCAAATCAGAGAATACTCTCTTATGAACCTTAAAGGCCTGAATAGTGTCTTCCTCAGAAATTTCAACATCAGGCACACAAGCAGAGAATAATAATTGACAAAATCTAGAAAAATAAACAGTGGTACTAGACTCTGACAATCTTTCACCAATATTCATCAAGACAAGTCTACCAAAATCAAAATTACTTCCATAAAGAAGAGAATACCCGATTTGAAGACTGTCAGTAGGAATACCATCTCAATTTGTGACTTTCCTTCCAAACGCCCTTGTGATGCAATCGAAAAAGAAAATCCACTCCTTCCTCAGAAATGGCCTTTTCACTTGACCAAGTTTCTCTAAAGGTCCTGAGTACCCAATTTGCTGCAACATCTCTTTTAGAAATCTTTTACCAACAACACTGTGTGTAAAGTGTGTATCAAAACCCAAAGATTATCTGACCATCGTTGGAGTAATGACATACTCTATTTCCTCATGTGTGAAAATAATTGAAGGAGTCCCATTCGTCTCCATCGTCATAAGTAGCTGATTGCCAGAAAATAGCAATCTGTGCAGCAGAGAGTTTTGTTGGTTCGACTAAGGCTCTATCAATCTCCGAATCGACTAAAAAGTTTTGAATTAGATGAAACGTCGCTGGAACATTCTCATTATTCAACGGAGCTGCATAATTGTTAGGTACAAACACTAACCCTCGAGCGGTAAAAGCTTTGGTGGCCATGAGATTAGACTTGAGAAGAGAATATCAGAAAAAAATGTGTATGAAAGGTGTTTGTGAAAATGTGCAAGTGAAAGAACAAAGTAACTGTGAGTGGTTGTGTGCAAAGAGAATAACCATTTATGTAAAATGATTAGATTTGTAATTAAAAATTAAAACCCAATCATTTTAAGCATTAACACACGCAACCAGTTCCTTGTTTAATGTATGAGTGGGACACGCAGCACACATGCAATGGAACAACTTTGCACGTTCACTAATTATGGCAATAATTACTACTGCTCTCTCTCTCTCCTATTTCCAATACGCTTTAACACTCTAATACTCATTAACAGTTGGCAATTATTTATCTCATTTTTCAAAAACTGTTTTTACCCCAAGTCTGTAAATTGTCTGAAATAAAATTTACCTTAGAGTACTAGACAAATTTCGTCAGTGTTTGTCAATGCTCCAACTTTATTACCATACCCTTTCAAAAACTGCACAGTTGTGAATTTATGTGTGTGTATAGCAGAGTTTACTAATTCAATATTTAGAGCATCTAATTTTTCATAAAATCCATAAAATAAATCAGTAAACACTGTTTGCACAAACTCTCATAGTAAACACTTAATGTCTGATGAATGCTAAACTCTTTAGTAAATAATTGATATACAGTAACTCTGAACTAACTTATACCCCTCTTCTAACTAACTATTTTTTTTTACACTCCAGTAATCAGAGGTTGGAACTAGTCACCAAAAATCCTATAATTTTAGCCCTTATCTTTTTGATAAGTTCCTGGGTCTTCCTAGTCTTTGACTAGTCACCAAAAATTAGAGAATTTTAGCCCTTACTTTTTACTAGCAAGTTCCTGAGTCGTCCTAGACACAACATAATCTCAAAGGAGTTCTAACAGCCTATATACTGCTTTGGGGGTAGACTAATAACAGAATCTAACTTAACAGAGTTTAACAAACAGAGTTTAGAAATCATCAATCATCAGAAGTTAGTCATGAGAGGCAATGCACACAGGATTTATAGACTCAGAGTTTAGGATAGATCAACTAAGAGATGCTATAAATATGGAAACAGTGTCATGCTGTGTTAATTTTCTGCACAGTCTAAGATTAGATCACAAATAACTTAGAAGGATTCATGATTAATTACTGAGAATCATGCTTCATACAGATTTCTTCATCGGTGTTTATGTTCAGACAATAACATTATCAAAGTCTATCAGAGTTTATCCAACATTTCAACAGTGTATGACCTACAGAGTGTTCTATCAGTTGTATTATCACATCAAGGTATACTAATCACAGAAACATAATCACAGAAACATGAGCAACATATTATATAAATAAAGCTTGAGTCTAACCAGTATCTTTAGTCGAAACCAGAGATCATTCCTAGTTCATTTACTAGCCTTGTAAATGTAGCTTCACTCAATGGCTTGGTTAAGATGTCTGCAAGCTGTTGTTCTGTAGACACAAAATGAAGCTCAATATTTCCTTCCTCTACATGTTCTCTCATAAAATGGTACCTTATGCTGATGTGCTTGGTCATTGAATGTTGTACTGGATTACCTATCATAGCAATAGCACTTTGATTATCACAGAAAATAGGTATTTTACTATACCTTAATCCATAATCCAGCAATTGATTCTTCATCCACAGAATTTGTGTACAACAGCTACCAGCTACAATATACTCTGCTTCAGCTGTAGATGTGGAAATTGATTTCTATTTCTTGCTGTACCAAGAAACAAGTCTGTCACCCAGAAATTGATAACTTCCACTGGTGCTTTTTCTGTCTATCTTACAGCCTGCAAAGTCTGCATCAGAGTAACCAAGTAGCTTGAATTCTGATTCTCTGGGACACCACAGACCTAAGGTTATGGTGCCTTTGAGATACTTAAAAATTCTCTTCACAGATGTTAGATGTGGTTCTCTAGGGTCTGCCTGAAACCTTGCACAGAGACAAGTTGCATACATGATGTCAGGTCTGCTTGCTATTAGATAAAGAAGAGACCCTATCATGCCTCTGTAGCTTGTCATATCTGGTGGTGCTCCTGTATCTTTGTCCAACTTTGTTGTTGTTGCCATGGGAGTTGTTGCAGATGAACAATCAAGCATACCAAATTTCTTGAGAAGATTTCTGGTATATTTTGCTTGATTTATAAAAATCCCATCATCTGTTTGCTTCACTTGTAGGCCTAGAAAATAACTAAGCTCTCCCATCATGCTCATTTGATACCTGGACTGCATGAGCTTGGCAAACTTCTTACAGAGTTTATCATTGGTAGACCCAAAAATTATGTCATCAACATATATCTGAACTAAAAGCAAGTCACTACCAAATTTAAAATAGAACAGGGTTTTATCAATTGTACCTCTGTTGAACCCACCTTCTAAAAGAAATTGAGCCAGAGTTTCATACCATGCTCTTGGTGCCTGCTTAAGTCCGTATAGTGCCTTATCCAGCCTGTAGACATAGTCTGGATATTTGGGGTCCACAAATCCTGGTGGTTGTTCAACAAACACTTCTTCTTCAAGTTTCCCATTCAGAAAAGCACATTTTACATCCATCTAAAATACCTAGAATTTCTTATGAGAGGCATATGCTAGAAAAATCCTTATTGCCTCAAATCTTGGAACTGGAGCAAAAGTTTCATCATAATCTATTCCTTCCTGCTATGAATAGCCTTTTGCCACAAGTCTAGACTTGTTCCTTGTAACAACTCCCTCACTATCAGTTTTATTTCTGAAAATCCATCTAGTACCAACAACAAATCTATTCTTTGGTCTTGGTACAAGGGTCCATACTTCATTTCTTTCGAATTCATTTAACTCCTCCTGCATTGTTGTTATCCAGTTAGCATCTTGAAGAGCTTCTTGTACCTTCTTTGGTTCGGATTTAGACAAAAATGCATGAAATAGACATTCATTTGTTGTAGCACTCCTTGTCCTTACTTTCGCATCTGGATCTCCAATAATTAGATCAGGTGTATGAGATTTTGTCCATTTCCTAGCTGAAGGTAAATGACTTCTATCTGTATTTGATCCTCTCCCTTGATCCATGTTCTCTGTTAACTCGAATAACCTGTAAAAGGGGGGTTGAATACAAGTTATATAATCGTGTCTGATTTTTGCTTGATTAGATGAACAAGAACAACGAATGAATCAAACTTTGTTTGTATTAAAATAAATCAAATACAAACTCTACCAAAGGTGTACAATACCTTTAGCAGCTGCTGACAATACAAATCTCTCTCTCTGTTTGTTTCGAACTCTCGAATACAAACCTTATACAGAGCTTCACACGATATGCACTCTATATCTCTCAATTCGCCCTTTTTACAATAATATAGAGAGAGTATTTATAATGCTACCTATCAACTAATAACAGAATTATAATCTATCTATGACAATGTTCTGCCGTCTAGTTGATAGTTTCCATCAATAGAGAATTCGTTTCCTTCACGATATCTTCTTGCTTGTTTTTCAAAACAACGATCCTGTTTTATAGCACTTGCCAGCTTCTGTAGCATCCATAATGACATCATCAGTAACATGAGTGATATCAGGATTTGCCATTGCATCAGGATCTGATCAATAATGACATCATCAGTAACACGACTGATATCAGGATTTCCCATTGCATCAAGATCTGATCATCCCATCATTATTTGATCAGGATCTGACTTGCTGTATCAGGATCTGCTCTTAGTTCCTGAAATGTAGTCTCTGACGCACTGTTCCTGACTAACTTCCACAGATTACTGTCTAACACATATATCCTATACAAAGTGCTAAATCCTTTATAAGATCAGGATATACAAGAAGTATTAGCAAAATTCTATTCTCAACATCACAACTTATGAATTATTCCTAACAATCTCCCCCTATTTATGCTTTAGAATCTGAAGCATAAATCTAAGTTGTAGATGTCAAACATATAACAATACAACCAGAATAGAATTTATGAATTCAAGATCATGAAGTTAAGTACCTCCTTCTTCAGATGTAGACATGTATCTAGTACTTAGAAGAAAGAATTCAACTATTTGATGGTTCTTTTCCTTTACCACTTCCATGATGAAATTTACCAACTCTGTCACCCTTGGTTCTGTTCCCAGTCTGTTGTTGTTTTTGAATTGTCTTTATCTCCCCCTTTTTGACATTAGCAACATTAATTCCAAGAGATTCACTAACAGAACAAATGAGATTCATCAGAACTGCTTGATTGTCCATAATAGTGACTTGGATTTCTTCAAGAATTTGAAGTCTCGATTGAATATCATTTTGAGATTTCTGAATGTTTCGTAAAATTTCAGAATCGACTTCAATGTTGGAAGTGCTTGTTGTATTTTCAGATTCAGATGCAGATGCAGAAAAAACTGTATCGTCAAGTCTTGTAGAAGAAGTTGCCTGTTGAGAACGATAGTCAAGTAATAATACTTGAGTAGAAGTACAAACATCTTCATCTTTCTGATCTGGAGCTGAAGTATGATCATCCTGTCCTTCACCAGTATTCTGTGTACTAAAATCTACAAATCCTGACTCCTCCTTAGATTTATCAAATATTGTTGATGTCTCAAATCTAGCTGAAATTGGAAGTACAAACAAAGGAATACTAGGATCCTTAGGAATTTCTTCTGGTACTGGTTTAGTAGAAGTTTGTCTTAGCCTTTCACCTCTTCTGTTAATGATCCCTGCAAGACTTTCTTTCTGTTTCTGAGCTTTAACTTCTGGCTTTGCATTGTGATGTTCTAAGTCATGCTTCTCATACATCTTGATAAAAGAATAAGTACCAGCATCCATACCAAGATTTTCAGACCAAGATTCAGGAAAAACCTGATCCTAGAAATCAAACGATGGTGGTTTCCTAAATTTCTCTCCCTCACTATGGAGTTGATCATCCATACCCTCATTCTCACTTTGACTATCTAAAGTCAACAGTCTTTCTACCTCTCCTCTTCCCTGGTCAGGAGCCAGCCTCTCCGTGTGTGGATCTATATCCATCTTTTCAAGTGTATCACTCAAATTTGGATAAGTGCTCTCATGACCTACAGAAAAATAGGGGTTAGAAGAAGTTTTTATACCTGAACTCACATGGAGAGAGGGTTCCTCATATGGCATGGGGCTTGAGGTTTTCTCCAAGGAGTGAGCTGCTATAGTCTCTGAACCCTTACAAACATCTACTTTTTTTCCAGAAACTACAGGCTCCAGTACACCACTTTCAGGTTTTATACTAGACTCTGATGTCTTCAGTAATACTTCATTAGACACCATAGCTAGTATGTCACCGTCTTTAAGTGTTGGTTGCTGAGACACACCCTCAAGGTGGATAGACTCTGAAAGAACAATATTGGTTTGATCTTCAGGAAAATCAATCAAAGTCATTCCTCCCATTTCATAGGGTTTCTCATTTGCAATTTCAGTCATCTCAGAAGACCTTTCAGCATCATCAATCACAGTTCCTGAGTCATCCAACCTCTGACTAGATGGTTCTTGTGTTGCAGTGACTGTGATCTGATCTATTCCACTATTCACCACTGGTGCAATAGTATCTTCTGTTGATTGCTTCCCTCTATCAACTACCTCCTCTTGTTCACCTTGAGCTGAAGCATCTTCAACAATGATATCCTTGTCAAATAGATATGCATAAAGTGATTGAAGTGCAACATGCTTAGGAAGTCCAAATTTCTTGTGTAACTCCTTTCTGACTGACACATAGAAATACGTCTTTATTAAATCAAGTCTTTGATGTAACAGTCCATATTCTTCAGGAAATGAAAGTGTGGGGACTCTTTCAATCAGAAAATCTAAAACAGGCCTGGAAAGCTTCACTTTCAGAGAAATAAGTTCCATAGCCAGTCTGTATGTCAATGTAGTTTCCCATGAAGAATCAAGATCCAGATCTCTCTTGCCAGATACTGACATGGATATAGCATTATTTGTAGAGACCTGCATAATGTTAGTTGGACTTGACAGTGTGTGTGTAGGTGACAAATGAATCTTTCTCCTTGTTCTCCTAGTATAGTGAGCAACAGATTTTTCTTGAGAAGACTCAAGAGGTGTAGACAAAGAAGTGATCTTGGAATGAGATCTTTTTTCAATAGACACGGTCTTTTGAGAGACAGTATCCAGTAACTATTTTCCCTTTTTAAGAACTACAGCCTTTTGGGAGGCTGCAGCCTGGCTGTGACTAGGGGGTGTTTGGCTAACCATATAAGTTAACTTATATGGCCAAAGTCCGTTTCAACTTATTTTGTAGTGTTTGGCAAAATAAGTGAACGAGCTAATTAACAACTTATATAGGATAAGTTGAATGTTAAGAAATCCTAACATTCAACTTTCAACTTATTCTTATTTCTCGATACACGCAATATTCTTATCCTTTAAATCTTCAAAATCATATATATTTTGAGCCGTTCATTAAAAAATTGATATGTATATATCAAATTTCTCTACTCATCGAGATCTATCCATTGATATCCACTTATATATATATTAAAAAACAAATATTTTGAAAATATTTAAAAAAGTTAACTTATAAGTTCTAATTTACCAAACACTCTACTGACTTATAATTTCTGATTTACCAAACACTCTATTGACTTATAAGTTCTGATTTACTTATCACTTATATGACACTTATCACTTTAAGCTATAAGTTTCTTATTTTAAGGTAAGCCAAACGGGCACTAGGTGTTCCATTTCTTTGTCCTAGCTTAGAAAGTTGAATTGCAGCCTTCAATTATGCTCTCTCAGCAAGAGATATATTATCATCATCTTCACTAGAACTACTACTTGAAATAACAAATCTTCTCTTCCTTACAACTGATGTCTTTTGAGAAACACCAGAGGTTGGCTTCTTTGAAACAATAGGCTGTGGATCAAAATTTGGTTCTAGAATTGTTTCAGAGACTATAATATTTTTGGCTACTTGGGTGGACACAGGGGGGTTCTCCTCTAATTGAAATTCCTGAGTCATTTCACCACCAAAGAAAGAAGAATTATAGATAGTAGGAAGATGAGTTCTTAGAAGTACCTGAACATGATTTGGATAGTGTAATGCAGGTATTTCATCTAGATTCTTTTCACTGTTCTTCTTTGGATTATAACAGAATTATAATCTATCTATGACAATGTTCTGCCGTCCAGTTGATAGTTTCCATCAGTAGAGAATTCGTTTCCTTCACGATATCTTCTTGCTTGTTTTTCAAAACAATGATCCTGTTTTATAGCACTTGCCAGTTACTGTAGCATCCATAATGACATCATTAGTAACACGACTGATATCAGGATTTGCCATTGCATCAGGATCTGATCAATAATGACATCATCAGTAACCCGACTGATATCAGGATTTCCCATTGCATCAGGATCTGATCAACCCATCAGTATTTGAACAGGATCTGACTTGCTGTATCAGGATCTGCTCTTAGTTCCTGAAATGTAGTCTCTGACGCACTATTCCTGACTAACTTCCACAGATTACTGTCTAACACATATATCCTATACAAAGTGCTAAATCCTTTATAAGATCAGGATATACAAGAAGTATTAGGAAAATTCTATTTTCAACATCACAACTTATGAATTATTCCTAACATTCTCCTGATTTTCTTGTAGCCTTTCTTCAGTCTCTGAGGCTCCCCCTGAAATTGATTGCTCAGAGTTTGAACTGTCATATTTTGCACTTTCAGAGTTTGAGTCATCAGAGATTGATCCAGATTTTTCAGCAGACTCGCTTTTAGTATTTGAGTCATCATTTTGAAGTGATCCTTCATACTCCCCCTCAATTGGTTCTCCCCTTTGTTCTAGCTGAGAAGTTTCTTCAGTGTTTACCAGTAGAGGTTCAGAGTATGCTTCAACAGAGTTTGTCGATTCTGCTTCATTAGAGTTTACTCATCAGAGATTAACTCTTCATTTTCAAAGCGCAGTTGATCATGTTCATCTACATCTTCAAGTCCAGTTATTTTCTTGTCATCAAATGACACATGAATTGACTCCATAATCACCTTGGTTCTCAGATTATAAACTCTGAATGCCTTTGTTGACAGATTATTTAACTCAAATTTGGTCAACTGTTCAGAATGAGTTTTTAACACAAAGCATTTGCACCCAAAAATATGAAAATATTTCAGGTTAGGCTTCTTTTCATTCACCATCTCATATGGTGTTTTCCCATGCTTGTTGATCAGAGTGGTATTTTGAGTAAAACAAGCAGCTTGGACTGCTTCTGCCCATAAATAGGTTGGCAATTTTTCTTCATCAAGCATAGTTCTGGCAGCTTCTATCAAGGTTCTATTTTTCCTCTCAACTACACCATTTTGCTGTGGTGTACCAGGTGCAGAAAACTCTTGCTTCACTCCTATGTTCTTGCAGAATTCTTCCATTGTTGCATTCCTAAATTCAATTCCATTATCACTCCTGATTATTTGTACTTTGTGTTTTGATCCTTTATCCAGCAGCTTTACATGCTCCATCAGAGTTAATGCAGTTTCATTCTTCTTTGCTAGAAAATACACCCAAGTGTATCTGGTGTGTTCATCAACAATGACTAAAGCATATTTCTTTCTTCCAATAGACAAGACATTCACTGGTCCAAACAGATCAACATGTAGAAGATGATAAGGATCAACAATTGAAGATTCAGACTTGCTTTTGAAAGATGACTTCCTTTGTTTGGCCTTTTCACAGGAATCACACAGGCCATCAATATTTAATAAAGACTTTGGGAGTCCCCTTACAAGATCCTTTCTTACCAACTCATTGATGTTGTTCAGATTCAAATGAGAGAGTTTCTTATGCCACTTCCAACTCTCTTCACTAGACATTCTTGTTGACAGGCATACAGCTTTTCCATCAGAGTTTGTCAACAATTTTGCTTCATAGATATTATTGCGCATGTGTCCAACTAGAACAACTTTCCCTGTAGATTTACTGATAACTTCACAGTATTCAGGTTGAAAATCTACATGATAACCTCTGTCACAGATTTTACTCACAGATAGCAGATCATGCTTGAGTCCTGGAACCAGAGCTACATTTGTGATGATGACATTTCCAAGATTGATATTGCCATATCCCAGAGTACGTCCTACGTTGCCATCTCCATAGGAAACTTTTGGGCCAGCCTTCTCCTCATACTCTGATAGCAGGGCTTTATTTCCAGTCATGTGTCCTGAACATCCACTGTCTACGACTAGGGTACTCTCCCTGATGCCAAGTACTTCCACAATGTTTGCATAAAGTCTGTGGTTTAGTTTTAACATAATCATTCTTTACTCCAGACTTGGAGGGTAAAGAATTAATGTCTTTATTTTTCCTGCAGAAACTAGCAAGATGTTTAGTACTACCACAGTTATGACATGTCTTTCTTGGAGCATAAGTAGCAAGCATTTGATTATAACCATTAGTAATGCCTACTTTACCATTTCTATTCTTCCTGGACACTTTCTGTTTCTTAACAGATTTTAACTCCTTAAGCTTATGTTTGAGTTGTTTATCTGTCATTGAACCAATATTAATCTGTTTAACACAAGTTTTTACTGATTCTCCCTTAACAGCTTCTTTTTCAACTTCAGACTTAGGTTCACTTGTGCTAGTAACAAATTTTCTAGGTGGAAGATGTTTTCTAATTTTGACTTCTTTTTGAAACCCAAGTTCATCTTCCTCACAGTAACCTAAACCAACTGTGTCTGACTGAAAAACCTCATGAGTGTCTTTTCCAGAATCAGTCCAAGTCTTAATTATTTGATTTGCTTTCTCCAATTCAGATTCTAGTTGCCTATATCTCCCAAGCAACTCATGTTCTAGATAAACAGCATCATCTATTTCTTTCTGAACTTGTTGCATGTTGACAAGTTTCTCTTCAACAAATTTATTTCTTTCTTTAAGTTCAGAACTCTCAGATTTGATTCTCTCATTCTCTAAAGTCTGATCCCTATAACTGATATGTAAGGACTTAAGATAAATTCTCAATTCAGATATATTATCAGTATTATAAGCATAGGTAGTTAGGGGTACCTTGTTTTCAGAATCTTCAGATTCATTCTCAATAGAAGCCATGAGAGCATAGTTAACATCCTCATCTGAGTTTGAAGTGTCTGCCCAGTCTCTGCCTTTTGTGAAGAGTGCTTTTTCAGTTTTACCCTTCTTGCACTCAGGAGCATAGTGACCCATCTCTTTACACTTGTAGCATTGAATCTCAGACTTGTCTTTCTTCCCAGATTTGGTATCCTTTCTCTCAGACTTTCTGAAACTCTTTCTGTCAGAATTTGAATCTTTCTTAGAGAACCTTTTTCCCTTCTTGAAGTTCTTGAAACCCATCTTCTTGAAGGTCTTCACCATCAAAGCAGCCATTTGAATCATTTCTTCTTCATCATCCTCAGAGTCAGATGATTCATCAGTGTGTGAGTCAACATCAGTATGTATGACATTGTCTTCTTGCTTGATCTCCTGTTTCTCTGTTCCATTTCCAGTTCATGAGTTTTGAGCAACCCATAGATTTCATCAATCTCAGTGTCAGCAAGATCATAATTATCTCTTATAGTGGTTGTCTTTACATCCCACTTTTCAGGTAGAGCAAGAAGAAATTTGAGATTTGAATCTTCTAGATCATACTCTTTATTAACCAGTGACAAATCATTGAGTAGCTTACAGAATCTGTCAAATGTTTCTGTCATGGTTTCTTCAGATTTAGCCTCAAAATGTTCATACTCCTGTGTGAGTATGTTCCTTCTGTTCTTCTTGATAGTAGCAGTTCCTTGACATCTAACTTCAAGGGCATCCCAGATTTCTTTGGCAGTTGTGCAATTAATCACTTTGTTAGACATCACATTGTCTAAGGCACTATGAAGTAGATGTCTAACCTTTGCATCCTTAGCAATAGATGAAATATCCTCAGGAGTCAGATCTTTCTTCTCCTTTGGAACTGATTTAGCTTCTTGACCAGCAGTAACAACAGATAACTTTGTAGGCTTATGAGGACCTTCATAAATTCTATCAAGATATTCTGGATCTGTAGCCTCCAGAAACATGGTCATCTTCCCCTTCCAGATTGAATATTCTATCAGCCTGAGAATATGAACCCTAATTGTCTCATAACGACTCACAGTAGTAGGTTGAGCCTTCTCATTACTAGTATTAGAACCTGATGGAGGAGGTATCTCTGCCAATTATTATAGTTGTGTGTGGATCTTAAACTGTATAGAGTAACAGATCTACTCTGATACCAATTGTTAGGCCGAATACACAAATATAATCAAGTTCGTATGAGAGAATAACAATTAACACACGTTTTAAATAATCAAAAATTGTATGGAATTAATAACTCCTCTCTCAGTGATGTAAAATATCACAGAGAGCTGCTTAGGTTACAATGATATGATAATTTGTTTCTCGATTCCCTTCTAGGGTTAACCTAACTGTATTTATAAAGATATACAGCTACTGTACAATCGATAATTGATACTCCTATAAATCAGCTAAACAAATATTATCAATTATGATTGTTACTCGTCTTCTTAGTCAACACAATGTCTTCGACAGCTATCCAATCTTCAAAGATATTGCTTCCATAATTATCTTCAATTATTCTTCAAAGTCTGATGATGACCAGTAGACGCTTCCTCCTGACAGAGTTTAGCAAACTCTGATGAGCTTCCATTTGTTAAAGTTTAATTTAACTCTGACCGCTTCCAGTTAAACTCTGATGAACCTCTGTAACACTTAAACACTGACATATTCACATCAATTATATTTAACAATAACTGCTCTTTCCTGAGTATTTCTAAGGCTATTCTCAAATGTTCGGCGTGTTCTGCCTCGGTCTTTGAGTAGATGAGAATATCATCAATGAAAACTATCACAAACTTGTCCAAATACTCTTTGAACACCCTATTCATCAAATCCATGAAAGCTGCTGGGGCATTGGTCAATCCAAATGACATCACCAA
This sequence comes from Saposhnikovia divaricata, assembly GCA_036435485.1. Classification (NCBI taxonomy): domain Eukaryota; kingdom Viridiplantae; phylum Streptophyta; class Magnoliopsida; order Apiales; family Apiaceae; genus Saposhnikovia; species Saposhnikovia divaricata. The sequence continues at coordinate 109,847,352 of CM071599.1, read as the reverse complement.
GAACTCATAATGTCCATATCTGGTACGGAATGCAGTCTTTGGGATATCTTCAGGTTTAATCTTCAGTTGGTGATATCTTGTTCCCAGGTCAATCTTAGAGAAATACACAGCACCCTTTAGCTGGTCAATCAAGTCATCTATTCTGGGTAGCGGGTACTTATTCTTTATGGTTAGCTTGTTCAACTCTCGATAGTCGATGCATAACCTCATACTCTCGTCCTTCTTCTTAACAAACAACACTGGTGCCCCCCACGGGGACACACTAGGTCGTATCATACCCTTATCCAACAGTTCTTGCAATTGCTTAGCTAGCTCTTTCATTTCTATTGGGGCTAATCAGTACGGGGCTTTTGAAACTGGCACCGTCCCCGGGGCTAACTCAATAGCAAACTCAATTACTCTGCCAGGTGGTAATCCGGGAAGATCTTGTGGAAACAAATCTTCGAACTCATTAACTACCGGAATGTCCTGCAACTGAGGTGCTTCCTTCTGGGTATCTATAACATAAGCTAAATAAGCCTCATTCCCTTTTCGTAGCAATCTTTTGGTCTGCGCCATGGTTAGAATTTTCTGGGTCTGTCGTATCCCCCTAAACACTATTTCCGTCTTTCCTGGGGTTTTTAACTTAACCTTTTTCCCCTTACAATCTATCTGAGCGTTATTGCGAGACAACCAATCCATTCCCAAGATGACATCAAACTCTCCTAGCTTAAAAGGAATCAAATCAACATAGAAAGATTGTCCCCCTATTTCTAATTTTCAATCGGGGTGAATCTGACTAACTGGAACGACTTCCTGGTTGGCTATCTCTAATTGTAAGGAATCCCTCAATGGTTGGGTCTTAACTTTCAATTTACGAGTAAAATCCCTCGATATAAAAGACTTGGTTGCCCCAGAATCAAATAAAACGTTTGCACTAACTGCATTAAGAGAAAAGGTACCTGCTTTCACGTCCGTGTCCTTCACGGCATCCTAGACTGTCATGTTAAAAGTCCTAGCAGTTAGTGGCTTATTGGAGGCAGCTTTACTTGCCCCTGATGCTACTGGTTTGCTCATTGGGTAGTCCTTCCTCATGTGACCTTGACGTCCGCACTGGAAACAAGTGGTACTATTAGGGATGATCGTGGTGCAAGAGGTAGCATAGTGACCCGCTCGTCCACACTTATAGCAGGTTATCTGTTTCAGGTTGCACACCCCGGAATGTCTCTTCCCACAAGTTGCACATACTGGTAAGGAAGGTCGAGAAGGGTGGAAACGGGACACTCCTGATTGCTTGCCGCCCTGGCTTACACTTGCGCTCACAGATTGGTTGAATCCCACACTCCTTCCAGCTAGGGAGACTGTCCCTCGGTTAAACTTACTCGAGGGTTTTCCTTCTGCGGAACCTCTACCCATGCTTGCATACTTCCTTTTTATCCCCCCCTTTCTCTCTTTCCCTCTGCATCTGATCACTCTCTGCTTCCATAATTAATGCCTTCTGCACCAAGGTGGCCTAATCTGTAATTTCAAAAACTGCTACCCGATTCTAGATCCACTGCTTCAACCCCTGCTGAAACCTATTAGCTTTCTTTTCTTCAGTATCCATAAACTCTGGCACAAACCTTGATAGCTCGGTAAACTTAGCCTCATAATCAGCCACTGACAAATTGTTCTACTTCAGTTCTAAAAACTTGAGCTCCATTTAGACCTTCATAAACCTCGGGAAGTACTTTTCCAGAAACAATTGCTTGAACCTTTCCCAGGCTACTATAGCATCTGTCTCCATGTTTTTCTTGGTCTCCCACCAGTAATTGGCCTCCCCTTTCAGAAGGTAAGTGGTGAAAACAGTCTTTTGCGCCTCCTCAATGCTTAGTATCTCAAAGGACTTTTTCATTTCCATTATCCAGGCACTTGCCTCGACTGGGTTAGCTGATCCTTGGAATTCTGGGGGCTTAAGGGACCTGAAGGCCTTGAAAGAGTTTGCCACGGTACTATTGTTTCCTTGGGGTGGTTGGGGGTAACTGTTCAAATTCTGCCTAAGCAGATCCATAAACTGATCCATGGGGTCTCTATCCTGGTTCTCCCCTTCTTGCTCAACTTTAGTTTCTGCTTCTTCTATTTCTTCCTCGAATTCCCCAGTGTAAAAGGCCTCGTCTACTGTCCCATACTGGGAATCCTCTTTCTCATTATAATCTTCATCTTGCGCTTCATCTATTCGGGATTTTCCCTATGTTGATTGTGACTTTCTTGGTCGGTAGACTCACAGGGGTTTGCCCTAGTTCCCATTCTTCGTGGAGGCATCTTACTGAAAATTTGGACAATTACGTATTAGGCTAATTCACTTGTTTTAAAGATTCTACCTTGCAAAATCGTTACATACCTGGATTTAGGATCCCATAGTTCTATATTTCATGGCAGCTTAATCGAAAATAGTACGTGCAGAAAATAATCTAATAAACTTGTGATTGCGTCACAACAGAACTGAACTGACTGAAAGGAAACAAATATATACATGGTACTGAAAAATACATCGTCCGAGTCACATCGACAGTTTAGAAGTACAACCATCCTAACAACATCTAGTCAAAAGTGAAATACATGGTCTATCCGTCTAGTCAGTAAAATGGAAACTAAATACAATGAAACTATCCCACAAAAGTCGGCACTACTATGTCCGTACATGACTAGAAGACTAGACTACTACATCACTTTCTTTGAAATCAGCCACCAGTGGGGCCCAAAGCCCTAACCCTCATCATAGCAATGCGAAAGATCTCCTCGGCATCTATCCTGGATACCCTGCCATCTCCATCAGTAGGTAACCCTCGAACCCTCATCTGGGCCCTCAGCTCAATACGGGTCACTGCCCTATGCATAGCTCATGCCCTAACACGCCTCCCGCTCAGGTGTCTCATCCTGGCAGCTCTCTCAACTACTAGCTCCATCCGGGACTCTGCTAGCCTGGCCTCAGCCATCGCCAGATCTGTAGAAAGTCTGCTCACAACATAGTTATGCACACACACTGGTATCCCCTCTATCAGGATATGGGGTGGGGTAGATGGCTCTGCTGGAGGTGCAGCCTCTGCCTGCTGCGGCTCGGGGGTAAGCTCCTCAAACTCCTCAAAAAAAGGGCTTACAGGCAAGGGTGGTGGGGTAGGAGCTCTCTCAGTGGGGAGTAGTGGCAAACGAAGTGCTGAACTCCCAATAGCATCATCAACTGACTCATCAATATCTCCCTCGGTACCCTCATCCACTGTCTGCTCCATAACCGCCTCTATCACCTACTCAGACGTCATATCAATGTCCTCCTCCATGACCCTAATATCAGCTGCAACCTGGGTCTCCTCCGGATCCTCCTCATCAGACTCCTCATCAATAACCTCGGTGTCCTCAGCTATCTGGACCCCCTCCGGGTTCTCCTCCTCAGACTCAACAACATCTGTATCTCCATTCTCATCACCCAAATGCTCATAATACGGATCTGTGGTCCTGAGTAAGTCCTTGTCGTGCTGTCGCTCAAAAGACTCAAGGTTAGAGATGTCACTCGCCTACACAATACGAACTATGTTACTATCATGATACTTAAAAAGTTCCCGTAAGGGTTTTAGGTGAACTTGGTAAGAGTTCTTATTATCTTAGTGAATTTATTATTATATAACATCGCCATCATCTCTTGGGATATATAACTCTCGCTCTGATACCATTTCTGTAACAGCCCCAGATCCGGGGTCGGGGACCTGGTCGTTACGGTCTCATATTCCATAAACAATACTTGCACTTGAATCCAAAATAAGTAAATAGCATGCTATGACACCGCAATAATACCACATCACACACACAACCAGTTGTAGTCCCAGAGATGAAATTGAAATAAGTCTCTACTTATAAGATCCACAAGTAATAGTTATTACAACCCCAAAATGATTACAACATAATTTAAAGTTTCTTGTCGTTGATTAACATTAGTCATACATATAATTAAGGCTGAAAACAAAAGCTGCCAGTCTGGACTACTGGTTACTACTACCTCAGTAATGGCAGCAACGATATCAGTGGGCAGTCCTACGACTGGAGTCACCTTCTTGCGCCAAGTGCACGTTACACGGGCCATCAGACCTAGCTATTGTTGTGATATAGTAAATAAAGCAAGGGTGAGCAATAGCCCACCAAACTAATATGTAACTGAACAGCAATAATATATAGCAGTTCTAAAATATCATTGAAACCATATGCCATGCATTACGAACATATTGTCAGTATAATGTAAAAGATGACGTTACAAGGTAACTCAAAATGTAACTCTTAATTTTAACATTATTCAAACCCTGCCAACATGAGTGGTACTTTTCTTTAATACATGTTGCAGAAAATAGATAGACTTGGATGATGAACTAATACTGGAGTATTCACCGCGCCCGCTGTTCCAACCCTTACGATGATCAGTCGCAGATTGTACAACTCAAATTAGTTTTACTACCGATAGAAGGAAGAACTGACGGATTTACTTGTCTACCGCCCTGTTAGATCTCCCAGGCCAACGGTTGGGCCATTGGGATGGACCGGCCCTACTCGGCCTCTTACACAACTCCTAGTTCGAATAGAATCCATGACTCTGAAACGTAAGGCTCATTATCCTTTCCCCAAGTATAATACTTGTTGATAAGACTCCACAAAGTAGTCGTATCTAATTGGAAAGGAAAATTCGCCAATATTTCCCAAGTTGTTGCTTGTTAATGGATATCGACTTGTTCCAACAATTTCTAAAAGAACCCAGATTTTGGGTAGAATTAAAACTTTTATTTAATTAATGATGTAAGAATGAATAGTGGTTACGGCTACAATGTAATAGTTGATATTTTGAAAGAATGAATGGAATTCGACTTTATTATTTCTATGTCTTGAAGAATGCTAAAGGGTGACAACATAGGTAAGAATAATCTATCTCCTAAGGGAATAAGATATGGCAATTCCAAGCAGGAGAATATTCTCATGTCATCCAGATCGATAACGATTAATCCAGTGGTTCCGTAAAAATGGTAAGGAACGATCGAAAGCGAATACGGACAATTGTACAACCCTAAGAGAATAAGTAAGAATAAAGAATGAATAATGTTTTGGTGGAAGTATAGAATAATATGAGACGACACTATATAGAAGTATTCGGAACGGATTTCCGAGTTCGTATTAGTGATCCAGGGGGAAAATAAGTGTATGTAAAAGCTGTCGGATTCTGAAAAACCGCACTTTTATTTTCTCCGATAGTTCCCTGGACACTGATAGCCTTAAGTATTTAATGAATGGATTTAAGGAATATAAATTGGAAAGTTAGAAAGAAAGATGGAGAATGATAGTATTAATATTAGAAAGATTCCCGGTAAACCATAATTAGAAATCCGTGAAATATTCCTACGAACGATCAATCGAAACGGGCAATAACCGGACACAGAATCAAGCAGAGAAAGCAAGATACATGCATGAGCAAGTGATAAATATCTAAGTAACTAGAAAGTAACTAGACTAAGTAAAATGCAACTAGTACTTAGAAATCAAAACACTTGGTTAAGCTTTCAACCATGCAAAACACAACACTTGTCCTCCAAAAATCATCATCCATTACATCACACTCCACTAGCACACCAAGATGAGATATTATCTCTCAAAAAGTCACTTTATGCATTATTCAAGCAACCAACACAAAAGAAAAGAAAAACACTCTTCCCCCCCCCCCTTTGAATAATTCCATTCGGCCCCTTCCTAATTCCAAATCCAAAATCCAACTTCCAACCATTGTTTGCTCTTGAAACTTTTATGGTGAGTCTTACATTTCATAAAAATGATCTCCTCAAAATCTTAGCTCTAAATTCCTTTGTTTGCATTTTCAAAAAAATTAAGAAAGAGGAGCATGAATAGTGTTCTTCAAGAACTAACTTGTTTTTTTTTCTTGTTTCATGGTTGATATAACAAGCTTAAGCACTCCTAAGGATCATACAAAGCTTAGTGAGGCTAGTAAACACTCTAAGGAAGGTATAAGACTTGAAAACCCTTGGTGTCATTTTAAGATTTTATGAGTTTTATGGATGATTTAGTGTTAGTATGTTATGATATGCTTAGATCCATGTTATTAGTTAATTATGGTTGTGATTTGGTTTATGAACCATGTAATGGTTAAGATGAGTTGTTGTTAGACTAGTCATGATGTTTATCATGTGTTTGGGTGGTTGATTTGATCTTGGTAAGATCGTGATAAAGTGTAAAAACTTTGGAAAACGCGTAAACATAGCCGTTATAATGTCCGATTTTACAATATCATGTTTTGTATGCCATTTTTCATGTCAAGAACCTACTGTCCAGAAACCTTTTCAGCCATGTTAGGATAGGTTATGTTATAAGCTTCGTTTTGATATAAAGAACGTGTGAAACGGACTTACGGTTTAGGAGTTACGGCCGGTTTACTAAAAGTAGTTCGAAACCGTAAACGAGAAACGTAATTAAAATTGGACCCTCGTAAAATAAGTAAGTCAGTGGCGAATCTTGGTAATTAAATACTAGAGGTAAAAAAGAAGGTGTGAGAGAAAACCTCATATGAATCGGATCATTTTTCGATTTTATAAAAATGTTCGAATCTAGGTTAAACGCGAACGAACCCCTTAAAAGTATAACTTTGGTTATAACTTAGAAAATGAGCGATAAAACTCGAGATATAATCTTGGTTCGTAACCGATCGAATTTAGAACTTATACGACTTAAGTATACACTAAGTGTGAGTACGATGACATGTCGTAATGACGAACAAATGTCGATTCGTATCGGTAATAAAAAGAGTTACACTAAAAAGGGGTATAACGAGATAATTCGAAAACATGTTTCGACTTAAGTTAATACTTAACCTTTTTAAAAAGTGTTAAGCAATTAACCTCGAATCTCTTGACTATTTATAGATCGCCGAGCTGACCCGGGATACCCTACCACTACCCCTACTCGTGCTCAATTACCAGGCAAGTTTCAACTTTCCCTTTTTAGGCTGTTGTTGTGATAATATATGCTTTCTGTTATACATATGCCATAGCATGCATGCCTACTTTCAAGTCATATTGATATACTTGTTCCCTGATTGTTCTTTGGCTTATAAGTAGAGAGATAATATATCGATTATAAGCCGGATGTCTTTAAGACCCTTAGAGAAGGGCACATGAATCCTATTTGTTGAATATAGACCGGGAGTATTCACTTGGATATTCATTTAAATTCTTAATTATTACATGAATACTATTTTTGAATATTAATTTGAAGTCATATTTACTTAATGAATATTATTCCAAACATTCCTTTCAAAATTATTTATTAAATGAATATTATTTTAATATTCATTTAAGTAATTATTTATTCAATAAATATTTTCTTAATATTCCTTCAAGGATTATTTTGAGAAATACTCTGATTAAAAATATTCTTTCATTCATTAAATACTTCCGACTCAATAAATATTCTATAAATATTTATTCAATACTTGGAAACAACTTCAATGTTGTTCTTCAAATATTGTCTTCGACCTTCGATCATTCTGAAAATTCTTCGGAGTCATACGATTAATATTATATTAAGAAAGGTCCTCTATATTCCATTCTTCACTCAAATCTATCTCTTGAATTATAAGGGAACCTTACTTGAGAAAGGTTCTTTATCTTGTTGACTTCCCGGTCATAGTTTATCCTTTTCACTCGCAACTTGGTTGCTACGAACTCATTAAGTCTATGTGTACCTTCTCATCATTCGAGGGGTAAGATCGTTGGAACAAGTTGATATCCATTAACAAGCAAGAGCTTGGGAAATGTTAGTGAATTCCTTTCCAACTAGATACGACTACTTTGTGGAGTCTTGTCAACAAGTATTTCACTTGGGGAAGGGAGGATAAATTATACGTTTCAATGCTGTGGATTTACTCGAACTAGGAGTCGTGTGTAAGAGGCTGAGTCGCGCGGTCCATCACAAAGCCTAATCAGTGGCCAGGGAGTTACTATTAAAGGCCATTGACAAGTGGAGCCATCAGTTCTTCCTTCTACCGGTAGTAAACTATATTGGGCTGTACCATCCCCGACTGATCATCAGGGAGTGGGACAGCTGGCGCGTGATAACTCCAGTATTGGTTCATCTACCAAATTGGGAATTCCCTGCAACACGTATTGAAGATACTTCTTTCAGGTTGACGGTGTCTTCCGCAACACGTATCGAAGAGACTTCTTTCAGGTTGTAGAACTTCGAAAAATGTTAATAACTGGAATTGCAATATTTTCCTTGCAAGTTCCTATTTATATGATATATGAGAATATCTTGCTTATTTTGACTTAGCAGATATTTCCACAAAATAAACACTTTAAGTTACCTTGTAACTTCATCGTTCATATTTTACTGGCACTAACTTCGTTAATGCATGGCATATGGAAATCATGATATTTCGAACTGTTATATTCTATCACTGTCCTGTTATATTATTGTTGGTGGGCTATTGCTCACCCTTGCATATTCATTATGTCACAACAACAGCTAGGACAGATGGCTCGCGTCAGGCGCACTCGGCGCAAGCGGGTTACCCGACCCACCGGACTCCCCGCTGAGATGCTAGCCGCCATTGCTGAGGTAGCATAGTTAGACCGCTTTTGTTTCCTGTTTAACTATATGTATAATTAATGTAATCAACGGCAAAACTTTTAAACTTATGATGTTATCCTTTTGGGATTGTAATAACTTTTATTCGCAAACCCTTTTATAAGACTTATTTCAATTTCATCTCTGGGACTATAACTGTGTGTGTGTGAGAGTGGATATTATTGTGGGGTCATAGCATGCTACTTATTGATCTTGGACTCAAGTCAAGTATTATGTATAAGTTATGAGACCGTAACGACCCGATCCCTGACCCCGGATTTGGGGGTGTTACACTTTCACCCCTCGAATGATGAGGAAGTAATAAAAGATTCAATTGATAAATGGCAACCAAGTTACGAGTGCAAAGGATAGTTTTAAAAGATTTATTACCAGGAAGTAAAACAAAATAAATAACAGCGCTCAAGTAAGGTTCCCTTATTATTTGGAAGATAGATTCAAATGAAGAATGAAGTTTTTGATAACCTTCCTTGATAAAAATAATAATAATAAAACTCAGAAATAACTTACATAGTATTTGAAGATCAAAGATAATTTTTGAATAAAATAAATTATTTTAAGAACTAGTTAAAAGAATTAAATAAATATTCAAAGAATATTTATTACATCATAAATATTTCCAGAACATTCTTAATATAGAATATAGCTCATGAATAGCCCTCGAATATATATATATATATATATATATATATTCATTAAATAAATAATTCCTCGAATAAATATTCAAAATAATGTCCGATAAATAAATTAGACCTTAAATGAATATTCAAGATAATATTCATTAAATAAATAAAACTCAAATGAATATTCGAAATAATATTCATTAAATAAATCAATTCAATGAATATTCAAAATAATATTCATAAAATGAATAATGGAAAAATATTTATTTAAATATTTTTCTCCGAAAATAATCACAACATATCAAGAAATACTGACTCTCGGTCTATATTTGAAGAATGGGATCATATGCCCTTCACTAAGGGTCATAGCAATATCCGGCTTATAACTAATATATCTCGTATCTAGCTTATAAGCCCATTTCAAATCATGAAACAAGTATCACAATATAATCTGAAAGCAGGCATGCATGTTATGGCATATGTATAACAAAATCAAATCATATATATTATCACAACAACAGTTCCAAAATGTTTGGAAACTTGCCTGGTACTCTGGTAGGGATAGCGTGTCCTGGGTCAGTCCGGTGATCTATAAATAATCAAAATAATCGAGATTAATCACTTAATGCTTTTGAAAGGCTAAGTATATATTTTACATAAGTTAAAACATGTTTTCAAGTTATCTCGTTATGCACCCTCTAGTGTACTCTTATTATCACCGCTATGATCCGACACTTGTTCGTTATTAAGGCATGTCATTACACTTACACTTAGTAGGTACTTAAGTTGTATAGGCTCTAAGGTCGGTCATTTACGAACAAAGATTATACCTCGAGATTTATTGTCCGTTTCCTAAGTTATAACCAAGTGTTCTTTTAAGGGATTCATTCGTACTTAACCTCGATTCGAACATTTTTATAAAATCGAAAAACGATCCATTTGACATGAGGTTTTCTCCCACACCTTCTTTATGATCTCTAATATTTAATTACCAAGTTTTGCCACTGAATTAATCATGTTAAGGGGGTTCATTTCAGTTACGAACTCGCACTTACGGTTTCAAACCACTCTTACTAAATCAACTATAACTCCTAAACCGTAAGTCTGTTTGCTTCGATTCTCACGCCAAAACGATCTATGACTTGAGATCTACAAGGATAGGTTATATATTCATTAAGATAAAAAACTTACGGCTACTGTTATGCACGAATTTTAAGGGTTAACGAAATTTCGGCATTACGACGGCTATAAATCGAACGTTTTCAAATTTGATACATCACAACCAAGCCACACCGGGCATACCATACATCTTACAAGTCCATGAACATCTCATTTCACCAAAATATTCATCATATCTCTTAAATCAACTAAACCAACTACATAATCATGCTTACATGCTTATAATAACATATATAAAATCAAAATAAGATATAAGGTTTAGGTGAGATATACCTTCCTTGGAGTATGTATAAGCCTTAATAAACCTTGTATAGTCCTTAGAACACCATAACCAAGCTTAGTTCATCCAAAGAAAAAATAAAACTAAAGTTAGTTCATGAAAGTTACTATTCATCCTCATCTTTGATGATTTTATTAACCATGAAAGACTTGGAATATAAGGCTCAAATTCATAGAATAACTATGATATGAAATGTAGTACTTACCATAAAAATCTTGAGATATTACAATGGTTGGAAGTTGGATTTTGGTTCTTGATTTATGCAAATAGCCGAATGGGAGATAAATGGGGAGAGGTGGTGTTTTGCTTTGCTTGCTCTTGTTCTCTTGATCAAATCTTGCATTATTGATGTGTTTTAGATAATATCTTGGCATAAAGTCACTTTAATAAAGTGATTAGGTCATTACATGCATCATCTTGAGCCATGTGTCATGATCTTGTGATGTAGATGATGTGTTTAGGCTAACTTAGTGGTTTGGTTTCTAAGTATGCTAGTTACCTTTGTAACTACTTGGTTACTTGATCTTATCCTCTTGCACATGCATGCATCTTGGCTCTCTGCTTGTTCTTTTGCCCGGTTATTGCTCAATTTCATTGATCGTTCGGAGGAATATCTCAAATATTTCTTGTTAGGGTTTTACCGGAAACCTTTTTAATATTTATACTACCATTCTCAATCCTCCTTTATAATCCTTGAATTTAAATTCTTTAAATCTCTTTAATAAATCCTTAATTCCTTCAGTGTCTAGGGAAATCTCGGAGAAAATAAAAGTTCTATTTTTATGAATCTGATATTGTTTATATACACTTATTTTGTCCATTGATCATCAATACGAACTCAGAAATCCGTTCTGAATACTTCTATATAGCATCGTCTGATAATATTCCAATTTCCACCAAAAACACTATTCATTGCTTATTCTCTTTTTATTACTTGTACTTAGAAAAATATCCTCGTTCTCTTTCGGGCATTCCTTATCCCTTTTACGGAATCACTTAACATAGAACAGATATCTATTTGGATGACATGAGCTACCAGATATCGATTTTGATGACATGAGAATATTTCCTTCCTCTTTGGGATACCCTTATCTTACTTTATAGGAGATAGATTATTCTAATCTAAGTTGTCAACCAATTGCATTGTTCATGGCAAATATATAGTTGAATCCAAACCCGTTAAATATTCATTCATTAGACCACTGATGCATTGTAGTCGTAACCATTATTCATTCATACTCCATTACATAATAAAAGTTTTAATTCTACCAAAAATCTGGGTTCTTACAAATATAAATTTTACATTTTTATACAAGTTATAAAAATATGAAAAATATCACATATAAGTACCTCTTTCGAAAATAATGAAATGTGTGGTAAAAATTAAGGATCGTTGTTTTGTTGCTTCTCTTTCGAGTTTTTTGACTTTTCCAGGCGTTCTATGTTATTAAACTTGTAAACACGGGTCGCTAATGGATACGACTTGGTATTGCAAATCACGCTTTTTTGTATAAAAGAGTGAGGGGTGGAATTATTTCATTCACACCTTCACTTGTAAATTTTTAGTTAAAGGTGCTTTCTTTCTCTCTCTCAAGTTCAAATTCCCGTATCTTCTTGTTTGCTAGTTCGAAGATCAAGATGGCTGAAGAACTTCCTCCCTCTTCCTCCCTTTGTCCCTGATCAACCATTACCATCTTTATTGCAATTGCACAATGAAGTGGGGGATGCCTTCCCTACCAATGCCGAATTTGACTTTTTCTAGTTCCCAAGTTCAATGTCTACAGCCGAGACCAAGGCTCTTAAGAAGAAATACGATTTTCCTATCCAGTTTGCAACTCCTGGTCAAAACGATTGGACATGCAACTGGCATCCAGAGTTGCTCTTTATTTACAAGGGAGCCATAGAGTCGGGGCTAAGGTTTCCCTTTCATCCCTTCGTTATGAGGTTATTGGCTGAAGCCAAGGTTTACCCCTGTCAAATGTATTCCAATGCTTGGAAGTTCATCTTCATCTTCATGTTAAGGTGTCATAATTAGTAAATCCCACTGAGCATCCCCATGTTTAGAAGCATATTCATATTCAAGAACAGCCCGGCCACTAACATTCCTCACATTTTAAGTGAAGCCTCTTTTCCCGACTCCCATCATCACTGGCAATGCCACTTTGTTGCGCTTTATCTTAAGGGAGGTGATTGGGGTGAATATTTTAGGTCCTCTTTCAATCATGTTGTTGAGAGAGGATACTACTTATTTAATCTTAACCCTGTTCAACTTCAAGATCGTGATAAGCTAGTTGCCGATAATGGCCGAACTCATTTTCGAGCCATTTTGACTGAACGTGCATTCGTAGATGTGACCCCCCCAGATCTGAGGTCAAAGATTCAGGTCGTCACATCACCATCCAACCATATCATACCTATATTAACTTTACAACTCAACAATACATCCATCCAGACCTCAATCTTACGCACAAACAAGTTAGAGCCTCAGAAACGATAATCAAAAGTAACACTAAATATTACAATTCATCTGTACAATCCAGAATCTTACGCACTTCCACTTATACAACTACACTTGAAGACAAGTCTTACCATTACAGTTGAAAACCTATCAGCCTTACTCTGTAGTATTTATCAGGAACTAAATCATCTCCGGGGTAAATCTTCTACTCCTCTTCTGCTGGTGCAGAGTTAATCGGCCAAATCCTTCTCTTTTTGAAAAGTTTTTATAAAGCAAGAATGAGCTACATAATGCTCAGCAAGTTCACCGTTTTGAAAAAATAATAATGTGGTTTATTTCGAAAACATTCCCAACTATATGGGTATATATCTTAGATTTCAAAACATAATTGGACAATATATATGTCCGAGTTTGAATAAAACATCTATACTCACTAAGGAGCTTTAAGAATAACATATGAACCCTTTATAAGGTTCCCATTTCAATATATCTCAAGTTTGAAAATATATACATATGAGTATATCATTTTCGGCAAAACACTCTACGGTTAACATACTGTACAGGGAATACATCATTGCAAACCTCTTTCCTTCTATTAGCTTAGAAGGTTTCTCATTCAAAAACATTTCATTCTTTGAAATAATTGCAAGAGTGCACTAACACGTGCCAATCTTTATAGAAAATCTTGCAGTTCTAGATACTGCACGATGTCAATATTTTTCTTATCAAAAACCACACTATCGGCAACTTGGCACTTAGGCCCAAGAAGCAGTGTCTGAGTATTTTTCCAAAGTGGAGGATGGGATTGGAAGAAAACATAAAAACCTGACAAGGATTGACGATGATCAGTCGCCACAACCAAGTCCAACAATCTGCGGGTCTTCTCTACCGGTAGAAGGATAGAAACTACATCCGTAATTATCCTCGGGTGAAAACTACATCCGTAATCACCCTCGATGAAAACTACATCCGTAATCATCCTTCGGCAACACCTGGGCCGGAATAATTGATGGACCGCCTGGCTCACGGCCGCTTACACATCCCGGGAATCGTTCGTCAACGATTCCCACACCTGCCAGAGTCCCTTTTTCTTCTTTTCTTTTCAAAAATCATTTTGATAGAAAATTCGAGTAGTTGATGTTCGACCTCACTTGACCGATAATTCTTGAAAAGTGTACAAGAAGCAAAACCTGACTGGGGGTTTTCGAAAATGTTTTGGGTTTGAAAGAGTTCGAGTTTGAAAACGATGAAGGTATCTTGGATTAGTTTTGTCTTTAAAATAATGAACAATAATTAATAAATGATATTTTGAGATTTAATATAAACAATTAATAAATTAATTATTTAATTAAAATAAGCTTTTAATCCAAGATAGATATTTTTGAGTATTTATAATAATGTAAAAATAATAAATACTTAAGTATACGATACTTCCCGAATGACCCTTCGGGTTTTCGCAATTTAATCACGATACAATAATATACCGCTCCCCAGTCAATAGTATATTTGGACCGCTACGACCTCTATTGCTAGAGTCGTTGTCCAAAGAAAACATTTTCATTCTAAGTTCAAGGGTGTACAAACACATATGTGCATATATCTCAAACTTCAACATAACCTCATAAAGCATAAGCATATAATACGTTTGAAAGCCACAAACACAACAGTGAAAATCATTATATATATAAGTTTTGAAAAGTAAACTTGCATAGGTAGAATCAGGAACATAATATTTTGAAAATAAATGCTTAGGGTTGGAAAACTTGCCTTGGGAAGGTTGGGGTGGTTGGGCTCGTGGAGTGGAGCGACAATCTATAAATATCCAATATTCGCTCGTTAGTATCTTAGCAACACCACTTAATCATAATGTTTTAAAGAATACAAGACCATCTTAGCGACTCCACCATTTGACCCACTAACCCTCCTATATGACCATGTCATCACATTATCACATTCTTTACCCATTCGACTCAAATCTATTCCTCAAACTCGAAACCCAAGTGAATACTCTTAAAACTACTTTAAACTAATCTCCTAAGTGGTTTTTCACTTGCGCACACCTCGCTCTAACATTTTTATAAAATTGAAAAATTCAAATTTTAATCAGATTCTTCTTGGGTAGCCTTCCTTACTGTAAGACCAAGCTATTCTCAATTTTTCACAGTGTTTGCAGAAAGTTTGAGGGTCCAAAGACAGTTCACAAACAGACCATACAGTGCAGTCCGGATTTCAGAACCACTCCTCACTCTTCTGGTCATAACTCAAAATCTACACATCACCTAGTCATGAACTTTATATTTCTGGAAACTACATTCAAATACCTTTCTAACCATGGGTATTAGACCCTCGGGAGACAAGTTTAAGGGGTTCAAAAGTCCACTGCAAGGCAGTACATACTCCCAGACTTTTTACTCAGCACACATCTTTACTTAATCCTTCAAGAACTCAACTTATACATCATATCTACCATTAAAACCACCAAGTCTCATCTCTATAACATACATGGGGTCACATACTCTAAGCACAAGCTTTAAAATCACATCAACCACATATAACCTCAAGATTTTCATCATCCATAACTCATATAACCAAGATATGCACTAAAACTCTTAGATCTAACATTGTAAACCATAAACAATCCATGCTCCTTTCGCTCAATCGCTTAATCTCGTTGTAAAGTCTCGGTATTTTCGTTCTAAATCCTCGAATAAAATCCTAACATATTAAATCCTTAATTCCTCAAAATTAATATCTCATTTCTTGAATATAATAATATATAATTCACTGCCCGGTCAAATATTACACCAGAATACAAATTGGAATTTTTGAATTCTGATCGTCTTTACATACACTTATTTGCTCCGTGAATCACTAATATGACTTCGAAATATCCATACCATGTCTTGTACATAGGGTGGCGTGAAAATTTTCTTGGTCCTCAAAATCACTATTCATCCATAAATTACTATTCGCGCATGACAAACACTATTCACGTATATAATTATTCTTAATAAGAAAAGTTTTTAATTCTACCAAAAACTGGGTTCTTACAGTAGAGGCTGGCCTTAGCCGCCTTTCTCTTTAGGGTAACTCTTCACCACATTTTACTTGTTTTGAACCATGTTTGTTTTTATTCCAATACTTTGCCTTGTTTTGTTTCAGCACTCTCAGAACATGGAAAAAAGATATAGGGATCTAGACGGGAATTTCAAGATAGCCTTCATACCTGAGTGGTGGATGTGTTCAAGACTTAGTGTCCGGGGGCTCTTTCTTGGCTCTTGACTGGTCCAAATGTGCTATCATGCCCGTGGATATGGTGAACGTCACTACTGGCACCAACCTTGATGACACTGAGAAATTGAAGGCTCAAGTCATCTATCAGGCAAGTATTTCATTATTCTTGGCCTTCATGTGTCTATTTGCCTTAACATTTTTCCTGACTTAGTGTTTTTCTATTTTTCAGACATTAGCCTTCTTCTATTCATCCATCCAACAAGGCAAAGTCTTGAAGGAAGAGAAGAGGTTATTGGCCAAGGAAATGGCCAAGCTGGAAAAGGAGGTTAAGGAGTGGGAGGCGAGAGCCTACATTGCTGAGGATGAGGCTGCTTCCTATGAGATTGAAATTGCACGAACGCTATTAGGAATCGGAAGATTAAGGAAGTACATGATCTCAGAGGGCAAGCTAAAAGTGAGCCATAGCGCCGTCATTGACAACTATTTGAAGTTTGATGTCTTCCTCGACTTTATGGACCAGCACGATGATCAGATGTGCCCTGAATCACTCACTTTTGGATGGAAAAATGTAGTCATTGTAGTTAGTAGGAGACATCTCGGGGCTGTTGACCCGGAGGCCTTTCCTAGCCCGAATGGGGCTGTTGCTGGGAGAGCTAAAATAATTCATGCATTCGGGTCAACCACAAGGGCCATCTCCCAGACTTCAGGTTCCGACTCAAAGGGAGGCAAACGGGCCTATGGTTCTGGCTCTAGAGGAGATATCAATCTATCAATTTTGGCTCCCGTGGAAAGGGAAAGGGAAAGGTTTGACAGCCATTGCCAGGTAAGGGGCTTCAGAACCAACTGAGTTCCTCATCCTCCTCATCCGAAGAAGGGGAAGAAAAAGAAGACGAAGAGGAAGATGGAGGAGAAGAAAAAGAAGAGAGCTCCTCTAGCTTCTCTGAGGAGTAGTTAGCCCTTAGTTTTCATGGCCTTGCATGGCACTGATTGTCGTATGTGGCTTTTTTTACTTAAATTTTATTTGGGGTCCTTCGTGGACTTGAACTTTCATTCCGCTACTGTGTAACTTAACTTGTTGATCCTTGAGGATCTTTTATTCATGCAGTTTATTTGTTTTAATTCACGTGTTCTTTTATTTTCAGTACTTGGTCAACCTTGACTTGCACTCATCAGGTGCTTGGCACATAAATAAAATCATAGAATAAGGAACAAAAATAAATTTGAAATAGGTTCAACCCTTACATAGAGTACTACTTTCCCAATCGGGGCAATAAGCCCTGGAATGGTTTCATTGAACCTTATTTATACTTCTCCTAATAAATATGGCGCTATGTCCTACTAGGATATTCTAAGAATAATAAACTTTAGATTTGAGGCATGCCAAGTGCGAGGCACCTCATTTCCATCCAAGGTTTCCAGCTTATAGGATCCTTGTCCTAATGTCCTCTTGACTCGATACGGCCCTTCCCAGTTGGGAGCTAACTTTCCTTTAGGTCCCACTCCAAATACTTCTATCTTTCTGAGAACCAAATCACCTTGTCAAAACAACCTCTCTTTAACCCTTTGGTTGTAGCGGAAAGAAGCTCGTTTCCGATGCTCAGCATTCATGGCGTTCGCTTCGTCCCCGACTTCATCAATCAAGTCGAGGTCAAACCTCATACCTTCTTCATTGGTCTCAAGCTCATAGGCTTCAACCCTTGGTGACGCATGAGTGATTTTCAAGGGTACAACTACTTCAGCTTTATAGGCTAACAAGAACGGGGTTGCTCCGGTTGTAACTTTGCAAGTGGTATCCACCCAAGTGTTCCATGAACGTTCGACCCTTTTATTCAATCCATCAAGGATAATCCGGTTAGCCACTTCTTCTTGTCCATTTGACTGAGGGTGAGCTCCAATGTAAAGCAGAGCTCAATGGCATTCTCATCACAATATTTCTTGAACTCCTTGTTGTTGAACTATCGTCCATTATCCTTGACTAGAATTCGTGGAATTCCATATCTACAGATTATACTTTCCCAAAGGAATTGCGTAACTTGTTTGGTGGTTATCTTGGCTAAAGGCTTAGCCTCAATCCACTTCGTAAAGTAGTCAATTGCTACAATCAGGAACTTCCTTTCTCCTAAAGTTACGGGAAAAGGATCAAGTATGTCCATTACCCACATAGCAAACGAAATAGGGGAGTTTGTAGAAGTTAACATCTATCTCACTACTGGAGCATGTTTCTGACATCTGTCACACTTCTTCACATAGTTCTGTGCATCGACCAACATATCTTGCCAATAGACCCCTAGACGGGTAATCTTGTGGCCTAGAGCCATACCCCCAAGTGTTGCCCCCAAATCCCTTCAAGAACTTCCTCTACTTCTTGAGGTCTCAAACACTTCAGGTGTGGGATGACGAAGGACCTCTTATATAGGAGGTCATCGATTAGAGTATACCTCAATGCTTTTACTGATAGCTTTCGTGCCTCCAAGGTATTATCAGGGAGCCAACCAGTTTCAAGGTGAGCTCTGATAGAATCTATCCAGCAACTCCCTACATCAATTAGTGCCACCAACTTTGAATTGATGGTGGGGGTCTTCAAGACCTGGAAGTAGACATTTCCTACATAATTCTCTATCTCGGATGAGGCGAACTTAGATAAGGCATCGACCTAGACGTTCTTCTCCCTTGGAATGTGCCCCACATAGCACTCATTAAACCGAGTCATCACAGCTTTCACCATCCTTAAGTACTTCGCCATGGTTTCATCCTTGCCTTCGAACTCACCATTCACCTGCGAGGCTACCAATCTTGAGTCTCCATAGACCTTGACGTACTTGACCCTCGGGATTCTGGCCAAGCCTAAACCGGTTATTAAGGCTTCATACTCAGCTTCATTGTTGGTTGTCGGAAAGTCCAACTTCAAGGCATACTCAGCTGTGAACCCGTCGGGCTTTGCAAGACTAGGCTTGCACCACTTGATTTTTCTTTTGATGCTCCATCAAAATAGAGCACCGAATATTCCTTCTGGTCAGGTACAGGTTCTTCATCTTTATTCTACAGCTCATTTCCCTCTTGGGGTACTATCTCTTGCCCCCGACTTTTTTGTTATCAATGGTACATTCAACCATGAAAACAGCTAATGCCTAAGCTTTGATTACTATCTAAGGCTTATATATACTTGATATCCAATTCTCCTAGCTCAACTGCCTATTTGATTAACCTTCCAATGGCTTTCGGGTTATGCAGTATGTTTCTCAATGGCTGGTCCTTCGGGAGTTCAATCTTATGTGTTTGAAAGTACGGTTGTAGCTTCCTCGAGGCTGTTACCAATGCTAAGGAAACTTCTCTACGACAGTAATTCAACTTAGCTTCATGAAAGACCTTGCTCACGTAGTGGATAGGTTTTTGAACCTTGTTCTCTTCTTCCTTAATAAGGACGGTACTCGAAGCTTGCTCAGAAACTACCAGATGCAAATGGAGGGTTTCCCCTGGGCTTGGTTTGGTCAACAACGGGGCTCAACCATGTATTTCTTCAACTGCTCAAAGGCCTCTTGGATTTTTGGAGTCCACTCGAAATTCTTCACTTTCTTGAATGTTTGAAAGAATGACAAATACTTGTCACCATATTTGGAGATGAATCTACCCAAGGCAGTCAATTTCTGTATGTCCCTTATGGAACGTGGTGGTTCTATATCTAGGATTGCCTTGGTTTTGTCAAGGTTGGCCTCGATCCCTCGCTTCGGAACCATAAGGCCCAGAAACTTTCTTGATCCACCTTCAAAAGCACACTTGGCTGGATTCAACATCATCTTGTGCCGTATGGTGCCTCAGTACTTCAAATACCTCTCGGAGGTGCCTTACTGAGGTTCTTTACTAGCATGTCATCAATATAGACCTCCATGGTTTCCCGATAAGATGGACGAATATCTTATTCACCAATCGTTGATAAGTGGCTCCTACATTCTTTAGTCCAAAAGCCATGACAAGGTAATAAAAAACACTAAAGTCAGTAACAACTGATACCTTTGGGATGTCATCCATGTGCATCTTAATCTGATTGTAGCCATTGAACCCGTCCAGGAAGCTAAACATCTCATGCCCAGCCGTGGCTTATATAAGAGTGTCACTTCTTGGTAGAGGAAAACAATCTTTGGACATGCATCATTCAGGTCAATGAAGTCTATGCACATCCTACACTTTCCATTGGCTTTTTTGACCATTACAAGGTTAGCCAACCACTCGGGGAATTGAATTTCCTCGATGAACCCAGCTTCTAGGAGCTTGTCCACCTCTTGTTTAATGGCTTCCTTCCTCTTAGGAGAAAAATTCCTCTTATTCTACTTTATTGCCTTCCGTTTGGGATCCAAATTCAACTTGTGAGTTTTAAGTTGGGGATCAATCCCTGGCATATCATCTATCATCCAGGAACGTACATCACTATTCTCTTGTAGGAACGTCGTCAACTTGCCTTTCAAGGGTTCCTTCATGGATGCCCCATTGTCGGGGTCTCCCAGGTCTAGAGGAATAGGAATCAAATCCTTTGTTGGCTTTTTTTGTTATTCTTCATCTTCACAGACATCCATGTCTTCAGTCAGAAGGACTTGCCCCCGACTCCATCGGGGCTTAATGCGGCTACATAACAACTTTTTGCCATCTTCTGATCAACCTTTTGCTCTCCTACACCATTTCTGGTTGGGAACTTGACCTTCATATGATAATTTGAGGCCATAGCCTTAAAAGCGTGAATTCTAGTCTTCTTGAGGATGGCGTTGTCGGTTGAGGTTTCTTTGGTAACCAAAAAGTTAAGCATCTGAATGGCCTCTCTTGGCTTCTGTCCAATAGTCATGGGCAACTGAATTGTTCCCTCGACTTTAGATTCCACTCCATTGAATTCTTATA
Source organism: Saposhnikovia divaricata (assembly GCA_036435485.1). Classification (NCBI taxonomy): domain Eukaryota; kingdom Viridiplantae; phylum Streptophyta; class Magnoliopsida; order Apiales; family Apiaceae; genus Saposhnikovia; species Saposhnikovia divaricata. The sequence continues at coordinate 109,826,054 of CM071599.1, read as the reverse complement.
TTGGCACGTTCGAAGAGGTCAACTGAGAGTCGTTATACCCCATCTTCATAAATCACTACACCATAAAAGGCCTACGACCACATTTAGAGCCTATGTTGCCTTTTCCATGCATGTTTTTGGCTATTACAACATTATCACTTTTATGTTGCCCCAAGTAGCAAAAATATGTTGCCATAGAATAAAAGTGTTTGCATGTTGCTGTAGGTATGAAATTGTGTTGCCATAATTTTGCAATGAACAAAATTTTACATTTTCTACTAAAAATAAAAATTTTAACCTTGTTTCACATGAAAATTAATTTTTTTGATAAAAATAATCAAGTAGTTTTTATAAAAATCAAGAATATTCCAGTAGAAGTGAATATTTCACTAAAAATGTTAAAACATTTTAAGATGAATAATTTTGTTTTTATGTTCATTAAATATTATTAAACAAAATATTTTATATTAAATATTATAAAAATGTTAAATTATTTTAACATATTATTTTTCATATTTTAATATTTTATTAATATTTTAACATTAAGTTCTCAATATACTGTTTTTTAAGAAAAAAGTGATTTTTTTTTATTTTTATTCGACATGGAAACTAATTATTTTTATAAAAATAATTAAGAAATTATTATAACAATTAAGAACATGACAAAGAAAGTAAATAACTAATTAAAATATTTAAATATTTATTAAATGAATAATTATACTTTTATAATCTTTACAGTGTTTTTAACAAATGAAATGAATTAGTTTTATTAAAAATTATTTTTATAACCATGAAAATATATACTCTCTACGTCCTATCCATTTCTTTACACTTTTTTTGTCACTTTCTGACACACATTTTAAGGTGAATTTTAAGGATAGTTCCATAACTTATTTTTAAACTTTTCTTCTTTTTTTTGTATAAAAATAGGATTGTTCTATTTTTATATAAAAAAAGAAAATTTCAAAAATAAGTTATAGCACTATCCTTAAAATTCACCTTAAAATGCATGCCAGACATCCTATTTTGAAATGATAAGAAACTGAAAGGACGAAGGGAGTACTACTGTTGGTTTTAACACGAAAAACAAAATGAAAAATCGGTGAGCGGCAAAAAGACCGCCCAAACCATTTCTCCAACGCCTAAAATTAAGACTTTTCATTTGTTCACACACTCATATTCACTACACTCTCCTTTCTTATTTCTCGGTCTCATCTCTCTCGGTCTCATCACGCTCGGCTCTATATACGCACACCCCATATTCTCTACACTCTCCTTTCTCCTATTTGTCACACATACTCGCTGTATACTCTATACAAACACTCACACTCTATATAGACACTCACTTTCCATTAATTTGATTTGTTGATTTGATTTATATTTATGGCTTCTTTCAATTTGGTTTCTAATTTAGGATTTTTTCACTATTTGCATTTTATTTATGACTTTTTTCTGTCTCAGCGGTGATTTCGAAATTAGGGATTCAATCGGGTTAAATTTGGGGATTCAATCGTGTTCAATTTTGGACTTGAAAATTAGGGCTTCAATTTGGAGCTTCGAGTTTGAGGTATTTCAATCTTTTGGATTATATGTATTGCATGTTCTATTTGCGAAAATTCAAGAAGAGGAGATTATGTTTGTGTTAAAATTGATATTGGCATGTTTGATTTTGTTTCATATTAATATTAATTTTTCATGTTATATGTTGGTGTCGGTGTTAATATTATTTTATCGTTTTGTGTCAATATTGATTTTTTGTGTAAATATTTTTTGTTATATGTTATATGCTAATTTTGTGTTAATTGTTTTTGGTTGCTTAGTGTATTGTTTTGTGTTACTCAATTAATATTGAGTTAATGTTTTTATTAATATTGTATTAATATTTTTTGTTTATTTAGTGCTCTATTATGATGCTCTGTATAATGCGATGTTTGTGTGTTAGTGTATTATTGTTTAGATATGTTAAAATGAAAAGCTCCCCATGAGTCATTCCACGACAGTCGGCAGTTAAGGTTGTGTGGTTTGTGTTTAACAGGAAATCTGAGTATACATTGAAAGTCCCTAGTTATGTTTTGAGCCTAACTGATTGGTGACTGGTTGTATAGTTAAGAAAGACACTGCTGTTGAAATGGCTAAGAAACATGACCAAGATCGTCAAATGCTGGAGAGACTTGCGGAAACTAATCGTTGAGTCGGTATTGACGTCGGAGCCGGAGCAGAAGTTATAGTTGTTCTCCTCCAAGGTAAATTAAAAAACCAATCTGCCCATGTTGCATATGAGTATAATTAATATGTGCACAGAATTTCACTTGGTAAAAACCCATCTGTTTCCATAGTGTGGTAGATTAGTTGAAAGTTGATGGCTGAGGGAACACCAGAAGATTGATTTGTTTGTATTCCATCACCTGTCCCTTATGGTCTTACTTCTGTGCAAGGTAGTTCATGGCAAGCCTTTCCCAACTCTATGGAATTCTCTACAGAGCATGATTTCTGTAAGTCTCTAATTTTATTTCCAACTCAATACAACGTACATTACAACTCAATAGTCATAATTGATGCTGATGGGACCAATCTTGGATTATATAGGAAGTCTCATAGCTTCAATGGACCTGGTACTTTCGGGGTGGTTTGTCTTAGCTCTGATATGTGTTAATATTTTGATCCATCACTGTTAATAGATTTTCTTTCAGGTTACCAGGAAAAGTTTTACTTCAATCCTGGTCATACTAGCTTTAAGGTTAGTGTCGGTGCACACACGGATACAGCTTTTAAATCTTTGTGTGTTTATTGACTTATTGTACCTAGGATCTGATACTAGGAGTTGAGATGCTTGTTTTTATATTTTTCCTTTTACTAATACATGTTAATGAAAATAATTGAGAATCACATAGCAGGTAATTTTTTTAGTTTTCGCATGGGTTAATTTTAAATAACTTGCAAACAATGCATTAACATATTATTATTATTATTATTATTATTATTATTATTATTATTATTATTATTATTATTATTATTATTACTATTACTATTATTATTATTATTATTATTATTATTATTATTATTATTATTATTATTATTATTATTATTATTATTATTATTATTTAGTATTTACCTTTGAAACCAAATTTTCAAAAATTGGAGTATGTATGGTTTTTTTCTAATTTTATTATCAATCTGATTTTTGGGGAACAGTCTGGGAAGGGACTTTAGTTTTACATGTGGGCTTTGTAGATAGCGAGTTATTAGTTTTTCTCGGTCAGTTTCAATTATGGGATTAGGTCTTTATATCTATTATCAGGTATAAAATGATATAGTTCTATTGAACAGGCTATGGAACTCTGCCTCGTAGGACTTCATGAAGTACAAGGACTTCATGCGAGCACAATGCACCTGTTCTTTCGAATGGTTATAATGAGGAAGAAATGAAGTTGGTAAAGGAAACCAGGAAAATTTGGGTAACCATCAATAAGGCATCAGTAAGTTTGTTGCCTTTAATCTATTGATATAATTCGTATTATAAAATTGCTTATAACTTTCGATTTTCAGAGCACAACATGCGTTCTTTCAAAACCCCTGTAATTCTACTAAATGCTCTCCTGAACTTGTAGCAATCTTAAATATATTATAAATTATGTTGAAACATTATTACATGACATTTGCAGGCATTCACGTCTATTATGTATAGTATATCACTTACAGTACTCGTTTGGTTTTTTTTTCCCTGTAGGAGTTGCTAGCAATTCAGCAGCAAGGACCAAGATCTATTTGGTTTTTTGGGACACGGAATATGGGTTTTATGCACCAAGAACTTATTGAGATCCTAAGCTATGCAATGGTCATAACTGTATGTGTCAAACATCTTTTATTTTTACTACTAAATCATCATCCCAAGTGTTGTTTATTCCTCTGCTTTAATTTTTTGATTGTAGTCAGATGTCCTTGCTGTAGATTTTTGTCTTTGAACTTGGCTATTATAGCATATATACTTTAATTGTTCACAGAGAAGGGTACCCCTGCATGTCTTTAGATATAACTGTTTTTGTTATATTCAACTATTCAAGTAATAAATCTAAATTTTATTAACTAATAGAACATGCAAAGATGCTCTTTCCCATGGTACACTGGAAAGTACTTTGCGGGTTTTTTTTAATTTCTTTTGCCTATCAACTAGCTTGGGAGTTGTGTCTATTGCCATAGTTGATTTGAGTACTTCTCGCTCGGAGATGAGTTACTTTATTGATTAGATTTTTCCTTGTTTATGTTTCCAGAGCATATATTGCTGCTTGCGTTCTCGTGGACCAGGCAATTGCTTGTTGGGAACAACGGTGAACTTCTTTAGACATAACAAACTTGTTCTGAGGGCTGATGCAGAATTCAGCGATGCCTATTACAACAGAGGTTGCAGACAGCTTTTAGTTTTATGACATTATCAAAAGCTAGTATTAAGTTTGTAGTTACCTAGTTTATTACGTATCTTGCGATGTAGTTGGTTGATGACTCTAGTGAAACTAGATTGTTGGTTTCGATTATTTAGTATGATATGCCTGGTTGAAATGAAAAAAATCAGGTTATGTTTGATTTGGGAATGCATATATTCGAATTGTGTATTTTGTCTTAAACAAAAAGTGTTGCCATTGATGCTATAAAGTGTTGATAAAAGGAAAATTAATGTGAAGAAATGTTGCTAGAAAATGTTGCTATAGGCAAAAATTTGTGTTGGCATTAAAGTGGGCCCCATAGTGGGCCTAAAAGTGGGCCCCACTGGTGGGACCTACTATTTTTAAAAAAAATGTTTAACCCAAAGGCAACATAATATTAGTTTGCTAAAGACTAATAATAATGTTGCTGTAACAAGTCTATGCCAACATTAAAACTGATATTGCCATAGAGAATAAGAATGTTGCCATTGATCCCAAAGGCAACGACAAAAATAGCAACATCAGCAAAATGTTGCCTTTGGGGTTTTTTGGCCTACAGCAACATATTTTTGGCCTACATCAATACTTTTTGGACGTTTCCGTAGGCCTTTTATGGTGTAGTGAATGCGTCATGGAACTGGATGTCCACAGAGGCTCCATTGTCTATCAAGACTCGCTCACTTATGAATCTCCAATCACGGGGCCCCATGACCAGCGGGTCGTCATGGGGAAACTTCACCCCTTAGAGATCTGTGTTGTCAAATGCGATTGCTACCTCAATCCTTGCACACTTCGTTGCTTCTCCTACAATATGTATCACTTCTCGGGCATAAGCCTTCTGAGAGTTCTTTGTTGTTCCGGCCACGGTCCGGCCTCCCGAGATCATGTTGATCACTAGCCCTCGGGCTGTCGAAGTCTTTTCCAGTTCGGGGATACTTGTCCCTGGCATCGTACTCCTGCTCCGTCTTTCGCGTCTTAGAGTTCCCGTTCCCTCCACATGCGGTGGAGACCTATGTTTTCTTCATGCTTTCCTCAGCCTTTATGTACTTTCTCACCCTTTTTTGGAGCTCAATCATGCTCTGAGGGGGTGATTAGCTAACGACATCTGAAAATAGACATTCGACGTCCCATGCTGCAATAACCACCTTGTTTTCTAGATTAGGGATATTCGACGTCTCCTTGGTGAACCGCTTGAGATAATCCCTTAAGTTTTCATTCTTTACCTACACCACTTGCATAAGTGATGTAGATCTTTTCTTGTGGACTCTTCCACTAATGAATTGGCTGATGAAAGCCGTGCTCAACTCCTTAAAAGAGTCGATAGAGTTTATAGAAAGCCAGTTGTACCATCTATGTGCCATGCCCGCTAGGGTATGAGGGAACGCCCTACACTTTAGAGCTTCACTTGCAGGTTGCAACAGCAGCGCATTCGAAAACATCCTTATGTGATTTGCGGGATCGCCCGTTCCATCATAAGCCTTTATGGTGGGAATATAAAATTTTCTAGAGATGTGATCATTCATCACCTCCTCAGTAAACGGTGGTGTAAGATCTCCGGGTTTAAGTCTTTGGGATTTGCCCTTGGGATCTCCTTCCTTACAATCTCTGACCTAGGGATCTCAGTCCTTCTTTGCCTCCTTGACGGCCTCTCCAAGTCAGCAATGGGAATCTCTCCTGACCTTGGAGGGGGGCGATTCTACCTTTGTCGTTCCCTTGCTCTGTCTTGCTTCAACTTCTGAATCTCCGCTTCATGAGCCTTGATTCTCTACATGACCGTCATTGGTGGCCCATCATGAATCCTTCGGGAATGCCTGCCAGGCTCCTTGCTTGCACGTCGCCTCCTTGGGGCTTAGTCTCGATCATAATAATCATAGTACCTTGATCATGAACAGGACCTAGGCATTTGATGTACGGGGTATTGTACGCTTCATGCAACAGATAAGCATGGCCACTTCCTCCAGCGCCTCCTTGATTTGGGGGATAGTTAGGTAGCCCATACGCCAGGTTCGTGCTTGCAAAAATCACGGTGGGGGGAAATCTATGCTTCATGAGGTAGAGAACGTCCACCAAGATGAGAGATTACAATATGAAAAGGGTTGGTCTCCTAGACTCTTGGATTTGTTACCATGGCTCGTGATCCCTTAACCTGAGTTTCCTGGGGATTCATCCCTTGAGGCTGAAAAATCGGGACCTGCGTGGTTGTTTCTGTTCCTGGGAGTACATACACTTGTTCCGTGACGATGGGAGAAGTAGTGGTGATGGTAGTGGTCTTGGTTGAGGATGGTGTTCTTCGTGTAGCAACCATGTTTGATGTCTTCTTCCTACAGACGGCACCAAATGTTGTGGAAAAAAAACTAGGTTATAATCGGCTAGGGTTTTCTTTTATTTAATGCTAGGGTTTACTTCGAGTTTTAATGGATGCGCTTGTGTTTTGTGACTTAAATCGTGTCCTCACATAATGCTACGTATCTTAGGAGAAGAGAATCAAGTCAAAAACGTAGTTATGAGAATGAGGGGTCAGGCACTTTATATATGCGTCAGGAGCCTTAGATTTAGAGTAGGATTAGGGGACTTGAAGGCCAAGTCTTCTCGTAGGTCGGTGGTTCTAGATCATTCCAAATTAAGGATTTAGTTTCCTTGTTGATTTCTGTATCTCAGATCAAGGATTCTATAAACGAGCCTTGTACATGTCGGGTGTCCCCGGTACAGGCCACATTCTTGATACAAGTGTAACGAATTTAAAGTCTAAGTAGGGTTTTAGACCTCTCAATTGGACATCATTTGTTACACATATTTAATACAATATTAATTATATTTTAGAATTTTATTTTTATCCCTATCACATATCACATGACAAACCTTATGTATTAATAATTTAATCAATTCTCATGTTCATGTGCTAACCAGGATCATACAGACAAGTCTACATGCCTGTTACACAAATTGTACCTAGACATTGGCACCTAAGTAACTTAACAAACTTTAAATTAAGTTTCGAATCAACAAATAATTAAGTATGTAATATATAATTTTTTTGATACATAGAAAAAATGTCACACATCTACATCTCTTGACTACTAAAATGAAAAACACATACATGCGAGATATATGCACAGAGATAATAGCATGAAAAAGAAACAAGTACAAATCTTAAAAAAGAACAAACACATTCACACATAAATTTGCTATAAATATAAAAAAGAACAATTACACCTTGCGTAAAAATTAGAATATAATTCTCCTACTCTATGTCTCTCTCTTTCTCGTTTTGTTTGTTTTCCACCGACCGCTTGTCTAGGGTTGATTATTCGGATATAATCGAACCGAATTACCGAATACCGAAATAACCGAAATACCGAATAGCTCAAAAATCATAACCGAATCAAGAACCGAAATAATTTCGATTATTTTACCGAAACGAATTAAATATTTCGGTTAAAACCGAATACCGAAATAAAAAACCGAATTAATGTAAATATATATTTAATATATAAATATATGATAAAATATAATAATTTATATATATTATATATTATATATATAATAATTTATATATATATTATATATAACAAAAAATCAAATTTAATATTATTTTACATATATTATATAAATAAATATAGGGTTTTTTTGATAAATAAATAAGAAAAAGTAAATTTTTGCACATTTACTTTTGTTAAGAATAGCTATTTGCAATTTTACTAACTAAGTTTCAAAATTGCAAAAATACTAACCCTAACCCTAGCCCCCCTCCCCCCTCTATCTTTGGCAGGCGGCGGTTGTACTTTTTTTTTTTTTTTTTTTAAGGTGGGGTGCTATTTTGGTTCATTTGGGTTGCAAGGCCCCGCAGGGGCATATTCAACTGAATGCAACCACATCCAACTAATTGCAACCACATGCAACTAAATTTCTGATTTTAAGTTCCATTTGTCATTTGTCTTTTCGACCTCATTTTTGAACTATATATATATATATATATAAAAGGTGGTGATATTTTGGTGGATTTAGGTTGCATGGCCCCGCAGGGGCATATTCAACTAAATTTGCAACTGAATGCAACCACATGCAACTAAATTTCTGATTTCAAGTCCCATTTTTCAGTTGTCATTTTCGACCTCATTTTTGAACTCTATATATATATATAGAGTTAAAAAATGAGGTCGAAAATGACAACTGAAAAATGCAACTTGAAATCAGCAACTGAATGCAACCATATGCAACTAATTTTCTGATTTCAGTTGCATTCAGTTGAATATTGCCCCTGGCGGGGCCTAGCAACCCAAATCCACCAAAATCACCCCACCTTAAAAAAAAGTTGAATTTGGTTGCATTTGGTTGTATATTGCCCCTGGCGGGGCCTTGCAACCCAAATCCACCAAAATCACCCCACCTTAAAAAAAAAAAAAGTTGAATGTGGTTGCATTTGGTTGAATGTGGTCGCATTTGGTTGAACCTTGCAACCCAAATCCACCAAAATAGCACCCCACCTTATAAAAAAAAAAAAAATAAATAAAGTTGAATGTGGTTGCATTTGGTTGAATGTTGTTGCATTCAGTTGAATATGCCCCTGCGGGGCCTTGCAACCCAAATCCACCAAAATAGCACCCCACCTAAAAAAAAAAAAAAAGTACAACCGCCGCTTGAAAGGATAAAGGGGAAAAGGGAAAGGGGGGAGGGTTAGGGTTAGGGTTGTTATTTTTGCAATTTTGAAACTTAGGTTGGTAAAATTGCAATTAATTCAAGTAGATGGTATTTTTGCAAATAGAAACTTTAAATCTAGTATTCTTGGTAAATTTCCATATATATATATATATATATATATATAATTTTGATTTTTTAATATATTTCGGTTAATTCGGGTTTTTCGGTTAATTCGGTAAAAAAACCGAAATACCCAAAAAACCATAACCGAATTAAAACCGAATTATTTCGGTTCGGTTAACCGAACCGAATTATTTCGGTTATTTCGGTATTCGGTTAACCGAACCAAATACTCAGCCCTACGCTTGTCTGCTCTTAGGATTTTAATATCTTTTAATTAGTAGTATTTTTTTTTTCTTTTTCATATCACCCAATCTTTTTTTTTTTAACAAGCTTGAGACTAATGGGTTTGCACTTAACTAAATCAATATTTAAAAGCGGAGTAAATCCCGAATGATGTGACATAAATGAGTTGGCAGTATGAATGATTTTAATTGGTGAGATTGATGTGATTGGTCCATTAAAGTTATAGCCCATCAGGAAGTGACATGGGAAAAATTTTGGTATCCAATTCGGGGAACCTAGCATTTTCCTTAAAAGCTAGAGCCCATCAATAAAAACGTTATTAAGTCCAATAAATTATACTAAAATTCTAAAATAACTAATAATTTTAAAATGATTTTATATTAAAAAAATATGAATTATTACAGAACCTTTCCGGGCTTATCCTATCCTACAAGTCTAGAACATGTCATGGTTGGTCCAGGATTTACTTGAAAAATTGGATGAAAAAACTAAGTACACAACACTACAACAGCAGTATAATATCGATGAAAGGTTGTTTTTATTGGCGTGATTTCGGTTCTTTGTTAATAAGCAAACAGCTCAAGCTTTAAATAGGAATTAGGATGATAAGTTTGACATGTGGAAGATTTTTGTAGGTTTTTTTTTTTTTTTTTGAAACAATTTTTGTAGGTCATTAACAAAATAAAATACCAAAGTAAACACGCAGGGTGACACCGAATCAGAATTCTAAAAGAAAAATGAGATTAAAAATATAACGATTGAAATAAAGACAATTGTAATAAATTTCTTTGTTATTTTCTTATTTTATGGAGGAAATGATTGAAATTCTTTAATTTTTATTATTTATTACGTTTGTTCTTGTATCTTGCACCTAATCTTCAATAATTGGAATAGAGAGATTAAGGTGGTACAATATGATATCGTGTTCTCGAATCATATATATATATATATATATATATATATATATATATATATATATATATATATATATATATATATATATATAATAAAGGAGGATAGCGGGAGTTTAGGTGGCGCTCTAAGATCGTCTCAATCTATTTTTCTAATTTTCTAGAATTTTAGAATTTTAAACACTAATAAATACAAAAATATCAATTAACATATTAGAAGTAGAATAAGTGTTCGAATTTATAAAGGAGAAGAGTTCGAATTTATAGGGAAGACATATGATTAGAAGTTCTATTGTAAGTATAATAAGTATTTATAAGACATACGATTAAAAGTTCTATTGGAAGTAGAATAGGAGTTCGAATTTATAATGAATAAGAGTTCGAATTTATCGAAAAAATATATAAATAAACGTTCTACTAGAAGTAGAATAGGTGTTTGAATATATAGAGCAGAAATATAATTAAATATTTTATAGAAAGTACGATCTTCTAAAATTATATATTTTTTATATAAGTTAATTATACTTATATTAGGAAAATTTATTCATAAATTCAATACTATTGTCATTAAAAAAGTCACCGTATTTAAAAAAAAAAAAAGAATTGATGTGTTAACATAATTCACCGTATTTAAAAAGAAAAGAATTGATGTGTTAACATAATAAAAGAACAATCTCATGCATGAATCATAAATAAATACAGGAGCATCTATAATATAAAGAGAAAATAAGATGTATTTTCATTTTCTAAAACTCCAAAAATTTTAGAAAGTCTAGAGAAAGTATAAATTGGAATTCACTCTATATATATATATATATATATATATATATATAATATCAATATATAAAGGAGGATAGCGGGAGTTTAGGTGGCGCTCTAAGATCGTCTCAATCTATTTTTCTAATTTTCTAGAATTTTAGAATTTTAAACACTAATAAATACAAAAATATCAATTAACATATTAGAAGTAGAATAGGTGTTCGAATTTATAAAGGAGAAGAGTTCGAATTTATAGGGAAGACATATGATTAGAAGTTCTATTGTAAGTATAATAAGTATTTATAAGACATACGATTAAAAGTTCTATTGGAAGTAGAATAGGAGTTCGAATTTATAAAGAATAAGAGTTCGAATTTATCGAAAAAATATATAAATAAACGTTCTACTAGAAGTAGAATAGGTGTTTGAATATATAGAGCAGAAATATAATTAAATATTTTATAGAAAGTACGATCTTCTTAAATTATATATTTTTTATATAAATTAATTATACTTATATTAGGAAAATTTATTCATAAATCCAATACTATTGTCATAAAAAAAGTCACCGTATTTAAAAAAAAAAAAAAAGAATTGATGTGTTAACATAATTCACCGTATTTAAAAAGAAAAGAATTGATGTGTTAACATAATAAAAGAACAATCTCATGCAAGAATCATAAATAAATACAAGAGTATCTATAATATATAATATAAAGAGAAAAAAAGATGTGTTTTCATTTTCTAAAACTCCAAAAATTTTAGAAAGTCTAGAGAAAGTATAAATTGGAATTCACTCTATTTTTTAGGTTTTGATTTTAAGGAAAAAAATTGTTGTGTAAGATAAGTATCATCAATAATATGTAATGAAGTTGGAATTTCGATCCCAAACGAGAGCGGCTCGAAACATGTTTAACGGGAAGACGACTCACTATAAAAGATTGTACTAGCTATTAAAATACCATATTGATGTTATAAATTTTATTTTATTTTTAAGATTTGATTTTTATGGATAAACATTATCATACAAGTAATATATGTAAAAGTTAGGTTTTTGGTCGTAACGAGAGAGCGGATCAATAGTAATAACCGTGTTTAACAAGAAAGCGGTTCATTAAATAAGACCGTATAAAAAGTGTTTAAATATATAATACATAAAATAAAATGTTTTATTGGAAGTAGAATACGAGTACGGTGGAGACGTTATATACGATTTTTTTAAAAATATACATCTTTTTTCCTAAAAATCCTTTATTTTAACTTTTTTATACAAGTTTATCTATAATATACAGAAAATATAAGATGTATTTTCATCTTTTAAAACTCTATAAATATTAGAAAGTTTAAAGAATATAAAAATTGGAATTTACTCTCTTTATATGGTGAAGTTAGAATTTCGGTTCAAATAAGAGCGGCTCGAAACGTATTTAACGGGAAGAGGGCTCGCTAGAAAAGATTGTATTAGCTATTAGAATTTGATACTGTAGTCATAATTTTTTTTTATTTTTACGGTTCGATTTTATGGATAAAAAAAATATTATATAAGTCTTTATAATATATGTTAAAAAGTTGGGATTTCGGTTTTAACGAGAGAGCGGCTCAATCGACAGAATCGTATTTAACAAAAAATTGGTTCATTAGAGAAGATTATTTAATTATTAAAATTTAATATTAATATTATAATATAACGTAAATGTATTGAATTTTTTTAAAAATAAAAATTGTAATGCCGCCGCGAAACGCGCCTTTATCAACTAGTTCAATTATAAAATAGGAAGAAAATATATTAATTATAAACATTTTATTTGATATAATTTAAAATAGATGTGTAAATTAAATTAAATATATTAATTAAATGAATATTAGATATCTATATCTATACTATATTATTATAAGTAAACTAAAGATCTTCAATTCAAATAGATCACCGTTAGATATAAAATACTAAAAATTATTATATACAGAGGTCTAAAGTTCGATTCCCGCCAACAACATATTAATTTATATTTAATACTAAAAATTATTATATACAAATAATTAAGGTTCGAATTTTTTCAATAACATAATAAAATTAATATTTATAATATCATTTATATTATAAAAAAATTATAAAAAATTAAAAGTAATCCGTGCTTTGCACGGGTTATAAGTTAGTTGTATTAATTTTCCAAATTTTTGAAAATGGAAACTAAAATTTATATCTTATATAGAGCAACTAGCTGTGTTTGACAAAAAATGTACGAATAATATATGTAATTGAATTTGTAAAATACATGGTAACTTTAGGAAAAAATAAAGGTGAAATTGAAATTGAAAAATTAAATATATATACATATATAAACGTATAATAATTAGTTTGATGTTAGTTTGGATCATAAAATTACAACAAGAGGAAGGTATCCTTCCTTGACAAAGACATCAGCTTATAAAAAATTTACTCGACTTTAAAGGAAATGAATTCATATAAGGCGCCTGGGTCAGATCAGATGGTGTTAACATTCCTTACTATAAATCCCATCTATCTATATCTCTTACGAGGTCAAAAAAAAACCGATCCGACGGATACTCGATCCAATTCGACTCGATTAAATCTTATCAAACCCGATTTTTTCGATTTGGATTTGATTTTTAAACCCAAAAGAGTTTGATTTGGATTTGGATTTGGATTTGAATATTCGTCAAATCCAACCCGATCCAAACCCGAAATCCAAAACCCAATCCAAACCCGAAACCCGAAAAAAACCCGATATATATATTTACCGAAACCCGATATATATATTTATATTATAATTTATATTTATATATTATAATTTATTCCTTATACACATATATATATATTATAATTTATTTGCAATTGTAATTTTAATTTTTATGAAATTTAACTTAAAAAAATATTACTACTTATTTACAAGAATTCAAAAATTCGGGTTTGGATAAACCCGATCCAAACCCGGTGGATCGGGTTTGGATTTTGAATTTCCAAATCCAATTGGATTTGGATCGGGTTTGGATTTGGATTAAAGATTCGGGTTTGGATTTGAATATCACAGATATCCAACCCGATCCAACCCGTTGTCATCCCTAATATCTCTCTATCTATCTATACTATTATTTAAAAGCCGAAATATTAAAAGTTTGGTCGGTCGGTCGGTCGGTACAGTACATTTTACTTATTTACCATTACTCAATTATAGATAAAATTCATGCTACTAACTAATCAATTTCCTTTTTCAGGTTAAACATATTATCTTTTCTATTTTTCAATAACTAAATAATTTTCTTTTTCAGGTAAAATACAATATTTTTTATATTTTATGTAATTAAAATTTCTCCTTTATTAATCAATTTCCTTTTTCATGTTAAACATATTACCTTTTCAATTTTTCAATAACTAAATAATTTCCTTTTTTTAGGTAAAATACAATATCTTTTACATTTACCACTCCTGGATTTTTACCCCTCTTGCATCTTTCTTCTCAACATCCATTGATTTTTCGAATGCATTTTCAATATCATCAATCTTGTCATCACAAACATTAGCCTCGCTAATTTCACGTGCAACCTGTAACACAAAATTTTCAGCACTTTCTGCACCTAAATTAAAATCTGGTGCAATCACTTCGTCAACCTTAAAATTGGTTTTGCAACGTTTGGATCAAATAATCTAAACTATTAAGAACTGGTTCAATGATCTGTGGAGGTACTTCAACATCTTCAATTGTGTCTGAAATGTTTTTGTCATGATCTTCAACTACAAAAACTTTCTCAGCAATTAACCCTGAATTCTCCACAATTTTTGTAACCAAAACAACAATTTCATCCTCTATAGCATTTGTTTGAACAATAGGTGCAACCTCTACAACCTGTACCACATGTATATGTCTGAATGTAATCAATAAATTAATAAAGTTAAAAAATGAAGACAAAAAGTTTATAAAGAATTATTGAATCTGTTTTTTCCTTATTTGGATCTGTCTCTAATGTCTTCATTAAACTTTCGACTTTTTCCATCGTTTCTGGAGAAAAATCATCTTCCAAAATTTGATCATTCCCGATTTGTTCATCAATTCCCTCATTGTCTAATTCTTCATCAACTGCAACATTTGGAGAATTGATTCTATTTGGAGAAAAATCATCATCCAAAACTCGATCATTCTCGTATTGTTCATCAATTCCATCATGCTCAAATACTTCATCAACTGCAACATTTGGAGAATTGATTCCAACTTCCGTATCCCTAGGGGACACCTGTTTTGATTGAAGAAAAATAAAAATTAATTCTTAAACTACAAAAAAAATTAGAATGCCAATGAATATCTCTAAATTTATAAGCTGAAAGGATAATATTCAAACCTCGTCTGCAATGACATCATTAAGTTCACTATTTACTTTCTCACAATCATCAGTAACAACACCATCCTAAAAAAAATAATAACATATTGATGCAAACATAAAGCAAAAAACAGAACACTTAAAAAACAGAGAGAGATACAAAGAAAATATACTTGCAACTGAAATCAATCAAAATCAACCACATGTGCAACTTCCAATTCTAAAACAATTAATTTTTTTGAATCTAAATGGGTGCCCCTGCGGGGCCTCTATTTTAAAAAATCTTTTTGACACCGTATAAAAAGACGCGACCCTCAGTCGTTTTTTAAAAATCTGTTTATTGAATTTCAGGCTAAGATCGTATAAGTGAAAATATTTTTCCAACACAGTATAACTTAAAAAAAATTTTAGAAAACTGCATATAGAAATAGACTTGCAACTGGAATCAATCAAAATCAACCACATATGCAACTTTCAATTCTAAAACAAATAATTTTTTTGAATCTGAATGGGTGCCTTTGCGGGGCCTCTATTTCACAAAATCTTTGCAACAATGTATAAAAGGGCGCGGCCCTCGGTCGTTTTTAAAAAAACTGTTTATTGAATTTCAGGCTAAGATCGTATAAGTGAAAATATGTTTCCCAACACCGTATAACTTTAAAGAATATTAGAAAACTGCGTATAGAGTGTAACGCCCCGACTTCCCAATACTGAAAATATACTTTTTATAATAAAATAGACTTTGATACAGGAGAATTTTAGAAAATTTCGGCATGAAGTATTCGTAAATCGGACTATTCACCTGTATTTCAACCCAAACCAAATTCCAATTAACAATTACAAATAAAACTTAATACACCAACGATTCCTCACCGAGGATTGATTCCAGGTTATGGTATGAAACAAAAATCTACACTATACAAATTATTACAACTTCTATCTCAGCTCTAAATACAGATCACTATACTGTCTAATCTATAGCTTGATCCAAAATCGTGCTCGCCCGCGTTAGCTCTGAAATCTAATCTGAATAGGATCCTCCTCGCTCTCATTCGCATTTGAAAATATAAGTAGATCATCCTTAAACCTAACTACAAAGGGTTAGGTAAAACAAAGCAAGAGTTAGCCAAAGAGCGCTCAACAATTATATAATATAGTGAACAACAATTTATGAATATTTCATTGATGAACAATATCAATGATCAACTATCTCAAGGGAATAAATCAATTCTCTTCATAAAATAAAACTTTTCCATTTTTCTTTAAACCATAACTCTTTCTCGAAACATTTCTTTCCTTTGAACCATTCTATCATCAAAACACAAAACTTTTTTTTTTTTAAAACATTTAAGTTGATTTTTATTATTCTCTTGATTACGGACAATACGGGTGATCAGCCACGTAAAGTCCACATTTCTTTGAAATTGGGTTCCCAATTAGGTAAAACAATGCTCAGCAAGTTAATAATATAGTGAAACAATAATATTTCAGTGATTCATTGATGAACAGTATCAATGACCAATTTATGTCAAGGGAAATAATTCGATTTCCATCATAGAATTAAACTTTCATTTCTTCAAATCATATCTTTTCGTCAAACATTCCTTTCTTTAAAACAGTTCTATCATTTAAAACTTACTTTCCACAAAATCTTTTAATAACATTTAAATTGACTGGAGTTTTTCCACGACTCCGGACAATACGGGTGATCAACCACGTAAAGTCCCCATACCGGACACGAAGTCCCCCTGGACATAAAATTCGGTTCCCAATTAGGCAACACATTGGCCTTTCAAATGCTGGACTGGGCACTCCCCCAGCCTCTTACGCTAAAAATGCTGGACCGGCGTCACCCGGTCTCTTACGCCTCCAATCTGAAGGAATCCGTAGAAAACATTTTGACGGAATCCCCCACAATAAATCTTTAAAACCTTTAAAACATTTCACTTTTAAGTCCTTTATACTCACTGATAACAGATCAGCCCAGTATAAGGAAATTTTAAAACATCTTTAATTAATTAAACCATTTTAATTTTCAATTATAAAAGACTCAGGGTCAGGGAAGCAATTGATATAAGGAATCATAAACAGCAAAGCAATGAGATTGAACTAAACATGGCATGGTTTAGCAAAAATTGATTCATATATCAACAAGGAAAGATTAATCAATTAAGATACGAGCAACTGTTAAGATTCTAGAATTTAACAACAATTTATAAGAAAATCAAGGAATATGGGAATCTGAAATTCAATTGAGAAATTGGGTTATTGCACTGGTCATAAATCAATGAAGAGTCATTAGTCAATAAAGAACAAAATAAGTGTTAGGGTTCTGGAATTTAATTTAAGGGTTATGACTCTGGTTTCACTTGCATGGTTTAAAGGAATAAGCATAAAGAATTGACTAAGATAAAGCAAGGCATAAATTATAAGTCAAGGGTTATAGTTCAACAGGAAACATGGTAAATAATAGGGTAAATGAGTTTAAATATTGGTTCATAAGGATAAGCAAGGTACAGGTGCTTCAACAGTAATTAATTTGTAAGGAATAAACAATAAGGTAAAAAGGGTTCAATAATAATTAAAAAGGAAATGACAGTAAGGTATAAGCATTTAAACAACAATTCATAAGCATATCAAGAAATCCAAATGTCAATACATGGTTTGAGTCAATTGAACAAAAGAAAGGGGAGTAGAACCTAGCAACACGAATTGGAAGAACACTTTACAATAATTAAAAACAGGCTCACACCATTCAACATAAATATGGAGGGAATAAATGCTTGCAAGAAAGGATTCGAAAGAGGATATATAAATAACAGAAACTGCTTCACATCACTTAAACGATAAGTAAGGGATAGTACACTTACCTCCATACATGATGTTTCCAATATCAAGATTCTTTACTCATTGCACATCAGTCTTTATTTCTTATTCGCTGGCCTTTACTAGATCATACATTCGTTTTTTCCTTTATCAGTTGTCAGCTTCTACACGAATATATGCGTCAACACCGTTAATCATTCCCTTCCTCAAGATTCTATCCACACTGACGTTGAGTCTTAGTTAGCCTCTTATTGGCACCTATACAAAGGTAAAATACTACTTCAGTACATAACCAATCAAACCTTACCGCTTATTCTAGTCTACCCATACGTTTCCTAGTTCGTGTAAACACAGTAACACGTATAGCACATACTGGTCACATTCTCAAAATAATGTAGTAAAATCAAATAATCCACATAATCACTTAGTACGTATTATTAATTACACTAATACCTTTTGACACATATATTATATCTATTTACAAATACTCCTTATCAAATTACTACAAGAATTACAAAATAATTCTGACAAAATTTGGAAAGCACCTCCTCTAAAATATGGCCTAACCTGTCGGAATACAATTTACCAAACCATCAATCAAACATTCCTTGCTTTACTACCCACTCAATACAATCTCATAATATTCAAAATCATACTAATATACATCATTTATAATCCTTTTGACCATCCGCACTCTTACCACTTAATATACATCCTTGTACCAGTCACAATCCAATTCACAACATGTACATTTCACTTTAATACTCAAAATCCAACTAATACCCTTTATAGCGGTTATAATTATTACTATAAATACAATGCACAAGTTATAACTCAGGTAACCTATCCAATTAATTACTTACAATTATCAAAATTGTTGGGTTCCGATGCATAAAACGCAGCGGAAAAACTTTAATATAACAAAAAAAATTCGAAACCCAAACTCAGGATCCATGTATAATATTGGACAGATTATGGTGAAACAGAATCATACCTATTAAGATCTTGACTTTCACGAACTCAACGGAGATCCTAGCATTCACGACTTGTGTCTACCTCTCGGAAAACACCTCTACGGTATCCACACGAACACTGCGGAATGGACGTACTAGCCTCCCTCTTGATGATTCGAGATCTGCCTCTTTTGCTGCTACCTCTTCTAGGGTTTTCACAAAAACGTGTAACCCTATTAACCTATCATTATCTTTTTATAATGATTTGTTAACAGGCCCATAACAGCAAAACCCAACCCATGTAGGTGTAGGATTAAATAATAAAATGAATTTCTATTATTTAATTAATAATTAAGTCATACTTAATTATTATGGACAGATATTACTCCTATAATTCGGATTTGTATTATCTCAATTAATTAAGTCTCACTTAATTAATATAATAAAATTCAAATAATCATCAATTAATTTAAATCCATAATTTAAATTAATATTCCTTTACGTGCTCTATGTGTGTGACCCAATAGGCTATTATTTAATTAGCAATAATTTTATTCTCCAATAAAATTATAAACAATGAGCGGTATCTAGTAATACATCATTGCTACCCAATTAAACAATAATTAAATCGTGAATTGATAAAACCTTTCGTGATTAATGTTTCCGTGTAATATAATCCCTTTAACCATATATATTATAGATTAAACTCGAGGCATGTATTTAGTCATCCTCTTCAACATTTAATCCGGGTTTACTTGATCCATGAGTAGACTATTAAAAACAAATCATTATTTGAGCACGGCCATGCATTTTATAGTCTCACTCAATCAAGAGGCCAATAATATCTCTCCTAATTATAGGAGGGTTAAATCCTTTATCTATCATTCATATTTCTCATGCGACTCATGATATACCCGATGTCCACTTTTATCATCACCCGGTCAAAGGTAACTTTTAATGTAGTCAAAGTATATTAATCCTCGTATAGAAATATAATGATCTCAAGTCAAAGGATCATTACACCATTATCACTGTGAGTCTTTCTTATGACTTTATTAAACATGAAGAATCTCACTGTGGGTCTGTCCAGTACCATGTACTCCTACATGTACCTATGTATTGACTTTAGTATCTCCATACTTATAACCAATGAGATGTGGTTATCTGTCAAACAACATACTAGTCTATTTATGTATTATTATTGTCCTATAATAATAATACTCGACTAGGGACCTTTTAAGAATATGATATATTATATAATCTCAAGTTCAAGTCATGTACTTAAACTATACAATGTGTATCATGATTCTAAAGACATTTATTATGCTAACAAATATATCGCGGTAATTAAAGTCATAATAAATACATTTATTGAATGATCAAATGACATAAAGGTTTATTCAAAGAAACAATGTATTGCCTCTAGGGCACCTACACTAACAATAATAAACTAGTTAATATTTAACAATTATAATTATCACTCTAAATTACTAACAATTTGATATCTATAGACAATTCAAATAAAACCACACATTTAGCACTTCACCATGATCTAGTTAATAAAAACTCGAATACAATCATAAAAATTTGAACCATAATAAAACTTCGCACGTAGTAATTTATCCGAACTTGATAATTTCCGAAAATTCAACTAAACAATTCTTATCTCGAAATAATTCACTTTAAATCCCTTTTTATTAAGTACAATTTATTTACAGGAAATATTTAAGAAAATTTGACATGACTTAATCGTAAATACGACTAGCCCAACAGCACAATCAACACATGAATTTCGATTTAACTCGAAAATATACACATCATCTCCATTAATCACTAACTGCTAATTAAACAATCATCCTGTTAACTTAGTCACCAATCAAAAACAAGATGCAAAATTCAAAACTCAGAAACCAAAACTCATAAAACAACTTATAACAACTCAGTAAGAAGGCTAAATAACGAACAAAACTGTCGAACCCACTTTACATTTCTTATTCAATCAGTTCACAGAAACGAGAATCACACATCACGCAACCACGTACTAACTAAATGACAAACTACAATAACTATAATATTGAAACAGAGGATATACAATTACATGGTGAACACACACACATACTCGGATGCCACAGCCATACACACCGCGACTACCATCATAAGGGGAGAGGATATGGGTTTTACAGTAAAATCGAATTAACAAAAAACTTGTAGGGGAGAGGGATTTACGGTGGTGTTCCACAGAATCGACAAAACCCACCTGCACACACACGCGGTTGCGCACTGCACACACAACGGTGAAACCACACACTCACTCATGCTGATACACACCCCTCGTACATAAACACACATGCCACACTCAGTTTGCAGCACCTAGACATCACACACGCCACTTATTTATACATATAGATAGGTAAAGAGAGGGGAGTGAGGGGGAGATCGAAAAGGGATCGAATTTACAGCAGGGGTCTACAAAATGGCAAGAACCAGTGCTTACCAGCCGAGACAAAACCAACGGGGATTGGAAATCGGTATTGAGAGGGAGAGCTCAAGAAATTTCTAGAGAACTATCTACACAAGCAGCTGCTGGGTTTCTTAATTTAGGGATTTGGGGAAAACGGGGGTTTAAAATGGGAAAGAGGGTAGGAATAATATGGGTATTTCACAATTTGAATTTTTAATAAAACATCCCCTTAAATAAAATCATAAATTGCGAAATAGGTAAAATGTCGAGGTAAAATAAATTTTATACTTTTAAAAAGGAGAGTATAAATTTAGGAATACATTAATATTTTTTTTAAATATTTTTATGATCGAAAATGAATTAAATATGAATTTTACAAGTTTTGATGCTTTAAATGCAATATAACTTGTAAAATTATTTTAAAATACCAAAACACCCAAATTAATTCATCCAATAATTTTAAAAACTAATTAAATATATAAAGATGGTATTACAAAAGGTTTCATGATTTTTGAATACTCCTATGATTTTATAAAAATTTTCAAAGATCAATAATGCGTGATTTAAATAGATTAAATCTTCAAAAATTCAAATAAAATTACACGGACCCACATTTCACATATTCATCATCATATCAGCACGTAAACATGATGTCACATAAATTCAATCCTAAAAAAATTTCACCTCATATAATCCACATTTAATATTAAATAATAATATTTATAAATACGAAATTTCTAAGACGTTATATCCTTCCCCCCTTAATAGGATTCTGTCCTCAGAATCGACCGTAAGAAAACATATAACGGTATTCTCAACCATTTCTCTTTCAATTTCCAAGTCATGTCTTTCATTCAAAAATCCCTTTATATCAATTCATATCTCGCTAGGCTCGTCCCGTAAGCCCGTAAATTCCAACATAAACTTAAACCTTTGGTTTACATGTCTCGTTAATTCTAGATACTTATCACTCATACGTGACGATCCTTTTCTACCGAAAATCGGACATGACCTATTCGTATAATGGACTATGCCCTGTATGAAAGTACCTTAATTACTAATCAAATCATCTATAAACAATTCATTCGTATAAATTACTAAAACAAAACCTGCCTTGATTTGCAGCAAACATATAAATAATTAAATCTTTAAAACAAAATCCACACGACTAGAACAATTGGTACCACTTCCACGCTCCTACTCATAATTCAGGTTGCCCCAGATAAAACTTTGAGACAAAGAATATCAAGAAATCCCCCAATCATTCTTACTCCCCTTTCAACGTACAATGTTACTCAAGGAGGGAATAACCGGGAAACTTCTATCCATCCTTAATCCATTTGTTTTACTGAGTAACCTTTTCGAACTAATACCCATTTACCTTGAAACGTATATATCTTATTCGCGATACAAACTATCCCGGGGTCGCTGCCCCTCAATACCATTCGAAATCGAACTTGTAACGCAATTAAATTCTAACTCTAATATCTTTAATATCAAAACTCGACTTTCGAACCATTACTTAACATATCTTACAAATCGTCAAAATTTAAACTCTACACATTATAACTCCAATATTTATCAATAACTCATTTCCTTGAACTATTTTATCTTCTACATTCATCAGCTTCACCTTCTGCTTCCGTCAACTCCGCTTGGTACTTCCTACTTTCCTCTAACAATTCATTCGAAATAATTTAGACCTTTGGATCTTCCATCTATAGCTTCTCAAATTCTTTGAACATATCCTTGAGCATTGTATGTCTATTTAATCTCTTCTGGTTCATCCGGTTGCACTGACACTTGAGCGGTTTTCGATCTCTTCTTTGACTCCTAAAAGCTTTCTCCACTTTTATCCATTCGTTTCTTGATTTATAGTCATGTCTACTGCTATAGATATCTTGGTAAAATCTTTGACAATCGTTGCTAATTCCTAGCTGGTCCTTCAAAGTTCTGCTGACATTTTAGGCCTTTCCCAATTCATTACTGTTTCGTCTTCACATAATTTACTTCGATCCTGTCGTCATATCCTAAAAATTATACCTCTCCCAATTCCAAAACTCGTACTTAAAAATCTTGTGCAAGCTCTTCCTATATCCTTGAATATCTTGAGATGTCTTCCGACCTTCAATCCTTGAAACTCATTACATATTTGGTAATAATTAACTAACCGAGTTTATATCTTTGTTTGGAGAAAATCCTAGTAATTCATCAATACATACATTCGAGAAAATTTAATCACTAGAATCTTCTTCACCCCAGTGGTCTCCTTACTGGTATCTCCCACATTTATACTATAACCTTAAAATCTTATTATAATAATCTCTTAGTCCGTACAACAATTAAAACTCATATATCCACTTCGATTCTAAATTTTCTATATCTGACAATTAATCTCAAACATTTATAATCCTGTGATATTCCTGCTTCCATTTCCAAAGTGAAATATTCCATAAACAAGTGTTTAACCACAATCTTTCCTCAACATAATTATCACGTACCAACTATATCCATCATCACTCTACTTTTAACTTTAATAACATCAATTATTTCGTGTCCTTGTTACCTACTCTTTATTTATATTCAGTTCTCCGTAATATCGAATCTTTTACGCGTGTTGTCAACCCAAGGAGAAATCTAACTTGATATTCAATCCTTCTTTTAGCATCAATTCTCAAACTTGACAAACCAATTCTTCTTCGACGTATTTATAACTTGGACCACTTAGAATGTCAACATCTCCATCTTTACTGCTTTCCATCACTGCTAACTTTAGAAATCATAAGGGTTCATAGCAAAAGGAATCAATGGAATGGACAGGTGATGACATGTATAAATATAAGATGAGTTTTGATTGATAAGAATTTTATTAAAGAATTTAACTGAGAGATCAATATGATCATTGAACAAGTTTCAGGTTGCATTTGTCACTTAGGTCAACCGCCATAGCACAAGAAGGGGGCCAGCCTTCTGTACTTTCATGACAAATACAATCAGTGGCGTCCCACCAGACTTCTATCACATAGATAAGATGTCCCTGAATCCCTTATATACATAGGGTTGTTCATCCCAGTTGAATGAAGAAAACAAAGTATTCATGGAGAAATAGAAAGAGTTCA
The DNA here is from genome assembly GCA_036435485.1 of Saposhnikovia divaricata. Lineage (NCBI taxonomy): Eukaryota > Viridiplantae > Streptophyta > Magnoliopsida > Apiales > Apiaceae > Saposhnikovia > Saposhnikovia divaricata. The sequence continues at coordinate 109,801,292 of CM071599.1, read as the reverse complement.
AAAGTTTCAAGAGTTTATAGGTATAATGTTGAATAAAGAACATCAAATATTCAGAGAAAATAGAAAGAATTCAAGAATCTCAAAAACTTACATGTGCAATGTTAGATCAAATAACCCCTGGAAAATAGAGGTATCTCTGAAAGAATAGAAATGCATTCAAGTGACTCTGATAAATAAGGTTCATCATCAATCGAAGTATAGTTGATTATCACATTAGATATGGTACCAACAAGGCAAAGAAGAACAAAAATGAAGATTAAATCTCCTCCGACAATAAATTAAGCGAAATCAATGGCTAGTAATGAATAACCACACCCTTACTCCAACACATGCCAGAAATCGCATTTCGCATCTTGTCTATAATTTATTCGTACTCTCTATAACGTTCGCTAAATAGTAAAAGTCGTAGAAGAAACCTTAGAAGGTACACGCGGATATCTTGGTGGCATCTTCCAACTGGTAGCTCCGGTCGTCCAATTAGATTAAGCGGCTCGAGTTAATTGCCTCGTTCAAAACAGAATCTGCGGATGAATCAAACTTCTGCTCTCGCGATATATCGGGATACCAAATAACGTCGCAACACTCGTCGTAATAAAATAAGATGAACCTTACCCTAAATCGTTCTATTTAACGTCTAACCTAAATACGTACACCTATTCCTAACTTGTTTCAGTGACCATAACCTTTCGCTCTGATACCAACCTGTAACGCCCCGACTTCCCAATATTGAAAATGTATTTTTTATAATAAAATAGACTTTGATACATGGGAATTTTAGAAAATTTCGCCATGAAGTATTCATAAATCGGACTATACACCTGTATTTCAACCCAAACCAAATTCCAAATAAAACTTAATACACCAACAATTCCTCACTGAAGATCGATTCCAGGTTATGGTATGAAACAAGAATCTATACTATACCAATTATTACAACTTCTATCACAAATTCCAATTACAAACCTTTATACCGTCTAAACCACAGCGCAATCCCATTTAGCATATGCCCGTGTTGGCTCTATATCTAACTTTTAAAGAATGCACCATCGCTCTTACTTGAATTATAAAGGGTAGGTATCCAATTCCTTAACCCTAACTGAAATGGGAAGGTAAAACAAAGCAAGAGTGAGCCAACAATGCTCAGCAAGTTAATAATATAGTGAAACAATAATATTTCAGTGATTCATTGATGAACAATATCAATGACCAATTTATGTCAAGGGAAATAATTCAATTTCCATCATAGAATTAAACTTTCATTTCTTCAAATCATATCTTTTCGTCAAACATTCCTTTCTTTAAAACAGTTCTATCATTTAAAACTTACTTTCCACAAAATCTTTTAAAAACATTTAAATTGATTGGAGTTTTTCCACGACTCCGGACAATACGGGTGATCAGCCACGTGAAGTCCCCGTACCGGACACGAAGTCCCTCTGGACATGAAATTGGGTTCAAAATTAGGCAACACATTGGCCTTTCAAATGCTGGACTGGGCACTCCCCCAGCCTCTTACGCTAAAAATGCTGGACCGGCGTCACCCGGCCTCTTACGCCTCCAATATGAAGGAATCCGTAGAAAACATTTTGACGGAATCCCCCACAATAAATCTTTAAAACCTTAAAAACATTTCACTTTTAAGTCCTTTATACTCACTGATAACAGATCAACCCAGTATAAGGAAATTTTAAAACATCTTTAATTAATTAAACCATTTTCATTTTCAATTATAAAAGACTCAGGGTCAGGGAAGCAATTGATATAAGGAATCATAAACAGCAAAGCAATGAGATTGAATTAAACATGGCATGGTTCAGCAAAAATTGAATCATATATCAACAAGGAAACATTAATCAATTAAGAAACGAGCAACTGTTAAGATTCTAGAATTTAACAACAATTTATAAGAAAATCAGGGAATACAGGAATCTGAAATTCAATTGAGAAATTGGGTTACTGCACTGGTCATAAATCAATGAAGAGTCATTAGTCAATAAAGAACAAAATAAGTGTTAGGGTTCTGGAATTTAATTCAAGGGTTATGAATCTGGTTTCACTGGCATGGTTTAAAGGGATAAGCATAAAGAAACGACTAAGATAAAGCAAGGCATAAATTATAAGTCAAGGGTTATAGTTCAACAGGAAACATCGTAAATAATAGGGTACATGAGTTTAAATAATGGTTCATAAGGATAAGCAAGGTACATGTGTTTCAACAGTAATTTGTAAGGAATAAACAATAATGTAAAAAGGGTTCAATAATAATTAAAAAGGAAATGATAGTAAGGTATAAGCATTTAAACAACAATTCATAAGCATATCAAGAAATCCGAATGTCAATACAGGGTTTGAGTCAATTGAACAAAAGAAAGGGGAGTAGAACCTAGCAACACGAATTGGAAGAACACTTTACAATAATTAAAAATAGGCTCACACCATTCAACATAAATATGGAGGGAATAAACGCTTGCAAGAAAGGTTTCGAAAGAGGATATATAAATAACAGAAACTGCTTCACATCACTTAAACGATAAGTGAGGGATAGTACACTTGCCTCCATACATGAAGTTTCCAATATCAAGATTCTTTACTCATTGCACATCAATCTTTATTTCTTATTTGCTGGCCTTTACTCGATCATACATTCGTCTTTTCCTTTATCAGTTGTCAGCTTCTACACGAATATACGCGTCAACACCGTTAATCATTCCCTTCCTCAAGATTCTATCCACACTGACGTTGACTCTTAGTTAGCCTCTTACTGGCACCTATACAAAGGTAAAATACTACTTCAGTACATAACCAATCAAACCTTACCGCTTATTCTAGTCTACCCATATGTTTCCTAGTTCGTGTAAACACAGTAACACGTATAGCACATACTGGTCACATTCTCAAAATAATGCAGTAAAATCAAGTAATCCACATAAGCACTTAGTACGTTTTATTAACTTATACTAATACCTTTTGACACGTATATTATATCTATTTACAAATACTCCTTATCAAATTACTACAAGAATTACAAAATAATTCTGACAAAATTTGGAGAGCACCTCCTCTAAAATATTGCTTAACCTATCGGAATACAATTTACCAAACCATCAATCAAACATTCCTTGCTTTACTACCCACACAATACAATCTCATAATTTTCACAATCATACTAATATACATCATTTATAATCCTTTTGACCATCCGCACTCTTACCACTTAATATACATCCTTGTACGAGTCACAATCCAATTCACAGCAGGTACATTTCACTTTAATACTCAAAATCCAACTTATACCCTTTATAGCGGTTATAATTATTACTATAAATACAATGCACAAGTTATAACTCAGGTAACCTATCCAATTAATTATTTACAATCATCAAAATAAACTAGTTAATATTTAACAATTATAATTATCACTCTAAATATAATATAAAATCTATTTACCACTAACAATTCGATATCTATAAACAATTTATAACACCCCCAGATCCGGGGTCCGGGATCCGGTCGTTACGGTCTCCAATTCTGTCCACAATTACATCTTTATGACCCAACACAACAATATAAAATACACCCGTTATAGTCCTAGAGATGAAATCAGAGTAACAATCAAATTTTATTAAACACATTGTAATTCTTACAACCCAAAAGAGTTACAATATGAATACATACTCTTTGCCATCCATTTACATAAGTTATACTAGTCCATATATTTGGTACTGACATAATGAATCTATCCTACCAATAGCTTTCTCTTCGGCTCTGGTAGTCTCATCGTCCTCGCCAGCATCGAGTGCGCATTGTGCGAATCATCTGGTCTAGCTGTTCTTGTGATATAATAATAAAGCAAGGGTGAGCAATAGCCCACCAACAATAATATTTAACTGAACGATAATATATAACAGTTCAAAAGTATCTTTCAAACCATATGCCATGCATTTACAGAAATGATGCCAGAATAACATGAACGATGAAGTTACGAGGTAACTCAAAATGCATATATAGGTGGGAATATCTGCTATGTCAAAGATAAGCCAGATATTATTATTTATCATATAAAGAGGAACTTGCAAGGAAAATATTTCAAACCCAGTTATTAACATTTTTCGAAGTCCTACAACCAGAAAGAAGTCTCTTCGATACGTGTTGCGGAAGACACCGTCAACCTGAAAGAAGTCTCTTCGATACGTGTAGCAGGGAATTCCTAATTTGGGAGATGAACCAATACTGGAGTTATCACGCGCCAGCTGTCCCACTCCCTGATGATCAGTCGGGGATGGTACAGTCCAATATAATTTACTACCGGTAGAAGGAAGAACTGACGACTCCACTTGTCGATGGCCTTTAATAGTAACTCCCTGGCCAATGGTTAGGCCTTGTGATGGACCGCGCGACTCGGCCTCTTACACACGACTCCTAGTTCGAATAAATCCACAGCATTGAAACGTAGAGTTTGTCCTCCCTTCCCCAAGTGAAATACTTGTTGATAAGACTCCACAAAGTAGTCGTATCTAGTTGGAAAGGAAAATTCACCAACATTTCCCAAGCTTTTGCTTGTTAATGGATATCAACTTGTTCCAACAATCTTACCCCTCGAATGATGAGAAGGTACACACAGACTTAATGAGTCCATAGCAACCAAGTTGCGAGTGAAAAGGATAAATTATGACCGGGAAGTCAACAAGATAAATAACCTTTCTCAAGTAAGGTTCCCTTATAATTTAAGAGATAGATTCGAGTGAAGAATGGAATCTTGAGGACCTTTCTTAATATAATATTACTCGTAGGACTCCGAAATATTTTACATAATATTTGGAGGTGAAAGATAATCTCCAAATAATATAAATCATTTTAAAAAGAATTTAAAAGAATTAAATAAATATTCCAAGAATATTTATTAACTCAATAATAATTACGGAATATTATTAAATCATAATATTGCTCGTAAGTAATCCTCGAATGAATATATAGAATTATTTACTAAATAAATCACTCCTTAAATGAGCATTCAAAATAATATTCATCAATAATTAGACTCCAATAAGTATTTAAAATAATGTTCAATAAATAAGTCAAACTTTAAATGAATATTTGAAATTAATATTCATTTAATAAATAATCTTCTAAATGAATATCCAAATAATACTCATTTAGTAATCAAAACTTTAAAGGAATAATCGAAATAATATTCCTTAATTAAATAGAACTTCCAATGAATATTTTAAAATAATATTCATCAAGTACATAAAACCTTAAATGAATATTTAAAAGTAATATTCATTTAATAAATAACATTCTAATGAATATCAAAATAATATTCATTAAATAATCAACTCTAAATGAATATTCGAAACTAACATTCATTTAATATCTCTCGACTGAGATAATACTCAAATAACATTCCTCGAAATATTTCCAAGTAATTGATACTTTATGGAAGTATAAATAACGTTTAATAATAACATTTCTCAAAATAAATAATAATCTGCCGTTGGAATCCCTCCGGGTTTCCACGACTATCTATATCTCAAAATACCGACTCCCGGTCTATATTTAAGAATGAATATCATATGCCCTTCGCTAAGGGTCTTACCGAAACAATCCGGCTTATAACTGATAATTCGTATCTAGTCTATAAGCCAATATTAATTCAGGGAATAGGTATTATAATATAATTTGACAATAGGCATGCATGCTATGGCATATGTAAGATGGCAATCACATATATATATTATCACAACAACAGGTTCAAAGTTTTGAACACTTGCCTGGTAATCGGGTGTGGGTAGAGATAGCGTGTCCTAGGTCTGCTCGATGATCTATAAACAATCAGAACATTCGAGATTAACCACTTAACACCTTTTAAAAGTCTAAGTATAAACTTCACTTAAGTTGAAACACGTTTTCGAATTATCTCGTTATACACCTTTTAGTGTAACTCTTTTTATTACCGATACGATCCGACATTTGTTCATTATTACGACATGTCATCATACCCACCCTCGGTATATACTTAAGTCGTATAAGTTCTAAAGTCGATCGATTACGAACCGAGATTATACCTCCAGTTTTAACGTTCGTTTTCTAAGTGTTTTACCAAAGTTATAACCAAGCGGGTTTTTAGGGGTTCGTTCGCGTTTAACTTCGATTCAAACATTTTTATAAAATCGGAAAACAATTCGTTTGATATGTGGTTTTCTTTCATACCTTACTTATGACCCCTAGTATTTATTTACCAAGATTCGCCACTGAGTAACATGCTTTACGAGGGTTCAATTGAAGTTACGAACTTTTACTTACGGTTCCGAACCAATTTTAGTAATTTGACCATAACTCCTAAACCGTAAGTCGGAATGTTTCGATTCTCATGCCAAAACGATCTATGGCTCGAGATCTACAAGGACCAGTCACAATATTACCAAGGTCAAGAAATTATAATAACTTCCATGCTTGGTTTTCTAAGTGTTAACAAAAATTCGGCATTACGACGGCTATAAATCGGACGTTCTAAAAATCGTAACAACACAACCAAGCCACACCGGGCATCAACACATTTCATAAACATGATTCTCATATCCACAAGTCCTAGAACCACTGATCTTAATCTCAAAATCATCAAGGACTTGAATCATGACTAAATAACTACTAAGAACAACTACATGATCATGCATGCTTATACTAACATCATCACAAAATCTCATCTAAAACTCCATTAAAACTCAAAACAAAAACTTGGGTTCTTGAAGTTTATACCTTCCTTGGAGTGTGTATGCACTTAATAAGCCTTGTATAGTCCATAGATTTCCTTAACAAAGCTTAGATCATCCAAAGAAACAATAAAACTAAAGTAAGTTCTTAAAAATTACTATACATCAGTTCAAAGATCTGCAAAAACGAGGCCCTTAACATGCTTTCTTGGACGAAGCTCCTAAAGTAGAGTTGTAGAGAATATAACCAGCTTTCCAACAAGCTAAAGAACACCAAATTTCATTGAGAAACGAAGGAGATATGGCTGTTTGAAAATAGTCCAGAAACTGTCAAGCATCAGGACAGTTTGCTTCTCCAACTTGGGGAGGTGATTTGACTAGGCTATACTACATGGATTGCTATGAAATTTGGAGCGAATATTGCCCATGGAGTGGAGAGGCTTTGGTTAAAATTTGGTGATTTTATCATGGCTAGAAATGGAGATATGAATTATCTTCTCATGAGTGTTCTTTCTGGGCAGTTTGTACAAATGGAGAGAAATGAAGTTTGCTTGGTCTTGCTCTTGATAATAATGCATAAAGTGATGGTAATTGGATAATATCTCATCCAAAACTACTTTAATAAAGTGATGATGCAAGGGATGATGAAATTGGGTGGACAAATGTCGAAGATTTGGTGGTGTTAAGGCTAACCAAGTGGTTTGCTTGCTAAGTACTAGTTTAATCTCTAAGTATGCTAGTTGCATGAGTCATCACTTGGTTTGCTAGATATTTTCCACCACTACATGCATGTATCTTGATTTCCTACTTGTTTATTTGTCCGGCTATTGCTCGTTTCGATTGATTGTTCGTATGAATATCTCACGAATTTCTAATTAGGGTTTACCGGGAATCTTCTTAATATTAATACTATCATTCTCCATCTTTCTTACTAACTTTCGAATTTATATTCCTTAAGTCCCTTCGTTAAATTCTTAAGACTTTCAGTGTCCAGGGAACTCTCGGAGAAAATAAAAGTGCGGTTTTTCAGAATTCGATAGCTTTTACATACACTTATTTTCCTCCTGGATCACTAATACGAACTCGGAAATCCGTTCCGAATACTTCTATACAGTGTCGTCTCATAATATTCTTACTTCCACCAAAAACACTATTCATTCTTTATTCTTCCTTTATTCCCTGTATTTATGACAATGTCCTTGTTCTTTCTCGGGCGGTCCTTAACCCTTTCACGGAACTACTGGACTAATCGTTATCGATCCGGATGACATTAGAATAATCTCCTGCTCGGAATTGCCATATCTTATTCCCCTAGGAGATAGATATTCTTACCTAAGTTGTCAACCATTAGCATTCTTCATGGCATAAAAACATTTGAATCCAAATCTATTCCTTTCATTCACTATCTCAATCATTACATCGTAGTCGTAATCACTATTCACCATTACCTCAGTACATAATAAAAAGTTTTAATTATATCCAAAATTTGGGGTTCTTACAGTCTCCCCTCCTTAAAAGGATTCCGTCCCGGAATCAGGTAGGAAGCAAAGAGTCGTTTGCCTATCGTTCACTTTTTAGCTTCCCGGTCAATTCTTAGTCGTTCTGCCCTTTCTCAGCACATCTACTGGTGCTACAATACGTACTTTATCCTTTTTCCATCAACTTTGCTACTTTTTGTACAACACATTATTCGGGTTATGCTCTTACTCAGTCTTATCCTTATTGATACCTGCAGTAACATTGGTATCACTATCACCCTGTGAATTCGGAGGTAACCTCGCTCGTACTGTGCATTTCTTGATCGCTTTAATCTTCGCAATCTCGATCAATATAGAGAAGTGGAAAGATTTATTGAGAGATCACTATGATCAATTGAACATTTGTTATATTGCATAGTTAGTACAGAAGGGGGCCAGCCTTTAGTACTTGATAAGCAATTAAACAAGTTATGGTATTCCACTTAGACTTCTATCACATAGATAGATAGTCACGTAGCAGTACCTCCCCTCCTTAACGGGTTGTTCTTCTCAATTCATAAAGAAGATGAATAAAAGAGAAGAATTCTAAAGGATTATAGAAAGTTTTCATGATTGTAAAATATCATACTCAGAATTTACCTCTGAACTATAGAGGTTCATTAAGGAAGAAATTAATCATAATTATAACCAATACTATTTGATCGTAACCTCACGTGTCAACATATCTTGCTGCTTTGTCCACTATTCTCTGGACCTGCACTCTGGTTCAACCTTAGCAACAATTACTTTTGGAAAATCTTTGAACCTCTCAGGTTAAATCTTAGTTTCTCGCTTGACACCATTGTTACTGACATTCCATGTCACGCTACTAGCTTTTTCATATCTATAATATTAACACTATCAGGTTGTCATCCCGAGAATTCATCAGAAAACCCTTTTATTAATCCATTTATAACATTCCTTGCTTCATATTCCATAGTTGCTTTCCCAGTCTTTTCTTTTTCAATCACATCCTTCTTATCATCTGATTCTTATTTACTTCTGTTATTTACTTTCACCTTCATCTCTTTATTGAGACATCTTTTGCACTTGGCACCTCCTTATTGGTATCCCGTCACATTTACTCTATAATCATCACATTATTCCAATTTAAAACCTCCGAAATGAATCTGGCCGATTTCTTTAGCTTAGATCCAATATAATCTACTTCTGTCAACTTGTTTCTCATCACTTATTCTTTTCTACCCGTGGTTTTCACAGGTTGTCTTTCGTAAGTCAAACCAGGTCGTACATCTACCTGCTCGCACCCTTATCATCTGTTAAGCATCTGCGTTTTACTGGTGTAGCTTTGCCACATGAAACACGTTACTACAATGCTATAAGCTTTGGGGGTAAAACTGGCTCGAATGCCACCTTCCGAACACTTTTAAACTCTCAGGTGGCCTAATAAGTCTCGGGCTCAACTGCCCTTCTCTCTAAGTCTCATTAATTCTTTCTACAGGAATACATTTAGCATCATGAATCATCAACCTCATATTCTCTATCTTGTTTGCGCAGAAGTACACTAACATAAACTTGCTTGTCATTCATCAACATGCCATTTAGCTTATCAATAGCAGCACTTTCTTTATCTTTACGTTGTCATCTACTTTCTTAGAAGAATCACCATCGCTTGTTGTTTACGTAGTGTGTTAATAGCTAACCATACGGGTTTTAATCCTTTAGGGAGACAAAGTAATAACTATTCCTTATCCATAAGGAACACTTCCTGAACTTGATGTAGATATTACATGAAGTAGATAAAATTGCGGAAGAGTTTCAAGCATCGCAGCTATGTCAGGTTGATGAAACTATCACTCATGTAGCTTCCATAAAAGACTGGAAACTTAACGGTTTACTTCGTCAATTTTGTATCATAGTCCTGGTTTGCCTCAAAGCGGGACCTTCTAAGGTACGTAATATGCTTAAGACTCCATCATGAATCGAGTTTTTACTTAAACTATTATTATCTTCGATTCTTGCACAATCATCAAAAGGAATGTAAATTCCTCCACTCTGATATGACCTTCAAGGTCTTTCCAAATATCATTTTGTTTCTTCGGTATGAACATTTGTAATTATTCCTTTATACTTTGACTGTCGGACACCTCATTGGCCTTTCCTGGTAATAGTAATTCCTTGTAATCCATGTTTTCTGGATACATTCCAATTCAAATTTTTCTACCTCATTCCCATCACTGTTGGGTGAAAGCATTCTCCCTTAAGCTCTGCTGAAGGAGAAAAATATATCCATCAGTCTTTTTCCATAAGTCATTGCTTCCACCTACCCGTGGGAACTTTATCACGTTTATTCCCAATCTTACTTAGGATACTTCTTTTCTTAGTTCTTTCCTTATCTTAGGATAATCTCAACCTTTATGGGTTCAATCCATACTTCCTCAGGGTTTCATACGTGCCTCTTCTGGCATTATTGTTACTATGTCATACATTCCTTACCAAACTTCCATTTTGAAGTTCGAAATATTACCTTTTTCCTTGTAAGGTTTCTTAGGTCATCCTCATCATTCCTCCTGTATTTTCTGGGTACAGGGTATATCAAAACGTCATTGATCAATACTCTAATAATTCTATCTATGTTATTTCCAGAACTCTTTTTAATAATCCTTACCGGTCATTGTTGCCTTAGCAAGTCCAACTCATATCATCTGAATTCACAATGTCTTTATTAGGGTTAATGCCATCCCTTGTGCATTCCCCAGGGTTTGTTTTAATTTATGGATATCCTATCCTTAATTCAACTGCCAGGGAATTCTTGCATCCTATAATTAGCAATCAGATCATGTATCCTTAAATAGGGTCTCTTTTCAACTATTCTCATTTGAAATCGATTGGTAACTTAATGCCACCCTCTTCTTTCAGATAGTTGTCAGCCTATTTGGCCTTCCAAAAGGCAATGTATGCCTATCTGCTCTATTACAGAACTTGGTAATGGTAGCAAGGATGTTTTGGAAGATATTGGTCGAGTTCAACGTGAATCTCTTAGTACTTATCGTTCTTCGCAAAGGTACTTGCCTCTGACAAAATTCCTACAGCATACTGTTCAATTTCTGACCATTTCTATACTCTCTTCATATACCTTCATTGTTTACTTTCCTCCGTCATAATATATTCATGGTATTCATGATACCCTAACATCATACATCTCAAGTCACTATACTTCCATTTTACTCCTAATCTTGGACAACCATATACACATGAGTCACTTTAGTACGGGTGACCCCATCCCAAAAAGGTCTAGCGAATTCCCAATCAAAACATGGGTTGTTCAGCAGAAGATTCCTACGATCTCATTAATGTTTCCTTTATATCAGAAGCCCTTGCAGTCGGTGCTTTCTTAGAAGCAACCCTGCTTTGTCCTTTCATTGTTGGTCTAGTCACTTGATAATCCTTTGTGACTTGGCCTCAACTGGCCACACTAATAAATATATCTATATATATATTGTTAAATATAATTGATGTGTTTTAATCAGTGTTTAAGTGTTACAGTGAATTATCAGAGTTTAGCTGGAAGCGGTCAGAGTTTAGTGTAAACTCTGACGGATGGAAGCTCGACAGAGTTTGTCAAACTCTGTCTGAAGGCAGCGTTTACTGGTCAACAGTGATTGAAGATTTATTATGGAAGCGATATCTTTGAAGATTGGATAGCTATCAAAGAGATTGAGTTGACTTAGGAGACGTGTGACAATCTGTAATTGATATCATTGTATAGCTGATTATTAGGAATATCAATTAGAGATTGTATCGAAGCTGTATGTTTTATAAATACAGTTAGGTTAACCCTAGAAGGGTATCGTACAACGAATTATCTTTATTGTAACCTAGCAGCTCTTTGTGATAGTTTACATCACGAAGAGGGTTCTTAATACCAGAAGTTTTTAAGTGCATAAACGTCTTACTTGTTAAACTCTCATACGAATTTGATTATTAATTGTGTATTCGGCCTAACAAGTGGTATCAGAGCCAATCTGTTACTTTATTACAGGTTAAGATCCAAACACAACAATAATCATGTCAGCAATTCCTCCACCAACACCTACTGTTTCTGAAAAGGCTCCTACTACTGTGAGTCGTTATGAACCAATCAGGGTTCCTATTCCCAGGCCATTAGAGTATGCTATGTGGAAGGTCAAGATGACTATGTTTCTGGAGGCTACAGATCCAGAATATCTTGACAGGATTTATGAAGGCCCTCACAATCCTACAAAGCTATCTGTTGCAGCTGCTGGTGAAGAAGCTAAAATAGTTCCAAAGGAAAAGAAGGACATGACTCCTGAAGATCTATCATCAATTGCTAAGGATGCAAAGGTTAGGCATTTACTGCATAGTGCTTTAGACAATGTTATGTCTAACAAAGTCATTAACTGCACCACTGCAAAAGAGATATGGGATGCTCTTGAAGTCAGGTGTCAAGGAACTGCGGCTATTAAGAAGAATAGGAGAAACATACTCACACAAGAGTATGAGCATTTTGAGGCTAAACCTGAAGAGACCATGACAGAAACATTTGATAGATTCTGTAAATTGCTCAATGATCTGTCATTGGTCAACAAAGAGTATGATCTAGAAGACTCAAATCTCAAGTTTCTTCTTTCTCTACCTGAAAAGTGGGATGTGAAAACAACCACTATTAGAGACAACTATGATCTTGCTGAAACAGAGATTGATGAAATCTATGGGCTGCTCAAAACTCATGAATTGGAAATGGAGCAGAGAAACAGGAGATCAAGCAGGAAGGCAAAGTCTGTTGCTCTTAATGTTGAAGAGAAGCCTCAGAAGAAAGAGGCATCAAGAAGGAAAATGAAGGGAAAAGCTTTGGTCATATACTCAGAAAGTGAATCATCAAACTCTGATTGTGATTCAAACTCTTCTGAATCATCTGACTCTGAGGATGATGAAGAAGAAATGAGGAAAATGGCTGTGTTGATGGTGAAGACCTTCAAGAAAATGGGCTTCAAGAATTTCAAGAAAGGGCAAAGGTTTTATAGAGATTCAAATGAAGACAGGAAAAGCTTCAGGAAGTTTGATAAGAGAGATTCTAAAGGGAAGAAGGATAAGTCTGAAATTCAATGCTACAAGTGTAAGGAGATGGGTCACTATGCTCCTGAGTGCAAGAAGGGTAAAACTGGAAAGGTACTCTACACTAAAGGCAGAGATTGGGCAGATACTTCAGATTCTGATGAAGAAGTGAACTATGCTCTCATGGCTACTACTGAATCAGAAACTTCTGAAAATCAGGTACCTCTAACTACCTATGCTTATAATATTGATGACATTGCTCAATTAAGAATTTATCTTAAGTCATTGCATATAAGTTATAGGGATCAGACTTTAGAAAATGAGAGGATAAAATCTGAAAATTCTGAACTTAAGGTTAGAAATAAACTTGTTGAAGAAAAACTTGAAAACATGCAACAAGTTCAGAAAGAGAGAGATGATGCTGTTTCAATAGAACAGAATTTGCTTCAGAAATATAAACAACTAGAATCTGAGTTGGAGGAAGCAAATAAGAAAATTAGGACTTGGACTAATTCTGGAAAGGACACTCAACAGATTTTTCAAACAGACACTGTTGGTCTAGGTTATAATGAGGGAGATGAACTTAGATTTCAAAATCAAGTTAAAATCAGACCTCATTTTGTACATGGAACCAGTAAATTTTTGTCTGAAAATGAAAAAGAAACTGTTAAAAGTAAACCAGTAAAAACTAGTGTTAAACAGGTTAATATTGGTTCAATGACAAATAAACAACTCAAACATAAACTGAAGGAGTTAAAATCTGTTAAGAAACAGAGAGTGTCAAATAAGAACAAAAATGGAAAAGTAGGCATCACTTCAGGAAATAAACCAATGCTTGCTAGTTATGCTCCAAGAAAGACATGTCATAACTGTGGTAGTACTAAGCATCTTGCAAATTTCTGCAAGAAAAATAAAAATATAAATTCTTTACCTACCAAGTCTGAGGTAAAGAAGGATCTTGCTAGAACTAAGCCACAGACTCTATGCACACACTGTGGAAGCACTTGGCATTCCATTTATACTTGCAGAGAATATCATGCTATCTATCATAATTACTATGAACTGAAACCCAATCTGAAATGGGTTAAAGTTGATACTGCAAGTGTAAACACTGATACTGTTAGCTCAAACTCTGATAATGTCAATTCCGCTGCAAAAGCTAACAAAGTTAAGAATGTCAAAGGATCCAAGCAAGTCTGGATCCTTAAATCTAATCCTCAGTAATTGCTTGTGATTGCAGGGCAACAGGGAGGCAACCCTAGTCGTGGACAGTGGATGTTCAGGACACATGACTGGAAATAAAGCCCTGCTATCAGACTTTGAGGAGAAGGCTGGCCCAAAAGTTTCCTATGGTGATGGCAATGTAGGAAGAACATTGGGATATGGCAATATTAATCTTGGAAATGTCATCATCAACAATGTAGCTCATGTCCCAGGACTCAAGCATGACTTGTTATCTGTGAGTCAAATCTGTGACAAGGGATATCATGTAGATTTTCAACCTGAATATTGTGAAGTTATCAGCAAATCTACAGGAAAGGTTGTTCTAGTTGGTCACAGGCAAAACAACATTTATGAAATCAAGCTTTTGATAGACTCTGTTGGAAAAGCTGTTTGCCTGTCTACAAGAATGTCTAGTGAAGAGAGTTGGAAGTGGCACAAGAAACTCTCACATTTGAACTTGAACAACATCAATGAATTGATCAGAAAGGATCTTGTAAGAGGACTCCCAAAGGCTCTGTTAAATGTTGATGGCCTATGTGATTCATGTCAGAAGGCTAAACAAAGGAAGTCATCTTTCAAGAGCAAGACAGAATTTTCAATCACTGATCCCTATCATCTTCTGCATGTTGATCTCTTTGGTCCAGTAAATGTTATGTCTATAGCAAGGAAGAAATATGCTTTAGTCATTGTTGATGAATACATTAGAATCACTTGGGTGTATTTTCTAGCAAAGAAAGATGAAACTGCATTAACTCTGATGGAGCATGTGAAGCTTCTGGACAAAGGATCAAGTAACAAAGTCAGAATCATTAGAAGTGATAATGGAACTGAGTTCAGAAATGCAACAATGGAAGAATTCTGCAAGGACAATGGAGTGAAGCAAGAATTTTCAGCACCTGGTACACCACAACAAAATGGTGTAGTTGAAAGGAAAAATAGAACCTTGATTGAAGCTGCCAGAACTATGCTTGATGAAGCAAAATTACCAACTTATTTCTGGGCAGAAGCTGTTCAAACTGCTTGTTTTACTC
The DNA here is from genome assembly GCA_036435485.1 of Saposhnikovia divaricata. Lineage (NCBI taxonomy): Eukaryota > Viridiplantae > Streptophyta > Magnoliopsida > Apiales > Apiaceae > Saposhnikovia > Saposhnikovia divaricata. Next base: position 109,785,773 of record CM071599.1, on the reverse strand, counting down.
AAAATGCTACACTGATCAATAAGCATGGAAAGACACCATATGAGATGGTGAAGAAAAAGAAGCCTAACCTGAAATACTTTCATATTTTTGGGTGCAAATGTTTTGTTTTGAAGACTCATCCTGAACAGTTGACCAAGTTTGAGCTAAAGGCAGATGAAGGAATTTTTGTTGGCTATCCACTGTCAACAAAGGCATTCAGAGTTTACAATCTAAGAACTAAAATGATCATGGAATCTATACATGTGTCTTTTGATGATAAGAAGATAACTGGACTTGAAGACAAAGATGAATATGATCAACTGAACTTTGAAAATGAAGATTTAAACTCTGATGAAGTAAACTCTGATGAAACAATTCTGACAGACTCTGTTGAAACAAACTCTGAACCTCTACTGGTAAACACTGGAGAAACTTCTCAGCCACAACAAAGGGAAGAACCAGTTGAGGGGGAGCATGATCAAGATGAAGACTCAAACACTGATACTGAGTCAACTGAAAAATCTGGATCAAACTCTGATGATTCAAACTCTGAAAATTCAAATTCTGACTCTGGGCAGTCAAGTTCAGGGAGAGTCTCAGAAAATGAAGATAGATCACAACAAAATCAGGAGAGCATGGATCAAGGGGGAGGATCACATGCTGACAGAAGTCATTTGCCTTCTGCTAGGAAATGGACTAAATCACATACACCTGATTTGATAATTGGTGATCCAGATGCAAAAGTGAAAACAAGAAGTGCTACTGCAAGTGAATGTCTGTTTCATGCATTCCTGTCTAAAAATGAACCAAAGAAAGTGGAAGAAGCTCTTCAAGATGCTGACTGGATAACAGCAATGCAGGAAGAGTTGAATGAATTTGAAAGAAATGAAGTTTGGACCCTTGTACCAAGGCCAAAGAACAGATCTATTGTTGGTACTAAATGGGTTTTCAGAAACAAGACTGACAGTGAAGGTGTTATCACAAGGAACAAGGCTAGACTGGTAGCAAAAGGCTATTCACAGCAGGAAGGAATAGACTATGATGAAACATTTGCTCCAGTTGCAAGATTGGAGGCAATCAGAATTTTTCTAGCATATGCCTCTCACAAGAAATTCAAAGTGTTTCAGATGGATGTGAAAAGTGCTTTTCTGAATGGAAAGCTTGAAGAAGAAGTGTTTGTTGAACAACCACCAGGATTTGTGGACCCCAAATCCAGATTATGTCTACAGGCTAGATAAGGCACTATATGGACTTAAGCAGGCACCAAGAGCATGGTATGAGACACTTGCTCAATTTCTTCTAGAAAGTGGATTCAATAGAGGAACAATTGACAAAAATCTGTTTTATTTCAATCAAGGAAGTGACCTCCTTTTAGTTCAGATATATGTTGATAACATTATCTTTGGGTCTACTAATGATAAACTCTGTAAAAAGTTTGTCAAGCTCATGCAGTCCAGGTATCAAATAAACATGATGGGAGAGCTTAGTTACTTTCTAGGCCTACAGCTTAGACAAACAGATGATGGTATTTTCATTAATCAAGAAAAATATACCAGAAATCTTCTCAAGAAATTTGGTATGCTTGACTGTTCATCTGCATCAACTCTCATGGCAACAACAACTAAATTGGACAAAAACACAGGAGTTTTAGTGGATATGACAAACTACAGGGGCATGATAGGATCTCTTCTATACTTGACAGCTAGTAGGCCTGACATCATGTATGCAACCTGTCTTTGTGCAAGGTTTCAGGCAGATCCTAGTGAGCCACATCTGACAGCTGTGAAAAGAATCTTCAAGTATCTCAAGGGCACCATATCATTAGGTCTGTGGTACCCCAGAGAATCAGATTTCAAGCTACTTGGGTATTCTGATGCAGACTTTGCTGGCTGTAAGATAGACAGAAAGAGCACTAGTGGAAGTTGTCAATTTCTTGGTGACAGACTTGTCTCCTGGTACAGCAAGAAACAGAAATCAATTTCCACATCTACAGCTGAAGCAGAGTATATTGCAGCTGGTAGCTGTTGTGCACAGATCTTGTGGATGAAGAATCAATTGCTGGATTATGGATTGAGGTACAGTAAAATTCCTATTTACTGTGATAATCAAAGTGCTATTGCTATGACAGGTAATCCAGTACAGCATTCAATAACCAAGCACATCAGCATAATGTACCACTTCATCAGAGAACATGTGGAAGAAGGGAATATTGAACTACATTTTGTGTCTACAGAATAACAGCTTGCAGATATCTTCACTAAACCATTGAGTGAAGCTACATTTACAAGACTGGTCAATGAACTAGGAATGGTCTCTGGTTCTGACTAGGAATGTTGGTTAGATTCAAATTTTACTTATGTATTGTATTACTCATATTTCCTTGATTTGTTAAGTGCTAAGTGAACTCTGTTGATTAAACTCTGTTATGCATACTCTGTTAACATGTTTTTATGGCAAACTCTGTTAAACTCTGTCAGCATGCTTGTATGTCATACACTGTTAATAAGTTTGATAAACTCTGTGAACTCTGAGTTGATTTTTGTCTGAATGAAAACACCAATGAAGAAATATGTATGAAGCATGATTCTCAGAAATTAATCATGAATCTTTCTGAGTTATTGTGATCCAATCTTAGATTGTGCAGAAAGTTAACACAGCATGATACTGGTTCATATTTATAGCATCTCTTAGTTTATTTTGTCCTAAACTCTGAGTCTATAAATACTTTGTGCATTACCTTTCATGAATAACTACTAATGTTGATGAACTCTAAACTCTGTTAGTTATACTCTGGTAGAATAAAATGCTTACTGCAATACCCCAAAGAAAATGTATATAGGTTGTTATACTCCTTTGAGATTATGTTGGATACTAGGATGACCCAGGAACTTATTGGTATATAATATGTGCTAAAATTCTCTGATTTTTGGTTACTAGTTAAATACTAGGATGACCCAGGAACTTAACAAAATGATAAGGGCTAAAATTTTTGAATTTTTGGTGACTGGTTCCAACCTCTAATTACTGGAATGAATAGAATTAAAAAAAAAATTATATATATGGGGTATAAAATAAATTAAAAGTTACTGTATATAGATTGATTACTACAGAGTTTAGCTTTCATCATACAGTCAGTGTTTACTATGACAGTTTGTGCATCCAGTGTTTATTGATTTACTTTATGGATTTTATGAAAAATTAGATGCTCTAAAAATTGATTTAGTAAACTCTGCTTCACACACACATATTTTCACAACTGTGCAATTTATGAAAGGGTTTCAGTGATAAAGTTGGAGAATTGACAAACGCTGTTGATTCGTGGTTCGTACTCTAAGGTAAATTTTCATTTGGATAATTTGAAAATTTTGGAGTAAATATGTCTTTTGACAACTGTTAATAAGTGTATTGTTGATTTGTGGTTCGTACTTTGACTCTCAGAGTTCTCGAATAGAGTAATGGATATATCGAATAGTGTTTTCACAAATACCACCTCGACTTGTCGAATGCTAGAATTCTCGAATAGAACAAAACACTTCTCGAATTGGTACTCTGTTCTGTTCCTGATTTAATTGTGATTATTGTTGATGAATTTGTTCCTTATATGATTACTTTAATTAGTTTTCATATTCTCTTCTTTGATTTACTTCCTTGAAGAACAGTTCATAAACATAAAAAAATTTTTGCAGAACACACTGAATAAGATTAGAGAAACAGAATTTTTCATTGATAATAAGAAAGAGATTACAAGCAAGTATTACATCTTTTTGTTCTCTCTATCTGCTAATCTATTCAACAGGAAAATAAAAGGTCAAGTCCAAACCACTCCATTGTTAGCAAACATCCCAGATCCCATCTTTGCCACTTTATTTGGGTGGAAGTTGAAGGGATAAGGTTATTTTTGCTGACATATTCATTAACAATGGTTGGTGGTGTTGGATGAGGATGCCTTCGAGGAAAGCCATGCTAATGTTGCTTGGAGAGCAGCATCGATGTCGATCACTCTTGCAGGTTTTTCTCTCTCGATCTCTTCCAGACCGGCATCCATCTGCAGCCACAGAGTCTCAAGCTGCCTTTCCCAGTCAAACGCATCAAACTCTTCACGCGTATAGCTGAAGATATCTCTATTCTCTACGAGATGGAGATTCTTTTCTTTGATGGTAAGGTTTGACATTGTTATTCAGAGTGTGTTGTTTGAAGGGTTTTTGATTTTTCAGGGGAGAATGAAAGGTTAAAGGGATAGTGAACTAATTTGAACAAGTCTCTAGGCCTTAAATAGAGATGGGTAAGCAACGAAGTACTAAAACGCTTCGTATTCTGGTTATTAATGGTTACAGGTAAACGCTTCATATTCTGGTTTTAATTGGGTCCAGGTATTTTAAGAGAGTGTTATTTGTTTTTTTTAAAATCAAATATTTTATTGTTATAATTTGTAAAATACACTTCTTAAAAATACGAGCACGTGACCCACTCACCCATTACTGTGTCCCACTCACCCATTATCGTGTCCCACTCACACATTAATCTAGGAACTGATTGAGTGTTTGATTACATAAGAAATTGAGTTTTTAATTACTCTAATTACTTTTGTGTCCAAACGATTGTGTTTTATTTTTACATCTCACAGTTCTCTCACTTTTCACTTGGGCATTCTCGTAAACACCTTTCCTACATACACTTCTCTTAGGGATTCTTGCAAATTTCTTAACTCAATGGCTTCTAAACCATTCACTGCTCTTGGTCTACGGTTTGTCCCTAACAACTATGAAGCTCCACTCTATCATGAACGTGTTCCAGAAGCGTTTCATCTAATGCAGAATTTCTTGAGAGACTCAGAGATTGGAAAGCTCTGGTTGAACCTGGTACTCTCTCTGCATCTCAAATTGCCACTTTTTGGCAAAACTCAGTCTATGTGGATGGAGGAGAGAATGGGACTCCTAACATCATCTTCACTTATGAAGAACAAGAGTTTGTGATTACTCCACAAACTGTCAGAGATACAATGGGGTTTGATACACATACATCTTATACTTATGTTGGTGAACCTCTATTGAGAAAGATGCTACAGGAGATAGGTTACATGGAATCTCTTGACAATCTTGGCAGTGTCAAGAGGCCTAATCTCAGGAAGGAATGGAACTTTTTCTTCGATTGCATTACAAGGACATTCCAGAAGAAAGTCACCAACTGGGATGCCATTCCAATAGACAGTCTACAAATCGGGTATTCTCTACTCTATGGTAGTAATTTTGATTTTGGTAGATATGTTCTGATGAATTTAGGTGATAAACTGTCAGAGTCTACTACAGTTTATTATGCTCGATTTTGTCAAATGCTGTTCAATGCTTGTGTACCTGGTCTAGAGATTGCTGATACTGATGAAATTCAGCCTTTTAGAGTCAACAAGAGAATATTCTCTGATATGACTAATAAGGATGTTGGTAAAGAAAATCTACCTGCCTTTGTTCTGCCACTTGCTTTGCAAAATTTTCTCAATCAACCTCAGGACCAACCACAACCACAACCAGAACCACAACCAGAAGCACAACCTGAACCACTAAACATTGATCGTACTCAAACACTAAACACTGAACCACCTACATCACCTATTCACTCAGCACCTACAAAACAACCTTCACACACTCCACAAACAAACTCTGAATCATCACAATCTCCACCACAACCACAGCCTAAAGCAAAAAGAGGCAGAGTAAAGTCAGCACTAAACACTGAACGACATGCAAGAGTTAAGAAGGCAATAGAGACACAAATGAAAGCAAAACAGACATCTCCTGGAGCTGTTTATACTAGAAGAATGAAAAGAATGAAACAAACGGCAAACAAACCTAAGTCACCCTCAGTGGTCGCAGAATCTAGTAAAGAGGATTCAGATGAAGTGCCTCTAGCGAAGAGAAGAAAACTGGTAATCTCTTATTCTGTGGATGAAAATGTTGAAGCTCCAGAGGTAGTTTCACAGCAACTACCTACTGTTGAGGCTGAACAAGATTCAATGCCTGAAGAAGTTCAAATGCCTGCAGAGGATAAAATGCCTGCAGAAGAGGATACTAGAGATGGTTTATCTCCAATGAATGATATTCTTGATTCATTCATGCCATTCTCTGATCCTATCTCTGATACTGGTGCAGCTGATCAACCTACAGTTGTTCTTTCTGAAACTGTAGCATCACATACTGAATTACTCTCAGATGCTCACCAGACTGCTGAAGGAGGAGATGAGATTGATCAACAACCTAAGGAGATAAACTCTGAGACTATTGTTGACTCTACTACTAAACCTGTTACAGAGGATGTTATTGGCACTGTTGATGCATCCATTCCTATTCCTTCATCCTCTCATCATGTTGAAGCTGAGGTTGGAGATGAAACTGAAGGGAATACTGAGTCAAGCCCTTCTCAGAGTTTACCAGTCCAGACTGATGCTAAGGTTAAGGATTTTGCTGGTCCTTCAAATCAAGCAGATGCTGAAGAAGAACATCTTGAACAATTTTCAAATGACTGGTACAAGGACACTTGTATCTTTCCTTCTGCAAGAGCAGCTGAATTTGTCAAGAGAACCTCCAGAACAATTACAAATCCAGAGATTCTATCTTGTCTTAAGGCTACAGTTGTACAAGTGAAGACTCTCAACTCAATGTTTGATCTGTGTCAAAAGGCAATCTCTGATGTTCGAGGTGATGTTGTTAGACGAGCTGAAATGATTAAACTTGACAACAAGAATAAATTTCAATATCTTACTCAGAATCAAGACACTTTGTCTAACAGGCTGAGCAAAGTTGAACACAATCAGAATGATATGTCCTTAAAGCTTGATTCTATTGCTACCTCCTTGGAGTTAATTACATCTATTCTTATGCCTGATGATGTCAAAAAGGGGGAGAGAGTTGCTAAAGACAAGTGCAAGCAATCTCAAACTCTGATCAGAAGGGATAGTGCTGGAGATGGAGGAGCAAGTAGTAAAGGAAAGAACAAAACTGAAGAATTTCAAACTTTGAAAACTAGCAAGTCATCTAAATCATAGTTTGTTGGGATAAATACTGATACTCAAGGTACTTCAAAGACCAAGAGTTTGCTATTACCTTCTAATCCACAGACTGATGAAGAATTGGCTGCTAAGTTGTTTATTGAAGAGAATGAGGAAGGAGTTACAATTGAGGACATTGAAGCTGAAGAAAAGAGTTTACAAGAAGAACATGTCAAGGCTTAAAATTCTGGTAAGTTAAAAAGAGGAAAAGCTCCTAGGCCTGTTGTTAAAGGTGTTGTGATCAAGGAAAGGGCTGATGATAGTCAAAGATCTCAGTTTTCAAAGGAAACAATGGCAGCAGAAGCTCAACTCAAGCTGAAAGGCATTGAAGGAGAAAGTTCACAGAAGAAAGTTACAACTTCTGTTGCATCATAAGTTATGACCACACCTTTACAATCTTCTCAGTTGAAATCGGTTTTTGGGAAAGGAACAATTCAAGATCCAAATATATTATCTGGAGTTTCTATGAATATTTCTGATGGAAGAGCCTTGTCTGGTAAAGTTGGAAACAATAAGGGTGGACTAGGTTCACACAAAGACAAAAGGCAATATACTGGTCCTAGAGATCCTTCTTCACTGGCTGTTCCAGGTCGTGGTGTCACTCAAGAGAGTTTGGACAGACTGGAATCAGTACAGTTAGTTTATCAGAAGAGTTTAAAGAAGGACTTTCTCTTGTACTTCATGGCTGATGGGACAGTATTTAGAATTGGTGAGAATGATATTGGCTTGAAATATTGGGAAGAACTAGAATATGTTCTATATCTTTTCAAGGTGAATAGTCAAAGGACTCAATCAGTTGCTAATGTGCTCAGACAGAGGATGCTTCAGAATTTGGCAATCAGAGGAGAGAAGTATAATAGCAGATATGTTCCTAAGTACAGGGATTACAATGGAAATCTTATTGAAATGAAGAAAGGTACTGCAAAATTAAAGACTAATTTGGGAATCACAGTACTTGACTTCAATTCACAGTCAGAAGAAGTCAAATTTATCAGACTGGGAAATGAGATGAGAAGAAACAAAATCTATGATCTTAGGGCTGCTATCTATCAGACAGATGAGAGTGATCCTCAGCTCAGAGAGATTAAAGAAGCTATGGAGATTGAGCTTGAAAATGCAGAAAGAAGATTGCTCATAGATTATCTCAGAGCTATACCAGATCTTGAAGAGATTAGAGATTAAAGTCTGTAAGGATTTTCTTATTCTCTGTAGATTTTGTTAAGTAGAAGCTTAAACTCTGAATTTGTATAAACACTGTATTTGTCTATTTGTTTTGACATCATCAATTATTGTTATTAACTTGTGCATTTTTGATAATGAACAAGTTGGGGGAGATTGTTAAATATAATTGATGTGTTTTAATCAGTGTTTAAGTGTTACAGTGAATTATCAGAGTTTAGCTGGAAGCGGTCAGAGTTTAGTGTAAACTCTGACGGATGGAAGCTCGACAGAGTTTGTCAAACTCTGTCTGGAGGCAGCGTCTACTGGTCAACAGTGATTGAAGATTTATTATGGAAGCAATATCTTTGAAGATTGGATAGCTATCAAAGAGATTGAGTTGACTTAGGAGACGTGTGACAATCTGTAATTGATATCATTGTATAGCTGATTATTAGGAATATCAATTAGAGATTGTATCGAAGCTGTATGTTTTATAAATACAGTTAGGTTAACCCTAGAAGGGTATCGTACAACGAATTATCTTTATTGTAACCTAGCAGCTCTTTGTGATAGTTTACATCACGAAGAGGGTTTTTAATACCAGAAGTTTTTAAGTGCATAAACGTCTTACTTGTTAAACTCTCATACGAATTTGATTATTAATTGTGTATTCGGCCTACCATATATATATATATATATATATATATATATATATATATATATATATATATGATTTTAGGGGTTGGCTAATAGCATTACTTTTCTAGCAATTGCCGGCATAGTGCCTTCTTTGATATCTTTTTACCTTTCCAAAACTTTACTTCATATAAGTCTTAATCGACTATTCGACACCGTCTCTGGTCACCTTTCCTCTACTTTTATCTTTTCAACTATTCTTATCAATCCCGCGTGCCACGCAAGCTTACCATTCCTGGCATAACCGCCTTTTCACTTAAGTCAATCCCGGAGTTTCTTAGTCCGGCTGGTTTCTTACTTACATTTCCTATTTTCGTCCAATCTCACTTCATCATTGTATTTCTACAATCAATCGCGATAACCGGGGTCTGTCCACCAACCCATATAGCGGCTACTTTACCCAATTCACGGGGTTCACCCCAGTTTCTACTCTCTTCCATGATGTTCTTTGATAATCAGAAAGACAAGGTTTGCCAAAAATTCGTTGAAGTTCTTCCCAGAATTAGGGAAATTTTGGTCAATCTATCCATCTACTGGTAACATTAAGGAGACCAGTTTCGAAACCTGAAGAATAGTTCTATGAACCTCCAAGCAGGTAGAACCATAAGCAGTCCTAGTTAATGAAATAATCATCATCTGGTTGGAAGTTTAACCACTGGAGAGGAACCAATTAAACAACCCTTAAAAGGGAATCAACAGTTTCAAATTGAAACCTGTCACAATATCCTGATACCTATACGTCCTGACATTCAATATTACCAAATGTCAGTCTACCTGACCACTAATCTCAGAAGGAACATTACCGTCGGAGTTGGTTGTTCCGCAAAATTGGCACTACTAGGGCCATCCGAACCTGGTGAACCGTGCTGTCCGAATGCCTCCGCAAGTAATTTGTCGTGCTACACAAGCACACATCCTAATCCTTTATGCGAAGCGTCGTTGGAAGCACAAAGTCTCCTTTTTCCATTAAGTAATGCCAACTCTTGGTCATTACCAATTCCACCTTTTAGCTCTAGGAAGATTTTCTCATATTTTTCTCTTTAACTGCTGATCGTATTACTTGATCCGTTATAATTCCGCGTCAGAATAAACTTAAGGTAACTACTATAATTCATTCAAAGAAAGAATTAATATTCCTCTGAATCACATGCATCTAAAATTTCTGGTTCATCATTTCACTGAGTTGAAATAACTCTACACTCAGTCTCTGACAGTAGTCTCATTATGAGTTTATCTTGGCTCACTGGTCTTATCTTCCGGTAGGTTCTGAGATCATTGTCTTGCTTACTACTTCCTTATATAACTTTATCCAATCATGCTGTCACTTCCCAATGTCTTTACTTTCTAACTGATTCATTCATAACATGAGCATTTCCTTGAATAAAACCACCTCATTAACCTCATTTTGGTTCCATAAGTTACAACCTATGACATCTGCCTTCTCATGGCGAATTATTACTGACAATATGCATACTAATTAATTTATCAAATGATATGGCACTTAGTGCCTCCTTCTCAACTATTCCTAGGGACTCTGCTCCTCGTCTTATATCAATGTCTTTGATAATCATACATCCCTCTAGCACACTTTTCGTTAATATAAAAGTCTCTAATGATTCTCATCTATTCCCGTATAGGATCTCAAGTAATTCTTCCAATCCGTCTTACTTGCTGGTACTACCTCCAGTAGTCCGGCTACGAATCCAACATGAATCTTCAGTTCTCTTACTAATAACTCAGTTCTTTATGCTCCCTTTTCTGAGCAATATACTTTAATCATCACAATCTTTCTAGCTGCAGCCCTCATTCCTCAAGGGTAAGCTCCTTATCCTAACAGGACTATCCTTATCTGCTGGAACCTCTTCTGGGTCTCCAGTAGGGTACTCCATCGAATTACCCGCTGATCTTCAACATATAAAGCATCATCACGCTACTGCTCGTATGCCTCAAGGTTAGTCGCCTTACTCGTCGATATGATATCGAGCTAAGTTACTATCATGATACTTAAGAGTTCCCATAAGGGTTTTATATGTCGTCACTACATTAAGTAGTCCGACTATGAACTTGGGAAGAGTTCTTATTATCTTAGTGAATTTATTGTTTTAACGTCGCCTCATCTCTGGGGTTTATAACGTACGCTCTGATACCATTTCTGTAACACCCCCAGATCCGGGGTCCGGGATCCGGTCGTTACGGTCTCCAATTCTGTCCACAATACTTGAACTTACCTCAACATAAAATAATTTACATCTTTATGACCCAACACAACAATATAAAACACACCCGTTATAGTCTTAGAGATGAAATCAGAGTAACAATCAAATTTTATTAAACACATTATGAGTTCTTACAACCCAAAAGAGTTACAATATGAATACATACTCTTTGCCATCCATTTACATAAGTTATACTAGTCCATATATTTGGTACTAACATAATGAATCTATCCTACCAATAGCTTTCTCTTCAGCTCTGGTAGTCTCATCGTCCTCGCCAGCATCGAGTGCGCCTTGTGCGAATCATCTGGTCTAGCTGTTCTTGTGATATAATAATAAAGCAAGGGTGAGCAATAGCCCACCAACAATAATATTTAACTGAATGATAATATATAACAGTTCAAAAGTATCTTTCAAACCATATGCCATGCATTTACGGAAATGATGCCAGAATAACATGAACGATGAAGTTACGAGGTAACTCAAAATGCATATATAGGTGGGAATATCTGCTATGTCAAAGATAAGCCAAATATTATCATTTATCATATAAAGAGGAACTTGCAAGGAAAATATTGCAATCCCAGTTATTAACATTTTTCGAAGTCCTACAACCTGAAAGAAGTCTCTTCGATACGTGTTGCGGAAGACACCGTCAACCTGAAAGAAGTCTCTTCGATACCTGTTGCAGGGAATTCCCAATTTGGGAGATGAACCAATACTGGAGTTATCACGCGCTAGCTGTCCCACTCCCTGATGATCAGTCGGGGATGGTACAGCCCAATATAGTTTACTACCAGTAGAAGGAAGAACTGACAGCTCCACTTGTCGATGGCCTTTAATAGTAACTCCCTGGCCAATGGTTAGGCCTTGTGATGGACCGCGCGACTCAGCCTCTTACACACGACTCCTAGTTCGAATAAATCCACAGCATTGAAACGTAGAGTTTGTCCTCCCTTCCCCAAGTGAAATACTTGTTGATAAGACTCCACAAAGTAGTCGTATCTAGTTGGAAAGGAAAATTCACCAACATTTCCCAAGCTTTTGCTTGTTAATGGATATCAACTTGTTCCAACAATCTTACCCCTCGAATGATGAGAAGGTACACACAGATTTAATGAGTCCATAGCAACCAAGTTGCGAGTGAAAAGGATAAATTATGACCGGGAAGTCAACAAAATAAATAACCTTTCTCAAGTAAGGTTCCCTTAGATTTTAAGAGATAGATTCGAGTGAAGAATGGAATCTTGAGGACCTTTTTTAATATAATATTACTCGTAGGACTCCGAAATATTTTCATAATATTTGGAGGTGAAAGAAAATCTCCAAATAATATAAATCATTTTAAAAAGAATTTAAAAGAATTAAATAAATATTCCAAGAATATTTATTAACTCAATAATAATTACGGAATATTATTAAATCTTAATATTGCTCGTAAGTAATCCTCGAATGAATATATAGAATTATTTACTAAATAAATCACTTCTTAAATGAACATTCAAAATAATATTCATTAATAATTAGACTCCAATAAGTATTTAAAATAATATTCAATAAATGAGTCAAACTTTAAATGAATATTTGAAATTAATATTTATTTAATAAATAATCTTCTAAATGAATATCCAAATAATACTCATTTAGTAATCAAAACTTTAAAGGAATAATCGAAATAATATTCCTTAAGTAAATAGAACTTCCAATGAATATTTTAAAATAATATTCATCAAGTACATAAAACCTTAAATGAATATTCGAAAGTAATATTCATTTAATAAATAACATTCTAATGAATATCAAAATAATATTCATTAAATAATCAACTCTAAATGAATATTCGAAACTAACATTCATTTAATATCTCTCGAATGAGGAAATACTCGAATAACATTCCTCGAAATATTTCCAAGTAATTGATACTTTATGGAAGTTTAATAACGTTTAATAATAACATTTCTCAAAATAAATAATAATCTGCCGTTGGAATCCCTCCGGGTTTCCACGACTATCTATATCTCAAAATACCGACTCCCGGTCTATATTTAAGAATGAATATCATATGCCCTTCGCTAAGGGTCTTACCGAAACAATCCGGCTTATAACTGATAATTCGTATCTAGTCTATAAGCCAATATTAATTCAGGGAACAGGTATCATAATATAATTTGACAATAGGCATGCATGCTATGGCATATGTAAGATGGCAATCACATATATATTATCACAACAACAGGTTCAAAGTTTTGAACACTTGCCTGGTAATTGGGTGTGGGTAGAGATAGCGTGTCCTGGGTCTGCTCGATGATCTATAAACAATCAGTACATTCGAGATTAACCACTTAACACCTTTTAAAAGTCTAAGTATAAACTTCACTTAAGTCGAAACACGTTTTCGAATTATCTCGTTATACACCTTTTAGTGTAATTTTTTTTGTTACCGATACGATCCGACATTTTTTCGTTATTACGACATGTCATCATACCCACCCTCGGTATATACTTAAGTCGTATAAGTTCTAAAGTCGATCGATTACGAACCGAGATTATACCTCGAGTTTTAATGTTCGTTTTCTAAGTGTTTTACCAAAGTTATAACCAAGCGGGTTTTTAGGGGTTCGTTCGCGTTTAACTTCGATTCAAACATTTTTATAAAATCGGAAAACGATCCGTTTGATATGTGGTTTTCTTTCATACCTTCCTTATGACCCCTAGTATTTATTTACCAAGATTCGCCACTGAGTAACATGCCTTACGAGGGTTCAATTGAAGTTACGAACTTTTACTTACGGTTCCGAACGAATTTTGGTAATTTGACCATAACTCCTAAACCGTAAGTCGGAATGTTTCGATTCTCACGCCAAAACGATCTATGGCTCGAGATCTACAAGGACCAGTCACAATATTACCAAGGTCAGGAAATTATAATAACTGCCATGCTTGGTTTTCTAAGTGTTAACAAAAATTCGGCATTACGACGGTTATAAATCGGACGTTCTAAAAATCGTAACAACACAACCAAGCCACACCGGGCATCAACACAATTCATAACCATGATTCTCACATCCACAAGTCCTAGAACCACTGATCTTAACCTCAAAATCATCAAGGACTTAAATCATGACTAAATAACTACTAAGAACAACTACATGATCATGTAAACATGCTTATACTAACATCATCACCAAATCTCATCTAAAACTTCATTAAAACTCAAAACAAAAACTTGGGTTCTTGAAGTTTATACCTTCCTTGGAGTGTGTATGCACTTATTAAGCCTTGTATAGTCCATAGATTTCCTTAACAAAGCTTAGATCATCCAAAGAAACAATAAAACTAAAGTTAGTTCTTAAAAATTACTATACATCATTTCAAAGATCTGCAAAAACGAGGCCCTTACCTTGCTTTCTTGGACGAGGCTCCTAAAGGAAAGTTTTAGAGCATCTAACCAGCTTTCCAACAAGCTAAAGAACACCAAATTTCATTGAGAAACGAAGGAGATATTGCTTTTTGAAAATCAGTCCAGAAACTGTCAAGCATCAGGACAGTTTGCTTCTCCAACTTGGGGAGGTGATTTGACTAGGCTATACTACATGGATTGCTATGAAATTTGGAGCGAATATTGCCCATAGAGTGGAGAGGCTTTGGTTAAAATTTGGTGATTTTATCATGGCTAAAATGGAGATATGAATTTTCTTCTCATGAGTGTTCTTGCTAGGCAGTTTGTACAAATGGAGAGAAATGAAGTTTGCTTGGTCTTGCTCTCGACAATAATGCATAAAGTGATGGTAATTGGATAATATCTCATCCAAAACTACTTTAATAAAGTGATGATGCAAGGGACTATGAAATTGGGTGGACAAGTTGTTAGGTCCAATATGTTTGTAGAAGGGGGGGTTGAATACAAACGGTACTGTTTAATCGAAATTTGTCCGGATAAATTTAATTTATATTTTGACAAATTTGAGCGGAATTAAATGAAACAAAATTCAAGTTGAATATAAAATTATATCTAGTACAGAATACAGTACAGAATTTATATCTAGTTAATAAAAACAAATTAGAAAATTCGACATGAATTTTTCCAGATTTGTTAATAAAAATCAAGATATAGATTAGGAGTAAAAACTCGCTAATATTACAAGAGTATCAAGTAAACAAGTTCTATCGGATCAGATATTAAAAATAAGATGAACTTGAATTTATACAAATTTATTTCTCTTGCTGTGTTGTTCTTCAATGAGAGAGAATGGAGTTTTTGTTTGTTGAAGATGATATGTTCTGTGTGTTGTGTTCTATTTGGCCGCCTGTCTTGAAATATTATAGTCATCTGCATCTTTTCTTTTTCATTTGTACTGCCAAGACAATCGGCAAGACAATCTGCTCTTCCAAGACAATCAATTTTGTACTGCCAAGACAATCGGCAAGACAATCCAAAACCACCAAGATAATCAATTTGTATTCCCAAGACAATAGGCAATACAATAGGCAAGACAATCCAAGCTTACCAATACAATCGGCAAGACAATTGAGATTGTCTTGTTAACATTAAAAATAACCCACTTGGCTGTAATGATTTGAATTGAATCAAATATTTGAACTGCTGTAAAAGAATCCCAGTTGCAGGATAGAAGGGTGTGCCTCACGCGCGCAAAATCCTTTAGATTTGGCGGGCGCGTGAACAACACGCGCTGTAAGGCGCGTCCGGTAGCTGTTGACAGGAACATGCAGGCTGTTTTCTTTTCCTTTTTGAATACATGCTTTGTTAACTTTTGTTTCCCTTTTTACTTTGCAACTCAGCACGACTTGTATATTTTTCTTTTGATTCTTGTTTTGGTCGACCACAACTGTCCACATAGCCTGCAACCTGTTACTTCTATTTTTTTATTTTTCTGTTTCTGTTTCTTTTCTTTTGTTTTTCTTTTGAATTTAATTTAATTAAATACTTAATCAATTAATCATTAAAATAAATAACGATTAATTAATTAATTAATTAAATCAATTCAGATTAATATATTAATTCAAAATTAATTAACATGATAATTAATTTAATAAATTAATTAATTCAATATGAATTAATTTATTAAATTAAACCAATTACATAATTATATTAATTAAAAGAGAATTAATATAAATCTTTTGACAGCTCAAATCTTTTTCTTGAACCACTGAAAGTAATAAAGAATTACCACCGGATTTTCGTTGACGCTCGATGCACGGTCTGGTTCATGAGCGACTAACTCTAACGGCTTTTCTTTATTTTTGGCTCTATGGCTGTGGTTAATGTCTTCTCTTAATATACCCGTCTTGATAGCTTGAACCACTGAAGTTAATGATAAACAACCACTGTTTAATGTTGACACTCGATGTACTGTCTGGTTCATGAGTGACTAACCGCAATGACTGTTCTTCATATATTGACTTTAAAATCTGGTTCCTTTTCTTTTCTTTTTCTTCTCTCTCTATTAATTCTTCTGTACTGTCTCTGTCACTATCGAAATCTCTGTCACTTTAAATGAATCCACTTCTTTAATGAATACTTCACTGAGGCTTGATCAGATGTCTGAACTTCTTTCAATGTAGCAATTCTTCAAGTCTGTAGATTGACCTTGATCTTTTTCTTCTGACAGATAATACAATCTGAGATTCCTTGTGACAGTCTATATACTATTTACTATTACAATCTTGTTTAAGTTGAGTTGTATCCTCGAAATACAAATAGGCTACATCATATGCCTTTCAATCTCCCCCTATTTGTTTGTTAGACAATAACAAGCAAATACCTAGAGGATAACTCAACTACCTCACTTAAATAAGAAAAAGATAAAACTTTTAAGAACTAAGTAAATAATAAAAAAAAATTTCTCTGGTTTAGATTTAACAATTCCAGAATCTTCAGTTGATGAAATGATAGATGATTGTTCCTCTAGCACTAAACTAATCTTCAATAGATAACTCATCTTCATTTCTGATTCTTCATATCTCTGCCTGATAATCCTTCACATCTTACTTTGGTGATTATCAGCAGTTCTTGATTTACAACCACTTCCCATTTCTGACACAGCTTTTCTCACTAAAGAAAAATAGTTGTTCCTACTATATAGACAATGGTGAATCAATACCATTTCTATAACTTCTGGGAAATTTACTACTCTTCCACTTAGCCTTTATACATAGTACGTTGAAAGACTAATAGAATAGTATTGTGATGTAATTTTCCTTATATCTCCACTTTCATAACAAATGAAAGTTCTTTTGCTTCTTCATCTAAGGCTCCCCCTTAGAAACTAGACTTGCTTCTCATCCTAAGCACAGTCTTTAATGCTCCCCCTTTCTAACTCACTCTTCTTTTACTTGTACCCCAATACTTCTCCCCCTTAGTTGAGTATATCCTACTAAGGTAAGCTTTAAGCTTGAATATATCTTTTTCAATATATCTCTCCCCCTTAGTTGAGGAATCCTCCATTCAACTAATTGACAAAGTAGTTGATACTAAATTGTTACCAATTTATACCAATCGTTAGAGTACATTGAAATCAATTGATAAAACTTTGTTAGAAAGGAAGTTTCATTTTCTTCCTCACTGTGAGTGTGTGATAGTGTTTAGTGTACCTCACAAGTGTTTCACTCTTCTCTCCACTCATTTGTTTTGAGTGCCTCACTTCTCTCTTTGTTTACACTCTTGCTCACTAATGTTTCACTCATTGCTCCAACATCCTTTATTGTACCTGCAAGGAAAAATCACCCTAGCCCCTTCAAGAGAGGTCAGTGGTGGTGCAATGGGAGTTCGCAAATCCCAAATCCTCGTTGGACTCGTCAGACGAATCTGAGTCATGATCTACAAGTTGCTAATTTTCCCTTTTTAGGGTTTTCAGATTTGAATTCTGAGAAGGTAAACAATTATCTATAAATTTAGCATTGAGATCAAGATTCCCTTCTAATGTCTGTGAAGACATCACCTTGTTAAACTCATCAGGTAAAATCTGAATCATAGTTCACAAGTTGCCGATCCGCACCTATGTCAGATCCGTTACCCGTAGGATCCAGAGATGTTCCCTCTGGGGAGTTAGATAATGATCTTGTTGAATTTTGCATTTGAGATCAATACCTTCTCTCGAGGTCTGTGAAGACTCTTGATTCATTAAAGAACCTTTAACTTATAATCATAACCGTAAAATGGTTGGATTACAGGTTTTCGTCAATTCATCCTTAGTGTGTGCAATCTCACTTTGTGCATATGAAATATTTTGGATAGTGTATAAGGTAGTGACTCTCCAACTGAATATCCCACACATCCTTGTTTGCTGCATCAAGTGCAGTTACTCCCTGGTGACCTCTAGTCTGATAGGTTACTTCCATTTAGGGGGTAAGATAGAATGTGTTTGAGTTTGATTTAAGTCTGGGACAAAAGTTGTTGGGTTTACAACCTTATGACTAAACATGTGAGAATACAAAATTCCATTTAGATGAACCTGCATCACAGAATATGAGCAACATAGAGATAGAATGCATTTTTAACATTGAAAAGTTTTCTGAGAAAATATTGCATTTATCTTAAGAGAAATGATATACAGTTGTGATTTCATAAGGTTTACAATGTAAGAAATCACAGCTGTAGAAAGAGATTTTGAATTTAGGAAGTTAAAGAGATCCTGAGCCGGTTTTACTAAACAAGAACATAGGCACAAATCCAATTAATAAGTATTAATCGAATCAATGTATGTTAATGTTTAAACCGATACAAACAAAACTATTTTATCATGTTTTAGGTCCTGTAAGATAGATACCAACTATTAGAAATTGTTAGCACTTGATAGGTCTTGTCTTCCAATTGTTAGATCCTGAAAATCAAACATTAGTTCTTAACCAATTGTATAGACACATACCAATTTGATACCAACATTGGTCAATTGTTAAGTCCTTAACACGAAGATCTGTTAACAGCAATCACAAAACAAAGATTTATACTTAAACTGCAGGTTTTGTGTGTGTTAATAAGAAGAACAACAAAAGAACCAAGTACAGGGACCTGTTTGTAAGTTTTGAAAGTATAGTGACTAAACTGTAAAAACTATACAAACTATTTATATACACATGAAAATAATATTCAAAAATAAAAAATAATATACATAATAATTATACAAAATAAAAACTAGAAGTAAAGAACATTCAAATAAAACTAAATAAAGAAGAAAAATTTGAATTAATCATAAAAATAATAAAACTATACATAACTTAATAATTTACAAAACTTAAACTATAAACGAACATACGACTAAAATAAAAAGACAAACACTACAAAACATGTTAACTAAGATTAACATTTAAAAATTATAATACATGTACAAAAACATTAAGTATATACAAGAGTATTTATAATAGGTTAGCAAATCCATATATTTTCTGACAAAACAACTTTCTACTAGAAAATTATTTAGAGAGAAAATATGATTTAATAAACTATCAAAAATATTGCAGCTATTTTAAAATAATGAAATTTTCAATAAAAATATCTTCCTCAAAAATTCTAACTAGAGAATTAGAGAAAAATATTTTTAGAGAAAATTATTATTCTAAAATAAAGAAACATGGATTAAAACATTAGAATGATTATGACAATTCTTATAGAAAGATGATAAGATAGAATTCGAAAAGAATGTCATACCAGTTACTTAGCACTCAAACCTTGGCACCAACTTCCACGTTTCTTGTTGTTCCAGATTCACAATTGCTTTCTCAGATTCCTTAGATTCTATACCTTGATTCTGAGAGGCCCTTTTTGTTCTTACTACAACATCTGGATCACCAATGATCAGCTCTATTCCAAACACACTGTCTGAGAAAGTTGGATCTTGATGAATCACCTTGTTCTTCATTGTGATGTTGTGTTTGACTAGTGAATCCTTTGTTTACTTCCCTCGAGTTATTGCGAGAATGACTTGATGATTATTTTCCAGTGACATTGGTATTGCCAAAAACAAAATTGTTTCTACCACTATCACTTGGATAATTATCATCATTAACATTTTAATCTTATGACTTCAAGGCAACTCCTCGATAACAACAATTGTTAACTCCTAACAACTGTTTGTTGGTAGACAATCTTGGTTCTAAAAATAAAACTTGATTACCAAGACTGTCTTGTCTGCAATCTTAGAAATAATTTTCTAAGTCCAATACACCTTGATCCATAGTATAAAACATTTATTATCAAAGTGATTTAAAGCTTGCAAATAAGCATAAAAATTATTCAAAGTAATTGAACTATGGTAACTTTAGATATTACAATATCCATAGTTCTACTTAGAGAATTTTTTATATCATGTATAATAATATGAGTGAATTGTAAAAGATATAACAATGATTACTTAGAGGAGTTCTAAGTAATTTCACACATACCAATACATCTCACAATTAGTTAGTAAATAGAATTCTAACTAAATATCATTAACTGATTTAAGTCAAAATTTCAATACAACCAATTGTTAGAACCATAATATTAATTATAGTGAATTTCTGAAAATGGAGCATTGATAAAATTCACTAGAATTAACATCTCACAACTAATTGAAGACCAATACAGATTACGTCCAAATTAGTTATGTTGTTTATTTATTTTAATAAATATAAGGTACAGAGCAAATACTAAATTGAATTGCTTCAAGTCCGTAACCCATATAAATCAAAATAAATAATTAAATACTAAATCTCCATGAGTTAGATTTTAGCATTTAAGTGTTTAAACTATCCTTAAATAATCACCACTAAAATATGTTGCAATTATACACATGGCAATCATTCAACAGATAATTTTCAGCGTGAGGTCTGGATGTAAATAAGTTCACAAGTCCTTTCAATACAGACAATTGAAAACTTGTGACCTTACTTAAGAATTACTTAACAGATGGGATTTACAATCATATAGCATTAATAAAATCCCAAGTTTACAAACCAATCTTGAAAAATTAATTTCATCAAGTGATTTAGCAAACATGTCTGCAAGTTAATCTTAATTAAAGACATGTTCTCTCAAAAGAATTGATACCTTATGCAAGTTGCTTAGTCCTTGAGTGTTCCACAGAGTTGTTGGAGATGAAATTGATTCCTTGTGTTCTCCTGCTTTCGTACAACTCATTTGATCTGTCTCTATGTAGCAAAACATGTCAGAACTGATGTCTCTAGGGTACCATCTCCATAGATTTGGGTCCAACTTAACACATCTGAAAATCAAGTGTAATAACTACAAGAATAGATTCTCAAGAATCCACTTGGGACCATGCACATTTGCATATTGAGAATAAAATATGTGTGCAAATGATCTATTAGCAATTGAATAAGATAATGAGCTGATAATTCCTCTATAGCCTGATTAGGTCCTAATTAGAAGATCCTGAACTTGTTGGGTCAAATATCTCTAGAGTACCATTTCCTCAGATCCGGGTCCATCTTAAGATTTTTGATAACCAACTTGTTAGATCCAAACTAACAGGTCAAAATCCAACTATAGTGAGGTGTTGGCATGTAGTCTTGACAGATCTAGAATCTTCTGAATAGAAACAAAAGATCTTTGACTTATTTTTATTGTCATCATTCTTTTGGCTTACTGAAGTAAATCAAAAGAATTGCAACTTTACCAACATCAAAACAGCAAATATCTTGATACCAATTTATAGCTAGTAGACCAACATATAATATAATCAAGATATCATTGCACATATATATCATTTATGTTTGTGCCTAAGTATGTAGAGAGTTCTATGAATATGACACCAATTATTAAAAGATACCAACTGTTAAAGATTGATACCGAATATTAAATTATAGTTAGGGTGTCATACCATGTCTTCCATGCTTGCTTGAGAGTGATGATACCAGTTTATATTAACCTGTAGAGATCTTCAATTATCTCACCAACCAGGAGTGCACTTGTTCACATTCCTCTAGCATCCAGATTCAGTAGGTCTAGATGTCCATTATAATCTTGAATGTGCAGCAGGTGCCTGATATCCTCAAGTCTTGTCACTGGTGCTTCTTGTCAAATATACTGTTTGATCAAATTGTAACCTAGCATCCAGTTTGGCTTTGTCCCTCATAACAATGCCTTGACATCATCCAGTTAAACTTCTAGTTATCCTTAAACCAAATACAGCCTTGTTGTTTGGTCTGGATACCAGCTTCCCTTCAATCTACCTTTTGTAGTGATTGAGATCATCTTGCATTGCAATCACTCAATCTGAATCTTTCAGAGCTTTTGTAGCTTTCTTAGTTTCTTCTAAAAGAAGACTAAAGAAATAATCATTAGTACTTGAAGCTCTGCTAGTCTTTTACTTCCACCATTAGAAACACTAAGAACTAGGACAAAGAATTAATTGAGTCAACATTCTTTATCTTGGCAGACATGTTCTCATAGTGTCCTTTGACTTTCAATGTGGTGTTGAGTTGACTAGTTGATCCTTCTTTTGCTCCCCCTAAGCTGTTGCTGGGTTTACATGAAGATTCTCAATGTTGACATTGCTTGGATCTGAATCATCATTACCATTGACAGCTGGGAGCTAGAAGTCGTTGAACATCACTAAGACTTTCAATCACCTTCTGTTGATTAATAACAATCACCCTGTAGGCTGTTGACTCCACTGAGTAACCAAGGAAATTAACCTCTTGAGCATTAGCAGATAGCTAGGATGCTCACTTTCATTTAACATTACAAAACAATTTCCTTCATACTTGTGGGGTCTTCCTATATTCCTTACTGATCAAGGTTTAATCATGTCAGTAGCAAACTATTGACTGCTTCAGCATTAATACTCTTGAAGGTGCAGAAATCATCCAGAACACTAATTGATAGGTCCTGTAATCTGATCTCCAAGTTGTCATAGTCAGTTTTGCTTCCTGACACTCTTCTAGATATGATCAATAACCATCAGTGGTGTCTTGTCTTCAGATTGTTTGAACAACAACTTGTTTGTGGAGAGAAGTCATCAGTCATCACACTTAAGTATATTTTTCCTTGATGTAGAACTTCTGTGTGATTCGTTTTGACTTCCCTTTATGACATGCCTCATAATTTTATTTTACTTTAATTCCAGATGAGGCAGTCTCCTTTACTGATTCGATTTCTAAGAAAGAATCTCTTGATATGACATTCAAGTGAGAGAGCTCCTTATGTCATAGCTGAACTCCTGTCTGATGAAGCATTAGATTTGACCTTGTTGACTTCACCTTTGACTGAGATTCCATGTCAACTACAGATAAGTTCTCTTTCCTTAATCCTCGAACAGTAGGCTCTTCATCTTGTAAAAGATGCTTTATTACTTGACAACATTCCTTGGCTATTTAATAACCTTGACCCTAGGTCATACCCTTGCTGTTGTCTCCAAGGGATGAACCACTTGGCCAGATACCGTCACCACTCTTGATAGCAGGGCTCTATCTTCGGTCATATGCCTTGAACATCCACTGTCCAGAATCCACATAACACGATGTACCTGTTACACACCCTGCAATACCAAAACAGTTAAACCCTTTTTGGGACCTAAATTTGATTGGGTCCGGAATACTTGAAGTATTGGCCTTTGTCAGGCAAAACAACATTCTTAATCTTCATAACAGCATTTTTTAAGGGGACTGGACATTTAACCCTATAAACAGCTTTGACAATCTTTGATTTCATCTTGGGTATCCATGTCTTTTTAACAGCAATAACATTTGTTTCACTGACTGGACAGACCTTGTAAACAGCCTTAGTAAAACTTTGTTTAGGCTTTGGTACAAATGTCTCTCTCCTAACATAAGGAGGACTAGCAGTCTTTGATCTAACATTTTTATTTCTGTTCATATGTTGTCGAGGAGCAGTCTTATTATCACATGCATGATTACCATTAAAGTAAGCAGACATCACATTAAAAGCACAAGACATACAATTGACAACACCACATGCTTTATGATTAGAATCAATGATAGGCATGTTACTCATGTTAGACATGTTATTGTTCTGCTTCAACTTATTACCTCCTAATCCAGTCTTAGGAGAACTAGTTGTTTCAACAACCTTGACTGGCACATTAGGTACATCTTTCTTGGAAGAAACATTTTCTGGATTAGTGTCCTCAACAGATTTAGCCTTAACAAAGACCGTGACATCTTTCTTGGATGAAACATTCTTTGGATTAGCGTTCTTAACAGATTTATCCTTAACACATTTATCCTTAACAAAGACTGTGCCATTTGCACTATCCTCATTTCTCATTTCTTCCTGAATAACCATAGAAAGAATATCTGGTGGTCCAGTATCAGATTTTTTAAATAGAGGTTCTTTAACATTCTTGAGTACATGTGGTATACCCCTTTCTTTAGCACTAACAGGGTTAGGGGAATTTATGCCCAATGATCCAACAGCTTCATTGTAGCCATACCCTATACCTGTTGTTCGTTCTACAGATTGTTTGTTAAAAAACTCTTTGGAAACTTTAACAGAATTATAACAAGCCCTGACCTGTGTTTCAAGTTCAGTAATTCTAGCCATTTGTTTGCCTACAACTTCTAGAATAGCTTTTTCCTTTTTATTAAGCATTTTTATTTCATCTCTTTGTTGATCTTGATTAATATGCACCTTTTTCAATTCTGACACTTCATTACCAAGATTAGTGCTTAACAGATCTAGTCTTCTATATTCAGTTTGTGCATTACCTAATGAATTACGAAGACTACGAATCAGCTCAGTGTCAGTAAGAGTTACCGGTGTGGTGTAATAAGTTGATGATTCAGCATTTGCCACCAGTGCAAAGTTTCCAACTTCTTCATCTTCACTGTCTGTGTCATCCCAGCTTTTGCCTTGTACCACATAGGCCGTGTTTGTGTTCTTCTTACCAGATGCATACTTTCTCCTTGCATCTTGTTCAGGTCGATGACACTCAGTTGGAAAGTGTCCAAGTTCATTACATTTAAAGCACCTAATCCTGCTTCTGTCTACCATTCCAGTTTGGTAGCCACCCCTTGTGCTACTTGAGGAAGAACCTCCTCGCTGGAATCTATTGTAGTTAGATTTGAACTTGAACTTGGGATTCCTCCTAACTCTGAAGTTACTGAATTGCCTCACCATCATAGCCATTGACTCATCTTCCAACTGATCCTGCTCTTCCAATGAGTAGAAATCTCCACCATCCTGACTGACAGGTGTATGACCAATCTCAACTTCAACCTGTTCCTTATCAGTGCTGCAAGGTTGAACCACCTTAGCTTCCACTTGCTTTGGAGTCTCAACCACTAGAGCTGTAGAAGAGCTTGGAACCCTACCTTCACCATGAATTTCTTTCTGTTGAACTTGTTCCAACTCATAGGTTTTCAAAATGCCGAAGAGCCTTTCAAGAGTAATTTGATTCATGTCTCTGGCTTCTCTAATGGCAGTTATCCTATGTTCTAGGTGAGTAGGCATGGTCAGTAGAAACTTCATGTTAATCTCCTTTTGTGTATATTGCTTGCCATGGATTTGCAAGTTGTTGATTATTTTGTTATACCTTTCAAACACTTCCTGAATGCCTTCATTAGGGCCAGCTCTAAAGTGTTCATACTCAGAGATTAAAATTTGAAGTCTGTTTTCCCTGACTTCATCAGTTCCTTCATTAATAGTCTCAATAGTTTCCCACATATGCTTTGCAGTTTTACAATTCATCACATGACTGTACATCACAGCATCTAGGGAATCTAATAGTATGAGTCTCAAATTTTTTTCTAGTCCTGCATCCTCTTTTTCATCAGGAGTATAAGACGCAGGGTCTTTTTCATGGGTTCTAGCAGGTGTTGTAACAACTCCATCAGTAACAACTTTTTGTTCAATGACCATAGGAATTTTAGGTCCATTTTTCAGAACACCCAAATATTTAGAATTTGTAACATCAAGAAACAGCTCCATTTTATTTTTCCACATATCATAATTATCTTTATTAAAGATAGGAATCTTAACAAGGACTTTTGAAGACATGATGAATTTTTAAGTGAGTTAAAAATTCGAAATTGATTTTTGACTGAATAAAAATAGGATCTTGATTTGTGTATCAATCAATAGGCTCTGATACCATTTGTTAGGTCCAATATGTTTGTAGAAGGGGGGTTGAATACAAACGGTACTGTTTAATCGAAATTTGTCCGGATAAATTTAATTTATATTTTGACAAATTTGAGCGGAATTAAATGAAACAAAATTCAAGTTGAATATAAAATTATATTAACTTGAGGGGTTTGTTACAAATACAGTACAGAATTTATATCTAGTTAATAAAAACAAATTAGAAAATTCGACATGAATTTTTCTAGATTTGTTAATAAAAATCAAGATATAGATTAGGAGTAAAAACTCGTTAATATTACAAAAGTATCAAGTAAACAAGTTCTATCGGATCAGATATTAAAAATAAGATGAACTTGAATTTATACAAATTTATTTCTCTTGCTGTGTTGTTCTTCAATGAGAGAGAATGGAGTTTTTGTTTGTTGAAGATGATATGTTCTGTGTGTTGTGTTCTATCTGGCCGCCTGTCTTGAAATATTATAGTCATCTGCATCTTTTCTTTTTCATTTGTACTGCCAAGACAATCTGCTCTTCCAAGACAATCAATTTTGTACTGCCAAGACAATCGGCAAGACAATCAAAAACCACCAAGATAATCAATTTGTATTGCCAAGACAATAGGCAATACAATAGGCAAGACAATCCAAGCTTACCAATACAATCGGCAAGACAATTGAGATTGTCTTGTTAACATTAAAAATAACCCACTTGGCTGTAATGATTTGAATTGAATCAAATATTTGAACTACTGTAAAAGAAGCCCAGTTGCAGGATAGAAGGGTGTGCCTCACGCGCGCAAAATCCTTTAGATTTGGCGGGCGCGTGAACAACACGCGCTGTAAGGCGCATCCGGTAGCTGTTGACAGGAACATGCAGGCTGTTTTCTTTTCCTTTTTGAATACATGCTTTGTTAACTTTTGTTTCCCTTTTTACTTTGCAACTCAGCACGACTTGTATATTTTTCTTTTGATTCTTGTTTTGGTCGACCACAACTGTCCACATAGCCTGCAACGTATTACTTCTATTTTTTTATTTTTCTGTTTCTTTTTCTTTTCTTTTGTTTTTCTTTTGAATTTAATTTAATTAAATACTTAATCAATTAATCATTAAAATAAATAACGATTAATTAATTAATTAATTAAATCAATTCAGATTAATATATTAATTCAAAATTAATTAACATGATAATTAATTTAATAAATTAATTAATTCAATATGAATTAATTTATTAAATTAAACCAATTACATAATTATATTAATTAAAAGAGAATTAATATAAATCTTTTGACAGCTCAAATCTTTTTCTTGAACCACTGAAAGTAATAAAGAATTACCACCGGATTTTCGTTGACGCTCGATGCACGGTCTTGTTCATGAGCGACTAACTCCAACGACTTTTCTTTATTTTTGACTCTATGGCTGTGGTTAATGTCTTCTCTTAATATACCCATCTTGATAGCTTGAACCACTGAAGTTAATGATAAACAACCACTGTTTAATGTTGACACTCGATGTACTGTCTGGTTCATGAGTGACTAACCGCAATGACTGTTCTTCATATATTGACTTTAATATCTGGTTCCTTTTCTTTTTCTTATCTCTCTATTAATTCTTCTGTACTGTCTCTGTCACTATCGAAATCTCTGTCACTTTAAATGAATCCACTTCTTTAATGAATACTTCACTGAGGCTTGATCAGATGTCTGAACTTCTTTCAATGTAGCAATTCTTCAAGTCTGTAGATTGACCTTGATCTTTTTCTTCTGACAGATAATACAATCTGAGATTCCTTGTGACAGTCTATATACTATTTACTATTACAATCTTGTTTAAGTTGAGTTGTATCCTCGAAATACAAATAGGCTACATCATATGCCTTTCACAAGTGTTGAAGATTTTGTGGTGTTAAGGCTAACCAAGTGGTTTGCTTGCTAAGGACTAGTTTAATCTCTAAGTATGCTAGTTGCATGAGTCATCACTTGGTTTGCTAGATATTTTCCACCACTACATGCATGTATCTTGATTTCCTTCTTGTTTCTTTGTCCGGTTATTGCTCGTTTCGATTGATTGTTCGTAGGAATATCTCACGGATTTCTAATTAGGGTTTACCGGGAATCTTCTTAATATTAATACTATCATTCTCCATCTTTCTTACTAACTTTCAAATTTATATTCTTTAAATCCCTTCGTTAAATTCTTAAGTCTTTCAGTGTCCAGGGAACTCTCGGAGAAAATAAAAGTGCGGTTTTTCAGAATCCGACAGCTTTTACATACATTTATTTTCCTCCTGGATCACTAATACGAACTCGAAAATCCGTTCCGAATACTTTTATATAGTGTCGTCTCATAATATTCTTACTTCCACCAAAAACACTATTCATTCTTTATTCTTCCTTTATTCCCTATATTTATGACAATGTCCTTGTTCTTTCTCGAGCGGTCCTTAACCCTTTCACGGAACTACTGGACTAACCGTTATCGATCCGGATGACATGAGAATATTCTCCTGCTCGGAATTGCCATATCTTATTCCCCTAGGAGATAGATTATTCTTACCTAAGTTGTCAACCATTAGCATTCTTTATGGCATAAAAACATTTGAATCCAAATCTATTCCTTTCATTCATTATCTCAATCATTACATCGTAGTCGTAATCACTATTCACCATTACCTCAGTACATAATAAAAAGTTTTAATTATATCCAAAATTTAGGGTTCTTACATAATTCAAATAACATCACACATTTAGCACTTCACCATGATCTAGTTAATCAAAACTCGAATACAATCATAAAAATTTGAACCGTAATAAAACTTCGCACGTAGTAATTTATCCGAACTTGACAATTTCCGAAAATTCAACTAAACAATTCTTCTCTCGAAATAATTCACTTTAAATCCTTTTTTATTAAGTACAATTTATTTAAAGGAAATATTTAAGAAAATTTGACATGACTTAATCGTAAATACGACTAGCCCAACAGCACAATCAACACATGAATTTCGATTTAACTCGAAAATATACACTTCATCTCCATTAATCAAAAACTGCTAATTAAACAATCATCCTGTTAACTTAGTCACCAATCAAAAACAAGATACAAAATTCAAAACTCAGAAACCAAAACTCATAAAACAACCTATAACAACTTAGTAACAAGGCTAAATAACGAGTGCTTACCAGCCGAGAACCAGTGCTACAAAATGGCAAGAACCAGTGCTTACCAGCCGAGACAAAACCAACGGGGATTGGAAATCGGTATTGAGAGGGAGAGCTCAAGAAATTTCTAGAGAACTATCTAAACAAGCAGCTGCTGGGTTTCTTAATTTAGGGATTTGGGGAAAATGGGGGTTTAAAATGGGAAAGAGGGTATGAATAATATGGGTATTTCACAATTTGAATTTTTAATAAAACATCCCCTTAAATAATATCATAAATTGCGAAATAGGTAAAATGTCGAGGTAAAATAAATTTTATACTTTTAAAAAGGTGAGTATAAATTTAGGAATACATTCATATTTTTTTAAATATTTTTATGATCAAAAATGGATTAAATATGAATTTTACAAGTTTTGATGCTTTAAATGCAATATAACTTTTAAAATTATTTTAAAATACCAAAACACCCAAATTAATTCATCCAATAATTTTAAAACTAATTAAATATATAAAGATAATATTACAAAAGGTTTCATGATTTTTGAATACTCCTATGATTTTATAAAAAATTTCAAAGATCAATAATGGATGATTTAAATAGATTAAAATCTTCAAAAATTCAAATAAAATTACACGGACCCACATTTCACATATTCATCATCCTATAAGTACGTAAACATGATGTCACATAAATTCAATCCTAAAAAAATTTCACCTCATATAATCCACATTTAATATTAAATAATAATAATTATAAATACGAAATTTCTAAGGCGTTATACAAGGTCTCAATCCCGTCGGCTGAGCACTCGTAGTCTTTAGCTACCAAAACCAGCATGACAATAATGAGTTTGAACATTCTCGATTTTAACCATCACTGAGCAACACATGCCTCAACAACAGTATAAACCTCGAATTAGTTTACAATAATTTGATGAAAAATGCTCTTTGAAAAATATTAATAAAGACGAAAAATATTAAATTAAATTAATTTTAAAAGAATTAAACACATGAACAATAGGTGAGGAAAATAAACAATGACAGAATAATTTGAGAATGAGTGTTTGTAAATTAATATGAGAAAAATGTCACTGGAAATAAAAATGAAAGGTATAGGCACCAGCAAAAAGATCTAAAAGGAACATTGTATATTTAACAGAAAAGGTTCGCAATTATTCAGAATAAATATGAAGAATACAGTTACTTGCAAGAAGGAATTTCAAAAGAACAACAATAAATAATACAAAAAGTTTCATATCACTTGAACAATAAGTGAGGGATAGTAAACTTGTCTCAATATATGAAGTTTCCAATTTCAATACATCAACTCGTTATTCACTTTACAACCGTCTCTACTTCTTTATACATTGCCTCTGCTCGGCTAACCACTCATCTTTCCTCCATAATTCCTTAGTCTCTAATTGAGCACACTCGTCAACTTCGATAAATGTCTTCCTTCTCAAAATTCCATCTACTCTCGTACTGGCTCTAAACCGGCCCCTTATTGGTACCTATATAAAAGTAAAGTACTACTTCAGTACGCTTATAACCTTAATTGTCTAATTCTGTTCTACCCAAACGCGTCCTATACGCTTTATAACTTAACACATATAGCATATACAGATCATATTCTCGAAATAATAACAAACAATCACAAAATCATATAAGCACTTAGCACGTAATAATAATTTACACTTATATTACATAACACACATATAACGTTTTCACACCAAAAATCTTTATCAAAATACGATAAGGGTCATAAAATAATTCTAATAAAAATTGGACAACACCTCCTTTAAAATATGGCCTAACCTGTCGAATGTAATCAACCCAATCAGAAATCAAGACATCCTTGCTTCAGTACTAACTCAATACAATCTCATAATCTTCATAATTATACTAATATACACAATTTACAACTTCTGACAACCCGTGCTTCACATAAACATACACAATTGCACTACTCACAATCTGACTAGGATGTCCTTATAACTTCCTTAAGCCTTAAAACCAATTTAACATCCTTAATAATGATTTAACAATTCTAGTTATCACTCTAGGCACAACATGCAATTTATTTTACTACTAAACAGTCTTAGAGCAATTAACAATAAAATCACATACAACTCAGTACCATACTAATCATCAATTAACAATTCATATAGCTCAAATACTATTCCAGCTAGTACTATATATATTATACTCGAGAAATGTATAAATAATATTTTTAGATAACGTATAATTTTTAGAAAATTCGGGCAACATCTCCCTTGAACGGGCAACTACCAATTGGTACACAGCCGACACAATAAAATAATTTCGAACATACATAGATAAATGCACTCAAATTTTAATTTCAACTTTACATAATTTAATTCACATCAAAATTTCCACTAAAACATCCAACTTGATCCCCTAAATCAACACGTCAATATGTAAATTAATTACCAATTTAATCCGAAATAAAATCATATAATTCGGAATTAAACAT
Organism: Saposhnikovia divaricata; assembly: GCA_036435485.1. Lineage (NCBI taxonomy): Eukaryota > Viridiplantae > Streptophyta > Magnoliopsida > Apiales > Apiaceae > Saposhnikovia > Saposhnikovia divaricata. Next base: position 109,753,963 of record CM071599.1, on the reverse strand, counting down.
CCACAATTCAACTAACTAGCAAATATAAATCACGGAATCATTACATCATAATTATAGGAACACTTTTACAAATTCACTGAATTTACTGAACAATCATCGAATATCTCGGGAAAATATACGAACCCACTGAACCAATCACAGCCTTATGGAAACACAGCCACACTCGACACACCCTTTGAACACAACATTTCAAGCACAACTAGCATATACGCACACACAATCATCATATATACATACACTGCCATACAACAATACCCACAATTCTGAACACCCGTAATAATTCAAACTGTGATTTACACACATCACACAAGCTGCTATTACAGAAGGAGGGAAAGAACGAACAGAGGAGAATACAGGGGAGGAAGAACAGATTTTCCATAACACTCATGGTGTCAACAAAATTACACACACGCACGCATCATACCAGCATCGACACTCACCCCCACACAACATGGCTCACGCGGTAACACAGCCACAACACCCATGGTTGCAGGACAGCGGGGAAGAAACATAAAGGAGTGGGGAGAGGAGATGGGTTTTCACCATAAGACTGAATAAACACAAACTTGAAGGAGATGGAGAGATTCTCGGTGGTGTTCCAACAACCCGCAGGAACTCACCTATACGTACACACTGTCACAAATGGCCCAGTTGGGAAGGTCATTAAATATTTATTGGGTTGAGGATTCTATTGGGCCGCGTTCTAAACTTATAATCCCATTACATTAGCCTGTTAGGTTATGTTATCCCTATATATATATATTTGTACCGTGGTCTTGGAAAGGCATTGGAAAATGAACAATTAATTTTATCTTGTCTTTTACTTTCTTGTTATTTCCTTTTGTTGCATTTTATTCATGTATTCACCACCTCCAACTGCCGAGATCATGAAAATTGGTATCCAGAGCCAGGCTATCCTCGGCACGGTGAGCCCAATTCAAACTCCAAACCCTAACTGGTATAATCCGTACCAGTATACACCACCTTATTTCTACCACCCATCTTATCCATCACCGAAATATACACCTCAAACACCACCTCTTTTCTCCTATATTCAAACATCACCTCTTTTCTATGCACCACCGTACACTTGATAAGTGCATATTTTTGCATATTTTATTTACCTATTTATTGCTTGAACTCGTGTTTTAATAATTTATTTTGTTGCATTTCAGGTAAATCGTAAATAAATAAAGAAATGACAAAATAAATAAATAAAGTGCAAGGAAGGGAAAAAGGAGGAAGAAAAAGGACCAAAAATGAAAGAAGGAAAAGAATTAGGAGCTTGGAGCAAAAGGAATATTTCAAGACAAGTGGAAGGTGGAGATCATCCCAACACATTAGAAAAGTGTATGGCCAAGATCAACTCTTCAAAGCTTAAGGGGGAAGGAAACAAATAGATGGCTAGGATTTCACCACCACACAACCCAAATGTATGGTGGGGATTTACCCAACACCCCCCTTAACCCTAATTCCTATCCTATAAATACCCCCTCACCCCCCTTGTGTTTAGTAACTTAGATTTTAGGGTAGTTTTAATTTCTTGTATTTTCTTTAGTTTCAAATCTTGTAAACACTTTTTATTTTAATGCAAAAATTCCGTTTCCTTTAATTTCTCGTCTTGTTCTTTCGTAAATAAAACCAAATTTTAATTCAAATAAAACCAAATTTTAATTCAAATAGTGATAATTCAAAATTTAGTTTTCTTTAAGTAACTTCTTAAAATAAATTCTAGTTTTATTTGACTTTAGAATTGCTTAGAATAATTTTTAGATTAATTTTGTTTTAAAATAAATGTTAGATTAATTAGAATAATTTAGAATTAGGAATTAAATAGTATAAATCCGAATTTTCCAAAACCACTTGTCCTAATTCGATTAAATTGAAAATTAAGGAATGCGAATAACTTAGTCCCTTTGGAACGAATCATTAAATTTTACAACGAAACGAATTGTGCGCTTGCGATTCAAATTTAAATCTTTATTTTTAGCACAACAAGTTTTTGGCGCCGCTGCCGGGGACTAATTATTTTTCGCGGTTAATTTTTAATTTTTCGAGTTAGTTTTATTTCTTGTCTTATTTTTTTTATTTCATTCTTTTTAGGAAAGCTTGAGATTTCGGAACTCTTCTCAACGAAGCGTGGAAAAATTGGAATTTATGGAGAGCAAGCTTCGGTAACCGTATCTCACTCTTTTCGTTTTTTTTATTATTTTTAGAAAAATACAAAAAATCAAAAAATTCAAAAAATCACAAAAAAATTTAAAAATCAAAAACCCAAAAAAAATTAGTTGTAAATACATAATTGTTTCATCATGCATTCAACACGTAGGTGCACATCATGCTAGATTTTATTTTTTTGTTTTAAAATTTTTCGTACCTATAATTGTGGTGATCGCTGGAGGACCCCAAGGTACGTTAAATTCTTTCTTTTCTTTAGTTAGATCACGTAGTGTAAGCATCCATATTTGTTTATAATTTTTGTATATATCATTGTTTGTTGCATCATTTTGTAAATAAACATTAAGGGCAAAACCACTACAAGACAAGGGAAGAGATTTCATCACTCTTTCCTTAGCCCAAAAACCATTAATTTCAACATTTTGCATCGCCTAGCCTTTTAATAAAATTAATTAGACATTTGCCCCTAGGATTTCGCGCTCAATTAGGAAGGTGCCTAAAAATAAACGTAATTAAGACTTATTCACGACCTTCAGTGTCTAAGGTTCGCCTGGCTGTTAAGATTCGGTGTCTAAGTGACGAGTTTGGCCTCTTGGCAATGCCTGCTCTAATCTGGCCGAATCGGTCTGAATAATTCTTAATTTACGGAATTTTTTGTGTGTCTTAACGTTATGAGCAATGTCTAGTTATTTTATTTAGGGAACCTAGGTTAGATTTTTCTTTTGATTTTTCACCATTTATTTTGTGTGTTTCATTTTCGCACTTACGTGCTACGTGGTTTTATCTTTGATCAATCTTTACCATGTCCGTAGCATTTAGGGAGCGTTATTACCAAGGTTGGGATTTTGACAAGGAGTTAGCGGATAATATGATGTGGTGTGAGTCAACTAGGGAACCTAGAGTATATAACGAGTCGTCTAGTACTTTTAATGATTTGCATTATAGTAAAAACGATATTGCAATCGACTCTGAATTAGATGCTCTTACTAGACGTCTCGAAGCCTTAGAAACCCTTAGTGGCCCTTCACACACGTCTTGGGACCCAAATTTCAACTCTCCTAGTCTCGATTTTCAACATGGCCCCGACTCTCAACAAGTCAACGCCATGTTTCAACCAACCTCTCGAAATGACCACTTTACATCGTCTTCTAATTCCGGTTGGAGAGATTATCCCGATCTCTCATGGAACCAAGGTCATAGCTATCAAACTCCGCCTCCACATTTTCAAGAACCGAACTCTTATTCAATTCCGAGTCAAGTTCCTTATTCGAGTTCAATTCAAACACCCGCCCACCCACCCGGATTTCATGATTCGAGTAGGAAACTTGACACCTTAGAAAAGAGTATCGAGGCTTTATTGATTTCTCAAGCAAACTTCATGCGAACCATAACTTCTGATAGGCACATTTTGAACTCTAATGTTCAAGCGTTATCTAAGTTAGAATTTCAAGTGAATCAATTTGCCACCATGTGCGAGCGTGAGACGATAACCACCCCGAATCCACCCGAGGTCAACCCTAAACTTCTTATCACTCAAAGACCTATCGATACTTTCGATGATATCATTTCTCCTAGGTCTAATGTTCAAGTTGACACTCCTTTCGGTGGTGATTCACACGAAGAAGATTCTAATGCTGACATTATTCCTTCTCTAGGTCAAACGAAGAATCCCGATGATTCTGAGTTTGTGGCTTCACCTAGACAACCATCATCTTCTTCTTGTGAACTTTTCCTTTCATCTTCCAAAACTCTTCCTGAAAAACCCAAAGAACTTCATACTCAACCAATAGGAGCTAATCTAGTTAAGGAGGTTGTTTCAAGGTCAAATTTGGATGATCATGAGATTGAGTCTCTTCTTAAACAAGATTTTCAATTGCATTACGAGACCAATCGAGAGCTTCACGAATCTTTTAAGAATTTGACCTCGGAAGAGATGTTTGGAGAGATGAAGAATATTTGTTCCAAATGGGAAACCCAACATAAGGATAGTTCTTGTGATCCTAATTCTGTTGGTAAAACTTTTTTCGAAGAGCCACCCCCACCCGTTTCTATTTCTTCATTTTCCACTCGTGCTCCATCTTTCATCGGAACTCATGATATTCATGACCAACATCTTATCGTAATTAATTTGCTTAAACAACAAAAAGAAGCATCCTCGTGGTCTATGGATGAAGTTAGGAATATGAGTTTTATTCTTGCGCCTAATCGGATCGTTCGAGTGGTCTATGCTATTTTCGTGGGTGAGTTTCTGAAATATGTTGGTTGTATAATAAAAATAGTTTTTTCGAGAGCAGGTATTGGTTAGTAAATATTTGTTTTGTACCTCCCATAGTAGAATGTAGGTATGGGGGAGGAGTTGTGTGTGTGAGTTGTTTTCTTTCATAATTTCTAGTAGTTTTCAGTCTCCGTCATCCCTTATCAGGTATTTCCTCAACTTTCTCCTTTTTCATTTCTTTTGCATTTCTTTATCCTTTCTCATTTCTCTTTTCTTTTTCATTTGCATACATTGAGGACAATGCATGATTTAGGTATGGGGGGTTTTTAGTGTAAATAGTAAAAATTGAAAAATCCAAAAAAATTAAAAAATCAAAAAGAGTTCTTTTCGTATTCTAGTCTTGTTAATTGATTGCTAGTTGCTTGATGCACCCTTGCATGCTATGATAATCTTATGATCCATTAGCTTTTGTTTGAGAAGTGATTTGCTAAAGTTCTTGTTCACTCACTTACACTAGCAAGGTGAAGCTAGTAGACTTATTTGAATTGTGCATGAAATTAGAAGGACATGATTAGGTGTAAGATGATTTGGTCTTCATGCTTTGAGTACAAGTAGGTGCATTGAGGATATCTTTACTTGAGATTGATTATGTTTTACTACACCAAGTGAGATTTTGAGCCTATATGCATATCTTTTGCATTTATATTCTTTTGCTTGAGTGTCCACTTGTCATTTGCATTGCTAGCACTTGTTTGAGTTCCTTCTTAAAATACATGACATTAATTGATGATAAAATGATAAAGGCACTTAGGAATAACCTATATTTCCAAAATATCCACACCATGCTTATGTGATCAAGTAGTTAACCCTTTGAGCTTAATCTTATTCTTTCGGTGACACACCACATTACTCGCCTAAGAGTTTTTCTTGTTTAGCCTTACGTATTCTTGATCCCATTTTGTCAATGGCTAGCAGGAACTTGAGGGAGCAATAAGGTGTGTGAAATAGGATTTACTATTGTTCATAACTTTTAAGGAAATATTTGTTGTTACCTTGATAGTCGATTTTCAAAATTAAATCTAAAGGAGGATTATTGTTACATTTATCATTTGCCTTTAAAATAAATAAAAAAAATATGAAAAAAAGAGAAAAAAATGAAAAGAAAAAAAAATGAAAAAAAAATATACATGAGAGCATACTTATGTTTTTTGTAATCCTCCTTCATTGCGATTATTCAAGGCTTTTTGTTGAAAATGAAAATAAATTGTGTGGGGAGGAAGTTTGGTGTTGTGCATGATATTCATGGTGACTACTAGCTTTTGACACTTCACCTTATTTTGGCCTTTCTTGACATATCTTGTCCCTAGCCCCATTACAACCCTAATAAAGACCTTTTGATTTTCATCATTAATGTATGTTGTGATTTAAGTTGGGATGATACCAAGTGTCAAGCATGCATTTGATTTTGTTGGAATTGAGTGATACACTTACCCTTGTTCTTGAGTGAATATTCTTTTGTGAGTGAAAGGTGAGGTATTACTTATTTGTTTTCTGCATAAGAGATCTCAAGTTTTGACTCTGAGGTGTGCCCTTGTAGACTTAGCATGGTTACCAATAATTTTTGCACTTGACATGAACTTATAATCACTCTTGCATGGTTCTTTAGGTAGACTATGTGAATCCTTGCACTTTCCACACCAAGACTTTGCAACTTCATTTTGATTCTTAAGTTGATGTATCATGAGAGGACATGTATGTGTGGTGTGCATTGCCATGTGAACTTTTATATAAACTAGATGGATTTTGTGGGTACATTCACTATAGGCCCTCACGAGACCTCACTCGTCCACTAGGGCTACCTAGGGGTTTAAAGGGCTTGTTGCATATGCCAAATGCAACCGTCACACCTACGAAAAGGAGTATAGGACTTTGCATCTAGATTTTCATTTTGTTTTTATTTTCCTCGAGGACGAGCAAAAGATAGGTATGGGGGCATTTGATAAGTGCATACTTTTGCATATTTTATTTACCTATTTATCGCTTGAACTCGTGTTTTAATAATTTATTTTGTTGCATTTCAGGTAAATCGTAAATAAATAAAGAAATGAAAAAATAAATAAATAGAGTGCAAGGAAGGGAAAAAGGAGGAAGAAAAAGGACCAAAAATGAAAGAAGGAAAAGAATTAGGAGCTTGGAGCAAAAGGAATATTTCAAGACAAGTGGAAGGTGGAGATCATCCCAACACATTAGAAAAGTGTATGGCCAAGATCAACTCTTCAAAGCTTAAGGGGGAAGGAAACAAATAGATGGTTAGGATTTCACCACCACACAACCCAAATGTATGGTGGGGATTTACCCAACACCCCCTTAACCCTAATTCCTATCCTATAAATACCCCCTCACCCCCCTTGTATTTAGTAACTTAGATTTTAGGGTAGTTTTAATTTCTTGTATTTTCTTTAGTTTGAAATCTTTTAAACACTCTTATTATAATTAATGCAATTTTTATTTTCTTTACTTCTTGTCTTGCTCTTTCATTATTGTTGCCTTGTTTCGTTATTTTCGTAAATCCCGTTGCTAACCACTTGGGGTTGAAAGTAACGAAACTTTAATTTCGTGTTCTTAGTTTTAATTCGTAATTTTGCCCCTTTAAATTTCAATTTTATTGTGGGCATTTTAATTCTAAGTCATCATTTTAATTTTTAATTTTGAAGTTTATTTATTTGCATTTTCAAAAAAATAAAAAATAAAAAAATAAAAAAAATAAAAATCACAAAAATATCAGTTTTATTATTTTACATCTTTTATTTTCCCGTTTATTTGTTTTAAGTCGAAGCTTTTTAGAACCACTACTCTGTTTTTTTTTTAGTAAACAACGAAGCAGTTCTGTTCTTAATCCCCAACAAATCTCTCTCGTCTCTTTTCCTCCTCTCTCTCTCTCTCTCTCTCTCTCTCTCTCTAACAAAGTCACGACTCTCCTCTCTTCTTTCCCCACAAAAGCTCAAACCACCCCTCCCTTTTTCTTGTTTCCAGTTCCTGTGAATCAAATCCCACGACAATAACGCCACACCCCCTCCCCATTTCTTTATTTTTCTTTATTTTAGTCTTTATAACGCTAATTAAAAATCCCCAGCAGTTCTGTTCTTTCTTTCGTAATTCACGTCGATTAATTTGGTATGGATTCTTTGTGTCGTTTAATTCCCATTTCCCTCTTGTCCTCGTTTTGTTTCGTTGTTGAGTCGTTTGTGAGTCGCTGATTAGTTTCTGGGATTGTCTATGTTTGTGGGTTTGTGATTTCCGAGTTCATTATCGAGTCACTATTGAGTTGTTTCCCGGTGTTAGTTACCGAGTCTGAGTATGGTTTTAATTCACTGTTTTGAGTCTGAGTCCTGAATTGTTTGCGAGTCTTACCATCGAGCCGCTGCGTTTATGTGAAGTCTGTATATGGCCGAGTCAAGTTTTGCTGGTTGGGTTGTTCCGAGTTCTGTTTTCTGAGTTCTAACTGTTGTTTTATGATACTGGGCAAGTTCTGAGTATTTGTGTGAGAATAATTGTTCAAGTTATCGCTGTGTTCACTTGTTTCGCTAACAATTGCTTTTCGAGTTGATGTTCGTTGAATTTACTGAGTTCGCTGTTCTGTGACTGAAATTGTGGTCGAGTTCTTAGTTGGGTGTTTGATGCCTGCATCTTTATTTGCGTTTTCTGTGTTTCATTTTTTTTTTGTTTCACTGCGTGTAATGTGATTTGCTGTTCGAGTTCTTGTTTTGCTGCGAACGAGTTGTTGTTTACACTTCGTTTTTTTTCCGATTTCTTGCGTCTGTTTGTTTGTTGGTTTCTGAGAAAGAACGATTTGCTGTTTGTTTCTTTGTCTGAGTCGAGTTGCAATGTGAGCCGAGTTGACTCGGAGTTAGTAGCTGTGTGGATTTGGTAATCAGAGTTTGTTTTTGGTAGTGAAAATTACGAATAAACTATGTCAAAATTTTCTGTAAATAAAACCAAATTTTAATTCAAATAGTGATAATTCAAAATTTAGTTTTCTTTAAGTAACTTCTTAAAATAAATTCTAGTTTTATTTGACTTTAGAATTGCTTAGAATAATTTTTAGATTAATTTAGTTTTAAAATAAATGTTAGATTAATTAGAATAATTTAGAATTAGGAATTAAATAGTATAAATCCGAATTTTCCAAAACCACTTGTCCTAATTCGATTAAATTGAAAATTAAGGAATGCGAATAACTTAGTCCCTGTGGAACGAATCATTAAATTTTACAACGAAACGAATTGTGCGCTTGCGATTCAAATTTAAATCTTTATTTTTAGCACAACAACACTCTCTCCACTGAACAATCGTATTACGCCATTGAAGATGGTTTCGACCGCATTGAGCTTCAACAATCAGAAGTCTCTTCAGATTTGGTAAGTGAGTTTCCTCCAACTTTTACACATGTTTCTACACCTGTTTCCACTACCCCTATCATGTTTGATGAAAGTCCCGAGAGAGTCCGAAAGGTTGTGTTACTGCCCGTTGTTACTGGAGAGGTGAGGAGTGGAAATGATGTGATTGTTGCGAGTGAATTAGGTGTTGAGAATAATGGGGGTGAAGAGAATACAGCGGGGTACGAGCCATGGAATAGGGAGTGGGATTGGGACGATGAGAGTGATGTTGAGATAGAAACAACAGTGGAAGATGATAGTGAGTCGGTTCTTGGTGGAAAGGTTGTTTTTAGGGATAGTGAAGATGTTTTTGATGAGGGTGAAATAGGTGTTAAAGATAGTTTAGTTGATGAGGTTAAAAGGGGTTTTGACATTGTTGGTTCTGCTGAGGTAGGTAGTGAAAATGGTGTGATTCTTGAGGGTAAAGTAGCTGTTAAAGATGATGGGGTTGGAATGGGAATTGATGTAGGTGGTTTTGATAAGGAAATGAAATCTGGGGATGAAAACGTTGGGGCTGAAAATGATAGTGGTCTGCTAGTTTTGCGTAGTATGTCTGTTCTTGGCGAAGATGTTAGTTCTAAGGGAAGTGGAAATGATATTGGTGGGAGTGAAGATGCTGGAGGTGAAGGGTTAAGAAGGGGGCAAAAAGGCAGTTCGTTAAAAGAGATGAATGAAAATGGTGTTACAAAAAAGAAAGGAGAGGAGAATTGGGATACTGTGAGATGTGGGATAGGTCGTGGGATTGGGATAGTGAAATGGAAGATGGTGAATTTAAAGAGAAAGGAGAAGTGGATGACGTTGAGGATATTGCAGGTCATGAGGATATGGGTTTGTTCGTGTCTGTGATGAAGGTGTATGATGAAATGCCCGTGAGAGATGTCCTGGGTAGGAAGGTCGTTTGGCCTTGTTACTCACATAGTGGGCAGTGGGAGAAGGTATATGGTTTGATCGAGATTAATTCTGGTAGAGTTGATAAGATGCAGAAGACAGGAGGTTTGATTGGTTCGAGGGAAGAAAAGATTAAAAGCGGAGAGGTTGGAAACGTGGGAAATGTAAGCGTAGAAGGCGAAGTAGGTAGTCGTATTGAGAAGAGGAGTATGGCGTTGGATGATGGAAATCATCAGGAGATTAATGAGGATCTACATAGTAGGCAGCTTGTGGTGTATGGACAAGAGACGGTGAAGAAAAAAGAGGAACTGAAGGCGAAGTTTGAAGGTCTGTGCAAGGGTGTTGAAGATGTTTTGGGAGACAGAGTTGAGAAAGTTATGTTTGATCGTGTTGTTAAAACCACATGGCTTGAAGAATGTGATTGTGAAAAGAAAGAAGTTCCTGTACTACGAAGGCACACTAGTTATGATTTGCTTAATCCAAAAGATCTTGTATCTTCGAATAAGCAATCTGCGAGGACAGGAACAGTGATGAAAGAAGGAAAGTCTATCTTCCTCGATGATCATGTTCAACAACATTTGAATCCTGAACCTGCAGTATTGTCTGACAAGAGTCAAGCACCAGATTTTAGCATGAATATGGATATTTCTGTTGCTGCTTGCAGAGAGAGCAACCAATGCCAAACTTATGCTTGTAATAGTAATTAAAAAAGCTATAGAAAAATAAAGTGCAGAGCTAGCCACGAAATTCAAGTTGCAAAATCAGCAGTTTTCAAGTCGAAGCTATTTCAGTTCTCAAGCTACTTTCCTAAAGAGAGGAGACCTCAAATCGTTCAGTGGATCATTGACAGGGGTGGAGAGGTGGTGAGCTGCCCGGATGAAAAGTATGTGTACTTTATTGTTGAGTGTAATGGTGCAATGGTCAATAAAGTTAACATTACAGGAAGCACTACTATATCTAGCCACTGGATAAAGTCTTGTTTAGAGGATGGACAGCTCCTTGATATTGGCAATCGCATTCTCTATTCTCTACTGCCCTGCCAGATTCCATTACCTGGATTCCAAAGCTTTCACTTCTACGTCTTACATGTCTTACAGTATGATGAGAAAGACAGATTGTTACTAAGAAATCTATGCTTCATTCTTGGAGCCAAATTTGCAGAAAAAATGACTAAAAACGTTACTCATTTACGCTGTAAGTTCACCAGTGGCCCAAAGTTTGAGGCTACTTGCAAATGGGGGAGACTTCCAGTTACGTACGAGTGGATTTATGATTCACCTTGCTGCTTGGTTACTGGTGAGTATGGTTGGAGTGCTAATATGGAGCGGATCATGAAGGCACAGGCATTGAGGGTTTCAATCATGGGAGGTTATATGTCAAGCAAAAAGATGATGGAAATCGACCTAGAGAATGCCGATATTGGAAGGATAGATGCCAAATTTTCCTTGCTAGAGAAAAAGCTTGAGGAAATAGTAGCAAGAGCAGAGGAATGCATCTCAGAACAAAGAGTGCAGAAAGGAAGAGGCATTGAAATTTCGTGTTATAAAAATAAGTAAAGTTGATGAAATAGAGAAGGAAATAAGTGTTGAAATTGCTGATTTAGAGAAGCAGAGAGATGAACTAGAAGCTGCATTGAAGAAGGTTAACATCTCACTGGAAGCTGCTAATGCACGACTATGCAATGCAAGGGAAGAAAGGGACCAGTTTTTTGAGGCTAATGATCAGATCGTTGCGCACCTGAAAATGAAGGTAGAGGAGCTCTCAAGATCTGTGGGAACATGTGCATAACAAGCAGATGTTCTTCATACTTGGATGAACTTCTTGGAAGATACTTGGGCTTTGCAATCCTCAACCACTGAAACTAAGGAAAAGGAGGTGAGTGCTGAACTGGGGAGGCACGAGAATTATTTTGTAAACTTGGTCATTCAACTCCTTTCTACATACCAGAATGGTTTGAAGCCTTCAATTGATCGTATCGAAAAATTGGTGGAAAACAACAAAGCAGAAACTACCGTCAGCAAAGTAGAAACTCTATCCGAGGAAGAAACTCTAACTAATGAGAATCCGGAAGTGAATCATCAAGAGATAACAGAGACAACAAAGGTCGCAAAGTCACCTGAAAGTAAGAAAAATGAACACCAAGATTCACCTTCAATAAAGTTGGACCAAGTTCTGGACACTGAGGCGGAATTAGCAAAGTTAGAGTCTGAGTTCGAAAAGGTTAATACGGCAGATGAAAACGATGATTGGAAATTGAATAGGAGCATGAAGTTAACTGATAACTTCACTGGCCTACAAGGCTTCTTGGTGATTCATGCCGTTTGTGAAATGGGCAGGAACCTGGAAGGTTGGGAGAACATGACAGAAGGGTTCTTCTTTCTCATCCTTGAGGACAAGGATGTTTTGAAGAAGTGGGAATTGTCACAAATGGCCTAGTTGGGAAGGTCATTAAATAGTTATTGGGCTGAGGATTCTATTGGGCCGGGTTCTAAACTTATAAGCCCATTACATTAGCCTGTTAGGTTATGTTATCCCTATATATATATTTGTACCGTGGTCTTGGAAAGGCATTGGAAAATGAACAATTAATTTTATCTTGTCTTTTACTTTCCTGTTATTTCCTTTTGTTGCATTTTATTCATGTATTCACCACCTCCAACTGCCGAGATCATGAGACACACCCAGCTGCTCGAATAGAGAGGGAAAAAGGAGGGAGGGAGAGAGATGAGGTTAACCAGAGAGAGATTGTAGGGGGAGAGAGATCGAGAGATTGTGAGTTAAAGAGAGAGAGAGAGCTTTGAGGATACTACCGAAGAATCGAGAAGAGACCTGAACAACCCAGCTGAATTCCAATTAGGGATTTAAGAGGATTTGGGGAAGAATAATAGGGAAATTTTGGTAATTGCACAAATGTTGAAATATAAATAAAATCGCTTTAAATCAATTTCTAAAATTGAATTAACTTAGAAAATTGGTAGAATAATAAATTTTAAAATTTTTAAAATATATTTTATGAAATTACAAACATCTCCACGTTTTTTTAGGATCAAAAATGAATTAAATATGAATTTTAAAAGTTTTGATCTTTTAAATGCAATATAAATCGTAAAATCATTTTAAAATACTTAAACACCCAAATTAATTCACCCAATAATTTTAAAAACTAAATACTTATACAAAGAGAATATTACAAAAGATTTGATGATTTTTAAATACTCCAACGATTTTATAAAAATTTTCGAATATCAATAATGCATAATTTAAACAGATTTAAATCATCAAAAATTCAAATAAAATTACACGGACCAATATTTCCCATATACATCATCATATAAGCACGTAAACATGAAGTCACATATATTCCATCCCAAAAAAAGATTTCACCTCATATAATCCATGTTTAATATTAAATAATAATACTTATAAATACGAAATTTCTAAACCGTTATATAGAGGACAGGCCAATTTATACCTTCTTCAGCAATAGATCGCGAAGTTTTGACAATTCTATGTCAAAATAAGAATGCTGATCATTGACAATACTTTTTAAATCCTTAACTGTATCTTCTAAAGTTTTCTGAGTTGCTTCAAGTTTTCGCAGTCGACTTCGAATTCTCTGTAATGAAATGTGATTTTTAGAAACTCATGATGATGAACCAGCACCAACAGCAGAGGGGGGAGCGTGGGAAACAAAATCATCATCACATTTATTGGAAGTGATATTCAAAGAAGAAGGCTTAGCTAACAACTCATTCAACCCAAACTCCTCAATTTCTTCAGTAGTAGGAGTAAACTTGACAAGTTGCAACTACAAATGCAAATAAAAAAAAAAAGTTGATCAGACTTGCAACATAACATTGAACAAAAAAAGGGGGGAAAAGTACAAAATCATACCTCTTTTGCATCAAATGAAAAAAGTGTATAAACTTCTCCAAACTTAGCATGGTATTCACTTGTATAGTTCAAAAGGCGTGGAATGGATACAGTATTGCGGTCACAGTACTTTCCATTCAAATATCGACAACACTCATAAAACCAGACTTGAAGGGCATAAGGAAACCCGATTAGTCTATACTAATTGTCCTTAGAAGTAGTGTTTGCATTACTTCTTAATGATTCATTAGTTAAATTAAAAACTTCTTTCCCCCACGGGTATTTATCGAAGTCCTCACCATTTAACAGATCAAGATCATATTTGGGAATTAAACAATCCGTGCTTGACATAAGAAGAAAATGATGCAAGAAATATAATTTGGCCATCTTCACTGCATCACTATCAGTCTTCCACTTTTTAGAGAAAAATAATTCCTTAACAGAAGCTTTGGACACAGAACTGCTACCTTCATAGTAGGTATTGACAAAACTGTTATCAGACTTCGAATAACCCATTTTATCAATTTTTCCAACACAGAGAAGTCCAGTGACGGTAGCGAATTCCTCTATACCAAATTTCATTTTCATGCCACCAACACCAATATACAGCTCATTCGAATTAGGGTGCTTTAGTTGCCTAATAAGAAGATTGTGAATAAGCTGGTGCTGGACCTTAAAATGTGGCATTTTCATAAAATGCCCAAAGCAACTCTTAGAGAAATCCGATAGCTGTTTAGCAGACAACAACGCCATTAGGTTTGTAATTGGCTCGTACTTGTTAAGGGTGATAATTTTCGCAGACTTATGATTATCAATAGGAATATCATACTTCATTCCCTGTACAAATGAAAAATGGCAGAGAATATTATTATTCTAATAAAATCAAATATATATGAAACCATTTTTAAAAAACTGACCGATGGCAACTAAAGTGTAAATGAATTTTACATCAAAGACCCAATGCACAAATGCAATACACCATAACACACTTTAACTATCACAATTGCAACTAAAATGAAAATAAAAAGCCAAAAGAAACTAGTAATTAAAGTACAAACAGAGTTAAATTTATAAGAAACCTCAAATACCAAAAATAGACTACATAATTTTTGAACACTCTCACAATAAAAACTGTAAATAAATCTTATAAACATAATCGAAAATAAAACCAAACCCATAAACCAAACCCTTAAAATTAAAATCAGATTATAAAGTTAAAATCAACCAAACATGCAACTAAAACACAAAACTAACAATACACACACACACACACAAATATATACATATACATACATATATAACTAACAATAGATTTATAAAAACATTAGTAACATGGTAATTCACAAGGAATGTACCTGAGGAGGTGGGAATAAATCAATCCCAAACATCAATTTTGACTTCTTATAGTTTACTGGTGATTTTTTATATGTTCTGCCCTTCAACTTCTTTGGGGATGCTTTGGCCTTCAATTTTTTTGGGGAAAACTTCAGTTTGCGTTTGGCATGAGATGCAGAGGACTCCGAAACAGAACCACAAGAGAATCGCGTATGAACCATGTCGATTCTAAATAAAAACACTTCAATTAACCACACATAAACGACAACCAAAACATAATATAAATTGCATGCAAGAGGAAAAGCGTGTTTGTGAATACAGATGAATATATGTTCATATAGAAAGCTTAATCATAAATTCGAAATCAAAAACCTAGAAATTACCTGAATAAATCGTAAGCTGAGAAGAGAGAGTTGAAAATATGAAGAACAAATAACTCGAAACGGAGAGAGAGACGCTCGTAACGGATAGAGATTGATAGAGAGAGTACAGAGAGAGAGAAACAGTGAAGGATGGAGGAATAAAAAGAGGTGGGTAGTTAGTCCGTATAAATGCAAAGTGAAACTTCCTAATTTAAAAAAAAACGTAAAATTGCAATTAATATCTTAAGATGGTAAATTTGCAAAAACATAATCTAAGAATGGTATTTTTGGCAATTTCTCAAGAGCATTTTAGTCTAATAACCCATATTGCATAGGAGCATGGTTCAAGATTTCAGAAATCGAAGGTTTAGGTACCTAATAAAAATTTATTGGTAAATCGGAGACTTATTGGAATGATAAATCGAAATAAAAATTGGATAAATTTTAATATTTTAATAATATTGAATATATTAGTCTAATTTATAATATAATTTACAATTTAAAATATTTCATAGTAATAAATCGGATTTTTTTTTTGAATATTTCGACTTATAGACTTTTACAAAGGGTATCTGTTCATTGACAAATCTGGTAAGCGAGTATCGAACCCAGAACCTCTAGGTCGACTAGGGGTGTCAATCGGATAAAACGGATACGGATACAGCTATATCCGAATCCGAATCCGGGAATTCGAAATCGTATCCGAATCCGAATCCGAATTCGAAAATATCCGGGGAAAAAAATCCGTATCCGAATCCACCGGATATTATCCGGATACGGATAATATCCGGATCCGGATTCATTTCCCAAAACCGAACAACTCCGGCGACAACCAAAAAATTTCGGCAACTAAAAACATGCCCAGAAAATTAAAATAAAAATATATGTTAATCCATATACAACGATCTATACAATCATACAAATCAAATTATAAACCGAATACAAATGGAAATTTTCCGGCCAAAACCAAGAACTCCGGTGAATCAAAAATATGCCCAGAAATTAATGAAATTAACAAATATAGCATGGTTTGCAACGATTGGATGATATCAATGGATAGAGGAGGAGAAAAGATGATTTTTGACTACTCATATCATGGATTTGGAGTCCAAAATCATGCAAAACGAGTGGTTTAATCTTGAAGAACAAGAGAGAGTGTAAAAAGAGATGAGAGATAGAGAGATACGTAGAGAGTGTAGAAAAAAAATTTGAAAAAATTGAAGTAAGGCGATGGTTTGACAGCCCTCTGTGACAGCTCCGAAAAATTATGCTACTCCACTATAAACAATCCTACTCAGAAAAAGATTCTGGCGTGCACTAACTAAATAAAATATTCAAGCTTTTTTTTTTTTTGCTAAAGTGTACTAGTAATAATCAAGCTTATTGGATCGAGGTCTCAAAAAAAAGTAACGACCGACGAGTACGGAGTAATATAAAAAAAAGAATAGAATTCCAATACATATATGATGCTTTGTTGAATTTTTAATTTTTATGTAAAGCTAAAAAAAAAATCAAAATTTTTATTTTTATTTTTTTATTTTTATTAAATTAATTTTTTATTTTTTGAAAATTTTGGAAATATTACTAAATTAGATATATCTTGACATCCGTAACAATGCGTGACAAAACACTAGTGTACTAGTTAAAATATTAGTGATCTACTAAGATCTCCAACCAAATTAATTTTTTATTTTTTGAAAATTTGGGAATATCACTAAATTAGATATATCTTGACATCCGTACGGTTGGATCGTCGAGAAATATTTTTTAAAAAATAGAAATAACAATGCGTGACAAATCACTAGTTACTAGTACTAGTTAGAATATTAGTGATCTACTAAGATCTCCAACCAAATTAATTTTTTATTTTTTGAAAATTTGGGAATATCACTAAATTAGATATATCTTGACATCCGTACGGTTGGATCGTCGAGAAATATTTTTTAAAAAATAGAAACAACAATGCGTGACAAATCACTAGTTACTAGTACTAGTTAGAATAGTAGTGATCTACTAAGATCTCCAACCAAATTAATTTTTTATTTTTTGAAAATTTGGAAATATCACGAAATTAGATATATCTTGACATTCGTACGGTTGGATCATCGAGAAATATTTTTTAAAAAATAGAAACAACAATGCGTGACAAATCACTAGTTACTTGTACTAGTTAGAATATTAGTGATCTACTAAGATCTCCAAGCAAATTAATTTTTTATTTTTTGAAAATTTGGGAATATCACTAAATTAGATATATCTTGACATCCGTACGGTTGGATCGTCCAGAAATATTTTTAAAAAAATAGAAAAAACAATGCGTGACAAATCACTAGTTACTAGTACTAGTTAGAATATTAGTGATATACTAAGATCTCCAACCAAATTAATTTTTTATTTTTTAAAAATTTGGGAATATCACTAAATTAGATATATCTTGATATCCGTACGGTTGGATCGTCGAGAAATATCTTTAAAAAAATAGAAACAACAATGCGTTAATTAATAAATATAAATTAAAATATTGTTTGATAATATAACTTATGTAATTGTAAATATTAAAAAAGAATTATGTATTGCACGGGGTTATATGCTTGTATATTTAAAACTGAATAAAATGTATAATTATATATTTATATATCATATATACTTAATTTCGGATTCGGATATTTTCGGATACGAATACGGATAATATCCGTCGGAAATTGAAAGATTCGAATCTGGATACGGATAATATCCGTTTTAAATCGGATACGGATAATATCCGCTTTTTTCCGGATACGGATACAGATATTTCGAACGGATATCGGATTTTTTGAATTTTTTTGACAGCCCTAGGGTCGACTAGAGGTAAGCTCAACCAACTGAGTTACCTCAACTTACTAAATCGGATTTTAAAAATTAAATTGGTCAAATTTTTTTTTTTTTAATGATAAATCGATAATTTATCTACTATTTTTAGAACACACTAGTAAGGTTTTAAATTATTACATACCGAGTCACCGACGGTCCCTTAGACCCAGAGCCCAACTCGGACAATGATAGCGCGTCAAAGTGAGTCAACTAGTATCAATAATGTCCGAGTCCACAACCCAGATTTACTTCACTTAACAACTGGACGCGCATTCACATCTGACATGAATGAAGTTAACAGCGAAGCTTCTTCACACACCCAACGCCCCTTGATATACAACTCACTCCCAACTCATCACTCGCACCTTTACTAATTTTGATTCTAAACTCTGTTCATACAAACCCTAATCTTTAAATTCATTTTCATTTCAATTCTTGAAAATCTTTTTCATATTTTCTAGTCATCATGTAGAATTTAGTTAAATTATGTGTATAGTTTGGTCCAAAATGGACTTAAATCAATTTGAGAAAATGAGTAGAAGAGTTCCAAGAAAAGTGTGGTTAAATCGTGAAAGCTCAATGGGATTACTTGTGGGTGGGAATCACACCTCCTCCAGGTTTTGTACTCGTTAGATTATTGTTATTTTAGTTGCCTGTCTTTTCTTCATATTTCATCCCGATTATTATTGTATTAAAAATCATATCTTGGGTACATTTGAAACACTGTTAGATTGAAACTTTGGGCTAAAAATTGGAATTTAAATGGATTTCATGGCCTTACAATGGCAAATCTTTCGTGGGTCATTGGCGAAACGATTGTTTCTTCGAGCTTTATTGTTTACATTGGGTATGATGATCATATCTTTTGTTCAAATGGCCAATGATCTTGGAAGGACTGAACCTTTCTTGTCGAAAACTGATCAATGTCCTTTGGACATTGTTGGGTCAAACCCTTTTGTGAATCTGACCGGGGTTATGAAACCTGTGTCTTCGTTTGCATTCCGGCTCTTCGCAACTTCTGTGCCCTGTGAAGAAAATGAAAATTTAACGAGGAGTGTGTTTAAAGAGCTGATGGAGAAGCGTATGTTGGCTTCTCGTGCGAGAGTTGTGTGTGTTGGGGAGGGAGCAGCTTCAGCTGTGGTTTTGTTGCGAGATCTCGGGGTCCTCAATGCAATTGGTGTCCATAGACACCCGTTCTTCTCCCTTTGGAAGAAACGATTCGTATACGAGCTTGATCTGAAGGATTATTACTTTGATTTTGTCTTCTCTAGATCTCTTGATAGGGTCTCTGTTCCGGCTCTTCTTGTGCTCGAGATTGAGCGCATCTTGCGTCCAGGCGGAATTGGCGCAATGCTTGTGGGTGCCCATGCATTCTACTCGGGCAGCTTGGTGAGGTCTGCCACCCCAGTTTCATCGTTTTTGAAGAGTTCCGATGTTGTCCATGTATGCCGTGTCGGCTCCTTTACACTTGTTATATTTAAGAAGAGATTCGACAATGTGAATCAATTGGAGCATTACCGCCTTCCAGATCATTGCCCATCAATTACGAACAACAAGCAGTTTCTGAAACACATTGAGCCTCTTGCCGGAAATCTATTGGGACAACATAAATCTGAACTATCCTTCCTCCCTAAATTCATGAATATTTCATCAAGAAATAGGTTGGTTTATATCAATATTGGTGCATCAGAGTTGGTAAGCTCTAGCATAACTGAGATCCTCGAGCCCTATCACCGCGTCTTGCCTCGAGCTTTTGATGCCTATCTCATTGATCACAACACTTCTACACTTTCTTTATATGTGAGAAAACCTGGTGTTACCTTTGTCTATCATCCAGGCCTTCTTGGGAATTATACTGCGCCAATTTTGGCTTCAGATGAACATTTGAGCGCCCCAACAGAGGAAAACGGATTTGAATTTGCCCACTGGTTTCAACAAACTATTACCACTAACGACTTCGTGGTACTTATGATGAACGCAAGAGCTGCTGAGCTGAAAATTCTGTTCGAACTGTATGAAACTGGAGCTATATGCCGCATAGATGAACTCTTCATCCACTGTTCAGATGCGGAATATTGTAAGGATGCTATATGTGGAGACTGTAGGAGCCTCTTCAAAGGTCTCAGGAAAGGCGGTGTCTTTGTCCATCAATGGTGGGAACCTGGCACCGTCTTTTGAATGATGTTGATTTCCATGTTTTTTCTGAACTTTCTGTTGCAATAATAAAATAAAGGCGAACCAGTAGATTATTTCATCTAATATACTGGTAGACATTTGTCAAACTGAAACTAGTTAGTTTCATGTTTGTTGTGTATCATGTTATACCCGAATGTAGGGGTTAAGCATCTATTATGTTTATTAAAATGGAAGACTATGCAGTTGTTTAATTATTGTTTTGTGAAAATCTATGGTGCATTTGTTCTTGATGATGCATTTCTTCTTGCTGTATGCTATGCGGGATAATTTGAGAGAATATGGCCAAGTTATTTTCTGCGAATGTTATGTACGATACCAAGATACACTATGAAAATCATTTCTTTGTTCTTGCATGTAAATAATCCAAGTACTATGGTGTTCATATGACTTTAAAACTTGGTAATTGTAGAATTCTGAACATCCTTATAAATTTGCCAGTATGCTACACACAAGACAGATTCCTGTTTATCTTGATTTTTAATATCTTTTTGCATAACATAGGTATGATCTATGTTTCATTCAAGTGGGGTAGATTGGACCCAGTTTCCCAGAATATTGTGTTGTCAGTAGATATGAATATTATCCATTTAAAGTTGGAACCAAGAGTCCAAGACAATAAGCATCATCTATAGAAAGTCGTTGAGCACCTTCCTTCTTCACTTTGGTTCTTTGGCTCTACAAAATTGTCTTTTGTAATGTGAAGGAGCTCCAGTCCTTGTAAATCTTGAGGAAGGTTGTACACTTTTGGTGTAAATTACGACCAGGATCATTCAGGAATCAGAATACCGTTCCTCCTTATGAATTTTGTTTGGTTAAATGGACATGTCCCTTAGACCTGAGCGAAATTGTTCCCTCGTCAATGAGGAGGTTTCAGTTTGGGAGTGACACGCCTGTTGTCTCTTTCGTCGTGGTATTACCGAAATGTTCTGAATTTCCCACCGTCATTGATTCTTCCCCCAAAGCCAGTAGGTGCTAGCATCTGCAATGCCCTCTATCTTTTCCTCCCCTTCTATTTCAAATTTGGAACGGATCATAAGTCGCCTTCTCCAGGCTTCTGGTCATGTCATAATTTTGGAATCACTTGGACAGAATGTTAATTCCTGCTATCAAAGTTAAAGTAATTTGTTTTACAAATAATAGCAAAAGCATTGTAGCGAACATATGCTGCCACTCCTTTACCTATGGTACAATGGTGGATGAAAATCAAATCAATCCGAAATAGAGCCTATTGAATCTATAGGCTTGGAGTGGGTAGGATGAAAGTACATTGGTAACATAGTCACATTTAGGCAGCTAAGAGCATTCCCATCCCCATCCCCATAATTTGAGGATTTGTTCAACTTTTCTTCTAAAATACCCCTCCATCCCATTCCCCATTTTGGGGTTTAGTTTTAGGGTCATAACTCAAGTCCTCATATTTAGGGACTTTGTTCATTCCCCCAAAAGCTTCCCCAAACCCCCCCTCTCTCTTCATATAATAATATTAAATTGTATTTATAATAGTGGGTGAGTTTTGGTAGTTAAAATTGTAAGTGAAAGAGAGAGAAAGAAGTAATATAAAAAAGAATATAGGGATAGGGGAATGGAAAATGGGGAATGGGATGTAGAAACTTTTTGATAATTTTGGGGATTTACTATTTTTATTTGGGGATTTACTATTTTTAGTAAGTTTTTGGGATTGGGGATGGGGGATGGGATGTGAATGCTCTAACACAGTTAAATACCGACCTGAAAGAAAGTTTGGCATCTCCTTCCTTTGTAATAATTTTTTACATTTACAAATTGAGGTAAACTATACATTATTTTTTCCGGAGCTTTTAGATAATTATGAATATGTGTATAGGGCTGAATTCAGTAAAAACTTTCTTAAACACAAATTTACAATTTTTTTTATTCTAACACATATATAACTTCGGTTCAACATCCTTTGTAAAATAACATCCTTTGTAAAATAACAATTAAGATTTTATTGAATACACATAATTGAAATCGGAAACATATTTTTAACATTTTATAATTTACTAAAAACATATTTGCAACATTTTTTATGAAAAATTGAAATTCTTTTACAATGGATGTTCAACAAGTATAGGACTTAATGATCCTATAGTTAACTATAGGAGAATTTCTTACAGTTAACCACTGAAATAAATACATCACATACTTTCTTAAATAAAAAAAACACATCATTAATAAAAGGTAGCTCATAAAGTTAACTGTAGGAACATTTTTCTTTTAATGAATTGTGTTATGAAATAAAGATTACTTTACTTATTTAGCAAAAAAAAAAAAAGATTACTTTACTTATCTGTTCTAACAAATAAGTAAAGTAATCTTTATTTCATAACACAATTCATTAAAAGAAAAATGTTCCTACAGTTAACTTTATGAGCTACCTTTTATTAATGATGTGTTTTTTTTATTTAAGAAAGTATGTGATGTATTTATTTCAGTGGTTAACTGTAAGAAATTCTCCTATAGTTAACTATAGGATCATTAAGTCCTTTCTAAAAATATATAAATAAAAAACCAAGGCAATGAAGGCAAAAATGCAAATTGAGAATTAAGTGGACACGAAGTTGTGTCCCCCGAAATTACAAAAATGGGTGCAGAGGTTGTTGCTTTGCAGGGATCTGTCACGCTCGTAGAATGCAACCTTATATTATATAGGGTCTTGCTCAAATGAGAACCCTCACTTATTGTGAGATATGAGATCTAATCCTAGCCATATATTTTTTATATCTAAATTAAATCCTAGCCCCACAATTAATATTAAAATTTTATTTTTTTATTATTCATTTAATTCAACATCATCTTCCACAATCATTTCTTCCTGTCACCATTTCCGGTCACCATCTCCGGTGACAAATTCCAGCCAACCCATAAAATCACCACCGGCAAAGAGAAAATCACCGCACTGCCGCCACCTCCGACCACCACCAACAAAAATCACCGCCTGTAAACAGAAAATCACCAAACTCCGCCACCTCGGGCCACCGTACTACCGCCACCACCAACAAAAATCACCACCAAATAACGAAAATCACCACAACTAAAAGCAATACAAATCACCCCATCTTCGCCACCACCTGCTACCACCACCAAAAATCACCACCGGAAGCCAAAAATCACCGCAAAATCCACAAGAACAGCCACAAAATCACAATCGCTTGATGTATTTTAATTGCTCAGATTTGTTCTCCTCAAAAGTCGAATCACACAAATTTTAACCACACAATAACACCATCACATCAAAATCACTACAAAAATCTATCTCAAATCACCAAAATTAAACATAAATTATTGAAATTTATAAGCAATTCGGTCGATAAAAATGATTCTGAATTCGCCGAAACTGATTCTATGACGGCGTTTGCTTCATCACTTGCAATCGGAGATGGATTAGCTTGCGCCGTAAACAGTTTCCGGTGAAATAAGGTGGCGCTCCGGTGACTGTGATTAGCTACCGATGAGGAATCTTCTGGATTAGCTGCTGATGAAGGTGAATTGGATCCTGTTGAGTCGTAAAGTGTTGTTGATTTACTTAATTGAGAATTGTCACGACGGTGGTTGGTGAATGTTGGTGGGTGGAGGGGGCAGGTGTTTGTGTATGTACATCACGTGTGTGAGTGTATGTGGTGTGTGTTGTGTATGTTCAGTGGGTGTGTGTTTAATATGTGGCTAGGATTTAAAATGTTTTAAAAATTGTGGGGCTGAGATTAGATCTCAGTTCTCACAATAATATGTGGTTCTCACTTGAGCAAGACCCATATTATATATATACAACATCGAACATGAAGTAGTAGTAAGGCTGTTTTGATGGGGGAAGCGCTGAGAAGAATAGGATCAAGAGCAGTAGAGATAAGAAAGGCTGAGGAGCTACACAATGTGCATTCTCTCATTATACCTGGTGGAGAAAGCACCACTATAGCCAAGCTTTCCGACTTGAATAATCTGGTTTCGAGTTTAATTCATATAATGCTGACCTTTTGTTGCTGAGAATTTGTTGTTTTTGTATTATGTTTAATTTTACTTGCTAATTGTGTAATTTCCTGCTTTATGCGAGTTTCTTAAAATGGGGAAGCCAGTTTTGGGTACTTGTGTTGGTCTTTTCATTTTGGTTGGAGGAGGAACTGGTGTGCATCTGTGTCTAATTAACACGGTTTGTGTTTGACATTTTATGCCCTGCGTTGTAAGTTGTAAAACTTTTTACTATCATTTCAGGACAGAAAACAGGAGGCCAACAACTGATTGGAGGATTTGCTTGCGTAATTTACCGAAACTTCTTCCTTGGTAGTAAGGTAAAGGTTCCGCTTTTAATATTTGAATAAAGACGCTATATAGCAGTAGTTGGAAGGAAGAAAATTGGATTATGTGCAGAGGCCAAATTTTAAATTCTCAAGTACCTATTTGGCTATTGTAGAGTTCTGCTATTCTTTCATAGTCATAGGTTTCTCTGATTTGCCGTTTTAAAATTTGAGAAGAGATTCATAATTTGAAGTTCTTAGCACGTTCTGATTGTGGTCTTACCCAATCATTTCTTCTCCTCTCTACCAATGTTGCAAATTTGGTTAGTGTCTGCGTTTCACCAGGTGACAGTAACAAACAAATTATTTAGGTTCGTAATGCAGACTACTAGTTTTATCTCGTTAGACCACCTTCCTTGTGTTGTGTTTTTTTTATCCTCCAAACGCCAAGTTGACTCATGTACAAGTTTAAAACTCGATGATAAGCTTCTAATAATGAACTTCACAATTATTGTCAACACAATGCAAATTAAGTTATCTAAACCAATCTTGAATTTAATATCAGTTGATTAATTTATCTTGGTAGCAGAGCATATTCAATTATATTACTTTGTCGAACACTGCAAACACTAATAATAAAGTTTTATTGAAAATTGAAGATATCAATAGAAAGTAAGTTTTTTGTATGCATTAGTGATCATATCTGAACTGAACTTGTTCTTTTAATGGGCTCTTACCTGAATTGATTCCTAAGTTTAAAAGTAGTTTCATACAGATCGGAGCTTTGAAGCAGAACTTTTGTGCCAGAAATTGTGGTCAAGGAAGGTGGTCTTCCAAGTTTTCATGGTGTTTTTTATCTGTGCTCCTGCAATCCTGAAGTGTGACCAGAAGTTGAGGTGCTAGCTAATATTCCGTACCCTTCTAACAAAAATATCAACCAAGAGGTTTGGTTCTTGCGTATTTGTCGTAATAACAGAGTTTTACATAGTCACTCAAACAATTTTTATTCGTAAGCATTCAGCAATCATTTCACTTTAAATCTGAATATACATGTACACAGATGCGCGCACACATATGTATAGTTAATGTCCTGAAGGCTACCTTCTAGGCTACACATGGAACATTTTTCTGTAAGGTTTTGCTTCTATGTAGTATGTTCATGTCCCGTGGGTTTCTTTTATGTATGCATTTAGTAATCATTTTTTCTTTAATATCCATCAGCTTAAGCATCTTTTGAGTGTGTGATAGGTTTTTGACATTTCTCTACACATCTGTGGTTTCGACATATCATTTCTGTTTGTATCTTTAGTTTCAATATCTGTAGAAGCTTCAAAACTAGAATAGTCTTACCAATTTACACATATCTATGATTGTTGCTTATGCTAGTGGAGTCATACTGTATAATCTAATAATTGATTAGGTTGTAAGGTTTGTTTGAAGTCCCTCAACTGATGGATTTGAAATGATGTTATGTCTTATTGTCAATAAAGATCAGTCCTCGCATTCCTGGGGTTGAACTGTATTTTGAGCTGAAAGCTCTTGACTTTGATGTTCAAAGACCAAAGTATAGTACTTGTTCATTAATGTTTGGTGCTAAATTTCTAGCAGTGTAACAATAGAGGATATCTTTATGTATATAAGCCCATTAAATTAGTTACTTTATACTGTGATTGATAGTAGAATTGTGCTGTACCTTTTCTAGAAGTTGAGGGATGGCTCCTTGTGTCCTACCTCATCTTTGGAACAATAAGAAAAGGAATCGCATCACTTTATTCTTCTATTAATATCATTCTTGAACTTTGTCTGTGCCCTATACAAACCTTCTGTGCCTGTAATTTGGTTGTTGGCGGGATCGAGTGTATCCTAGTTCTTTGCAGTTAAGAAATAATCTACAGCCATCCCAGGCAGTTACATGGATTGATGATATAAACCAAGATGTAATAGTTTAGTTCAGTGTTGTTGACTTGTAGTTTCCAGTAAATAAATTAACGTGATCGTATCATTTATTTTTGTGTTGCAGGAGGATGCTGGGTCTCTAAAGAAAGCAATTGTGGCTCTTAAACAAAGAAACATACTAGCAGCTTCCTTACATCCTGAGCTGATTGCAGAAAATTGTTGGTACGTTAAATCCTACTAGTACAAGTGATATAATTTGTAAGATTTAATTTCTAAAACATAAGCTTTATGAAGATAACTAAGGCCGATAATGGGACCTCAAGTAGCATTAGCTCCTATGGAGGTCAGGGAAGCAATGAACAACCCAAAGTCGATTATCGAATCGTCTGTCGTTAGTAGCAAAAAAAAAAAAAAAAAAACAATACAGTGATACTGAACGGCATACAGAAAGGTATCTTTGTCATAATCATGGTTTTCTCTATATCCCCACACACATTTTCATTTTGTTAGTTGGTTTTGACTCTAATGATGTTTGTTTTCTCTTCAAAGTCATTTGGGATCTAATTGCAGAGCACATATACTGCTTCTAATTAGCCATGTTAAACGACTTGGTGTGTCCTACATTGACATGTGTACAAGTGTCAGAATGGGCATTGTTATGAAACGTTTTGTATGTTTTTAACCCATAATATTGTGTCAAGTAGTTGTACATAATTTTGGGACCTGATCTCTAATGTATTCTGTTGTGCCCAAAATTTGTAATGGATTTAATTTTAGACCCATGGATATTGAGAGGCCCAATTAAGGTGGTTTGGGTAATAACTGTTGAGGTTCAGTTTTGGAGATAGCTGTGGAGGTGCTATTTTTAGGGAAGCTGTGCAGGTGCTGTTTTGAGGGAAGCTGTGCAGGTGTTGCTTACAGCTCCACCTCTGACTAACAGAAGTAAAGTTGGACAAGGACTCTTGTTCCTAAACTTTAGGAGCACGGGAATGGACTCAAAAGATGTACTTTGAGATGGATTCTACTACATCAAATGGGATATACACGTTATACACATTGTTGTGCCAAAAATTTGTAATGGGCTTAATTTTAGGCCCACGGGTATTAAGGATTGTTAGGATATTTGGAAGGCATGTACTAGTTTGAAGGAAGCTGGAGAGTTGTATATTTTGAGGGTATCTCTGGAGGTGGAGGTTCACATTTGGGGGAAGCTGTGTAGGTGCAGGTGGGCTTACAGGCTCCACATCTACTGGCCGAACGGATACGGATTGACTCCTAATTTGTAGGAAATACGAACTGAGTACTGTTAATAGTCTATTTTAATGAGGGACACGTTTCTAATATGATAAATATTGGATATTTGTGATATATGTCTATACATACATGGAGTTCTCATATGAGTAGGATTTGGGAGTTCTACTTCGAATAGGACTCTATTTAGTGGCTAGCTGAATCTAGGATAAGGCATATTTCTACACAAACACTTCAAGATCAGCATTGGAGGAAGGATAAAATACATCAATTTCGTGGCTTATTGATCAAGAAAAGGAGTCCATAACCTAAAGAACTACATGGGGCTTGATTCCTATAAATAGGATATGTAGGCAATTAGCAAGGGCTTCGGAATTTCACTTCTCTCTAGACAAGGCACGTGTAACCTTAGTGATACTTTCCCGGACACATCTTGGCCGGAATTTAATGCCATATTATCCGGTGTCCTTGCCGATTCAGCCCTAAAACACCACAAATCTCCACCCGCTCCGACAGCTGGAGCTGTAGTGCGAAGCTGAAGCTGCGGACGTGCGAACCTGCTTCAACGTCCAATATCCAAGGACAAATTCAGTTATTCCAGCGATATTCTCTCGGGGTGTTGTTGCGGAATTTTCTCACAACATTTTTGGCGCTAGAAGGAGGGGTCTCTGATCTTTTGAGAAGAACAATGTCTAAAAGCTCTGGCGATGATCGTACCTTGAAGAACGATCGAGGTAATCTTGAGAATGTGCCCGAGAATGAATTCTCGAGCAAGAATTTCATGGATTAAATTCCAAATAAGGGCAGGAGAATCATTACTGAAAAAAAAATCGAAAAATTGGAGAAACGAAGGAGAAATCATGGCTTGTTGGAGAAAAGGCGAAGAAGGGAGGTAATCACCTTTATACTAGTCATTTGATGGTGAAAATGCATAAAGGATGATATATGACTCAAAGATGCACATATTTTTGGCTTTATGGAAGAGACATGAAAAGAATGGCCGGAAAATGAAGTTTTCGGATGTTAATTTTCGTCGGAAATATCCAGAAATGGGGTTCCATTATGAGAGCTTCTATGACCCGGGAGCTTCTCATGTCAGGGGTGCTGATATGTTTAACTAGACAGGTGAAGCTGAACATCCACCTACTAATGGAGGTACGACCATCTAGAGAGGCTTGGTCGAGAGTTTCTAATGGCAAAGACAAGAGAGACCTCAATCTCGAGGTTGCACCTATGGAAGAAGGTTTCCGTAAGGTACCCCCAAAAACTTCATCTTGGCATATGATAAGGAGATTCTTATGGTCAGAAAATGGTGAATCTCAATTTAGAGGTTCAATTGGTTGGAGGTTCAATCTCAATGTATATGAGATAACACTCCGAGTTATCTAAAAATTCGGGAATTTGTATACGGTCCCCAGCTAGAGCTGAAGATGGAAGCTCTGAACACAAAGCTTGCCCAGGAAAGGTCTGCTCAGAAGGAAAGAAGGAAGGAAGCCTATGAAGCTGGCTACAACATTGCCATCAATGACTATATCAAATCCACTAACCTCAGGTTCCCTGACCTAGACTGGTCCCAGCTTGGTGAAGATGCTGTTAAAAGCGGTGGAGGATATCAAGAAAAAGAAGGCTGCCAAAATCAAGGTGGATGAAGTGAATCCAGCTGTTAAGGAGAATGAGGTGGAGGTTCCCATGAAAGAGACAGCTGAAGCTCAGGCAAATGCCTCCAACATAGCTGTTCCCATTTCCCCTGCTCCAACAATCCAGGAACAATCCGATTGGAGGTGAACTTGCATGGGAAGGAAGGTGGAGCTAGATGCGAACCTCTTGACCAAGGAGGTACCAATGAACCAGGCAACAAAGGCATGAGGAATGAGGTTCATGGAAGAGGTCCAACTACTGGAATTAACAAGAAGTCGAATAAAAAGAACCTCTACAGGAAGCTAGAAGATCAAAGGAAGCAATCTGGGTCAATCGTAGCGGTTCTACCACGCAACTTGAGGTTCGACAGTTGAACCTGGAGCTTCCACTACAACAAGATACTACACTTGATTGAGGTTCTCTGAAGGATCCACCTTATGCATGACAAAATTCACTACAGGAAGCTCAATGTAGAATAACGAAGGAAGCATGTTACCAGGTAGCCTTAATGGAGGAACCTCACGATGAAGGTTCCAATTTTTCGGGGGGTAACCACCCATGGCATTGATGAAAATGGCTGCACACCATGTGGAAGTTATGGAAAAAAAAGTGCAAGGGAACCTCGCGAAGTTCTTGGTTGGTCATGTGGCAGCACCTACAGAAGTAGGCGAAAGAAACTTATAGGGGTGCTCATAGCGGAAGCTTCACCAATAGTGGAAGGTTGAAGGTCAGAATATCTAGTTGAAGGCATTGAGCAAAGGTGCCAAGGTATGATCTAGGTGATGTTGAAGCTCCAACAAAATATGCATAAGGGAAGCTAAAGGTGAATTGGTACCTCTTATAGACTGAAAGAGGAGTGGCCCATCCTAAAAAATACAGCATGAGGGACTTATGAAGCTTCTAAGGTGCTCAATTGATAGAGGAGCCAACAATAAGGTTAAAAGAGGAAGCTCCTGGAAAGGAACCATTTCAGCTCGTGAAAGCTTCAAGCAATTTAATTATATGATGATCATCATGGTGAAGAATCCCGAGGAGGTTCTCAACTGTAAGCCTTTTAGGCATGATAAGTTGGAAGGTGTCTCACAAAGAGGTTCTGCTGCTATAAGCTTCTCGAATATTGGAAGCTGGAATTTGGGAATACCTCATGGAAGGAATTGCAGAAGGAGTAGATGATAAGAAAGTGGTGCGAGGTTCATATATGGAGCTACCTACCAATCAACGGATGCAGAATGGAAACCTATGTTAAAGGCATGTAAGCAAGAACCTCTCAAGGGAAAAATCACCGGAAGCTATGAAAGCTCAAGAAATAGTGGAGCTACATCTTTGCAGGCTAAGGTAGTGGAAGGAAATCAGGTGTGACTGAAGACACCATCTCAAAATTGGCAGATGTCGGTAATCTTAATGAAATCTGAAGGATTGAAAGGCAACCTGGGTCGCACATGAGCGAAATATTCATCTCAGTTTTGAAGGTGAACCTTACAAGGAGATTGTTATCTATCAAGAGGTAGCTCCCCCCAAGGCACTATCATTGGCAGCTTTCTTGTTAAGAGAATGGAGGTTGATTGGTTTTAGCTGCAGAAGCAGCTTCTTCAAATTTTACCTGCTGGTTGCAGGCTGATTAGTTTCAGCTGCAGGAGCAGCTTCCTCGGTAATAACCTGCTGGTTGCAGGTTGGTTTCAGCTGCTGGAGCAGCTTCTTCATATTTTACCTACTGGTTGCAGGTTGATTGGTTTCAGCTGCTGGAGCAGCTTCTTCGGATTTCACCTGCTGGTTGCAGGTTGATTGGTTTCAGCTACTGAAGCAGCTTCTTCGAATTTTACCTGCTGGTTGCAGGCTGATTGGTTTCAGCTGCAAGA
Organism: Saposhnikovia divaricata; assembly: GCA_036435485.1. Classification (NCBI taxonomy): domain Eukaryota; kingdom Viridiplantae; phylum Streptophyta; class Magnoliopsida; order Apiales; family Apiaceae; genus Saposhnikovia; species Saposhnikovia divaricata. The sequence continues at coordinate 109,722,742 of CM071599.1, read as the reverse complement.
GCAGCTTCCTCGGTAATAACCTGCTGGTTGCAGGTTGGATTCAGCTGCTGGAGCAGCTTCTTCGGATTTTACCTACTGGTTGCAGGTTGATTGGTTTCAGCTGCAAGATCAGCTTCCTTAGTATTAACCTGCTGGTTGCAGGTTGATTGGTTTCAGTTGCAGGAGCAGCTTCCTTGGTATTAACCTGCTGGTTGCAGATTGGTTTCAGCTGCTGGAGCAGCTTCTTCGTATTTTACTTGATGGTTGCATGTTGATTGGTTTCAGCTGTAGGAGCAGCTTCTTTGGTATTCACCTGCTGGTTGCAGGTTGATTGGATTTAGCTGCAGCTGCCGCTTCATTGGATTTTAGCTACAGATTGCAGTTTCATTGGAATTCACCTATTGATTGCAGGTTCATTGGCTTCACCTGCTGGCAACAGGTTCATTGGTTTAATCTACAGTATGCAGGTGCACATTCTTGTGGAGCTTCCCTATATTTTCTAGCTCGCGATATTCAAGCATGGCTTGGACGGATTTGGATATTGGAATTTTGGAGATACCTCCCCAGTAGACACCTTTGGGTAAGGATTCGGTAGACCTCTTTAGGCTTCGGAGAGATAAAACGATTTATTAGGTACGACTATCACGCTTAGGTTTATGTTTAGTCATCACTAAAGTGTGTGTCGCTTTGTTTGCATGACTTATGTGGATTGTATGTTTACATGATCTATGTAGATTATATGTTTATGTGTTTATTTGCTCTTTTTCTATGTGTGAATCTTGAATGTTTGAATGGTTGGATCTAGTTCTTTATTATCGTTAGTCATATGTTAAAAAAAACTAGGGGGGTAGTGGATGTATGGACATGCTAGGTAGAAACCTTTTAGATAGGACCTCTTAGGTATGAACCTCCCCGGGGTTAATGGATTGAAAGCATATGGATTATATGCTAATGGGCTGGAAACATATGGATTATATGCTTATGGATTACACGGATTATATGAAGCTTGATTGGATTGGAACATGTATGGATTATACATGAGTGGAATGGATAACATGTGGATTACATGTGAATAGAATTGGAACTAGACCTATGAGGTCCTTCGGTATTGGAGGTTCGCTCGCTTGAACCTCGAAAAGGCGTAATGCCGTGAGGCTTTTGTGTAATCAAGTTGGTTCTGGCTCGCGAAGCTCCTATGAAAATAGGTTCGCGGGGTGCCTTAATGGATTCTGGCTTGCGAACTCCTATGAAAATAGGTTCGCGGGGTGTCTTAATGGATTATGGCTCGCGAAGCTCCTATGAAAATAGGTTCGCGGGGTGCCTTAACGGATCTTGGAGGTGAGGAGTTCCTATGGATATAGGTCCGCAGATTGTGATTAATGGATAAACCTATAAGGTCATCCTACATTGGAAGCTATAATAGAACTGCGCCATCAGGTTCATGTGGATCCAAGGGATACTAGGCACATGGAGAGCCAGGCGAAAGGATGGAATATGTGGGAGCGGAACACAGGCCACGTGTATATTTTGATTTAAACAGGTGTACATATGTTTTGACATGCATTAAGATTTATGTAAGCTCCAACTGGATAGCCGAGTGGATTATCATGAGAGGTTCCAATATAGGGGGACCTCAAATGGATTGGAATATGGATGGGAATATGGATTGGAATATGGAATGGTAACGGATTGAAATATGGATTGGAATAAGGATTGATATTTGGATTTTACTATGAGCTCATCAAACCCTTAGTGAGGAAGGGAAGCTCTTTCCATATTAAAGATATAGTTTTTCTTTTGGAAAAAACTTATGGCAATGGAGTGATATTTAAAGGCATGTGGATCTTCGATATGAGTTACAACTACATAAATTTAAAAGTTGATGGATAAGTTTTGGAGTGAGGTTTGCCTGCTTATGGTTTGTTGAGGTTCAGGTACAGCTGCTGGTTTTTTGACCAGCTGCTTCACATCTAGCTAATATATTTGGAATTCAAGCTGAAGAAAGTTTTGCATATTGTATGGAAAGGAAGTTCGATGGCTCATAAGGAAGGGTTATAGGAAAGCTGGAACGCATGTTGGGTGAAGGCTGTTGTTTGTGCGGATGTACGAATGTTTGGATTTATAAAATCGGATATGAGCTTTGGCTGGATAGAAGGACATAACTTTCTTATGAGGTTCAAATTACGGGGAACCTCAAAGTGCTGGGTTTATGAAAATACGGAGCAGAAGTAGGTTTGAATGGGAATCATGATCCTAAACGTTGTTAGAAAGGAATAATGTGCAGGAATACTTCAAAATAGAATAAACATGGATTGGTATGTCTTATCTCTTGGATTGAAGATGGGAACCTCTAGTTGAGCTACAAGATTTATGCCCACATAAGGCAGTTGGAATAAATACAATGGAGGACTCAATAACGGCTAAAACTTATGGCGGACTCAGTTATAGCTCCCTTAACAGTTGTAGCTGATGCAGCTGGACATCCTGGAATGAATCCACATCTCAGGAGCTTATCTCAGGTTAATCTCAGCTAATAACGCTAAGGCCCTCTTTGCTCATTCGAGGAGGTGGCCTCTCAGGGGTGTCCTTGCTGGAATCTCTATAAGGGCCAACAACTTCTAAACTTCTCAACAAGTTTAAGATTCATGTTGGAGAAGGTTTTACATGTCATATCGAAAGGAAATCCAATGGCTCGGGGGGTACATCATATTTTCATGAAAGAGCTGGCAGATTGGAATGGAGGTTCTCATCATAAGATTGTAGAGAGGGAGCTTCTACCAAGTAGGTTCGACGGCCGAACCTGATATGAAGTGGAACCATAAGAAAAAAGATAAGTTCTACTCTCATGTTTTTACATATTCATTATCATGCATGCTTTATGTACATGGAAGGAAATTTTTCATAGCCTTAAGCTAGAAACATCATTCGAACCTCATCTTTTCAAATGGATCATTATCTTTAGCATTGCATTAGCTTATGATTATCAAAATGCGCATTTCATATGATTTCAAGAAAACAAGTTGGCATGGATATATAAAGAAAAAGGCCATCATTTCATATACATTTACTTTCACAATGCATGGATTTCAAAGATTTTTTCAAACTTGCTACCTGAAGCTGTTAAGTAGGTACCTAGGCACGCTATATGCCCCATAATGTAACCACTTTGAAAGACATAGCAGCAATCGAGGAGGTCTCTATAGCTTCCTTTGGTCCCTCTTGTGGTACGTATACGGAATCACTTATAACTTACAACGCTCGGAGGATCCCAAGGTTTATGGGAAAGGTCTGGAAAGTCCCACGATTTATGGGCATTGTAGGAGAAGTCCTCAAAATACTTAACAAAATCTTTGGAGGTCCATTGTGACATGCTCGTGGAAATTTCTGAAAATTGTGGCATTATGTCTTGAAGAGTGTGTTCGCCAAGGTTCTGCTTAATTGTAGAGGCAGCAACAAATATATATATACAAAATCATTTGCACTTGCATATTCATACTTGCATGAATGTTTTCTATGTGTATGAGCTGTATGCATTATATAATTGAGCTATTTAGCTCCAACTACTAATCATCGTTTTTAGTTATTGTTGTAGCTCAGGTTTTGGAAGTTTAAGGTATCTTTGCAACAGTAGGAGCTCTATATGGAAGTTCTATGGAATGGCTCACGAGGAATTCTTACACGAAGGTTATCTTAGCAGGAAAAAGGAGCATCTTGAGGAATCAGATTATAGTTTTAAAGGAAAAATGCCGGAAGCTAGTAGGTTCATGTACGAAGCTGAGGAAGCTTATAACTGGAGCTGGAGTGTCGTACGTGATCTAAGGTATAAGGAGGGGTTTCATTTTAGGATTCAGATTGAGGTACCTATGCGAAAGCATTATGCTTCATGTTTCTTACGCCGAGTTAGCTCATGTAAGCTTGGAAGTGCGATGCTGAAGCTATGTATCTATCTGAGAAGGTAAGGAAGGATTGGACCTCTTCTTTTGTATAGGTTCCTTTCGCATTTCATGACATCAAGGAACCGGGGGGTAGTTGTTGTGCCCAAAATTTGTAATGGATTTAATTTTAGACCCATGGATATTGAGAGGCCCAATTAAGGTGGTTTGGGTAATAGCTGTTGAGGTTCAGTTTTGGAGATAGCTGTGGAGGTGCTGTTTTTAGGGAAGCTGTGCAAGTGCTGTTTTGAGGGAAGCTGTGCAGGTGCTGTTTTGAGGGAAGCTGTGCAGGTGTTGCTTACAGCTCCACCTCCGACTAACAGAAGTAAAGTTGGACAAGGACTCTTGTTCCTAAACTTTAGGAGCACGGGAATGGACTCAAAAGATGTACTTTGAGATGGATTCTACTACATCAAATGGGATATACACGTTATACACATTGTTGTGCCCAAAATTTGTAATGGGCTTAATTTTAGGCCCACGGGTATTAAGGATTGTTAGGATATTTGGAAGGCATGTACTAGTTTGAAGGAAGCTGGAGAGTTGTATATTTTGAGGGTAGCTCTGGAGGTGGAGGTTCACATTTGGGGGAAGCTGTGTAGGTGCAGGTGGGCTTACAGGCTCCACCTCTGCTGGCCGAACGGATAAGGATTGACTCCTAATTTGTAGGAAATACGAATTGAGTACTGTTAATAGTCTATTTTAATGAGGGACACGTTTCTAATATGATAAATATTGGATATTTGTGATATATGTCTATACATACATGGAGTTCTCATATGAGTAGGATTTGGGAGTTCTACTTCGAATAGGACTCTATTTAGTGGCTAGCTGAATCTAGGATAAGGCATATTTCTACACAAACACTTCAAGATCAACATTGGAGGAAGGATAAAATACATCAATTTCGTGGCTTATTGATCAAGAAAAGGAGTCCATAACCGAAAGAACTACATGGGGCTTGATTCCTATAAATAGGATATGTAGGCAATTAGCAAGGGGTTCGGAATTTCACTTCTCTCTATACGAGGCACGTGTAACCTTAGTGATACTTTCCCGGACACATCTTGGCCGGAATTTAATGCCATATTGTCCGGTGACCTTGCCGATTCAGCCCTAAAACACCACAAATCTCCACCCGCTCCGACAGCTGGAGCTGTAGTGCGAAGCTGAAGCTGCGGACGTGCGAACCTGCTTCAACGTCCAATATCCAAGGAAAAATTCGGTTATTCCAGCGATATTCTCTTGGGGTGTTGTTGCGGAATTTTCTCACAACATATTCATTCTGTCATAATAAATTTAGCCTTATTTTTCGTCTTCAAATTGCAACTAGCACCAGTTTATTTCTTATAAAATGAGTTTTATAAAGTGTGTTTCAACCCTGAATGCCTTTCATGTGACTTTATGCAACCTGTTTTATGTGCAAGTGCTAAAGATATATTGATCGAGCAAGATGCATCGTTAAGAATGGAAGGGCAAGAGTGCAACATGCGGTAAAATTCTTATATGCTTATCTTTTTTGGATGTTTGTGTCTCCTTAAACATTCATAAAAAGTTCCTGAATTAGGTCCTCTTCTCGAGAGCATAATCCTGAATAATCTGATCTCACAATTGTCTATCAAGATCCGTGTAAGATCATTTGTATTAGATATAACTAATGTTATTCACGGTTCCATATGCATTTGTGAGCATGTAATTGTCTGTTTACTTCTAGTTTAGCGGGCTGATCTCAGCATCATGTTTATGCAAGTTTACATAGACCTTTTCGACTGATCTTAGCATCATGTTAATGCAAGTTTACATAGACTTTTTTTTATGTATTACGTTGACGAAAGCTTCATTGTAGAGAGAATGCAATATCAATTAGTGTCTATTGAGTATATAAGAACAAATTCTACGCTAGCAGACCCACTTACTTACTAAAGTTTTGACACCATAAAGTTTTTTTTTCTTTGTAATGTGTAATACCCAATAGTAATCTGATTAGGGTTAATGGGGTCTAATTAGACTACTATATAAAGAACATAATAGGGTCTTGGTCCCCAAGGCTATTCACAACCTCTACTCCTCTATTCCCATCAGTTAGAACGAGATACGGCTAGAGGCGAATCAAGTCTATGGAAGATCAAGTCCCATAATCCGTATTCATATCTACAGTCATGGAATAAGGTACGCTTTCGCACTACAGTTTTATCGTGTAACCTTGATAATATCGCATAAGATGATTCTGGTTATTTATTTAGATCTAACAATGGTATCCGAGCCTATCTTATGTCGAATTATTAGGGTTGATCATATCTATTATATGATTGTTTTTTCCATGTATGTCAATTAAATATGAATAATTGTATCATATCATTTTTTTTATGACTTGAATTGTGTGTATTAGTTTTAATACAATCTGCTGGTCATATTTTTTTTTGATACAGTTGATTAATGTTAATCATAAATTACGTGCTTATGCTATTGTTTCTGGTTGATTTAATTATCGTATTTTTTTTATTACGACTATTATCTCTACTTGCTCACTGCATATGGCATTTGATGTATATGATAATGTTAGATATAGGTGGAATCAGGTTATAAAATTATTACGTGACCATGAACTAATGAAGTTGGCTTATGGTATTATATTTTTATTATATCATGTGCAGTGCCATGTTAATAAGTTAGGGTGTGTTTATCTAGTTATCATGAATGATATGTTTTTCGACATGCATGATGTTAATTTTGGGTTATCCACCAACCTTAATTATACACAATTTTTTTTCTTGGTTAAAGACATGTTAAACTATTTTCTTGTAAATTAAGTTAACATTATTTGATCATTGTTTATATTATCTAAAGTGGCTATTCATATCAATCTATTAGTATATGAAATCAAGTCAATTTGTATGCCACTGCGTGATTGTTGAATCAGTGTCGGATGATTTTTTTTTTCTTGGAACATGTTCATGTTTTAATTAATATGATGTGATTGTAAATAGAATCAGTATCCCCATAATGTTTCGGATTTTGGATAAGTTTTAGATTTTATTTACAACAATACGGATTTGGGCACATTTTTTTTGAAAAATAATGTTAATTTATTTTTTGTCCTTTTATTTCGCGAATAAGTGAGTTGAAGCAAAATATTGCCAAAGTGATATTTATGTGTAGATTTATTTATTTTTGAAATATTAGGATGTGTATGTTTATTATTTATGCGTTATAATAATCGGCCCAAAGGAAGATTATTTAATGGCCAAATAATGGATATACGTGCGGGAATAAATATGTAATAATTATAAATTTTTCATGTGAGTAATAAACCGGCCCAAAGGAAGGTTATTGCTTGACCGAAATTATTATTAATATTTGATTTCTGCGTGGAGAGTACCACTTGCAAGTTAATATTTCTGTCCAAAGACTAAATATTAATGTTGTGCTAGGTATCTTGTTTGAATGGGCCCACACACACTATAGTATTTAAATTCATGTATTTTTTTGTGTGCTATTATGTATGCATATTACATGAATTTCTATTATTCGAGCTTATATTTTTTTTTTGTTCTAAATTACTAGTTAATACATCTGCTGCTAATATAACTGCCAACATGAACTCCATTCATGTGCTTAACGGCACAAACTTTAAGAGCTGGAAAGAGAACGTTCTGTTAGTTCTCGGCTGCATGGATTTAGACTATGCTATAAGGAAAGAACAACCTCCTTCTCTTACGGATGAAAGTTCTAATACTGAGAAATTGAACTTTGAGAAGTGGGAGCGTTCTAATCGCTTATTGCTCTAGATTTCTTGAGGATGTTGAGTTTGAGGGGGAAGATATAAAGTCAGGAATGTTGTCTTTGAGGAAGAATTAGTTTCTTTGCCTCGTGTAGTTCAAGATAACAATGTGGATATACCTATAAAGTTTCCTACTCAAAATCAAGATGATGCTCAAGAAGAGCAAACTCAACAAACTCAAGAGAAAGTGCCACTTAGTAGATCCAGTAAAGACAATAATGGCACTTGTGGCTATGTCATAAGTTCAGTGGGAGTTTTATGTATGGTCAAGTTTAGTACCCTGCCGGTTTTGGCATTCGCTGTGGGTATGTTAAGCAGATATTCGAGTTAAATGGGTTATAAGGTACTTGCAAGGAACAAAATATTACATGCTCGTTTATCAGAAATCGGAAAATTTGGAGATCACTATGTATTCCGATTCTGATTTCATTGGTTGTGTAGATGCAAGAAAATCTAACTTCTGGCTAAGTTTTTTTTTGTTATGTCTAAACAGATAGACATTAAATATCAAGTTATTGTAGAGAGAATGCAATATCAATTAGTGTCTATTGAGTATATAAGAACAAATTCTATGCTAGCAGACCCACTTACTTACTAAAGTTTTGACACCATAAAGTTTTTTTTTGGCATACTGCTCATATGGGTGTTGTCTCATTGGAGAATATTTAGTTTTAAGTGGGAGTTTTTTTGTTTTGTTCTTATATTCGGTACTCAGTTTTGATATTGACACTATGGTGATACATTATGTATTTTGAGTTTATGCAGAATGAAGTTATTGTATTTTATTCTCTCTATTGTTCTATATGAGCTATCTCTTTCAGTTGTGGTTTTGACATAAAGTTTGAAAGAATAAAGATTGATCTCACTAAGGTATTAAGGACCAATTGGAAATAGGCATGATTGAGATCACATTGCATGTAATTTCCAGTTACACATCCATACTTGATCTATGTCATTGAATATATTTATGTGGTGATCATTGAGGATCGAGTTACAATAATGGGACGAAGGTCTTTTTGGTTCCATGTTTATATATAAGATGGACCAGATTGACTAATGAAGATGTTTTCTAAAGAATAAACAATTTTGTGCGCACTTATGGTTATTGAATGTAATTGTTGTTTGGAACAATTTGTAGCCCAAGTGGGAGATTGTTAGATTATATTTTATGATCTAATAATAATTATGGGCTTACAAATTAAAGACAATTATATTTAATGTTTATTCTATATTTGGACTATTTAAGTGGTCTTAAATAAAGAGTCCAATAACATCTTATTCGGTATGAGCTTTGTAATGTGTAATACCCAATAGTAATCTGATTAGGGTTAATGGGGTCTAATTAGACTACTATATAAAGAACATAATAGGGTCTTGGTCCCCAAGGCTATTCACAACCTCTACTCCTCTATTCCCATCAGTTAGAACGAGATACGGCTAGAGGCGAATCAAGTCTGTGGAAGATCAAGTCCCATAATCCGTATTCATATCTACAGTCATGGAATAAGGTACGCTTTCGCACTACAATTTTATCGTGTAACCTTGATAATATCGCATAAGATGATTCTGATTATTTATTTAGATCTAACATCGTTTTCTCTCTCCTGTCACATCTGGCAACTTAACAAGTCTACCTCATACATTGCTGCCATAGTGCCATCTATTAATGCTACGTTTTATATCCTGACCTCTGCCACTACCACTGAATGTCGTTTCTTGTCCATCATATGTCAACAACTTGCTAATCCCCATCACATATTAAACTGCAGTGTCATGCATTGGGAAAATATGGAGAGATTATTGTACTTGCTGTTATTTTTGTTTTATGGTAACTTCCTAGTTTAGAAGGTTCATTCTGTTTACATTCTACACGAATATTCACCATGTGCAGTGATATTATAACTCTGTATGTGTTCATCATCAGAGGCTCAAGTCCCAATTGTGTTGAGCTGTGATATAGTTTTGTGGTTGTGCGTGGAATTTGCCATACGTTATTTCTGGTCATTTGTCAAAAATTCAGAGGCTTTTAGTTGCACCGTTAGTAGAAAGCCCATATATATAGGGCTTTCGATGCTGAGATTATCATTTTTCTTACAGTTACATACTCTTTTTAGCGGCACATATTAAGGTTTTAAGTACATCACTGACTAGAGAAGAGCCGTCAGTTTTCTTTGTACTATTTACTAATCCGGATCATAGTAATTTGATTCAAACAAGTAATTAAATATCTTAAGATTAAAATATTCATTCTTTTAAGTACTAACAGTGGGGTGTATTTAAAATGGCCATAATATATTGTTGCATGAGTTATCTTCAATTTGAATATTCACACTTGTGTAAAGTTGAAAACTAATTTAACCAAGCAAACTTTGGAATTACGTTCAATGTAATAGAATAGAAAATGGCAAAGAGCTAGTAGGCCTGACGACAACTAGAGGAAGCAACCAGCTGAAGCTGCTACCTTTGCCAGAAATGGCATGTATCTTGACTGACACCCGTAACAGAGTGGAGCAAGACCAAGTTTAGAGCAAAGGAATGGATAGCATGATGCACAACAACGAGAAAAGGAATGGACGGTAGACATAGTCATAGAAGGCCTCATCAAGTTCGAAGCCGTATATGCAAATGTGAGTATGCCTGTGCTTTCTGCTAGATATAGGAATATGTTATATTTACAGACTAATATTCTGAAACTACACCAAACGGGGCCTGTATGGCTGTATCAGTATACACTTGCACATTAGAATCATTATCTGTCACAACCACTCGAGTACATCTTGTTTTTATGATCTGTATTTTTATACTTCCTATATAAGCAAGGAAACAGTTAGGTGAAATACATACCCATATGTAAGTGCATCATCATTGTCCTCCCCCTCTTCCCCTCTCATTTCACTTAATTATAACAGTATATATACATCAACTTCAATAGCACATTTCTTCAAGTAAAAAATAAACATGAACACACATTTTCTTCATCCATTCACACTTTCTCTCTTAATCCTAGTTCTCAATTCCTTCACCACCACCCTAGCACAACCAGTGGCACCACCTCCTGCCCCTTCAAGACCCACAAACGTCACGAAAATCCTTGAAAAAGCCAGTCAATTCACTACACTAATCCGCCTCCTGAAGAACAACCAACTAGATGATCAAATCAACACTCAACTCAACAAGTCAAACCAAGGCTTAACAATTTTTGCACCCACGGATACTGCTTTTGCAGCCCTAAATCCCGGAACTCTAAATTCTCTTACCAATCAACAGAAAGTCCAGCTCATCCAGTTCCACGTCATATCATCTTTTCTTTCCACCTCACAGTTCCAAACCGTAAGCAATCCGATAACAACACAAGCTGGAAACAGTAATGAAGGTCAGTTTCCATTAAATGTAACGGCTTCTGGTAACCAAGTCAGTGGCGGACGCAGAAATTATTGTTAGGGGGCCGAAAAATAATGAACGATCGAAATACTGATATGTATATATAATTTTACACCTTAACCTTATAAGATTTTATTGGACATATACAAAAATAATTATCGTGTTATATATTACCAGAGAACGTTGAAAAATTAAGGAAAAGTTGTATATCCTACAAGATTTAGAAAGAACAAAAAAAAGAGGAGTAGAGAGTCGAACCAAAAAGAAAAAGTAAAAAGAGGAGTAGAATAGCAGCACAAAGGAGTCGAACCTGGCTTGTTGGCTACAAAACTCAACAACAAACCATCCATCCAAGCTACTACCACAACACATGTTGAATACATACTACTCAAATCATATCACGAATTTAGGGGGGGCCATGGACCCCTCTGGACCCCCCTGGATCCGCCTCTGAACCAAGTGAATGTATCAACAGGAGTTAATGATGCAACCGTTGGCAATACTATATATACTGATAATCAGTTAGCTGTTTATCAGGTTGACAAAGTGCTTCTTCCGTTAGCCATGTTCGGGCCTCACACACCCGATAAAAATTCAGGTAAGGTGGCTGATAGCCCCATTTCCGATGATGGTGTGAATGTGGATGTATCTGGTGCCTATGCTTTGATCTGCATGCATGAAATAACAATGGCATTGGGATTTGTTCTGGTGGTTGCTTGCATACATTTGTAGCAATGTGATCGATCATTAACATAAGTTTTAAACCAAGTTACATATGGTTAAAGCGTTGGTCTTTTTTAAAAAAAGAAACAACACAAACTTTTCATTAAGGACATTTTAAGATCTGCCGGTTTGTATTGAGTGCATGATGTATCTTCTTCTTTTGTAAGTATTAATGGAGAAGAATCACTTTGCTTGTTCACTTATATTACTATAGGGTTAATTATCAAGTTGGTCACTAAAGTGAATATAAAGTATCAAGTTGATCATCAAATAGAAAATGGTCTCAAACAGGTCATTGAAGTCATTTATGAGTACACTTTATTAAATAACTTACTTTTCCTGGACCCGAAATATTAATATTAATGCTGATTTCTTGGATTTATAATCTGTAATATATATGGTAGGCTAACATAATCATTTCAGAGAATAAAATCCAAGAAATCAGCATTAATATTAGTATTTTCCGTCGAGAAAAAGTAAGTTATTTAATAGAGTGTACCCGTAACCAATTTTAATGGCCTGCTTGAGACCGTTTTCAATTTGATGATAAACTTGATATTTTAGGTCCACTTTAATAACCAACTTGATAATTAAGCCTATTACTACATATGGATATACTATGTTCCGGTAGATAAAAACTGATCGATTTTTTTTTTCTTTTTAAAGTGAAAAAAAAATAACTATTCTAAAATAAATAGCTAATATTTTTTTTTAAAATTTGAATCACAACATTGACTTCGACTCCTTTTCTTAAATGTGGACAGAATTTGTGCTATCGTATATGGAAAGTAATTGACATGCATATATTTATGGATGCAATTTATCTAGTAATTAAACACAAAAATTAGTTAAAAATCACTTTGAAAATACTCGATCCTTGGGGTATTTATCAAATCGCAAAAATTGTCCTATCATTTCATATTGTATCGTAAAACATGGTTTTCAGTTCTTGTGGTACAGTCGTGGTTTAAATTTTTCATAAATCTGGTTTCATATTTTAACAATGCGGTGCAAACCGTACTGCACCGGACCACAACATATTATATCAAAACATTTAAACGCAAATATATGTTGACATATTATTATAATGTAATACAGGAAGTTATCATAATTATTATTATTAGCGAATAGAGATAGTTTCCTTATTATATTAATTATCTTTATTATAGATTAGGTATTGCCTAGATAAACGATCATTGTATTGTAAACGTATTAAGGCATTTTGCCTTCACGATTAATAAACGAATGTTCACGAATATTTCATTATGGTATCAAGAGCCTAGTTCAACGATGAGACGAAACTACAATAACGATGATGATGGGTTTGTCGCAGATTGTATCAATCCAACGACGATGCGATAACTTACAACTAGATCAGATGATCGTCTTTCAGTTGAAAACGTTGACGATTTACAACAAAAACGATGACGAATTGATGATTGTTTTTCGATGGAAACAGTGACGACGATCTAATGATCGTTTCTCGGTGGAAAGACATCAAACAACAACTGACGTCTTCCGACAATCGATGACAACTGTTTTTCGATTGGAAACGATGACGACTATTTTCAAGATTTATTTTTTGCAATATTTTTAATTATTTTACAAACTTTAGATACTTGTATCTTGAGTTTGAGGTGGGATGTTGACATATTATTATTTTTATGTAATACGGGAAGTTCCCGTAATTATCCTTATTAGCGTATAGAGATAGTTTCCTTATTATATTAATTGCCTTTATTATCGATTAGGTATTGGCTATATAAGCGATCATTGTATTGTAATAAATTAATGCTTTTGCCTTCACGATTAATAAGACTGGTATTTGCGAACATTTTACCAATATAACTAGTAATCTAAACGTACTTAAAATTAAGTACAATATATTCCCTCATATTATATTCAAAGCCGAATCAAATATTTATACTTTCGTATAAATAATATGAATATTTAGATCATTCTGATAGCGAGATAACAAACTAGTTAGCTCATTGATTATTGCTCATTTCGGAAAATATTCAAGATCTAAATAGGCTTTTAAAGTTGTCTAAACTTTCCATTAAAATGGAAGATGAAACTTAGTTTAGAGACAATTTTGATCTTTCTACATAAGTCACAATTAAGTACAAAACGTGAATTTACATGTGCCAAGAATGAGACCAAAATGCCAAGTGATTACTCATGTAATACACCTTGAAACTCCTTGTTTAAGAGGTAATATTTCACCTTATCAAAGGCTAATCTTTTACACACTTAAGGGCAGTAGCAAGATGGCAAAAAGAAAGGTTTAAAGTGTTAAGAAATATCCCAAAACCGTGGCTTATGATGAGCACAAGAGAGGGACAAATTGCTAAGTGAAAACTCTTATGTACCACTTCGAAACTCCTAGTTTAAGAACTAAAACTTTACCATAAATATGGCTAATCTTTTAGACACTTTAGGACAGTAGCAAATTACCTAAAAGCATGGATTAAAGTGCTCAAAAACACTCCAAAACCGTAGCCTTAATGGTGTACAAGATTGGCGTGTTGAAGCCAAAAAAACTCCTTTCATAAATGGCCTTAAAATCACTTTTACTTCGTGAGATAATTAAACTAGAACATCCTTTTTTTAACCTACCACGAAGGAGGACAATAGAACCACGGAATGGAGTATAATCAAGCTAAAAAAGATGGCCAAATAATCCAAGAAGCAACAAGCAAGAACTTCCTTGTTCTAGGCATATAGACTTACTCTTTCAGTGACTTTAGTTCAAATCGATCATCCAAATTTAACCAAGCCATCAAAGCATTTTCTTGAACATATGAATGGATTAAAACCAAGCTCTTGAGTAGCTAAGAACACAAGAAACACAAGATAAAGTATAACACATTATAAGCTTGAGAAAGATGAAGACATATAGTAAGAAAACAAGCTTATAAACTAGAAATTCATAAGAAAATTAAAGAGCACCTTATTAACTAGAATTTCTAGGAGTATTTGTGCAACACTTTCTTGCTTAAATGTCTTGAATAAATAGGTGTGAGGATAGTCTTATTTATAGCCAAAGATTAGGATTTCTGGTTTGATCCAATGACTCACATTTTACCATTTGTCACGCATCCAATGGCTTAGACAAAGTAATAATAAACAAATAAAATATCTTCTCATCCTTATCTTCAATATTTTAGCATGTGGGTATTAAAATAAACAATGATTAAATTTGAATTTGCAATACGAATATTAAACATCTCAATAGATAATTGTTCAACAACTTGCTTGTATTCAGAAAGAGACATATTTATGGTAGTGAGAGATGGTACCTGAGAGTCTAATGAAGATGTTTCTTCCTTGGAATTGGCCATCAAGGCATAACTATAGAATTCTTGTTCTTCTTCATCACTATCAGTGTCATCCCAACACTTCCCTTTAGTTAAGTAGGCCTTGCCTGGTGTTTTCTTTCTAATTAATAAGGCCCTTATTGATAAGTGCATATTTTTGCATATTTTTATTACCTATTTATTGCTTGAACTCGTATTTTAATAAATTATTTTGTTGCATTTCAGGAAATTCGTAAATAAATAAAGAAATGGAAAAATAAAGAAATAAATAGCAAGGAAGGGAAAAAGAGGAAGAAAAAGGACCAAAAATGAAAGAAGGAAAAGAATTAGGAGCTTGGAGCAAAAGGAATATTTCAAGACAAGTGGAAGGTGGAGATCATCCCAACACACTACATAAGTGTATGGCCAAGATCAACTCTTCAAAGCTTAATGGGGAAGGAAATAAATAGATGGCTAGGATTCCACCACCACACACCACAAATGTATGGTGGGGATTTACCCAACACCCCGCTTAACCCTAATTCCTATCTTATAAATACCCCCTCACCCCCCTTGTGTTTAGTAACTTAGATTTTAGGGTAGTTTTATTTTCTTGTTTTGTAGTTTTAAATCTTGTAAACACTCCTATTATAATTAATGCAAATTTTATTTTCTTTACTTCTTGTCTTGCTCTTTCGTTATTGTTGCCTTGTTTCGTTATTTTCGTAAATCCCGTTGCTAACCACTTGGGGTTGAAAGTAACGAAATTCTAATTTCGTTTTCTTAGTTGCTAATTTTAATTGTGCCCCTTTAAAAATTCATTTTATTGTGGGCCTTTTAATTCTAAATTATCATTTTAGTGTAATTTTAAATTCGTAGTTAATTTCTTTGTCTCTTATTTAATTTTCAAAAAAATAAAAAATCACAAAAACATTAGTTATATTAATTTCCTGCATTTGTTTTACCAGCTTTAATTTTTAATTCGAAGCTAAATCTTTCCCTTGTTTTTTTTCCTATTACCCAGAAGCAACCCAGTTTCCATTTTTTTTACTTCTTCTTCTTCAATTAAACGCT
Source organism: Saposhnikovia divaricata (assembly GCA_036435485.1). Classification (NCBI taxonomy): domain Eukaryota; kingdom Viridiplantae; phylum Streptophyta; class Magnoliopsida; order Apiales; family Apiaceae; genus Saposhnikovia; species Saposhnikovia divaricata. The sequence goes on along the minus strand of CM071599.1, from coordinate 109,706,573 downwards.
CTAACTCCGCTTTCCCTTCTTATCTCCCCTTCGAAACACATCTTCTTCCTTTTTATTTCTTCTTCTTTGAATTTCAAACACCACTCCATCACTCCTTTCTCTTCGACACATACGCACAATACAACATCCATTCCCCTGTTCGAGGTGTTGTTTAGTGTAAAGATCGTTGTTTAGTTTTCGTTGCTGTGGAGAAGGTGTATGCATTTGATTTGAGTTAATTGTTGTTGGTCGAATTTGCAGTGTTTGTTGAGTTGTTACTGAATCGACTTGGTTTATGACTGCGTTTGATTGAGTGTAATTTGTTTTTTTTTTCTTTCCTTTCTTGTTTCGAGTGCCCGAGTTTTGTTTTGCTTGTTATTATACTGAGTTGCTTAGTCGCTATTGAGCCAATCTAGTCGAGACGTGAGTTAGTTGTTGTTAGGATAAGTCTTGTGGCTACTGCAGGATTTGTAATTCATTGCAGAGTTTAATCGCTGTAAAAATTGTTGTGTTATTCGCTGACTTACTCGTTCATGGCCAGTTTTGTGTTTAGTCGTGGTTGCTTATTTTTTTTAGAAACTGAGTTTTAGCTGTCAAATTGCTTCCTGGTTTTTTTTGCTGTGTTTGATTCTGAGTTTCCTGCGAGTTTTGAGTCGAGTTCTATTCCGATTCTGCGTGAGGTTTTACTGAGTCACATTCTTTAGTTCTATTCTTGTTTGTTGTGTAGTTGGTTTGAAATTAAAGTTATATTGAGATTGTTTGCTTTGCACTTGGTTCATGTTTGTCTGAGTTTTGGTTGTTGCGTTCTGAGTATTGTAGAGTCCAATAATGTTTTTTTCGGTCTCGTTATTTTTTTTTAATTTTGTTAATGTTTTGTAGTTTGCTGTCGAGTCTGCTTTGTACTGAGTTGTCTTCTTTTGTTTTGACTAATTTCATTGTAATTGTGTTGTGCTGAGTTGTGAGTCCGAGTAGTAGTATTGAATTATGGCTAGTTTTACTATGTTTTGAAATCTCCGAGTTAGGATTTATGAAATGGTTTGTTTTTGGTCGTTGGTAATTTCTTTGGCTAGTTTTAATTACAAAGCAATCATGTCAAATTTTTATTCAAAATTTTCTGTAAATAATTTTTAATTTTTTTTTAAAAAAAAAGAGTTTTAGATTAAATCTAGTTTTAATTTTGAGATCAATTTTAGAATATTTTAAGAATAATTTAGAATTTAGATTTAAATTCGAATTTAGAATTTTTAAATTTATAGAATAATTCTAGAATAATCAAGTTTTAGAATAATTCAATTTTATTTAGTTAAATAGTATTTCTTTTGGTAATTAAATAGTATAAAAAAATCCAAATTCTCAAAAATCAAACTTGTTCTAATTTGATTAAATTAAAATTAAGGATCGCGAAAATATTAGTCTCTGCGGAACGAATCATAAATTTTACAACGAAACAAATTGTTCGCTTGCAATTTAAAACGCTTATTTTTTAGAACAACACTTATACTTAGCTTCAAGCTTTAGAAACTCCTTGTCCTTCTTCTTAGGTTTCTTGCATTCACTAGAAAAATGCCCTAGGTCACTGCATCTATAGCATCTGACTGATGACCTATCCACATAACTGGTTTTGAACTTATTTTTGCTTGGCTGCACAGGTACTTTATTCTTGTTGAATGAATGGTTTTGAGGTCTAGCTTTGAAGGGTTGTTTTCGCTTGAACCTGATGTTTGGAAATTTTCTAGCCATGAAAGCAAATGATGTGTTTTACATGGCATCTAGTTCTTTAAGAGTGTTGAACTCATCTTCCCCTTGCTCCTCAATAGTCTCAATTACCTCAGCCTTAGGTTCTTCATCTACTATCTCCTCAATTCTCAGTTGGCTTGTAGAAGCTTCAAGATCCTGGATAGATTTGTTCACAATCAAGGCACATGATGTATTGACCATCTTGCCTTGGTTGGCTTGTATAGCTCGTTTCTACAGAAGTTCAAGCTCATGTGTCTTCAACACACCATAGAGCACATCATAAGATATTTTGTTCAAGTCTCTTTCTCTGAGAGAGATAACCCTTTGCTCTAGGTGATTAGGTGAAGAGAGCAGAAACTTCATGTTTAGCTCCTTGGTGCTGTAGACTTTCCCATTCATTTGCAACTCAGTGATGCTTTGTTTTGGCTGAACCATGAAAGCCTCATACTGTGTGACCAGTATATGTTTCCTGTTTTCTCTAACCTCCTCAGTTCCTTCATATAAGATCTCAATAGATCCCACATGTCCTTTGCTATCGTGCATGAAGCTATATATGTTGGCAAACATAGAGATTCCATAGAATTAATGATTATCAACATTAGATGGCTGTCAAGGGCAACCTTCTCTTTCTTAATGTGTGTCCATTTAGATGGATCTTTGGCAACATAGGACCTTGGAATGGTAATAGTTCCAACAGTCTTCTCAGCAATTTCTTGTTGTGGAACAAATGGGCCATTCTTGAGAATATCTAGGAATAGAGGGTTAGCAACTTTGATGAACAACATCATCTTGATTTTCCAGAGGTTGTAGTTATCTTTATCAAACTTTGGGACCTTCACAGTTCTTGTTGTCTTTGGTGTATTCTTGTTGATCTTTTTCTCTTTTTTTTAGCAACCTGCTCTGATACCACTTGTTGAGTATGGAATACAAACAAGAAAATACAGAGGGGGGTGAATGTATTTTCAAACTTTTCTTGAATATTTTTTTGAAACTCAGTTTGTTCGAATCTGTGTTTGATTGTTGTAGTTGAATGTGTATATGTTTGATAGATTTTAATTGCGGAAATAAGAACACAAATAATTCACTTTAATATAATATTTCATTAGATCAAAGTATGCCACAACCCGGGAATACAAAAGTTAGTATTCTCAGCTTCGTTTCTTAGAGAGATATTTGCTATGAATTACAATGAAAACTTAAGTACTAAAGAAGTGTGGCTATACATTTATAGAACATGTGCACAACCTACTTACTACAAATATGGTAACAAACAAATCTATTTTCTAACTTGTCTATCCCTTTTTAGTGTAAGTCTGAGCATCTTGTATTTTAACTTTCTTTTTAACCTTCTCAGATCCACTTCTTTATCTGCTTGTTCCCTTGAATATCTCTCTAAACTTCTTTGTAGACTTTCCATGCACACATTACAATAGTATATCACTGTAAATGTCTAGGTTTATTGTAGATTTTCTGACTTGAATATCTTCAGTAATTTGTCTTCAAGAATCCATTCGAGAACTGACTAAGTACTAGATTCGAGAACTTGAGTTGAATAGTTTGATAACTCTGAGTTCTCGAACTAGCTTTTATTGCACTACGCCATAGATGACTTTACATAACATTTTTTCATAGTGTTGACGTCTGAAAAAATGATGTCATAGCCATTTTCAACCTTACCTATTACAACACCGAGTATTTGTGTTAGCTTAGACATAATAAGTGTTGGCGTAGATGTTGTATATGGTGAATTAAAATATAAATTAAATAATCATTTTACATAAAAGTGAAAAAAATTCTTAAAAAATGATTTATTTATTTTCTTGGAATTTGAATTGGAGTGAATTGTATTTTTTTTGTAAAGTAATTTATTTTTCAATAATTTTTAAATTTACAAATTTATAAATTTTATGTTTTTTAATTATGAAATTATATACATGTATTAAAAATAATTCACACAATAACTAATACTTTACATAAAATTTGTATTTTTAATTAGAGTATTTTATAGGTTAGAGTGTTTTTAATAATTAATTATTGAAATTAGTAAAAATCGTTTCAAATATAAAAAGTAATAAATTTGTGAAAGAAATTATTTTCGATCATCAAAACTATCAATATGAAATAGGATTGAATGTTGATTTTTTTTTTATAAAATTAGAGTATTTTTTAATAATTTTAGAACTAATAATCAAAATCATTACAAAATTTTGTTTTAATTTTTTTATAAAAAATAATTATCATATAAATGAATTAGAATATTAAAATATTAATTAAAATATTAATTTATTAAATTTAAATTTATAATTTTAAAAATAAAATTGAAAATACATGAATATAAACTTAGGAGACAGTGAAAATTGAAATGTGGGCTGAAATTTTGGAGAGGCAAAACACCTGCTTTTATTTTCACTAAACACCGCCCCTCTATTTTTTATAACATTTCTCCCGACCCCTTTGTCCCAATTCCTTTCTCTCTCTCTCTCAACCCTCAATCTCTCGCTCTCAGTTCTTTACATATTACATCGAGGAGTCTTCAGAGTAATTAATCAATTTTAGCTTCACACCATTGTGTCAAATTCGAAAGCTTCAAATTAGGGCTTCTTCAAATGGGGGTTCTAAATTTTGAGTTCAAATTAGGGTATCTTCACTTAAATTTCAACTAATTAATGTTCTTCTCTTTGATTCAGGTCTTCTTCAGTGGATTTAAAGCTTTGGAGGTTCGATTTGAGGTATTTTAATTTTCGATTTGATTTCAATTTAAAAGTTTAAATTGATTAATTTATCTAGGGCTTCGATTAATTTGGGTTCCCTCTTTGTTTCAGGGCTAATATGGGTTCTTTTCTTTGGTTTTAATTAGGGCGTTGATTTCAGGACGGTTTTCTTTCCACGTGGATATTGACTCTAAACCATCAAAGGTAATAAGTATACTGAGTCCAACCCGAAGCGCTGCCTGTGAGTGACATTGATAAAATTAGTTGGTTTCAGCTTATACAAAGACAAGTATTTTCTCAACTGTGCTTTACTCTTTTGGTTACTACTTTGTAAGATATTTGATGTAAACCTTCATTTCGGTAGGATAACTGGCCAGTTAGTAAGATTTCCACTGTTCTAGTTGTTAAGTTCCTTAATATTGAAAAATGCATCCACTTGTGTAGATTTCCACCATTCTTTACGGTCTAAATTTCTTCTGCTTACGTTAATATATAAACAGGGCATAACAAAGAATGGTGATGTAGTAGCTATAAAGAAACTTTCTGTTGCTACAAGTAAATCCAAGGAAGATTTTGAGTGTGAAGTTAGGCTTACAATTAATATTAATCATCAGAATATCATCAGCTTGTTTGGCTGTATTAACAGAGGATCAGAGCTACTTCTTGTGTTCGAATACATGGCAAACGGAAGTCTTGATACATTTCTTTATGGTGAGTTTTATTTTAGTTCATACTTGAGTAGTAATCTATATTCGATATCAACTGGAAACAACGTGTTGACATTATTCTTGGCATAGTCTGGGGCCTTGTCTATCTTCACGAGCAATTTCATAAATGTATCATACATCGAGATATAAAATCAAGCAACATACTACTAGATGATGAATTCTAAACCAAAATCAAACAGATTAGGCTAAACATTCTACTAGCATATCTTTTGGCATATTTGGCATATTTAGCAGAACTTTTTTTTATAATAATATACTTTCTCTTTAGTGGTTATGACCCGTTTAGATGCTCAGGTAATGCCAGTAATGCATTTTTTGATTCAATTTTCATTTCTTAGGCAATAAGAATTTATTCCTTTTGAAGATATACTTGAATTGTGTTCTGTCTTTTCAGACAAATTTGATGTACTATAGAGGCATATGGCATACTGTATGTACCATCAGCAAAGAAGAAGGGGTGTTTGGCCTCTATAAAGGACTTGGAGCAACTTTATTGGTATTTATTATTTGTAATCGCAGTCTCCGTCATGTTCATTATTATCTGTATGTATTTTTCATTTATGCCACTTATGCAGGGTCTTGGTCCCGACCATTAGTTTCTCTGTATACGACATGTATACATAATGAGATCTTATTGGCTATCACATAGGTAATTCTTTATAGTTGATTCCTTAGTTCTCATTTCTAAAAATATGTAGTGCATTTTCCCTCCTACCTGTTCTACTCAAGCATATGTAGACCAATTTAATATTTTTTTTTGATAATATTGAAGCAGACCCAATGACTCTAGTGTCCTTGTCAGCCTTGCTTGTGGAAGTCTTTCAGGTGTTGCATCATCAACATGTGAGTCATTCAAAGCTATCAGTACATGTATGTTGTATGTACCTTACTATTTTAAGTGAGGCAGCAGCCCTTCTTAACCTTATAACAACTTTTTCATATTTTGGAAGACAAAGTGCTTGAAAATTTGAAGAGGCGGAATTATTGTTGTAGGTAATTTTGTGAACTACACTTGACTAACATTGTCTAAAGTATCCTGCATTTTGTGCATTTTTGTGTGTGACAGGTATGAGTGATGACGATGGAGCGGCAATAACAGGAGTCTCTAGCTTCTAGTATGGCTGTGATTTCTGTGTTTTAAGTTTATAACCTTTTGTTACTATTAAGTATGGTCGTGAACTAGTTAGTTTATTAAGTGTATTACAAAGTCTTCTTAGTCTTGTCCATAGACAAGCCAATGCTACTAATATTGTCAATGTAGTTGATACTGTCTGTACAAGGAGTTGATTCCTTTCATCTTTCTAGAGTTAACAATAACTGCTTTCCTTTTAAGTTTCCGTGAAAATGATTGCTTACTTTGATGAAAGTCACAGAAACGGCTCGAAATAAAGTCTAGTAGCGGAAGCATGTATGTTTATCTTTTGTTAATTTGGTATTGAATTGCAAAGCTAGCCGGGTGATTTTGTTAAGGCTTCCCACACTTCAATACAGTAGTTATGACAAAATTAGAGTTGAACAAATCGTACACGTGCTTGCTGATCTCACTTCTCTATCGACATTTCTTTTCTTGTTAATATTTTCATAAATCAATTTGTGGTATTGCATTGTTGCTGACTTGCTATAAGCATATACGGTAGGATGTAAGAAGCAATGACAAATAAGACCAGATGTTCTTTCTGGAAACATATAACAGGTCTTCTTGTTTCCGCAGTTTATACTTTCCGTATTAGTGTTGCAAACTGAATTTCTTGACTCCTATAACCTGGTGGCACTCTATGGTTTCGTAGTAGTAATTAGTGTGTCAATTGTTCTAGTTATTGTTGAAATTTAGATCTTCATTCAGACAGCAGCTTGGAAGCTGAACTGGATTACAATGTACGATATGATTTATTGTTGAAAGTAAGGGGTTGTTGATGGTTTAGAAATATGTCAGGCAAGGGTTGTTGATGGTCCTATTTTTTTGGGAATATAGATGTTGTAGTTGTTTTCTAATCTGTTTCATCATGCTTGACACTTGTGATAAGTGGATTTTATATCCACTTGGAGCGTTCCATATCGGCTTAAATTGATTGATTTGGACTCAAGTTTGCTGTAAGTTTTGATGTGTTTTATGTAGTTGTGCAGGGTTGTAGCTATTGGTTAGTGTTGGTGTTTCTAATCGATATTAGAGTGGAATTAAGCATTAGAATGAAGATTGGACACTTGTGTTATGCTACCAAGCTGTTACATGTGTCATGGTATTGAAGATGTTAGCTAATGCAAAAGAAACGGAGGAGAAAGGAGCAAATTTGTGTAAAATTCGGATTTTCTGGATAGGTTGCGCAGTCTTCACTGTTTTGGCCATATCTGGAGTTCTAGAAGTCAGAATTCAGCGATCTTATAGCTCACGCGAAGCCTGGGAGATTTTCTACAACATTGGACAGATTACAGGCGAAGGCTGCGCGGAATGCAGTAGGAGAGGCGCAGGCTGCGCGCCTGAGGGGCAAGTTGCATGCGCGCGTTGCTGAAATATTACAGTTTTGGCCATATCTTGAGTTCTACAAGTCCGTTTTGGACGATCTTACTGTCCACGCGAAGATAACGAGATTCTCTATCATTCTAAAGTGGTTCAGATGTCCAAATACAACTGTAATGGCCCACAAATACTGAAGAAATGTCAGTTATGAATTTTCCTTCAAAACCGAATTAGTTTAGGAAACGTATTATGTGCCGAACTGCAGAAATTCAACTTTGACAAGGAAATTGCTATAATTCCTACTAAAACACGCAAGCGTACGTGGTCACAAGTAATATAGATAGAAGTCAAGTTCGTTCCCACAGAGATCTGGTTAGGTTTCAATTCAATTATTGTACCTATGCAACAATGTATGGTTATTACTCACTGCTAAGACAAATAACAAATTTGGTTTAATTAACTAAATTAACTAAGAAGTAAATTAATAATTAATAATTAACTAACTAACGAGAATTGAAATCTAATTACTTATGCAAGATAAACCATGGAATCCTAACTTCATTAAATACTTTGCTTAGATCTGATGCCTTTAATCTCTATGTGCAATGGTTATGATATCTGATCGGATAACACGAAACAAGTACACGCTACCTGTCAGCATACGTATACCAAACTAAACATACATCCACAAAAGAGATAGAAGATGAATAGACACCAATTATGCTTAGACCCTATATGTCTATAGAATTTGAAAACATAACGGTTGAAGAACAAGTTATCCACATAGATCACATAGGGCAATATAAGTATTCTCATCTCATACTACGAATCATGTTGATAAACAATCATGAACCTATGCTAGCATGGCAAGTTCTAAATCTCAAGATCCACTTTCACTTCACAAGAGATTAACAAATTAGATGTTCATGACGCATCTATCAATTAAGCATAACCATACGAGGATATCAAATATACATCACACACAGATCTTTAAAGTATCAAGATACTAAGCTCCATAAATAAATCCGTTAGAATCCCATGACAACGATTAGTTCATAATCAAACCTCTCGTCATCATGGGATCTGATGAAACCATGATAAAAACAAAGTATGAAAATATACAAATAAACCTAAGTAATTGATATGTAATGGTGTTTTTCTTCTGTCCCCCAAGATGTGTATTTATAGCCCCAATTTGCCTCTCCATCAAGCAATTGCCGTTTTAGAGTTGGAATACGAGTATGGCAATTTTCTTTCTTGAATGAGAATAGAATTGCAAATTCCATGTGTAGATCTGATTCTGGAATGTTCTAGCCGCCCCGAGCAATTACCATACTTATTAACTTGTTTGGGCGTCACGTTGGTATTCAGAAAAGAAGTCCCTAAAATTTTGTTATGCTTGACACTTGTTTTCTAATCTGTTATGCTGATCTTTATTTGCAGGTGGCTGGCTCCATCAAGTAATGCTACTACCAGAACAGTGCCACTGTCTCAGACACAAATTGAATTGGGGAAAACATGATCATGAGCAAACACTTACATTTGGGAGTTGACAAAGAAGACAAGGGAAAGCCTTGTTGACAAAGTTGAAGGTCCAAGATGAAGTGAATGTGAAAGTGAATAATGTCTGGAAGAACTTTAATTATACATAATACAAATTGTTGTACATGTTTTCTTTTTCATTAGTTAGGATTTATGCAATATTTGTAAACTTTCTTTTCTTGTCCTTGTTTCGTTTTAGAGTTGTGGATTACGAATTTTGTAATTGGGTTATTGATTATATTGGTGAAATGAAAAGAACAAATTTAAACTATTTTGTAGAGTTATATATAAATTGGAAATGCATATATTTATAAATAAAATGTATATATGAATTTTATTGCAATAAAAGTGTTGAAGTTGGTACATATGGGGTCCATATGTGGGACCCCTTTTACAAAAAATGTGTATCCTATGGCAACACAATTGATCATGTTCGTGTAGGTGTAAAAAATGTTGCAAATGACCCTACGCCAACGGCGAAAAAACTAACACCCGAAAAGTGTTGCCGTAGAAATTTTTCAGGCGACACCAATAGTTTTTGGGCTTCCTGCAACATTTTGAAGTGTTGCAGAAGGCCATCTATGGTGTAGTGTTGACATATCGAATCACTTCTCAAATGAGTCGTTTCTTCAGGAATCCTTGAGTTATCGAATAGAGCGTTTTACTTATGGAATCCTTGTGATGTCGAATAGCTTTCGGAGTCCTTGAGATATCGAATGTGACTTTGACTTATTGACCCTTTTAGAACTCGAATGATACTTTGACTTGTTGACTTCTTGAGTTCTAATAGAGTTCTAGACATGTCGAATCTTTGAGTTATCCAATTGCGATTTGAATTGTTGACTCCTTGAGATATGAATAGTGTCTTTTGAATTCTCGAAACCTTGACTTCTCGAATAGACCAAATTACTTCATGAATTTGTACTTAGGGAAATTTTCAATCTTCAAACTCCAACTGTGATTATTTCTACAACAATGTTCTCCACTCCAAGCTTGAGGCATGATCTTTGGATCTTCTTTCAAGCATTATTCCATGACTTGATTTGTACAATTTACAAAGCTAAAAGTTGGTGGCTATTACAAGTACAAATTACAAGTAGAGAATCTACCTAAATGGGTTCCCCAGTTAAGGGGGCATGTAAGTAATGCAAAGTATTACAAACAATTCCGTTTGTTATTAGATAGTTACAGACATGCCTCTATGACTAACATGTTACCCTACTTTCATTAATTTTCCATTCTTTTAATTTTTCCCTAATTTTTAACTATTTTGTAAAATAAATTAAAAAATTAAATAAAAATAGGAAAAAACCAAATTTTGAACTGAAATTCAGACACACCAAAGTAGTCCCACTAACTCTTTGTGTGATGAATGTTACCCAACTTTCACTAAATTTCTATTTTTTTGATTTTTCCCCATTTTTAACTAGTTTCTAAAATTAATTAAATTTTTTTAAAAAAATAGAAAAAAGCAAAAATTTGAATTTAAAATTTATTTTTATGACTACGTGGGTGTGTATAAATTCTTAATCAAATTTTGGCATTCGATGATGATTTAAAACCAATACAACATTATTTAGAACCAATTTGTATTGGTCAACAAAATCCGATCTGAGACAAGAAACGATATGAATCGATCCGACCCGAATTTAATCCGATCTTAATCCAAAATTTATCCGATTTTTATCTGAAATCAATCCGATCCGAATTCCAACCCGATCCGAACCAAAACCGATCAAAATTATGCAAAATCGAAATTAGATCCGAACCGAATCAAATCCGATCTGATCCGAACTATATCAAATAAATCAGAACTGAGAATTGATCCGATCCGAAATTAATCCAATCCAATTACCCAATTTTCCAGGTCTAAGTATAAGGAGGTTTTGCTAACAAGATACTTAATGACTATGCATTATGAAGTAGGGATGTTTGCAATGTAGACAATACGATTTTTGTCAAAATTCAAGCACCAAATTGCATATGTGGTTTAAATAATTTCTCAAATTGCACCTGCATCGTATGAGTTTCAAATTGTATGAATCATATCGCGAAAATATGTTAGGGTACGCTATGTAAGCAGCGTCTCCTAAGATCAAATTTGTAGTAGTGATATTTAAAGATTAAATAAATATTTAAATAAAATGATACGCTAATAAATTTAATAAGTAAAACGTGTAGTCTTTGAACTAGTTATTATAAAGTATGAATTAGTCTTAATATCAATGGAATACGGTAAATGAACAAGTTAATAGGCTTAACCATACATATTACTAAAAGTGCTTTACATATGAAGAGATTGTACTCTCCTAAATAACTTGTTTACATATTTTTTTTGTTCAAAATAAATAAACATTAATATATGTTAAATATATAACTATAATTATGACATGGTACGTTGCAATTTTAACCGATTTGATGCGGATTGTGGTATGGACTTACGGTGTTCAATTCTCTTTTAAGATTTTTTGCATGCCAGTTTTTGAATCAAAACTCCATCGTAGACTTTCCAACAAAATTTACTTAGGGAGTGTTTGGGGGAACTTATTCTCCAGAATAAGTCAACTTATTTTAAGTTGAAAGTTAGAATTCCTAACTTTACAACTTATTTTCCAACTTATTTTTTGCAACTTATTGAATCTGAAACATACATTAAATACTTGTTTAAAAAAAAAGTTATCAAAATATAAAATTTTTACCCGAAAATAAGTACATAAATCCTTAATTTAAGTTTAGCCAAACATGCTCTTAATTGACACAGAACAGTCAAACATATTGCTAGTTGATTAAAATATCTCAGTTTGTTCGTTTAGATGATTGATTATCAATTTTACGCTGTGCTTACAAGTCCGAATTGATATTTATCACTAATTTAAGTAAAAGTGACACTATATACTATATGCATTAAGTCATTTAATAATTAAATTTTAATTTAATTTAACGAGGTTCTAGTATATTTTTCTACTAAAATATCTTTTTCATTTTTATTAACTGAATTGAAATTACGTGACCGAGACGATCCTAAGACGATATTCAATAACTACGTACACTCCTGCAATAAGTTCCGTTTATTTCAATTAGCTTGATCTTTGTATTTGTATATCAAACGATAACTACTTATTACTAAAAAGGATCAAATTTTTTTAATATTATAAAGACTTAAGGACATTATCATTTAAGAAAATAAAATATTATAGAACTTCTTTCTATTTCCAGAAAAAGCTCAAAAAACGAGAATCTTTGTTGTGTGTGTCAATGGATATATTATAATAAATACTTTTTTGTGAATTGATTAATTTTAATTGGGTGAAATTTGTATGCAGTAAAGGACCGATTATTATTGATAAAACTAAAATCAATCACAGTATGTCAACAAAGTTGATATGGGCAGAAAGTAAGCCCTAAAAACACATTTAATGATAAATGAACCTAGGATGGTCCAAGGTCAAAGCCCAATTATGAGGCCCAAAACCCTAATTATAATAATAATTACGTAATTAAATAAATCAGCCCGTTATTGAGTCCAATGTGGACCCAAATTTTTTAAGGAGTAGTCCCCAAGTCATATGAGTCCAATACGAATCAACCTTCCTCATGGAAGGATCCAGAAGTTTATCTAAAATGGGTATCTTGTCCAGCAAGACACCAAACTCTACCCTAATTCCAAGGCCCCCGAGACCATATAAGGACCTGATCCTTCTCAAACAGAACTACGTTTTATTGGCTTGATTGTTGATATTCGTAAGATACGTAGGCATCTTGTGAGGGCTCGAGTTAAGTCACGAAACACTTGATCAGCCATTAAAGCTCGAAGCTATTTCCCTAATCCTAGCAATCAATACGCAATAAATACACCCTACATTTTATTCCATAACAAAAGCACAATACCATATTATTACGTATCAATAGGCACATTAAATAAAGAGAAGGGAACTTATCTGAGATGCAAGTGTTTTTTAGTATAAACTAGTAATGACATTTTTGTAAATGTATATAATTTTTTGTAATTACAATAATACCTTCGTGTGTTTATATGAATTTTCTTTTAAATCTTAGAAAATTTATGTGAGGTAATCTCACAAAAACTAATCTCTTAAATAAATCCAAACTTTAAAACCTCACCACTGTATATTTATAGTATTATAATAAATTGCTAGATCCAAAGCCCATAGTCCAGAGATGATTGAAGACCATAGTATTGTCCGTATATTAATAATGGCATTGGACCAGAAAAAATGCAATTCAGCAGGCTATAAATTATGTCAAGTGTTTGTTTTGTACTGGACATAAATAATTCCAGTCAGTTAGTAAAAAGCTAATGACAGTACTTTACTGGTAAACCATCAGTACACTTAACATATATAAAGTAAAAAAATAAATGAGAAAATAAAAACTACATGCATGTATACTAATTAAAGCAGCACATTGCAGCAGCTAAGACAGTAGCAGTACACAATCACCTCTCCTTTCCCAGCCCTTGTGATTGCCTTGTCGCTTTTTGTCATGTCCTTTATTTCCAACATCCAGTTTCCCAGTGGCCCCCCAAACATTTCCTGACAATTCACAAGCACAAAATATACACATTCACATACATGCATTTTTTGTGTGTGTGTGTGTACACAACATTCAAAAAAATTTGTAGCAAATAATTCAGCGACTTCCAGTAGTAGTACAACTGTATTGCTGTCCCAATTTCATTGTTGAACTCATTGAACCAAACTTCACTTGTAGCTATTGTTGCAAAAATTGCCTCCCATTTTCCATTTCACCATTATCATTAGTACTAATGATGTTATGATGATTAGTATTATTTCCTCCAACTCCAAGAAAATCTCTAGTCATCCCTCCCATTTGATTGCAATTCATCAAATTTCCATGCATGTGTTTATCTTCCATCATCATCATCAAACGATCCGACGCCCTCGCGACGTTATTGTGATGATGGAACACTCCTTGATGACTTGCATTCACATTAGTTGGGCTTAAAGAACTAAAATTGTGTAGGTTACTTGACATCGTAGAGTTCATTAGACCGAATGAATTTGCAAAGATCCCCGGAGAATCGCTACTTGTAGATCCCATTGTCGCCGCTTTTTGTAGCAACGCGGTAGCTGACATGTGACCTTGGCTTGTATCTTGATGATGACTAAGACTGTTATTAATTATATACATTGAACTCATGTTCCCATTAGTACTGTCTTCTTCTTCTTTCAGTACTCTAGGCAAGGCCGGTGACGATAATCCATAAATGTTAGAAGTTTGTTGGAATAATTCACTATGCAAGCCATTGGAAGTAGAAGCTAAGAAAGCATTAGAATTTTGATCCAAGCATAATGGTAGCCTTGATTTCTGTCCATCGAAATTATTGTGCTGCCCGGCCTGGTCCAGTCCAAACATAGCAGAAAATTGAGGGCCTCCCATCGCTTGAAGATTGCTCATATTCATCAGTAATTCATTTCTTATGTTTAAATTATTTGGTGCTGGAATTCTTGATGAACTTTCTTCAGCTAATGCATCACAAAAGGCCCTGTGTGTAATAAAGCTATCCTTCCTGTTTGAAACATGAACATTTAGTTAAATAAACAAATTAAAAAGACTACTGATCTAACTCCTAAGTCTGACCTCAAATCTCTTTATAGGTATAGTACGCATGAAATATGTAAAACATTTACTTTCACATTTTATTGGACGTCTACAAAAAGATTGAATTAAACCTTTCGGCATTAAATTTGTGGGAACCGGCATTAATGGTGTTTCATAGAAAATCAGAAGTGAAAAAAAAAAAAGGTATTTGATGAGATGAAAAATTATAAATACCTAGAGAAAAGTGTACCACAGTCACATTTGTACTCTCTAGTCCCACAAATCTTACTATGAGCTTTCCAATCCGACTGAACTGCATATTTCTTAGAACACTTGTCACACTTCCACTTCTTCTCCCCATGTTTCCTGCTGTAGTGTTTCTTGATTCCGGTGAGGTCCCCGAGGGCTCTCAAAGGATGGTGATGAACACATGTCTTTTCCGGACAAAGGTATACTTTCTTCCTCATCACCTCTTTTGTGTTTCTTTGCTTTAACTTCCATGGCAGATTATGACCTCTCCTATGCAGCTGCAGGTTTTGATCTCTCTGGAAACCCTTGTTACATATTTCGCATACGAATCGATTCGTAGCCATCAATGACCCTGGTGATAGTGCTATCACTTCTGCATCTGGATCTGAGAGATCAATACAACAATAAAACTCCTCATCAATTAAAAAATCTATCAACTATATATATATATATATATATATATATATATATATATATATATATATATGTTTCTGTATGAATACAGATATGCATTAATAGTTCAGAAATGAGTATATGTATATATACTTGCCTGGAGTGCCAGGGAGGTTTCTCTTTCTCTTAGCAGTTGCAGGATTTGAATTAGGGTTAGGGATAGGGTTGAGATTTGGAAGTGGTTCTTGAATGAACCCATTCACCGATGAGCAAAGGCCTTCAGAAGACAACATACTGGACCTCAATTTATATATAGAAGCTACAAGAAATTAACAAGAACCGGAAAGCTCAAAAACCTTGGAGTGAGCTTGAGCTAGAGTAGTGATGAAAATAAACAAAAGTACAAAGCCACCAAAAAACAAGAAAGTTTTGGAATATATATTTGATTAAAAAACAAAGAAGTGAGCTCAGAACGAATTTCACATCCAAGCTCTAAACTCAGTCAGTTTGTTATTAAAACTCTCTCTCTCTCCCCCTCCCTCCCCAAGTCTTCTTCCTTGTGAGTTTTGTAAGAAAAAACAAGAGTCTATGAAAGGTAGCTAAAAAGAGAATATTATTTTCTCTTCCCATTCCTTATCTCACACGGCTTCTTACCAAGTCGGTCTGCCGTAGACCCTTGATGGACCACCATCTCTCCCTTCAATTTCAAATTTCACACATTAATTGTCATACAGTTTGTTTTCTGTTTTTTAAATGTTTAATCAACTAATCTCATCAAACATGACTGCATTGTTACTTCAACCTAGTTAACCACTTATCACATCAGGGATTCTAAAATGAAATATCGTTAAGTTTTTAATATTAACCAGAATTTGATTAATAATTTCTTTTAAATTTTAACTAAATATCAAGATTTTTAAAAACAGAATCTATACTAAAATTTTGGACTTAACTGATTTTTAAAAAACTATAAAAGCACTATAACAAAGTCTAAAAAATTAAAAAGATAAAAAATAATAATAAATTCCTACACGAGTATAGTACCTATATGTTTCAAGCATATCATATGTAATTTAATAAAATGATAAAAATCAAAAAAAAATTATAAAATACTAAAAAATATGTTAACCTAAATTTTGAAATATAAAATATAAAAAAATCATTTAAAAAAAAAAAACAAATGTATACTACAAACCATATAATATATGTATTATTATTATTACTAAAAGTAAAAATAAACTATTCAAAATGTTATAACACTAATTTTACAAAAACAAAATTATAATCAAAAATTACAAAATTTTAATAAAGCTATGCAAGGGTATAAAGCTAGTATTGTAAAATAATGTAACCATGAAATGATAATCGGTATATAAATCTGACACACAACTTCCCGCACGCACACATATCATTTAAATAATTAATGTATATGCACACGAACATGTAGAAGAACCATTGAAACTTGAGGTGTTGGTGTGGTTGTTAGAGGTACGTTGTTCTGGTGATTTTGTTGCCGGATTTTCGTTGAATTTAAACAATTGTACTACTGTCCCGAAGTTGTAGAAGCTATGGCTGCTCTTTAAAGTTTGCTCGAGAGTTGAGGTTAACTAATGTAATTGTTGAAGGTATACTGATTCCGCTCAGATTATAGAAAAGCTGAATAATGGGGAGAAAGATTTTTCGCAATATTATTGATGAAGGCAAGCTTATTATGAGGTTGATGTACGTCACAAATACTATTCAAATTTATTCGAAAAGAAGGGAATCAAGATATGACAACAAACTTAGCTGGTTTGAGGAATTCCCTACTTTCATTCGAAAAGCTTTGCAAGCTGATCGACTGTTGTTCAATTTGATGTTGTATTTTTCATATATATAGTTGCTCTCGAAAAAAAAAAAAAGAAATACTACTAGGTAGGTAATTCGAGATATCTGAATTGTTTTGTGTGACTTTCTAATAGGTTGGTTGTTAATGGAGTAGCAATAAGTGGAGGGCAAGGGAGGAAAATGATGAAAGTGAAAAAGATCGAATCTAAGCTTTGATCTGAAAAAGGTCAAAATTAAAAGAAACAAAAGGTAAGGGCCTTTACAGCCACATATTTCATTATAATATCATGTAAACATGATTATGCCATAATTGTAATTTAGACTCTATTACTCCCTCCGTCCATTGGAATTCTTTACATTTGAGAATTGCACGAAGATCAAGAAAAAATATAAAGAAGGATGAGAGAAGTAGGAAAAATGAGTAAAATAATGGGACCCATCACTATATAATGTTTAAAATGAGTTAGTGGAGGAAAGTAGTGGATGTAGTTGATTTTTATATTATAAAACTTTACTATTTTGAGAAAATTTAGAAATGTAAAGAATTGGATGGGACATCCCAAAAAGGAAAGTGTAAAGAAATGGATTGAAGAGAGTGAGTAAAAGAAAAGCAAGATGTGATAGATTAATAGTTATCACCAGTATTATATTGTTATGGTAGTACGACAGTAGTACTCCTTCTAACCCAAAAATTTTTTCCAATTTTTTTGAACATGTTTGTCAATGCACACTTTTGATTGTTAATATCTTTAATTTTGTATTAGTATTCAATATAAAAATTTCAATGTATTAAAGTACTCATACATACGAATTCAACAAGATCACTCATGACTATATTTGGTTTTATAGATTAAACGTAAATTAGTAATTTATCTCATGTTATGAACAGTATCGACACATCAAACGAAAAAAATAATATTAAACGGTGGGAGTAATAGAATACTCCCTCCGTCTCATATTGTGTTGCTCGTTTTGACTTTTTACACTATTCATTATAAGCGGTTGACTACTAATTTACGCATAATTTATAAGACAAAATATAATCATGAGTGATCTTGTTGGATTCGTATTTATGAGTACTCTAATACAATGAAATTTTTATATTTAATACTAATACGAAATTGAAGATATTAACAATTAAAAGTATGCATTGGCAAATGTGTCCAAATGAAACAGGAAACATATTTAGAGACAGAGGTACTACTACTTTATATATACATCTAGCTAGGCAGCCGTCCGTGAAGTCCTGACTCTCTATATTGGATTGTGTGTGAAATTAGGTTAGTGCTATCATATTATGATAGTGGGTCCCTTTTGTTCGTTAAGTGAGCATTCCCGTATAAGAGCATTTACATCCCATTCCCCATCCCAATCCCAAAAACTTACTAAAAATAGTAAATTTCTAAATAAAAATAGTAAATCCCCAAAATTATCAAAAAGTTTCTACATCTCATTCCCCTATCCCTATATTCTTTTTATATTACTTCTTTCTCTCTCTTTCACTTACAATTTTAACTATCAAAACTCACCCACTATTATAAATACAATTTAATATTATTATATGAGGAGAGAGAGTGTATGAGGATGGGGATGAGACATCAACTTTGGTCCCTAAATATGGGGACTCAAACTTTGATCCCTAAATCAAACCCCAAAATGGGGAATGGGATGGAGGAGTGTTTTAGAAGAAAAGTTGGACAAATCCTCAAATTATAAAGATGGGGTTGGGGATGGGGATGGGGATGGGATGTGAATGCTCTAACACCGCCTAATTCGTGTTTTTTCAATCAACATTTGCTGTTTATTTTTAAAAATTTTTTTCTCGCTAAATACACCATTTCCGGTTGGTGAGGACATATACATTTTACCATACTATTATAATTAATTAAATAGCTCTAGTCATGAGCACATCCAATTTATAAATTTTAAACAAAAATTTATACTTAATATATATGTCATAAAACCATTGCTTAACAATATAACGAGAAGATAAATCGAATTTTACGAGATTCACGTATCCAGCGATTGCCGTGGATCCATGGAAGTTTAGGATCCAAAAAATTATACAATTTCTTATATTTATATATTATTTTAGATATTTATAATATATCGATCGAAATCAACTTTGTATTCTTATAAATTTTGCATTTCTTTCCTTCCAGTGCTGTTAATCGATACGAAAAAAGTTAATGAAATTTGAGACTTTCTATACTACCAAAATAGATGTTTTTCGCATGTTAAAACAAAAGTAATCCCAATCTACCTTAATTTTTTGAACTAATTTCAATATTATACTAGTCACTTTTAAGATTAGATCGAATGCGTTTATAGAATCCCTCCTATATTAACAATTAATGCTAGCTCGTATAAGGAATAAAGTTAATAGTTTATATGTTGTAGACAATGTTCTAAAAATCGTCCGATTTTTAGAACATTGCAGATAAATTATTAAAAAATATTTGATCGATTTAATTTTTAAAATCTGATTTATCATTATGAAATATTTTTAAATGATATATTATGTTGAAAATTAGATTAATTTATTAAATATTATTAAAATATTAAAATTTATCCGATTTTTGTTCCGATTTATCATTCCGATAAATCCCGATTTAACGATATATAAATCGTCATTAGATATCTAGACCGATTTGTTTCGATTTCCGAAATCTATGATTTTCAATAGTATTGTTTTATAAATATAAAATTTATGCATTTTTGCAAATTTATGATTTGTAATATTTAAGTAGGGTAAATTATTATTTAAAAGTGTCTAATTAATCGAGTAGGGTAAATTTTAGTAAGGTTCCTCTAAAATTTAGTAAGGGTACGCATATCTGGCAAACTAAATCTAGCGAGTGATACCTATAGTCTACTTTAATCAAATAAATTAAAATGTAGTAGACAGGTTAGCAAATGTATACATGCTACTGTATGCTATCTAATTATATCTTTAATTAATCTATTACTTTACCCCAGTAAGGTAAGGTGTCGTTTTCGCTCTAAAACAATTCCCCCTTTTCCCACACATATTTATGTAGGACATTACTGCCTGCTTGGCTAAATTTAAAATAAGACTTATTTTTGGATAAAATTTTTATAATTTTTTTATACAAATATTTAATGTATGTTTGAGATTCTATAAATTGCAAAAAAAAAAGTTAAATTTTTTCAAAAAAAAGTTAAGAATCTCTAACTTTGTCTTAAAATAAGTTGACTTATTCTGGAAAAAAGTTCTCCTAAACACCCCTTATATATTATTACTCCCTCGTCCCTTAGTTATCACATTTAGAAAATTTAATGTTTAAAAATTAATTACACATATTATTTGTAATTATTATATTAAATTATAAGATTAATTGTAAAATTAAACATTAAAAAAAAAGATAACGACACTACGCCATATATGGGCTATCGGAACATTTTTTTCATGGATGTTGCTAGAATATGTTACCTTAGCATGTTACTTTGGACCTACTATAACATTTTGTTTTTTGTGTTACCTTAGCCATAAACGTAATGTTACTTTAGCTTTAAGTGTTGGATGTTAGCAACATACATGATATGTTACCTTAGATCATTAATAAACTTAATTTTTATTTTTTTTAACCAAAAAATTGTTTAATTATTTAAAAATCACATTTACCTTTAAAATATGTCATTTCTATAAAAAACAATAGTTTACCAAGTAAATGAGTTTTTATTTTTAAATATCAAGGTATTTAATTATTATTATTTTCAATTTCAATTTTTTTACTAAATTTAAAATGAAAATTTCTAAAAAAATAAAAAATTAATAAATATATTTATAATAATATTGAATGGCACGCACATCGGTGAAATATCTGAGCGGCAAAAACTAGCGCCCAGACTAAAAATTTCAGCCTCTAACACTAACAAAACTCTCTCTCTCTCTCTCTCTCTCTCTCTCTCTCTCTCTCTCTCTCTCTCTCTCTTTCTCTCTCTCAGTCTCTCTCGACTCTCCCTCTCTCTCTTGTAAAACTCTTCCCTCTCTCCTAAAACTCTCTCCCTCAATTTTTCTATAATTTACTTCATGTTAGTATGTATATCGGTTCAATTTATGGCTTCTCAGTTAATTTGATCTTCGATTTGAGGCTTAAACTTCTTCAAATTGGGGATTTTTCAAATTAGGGCCTTTTCAAATTAGGGATTCTTTGTTTTGAGTTCAATCATTCGATTTCTTCATTAATAAGGCTTAAACTTCAACTAATTGATCTCTCTTTTCGAGTTTAGGATTCTTTGGTTGGGGCTTCGGATTTGGGGCTTTGGTTTATTGGATTTCGAGTTTGTTTAGTGGCTTTTAGGCTTCGATTTGGAGGTATTACCCCTTTTTGATTTAGTGGAGTGGGATAGGGTTAGTGAATGAGAGTATTAGTATGGTACATCAGTTGCATACGTTGGTGAGTCGGAAGTGTTTGAGTATTATTTCGAGAGTTATTGAGGTCGATGGGTAGGGAGAGTTATTAAGAGTATTAGTGGGATGGGTAGTGTTTGAGTATTGTTCATCAGTTACAGTGTTGCTTGTTCTATAATTTACATTACTTGATTCTCAGATCTTAATTTTATTTTGAATTTTATGTCTGGTGAAAGTACTAACTTGCTATCAGTGTGTATCTTTATTCATTCTCCTAAGCTCGCCTCAATATATTTATTCTACAGGTGTTGCTGAAGAGGGAAATGCAATTTTTGGTGAATCAGCTTCACTTTATGTGCAAAAGAAATACTCAGGTCATAGTTTGGTTTCCCAGAGCATGGTCAAACTGTCAATGGAAGTTTTACCAATATGACATTCTACAACACTCATTCTTCAGTGACTGCACAGGTTTCTGTACTAATTATTCATTTTCCTATCGATGTTTGCTTGCTGTTTAATGTCCCTGGTAGAGTTGTACGCTATATTGCTTCTACTACTTTTTTTTAGGTGTTGTTTGCGATTTTGATGCTGTTGAGCAGTCACTATTCTATGGTTGTATTAGTTTAGTTGCGCAGCTTCTTTTCTTATTAATTTCCGTTTTCTTTTTGCCATTGCTTTCTTCTCTTAATCAATTAGCTATTTTATAGGCTTTATGTAAAATGGTAGTGGTCAGCGTTGATATTATTTTAGCTACACCTATTCAGTTGTGGTCTGGTTGGCAGATTCCGAGGTCTGCCACTATTGCTGCTGAGCTTTTTCGACATTTGAGGTGTGTTGGTGTTTCGTTTTTTCGATTATTTATTGTGGTAATGCTGCATTGTGAATTATCATCTAATGTGAGCTGATTGCACTATCTTGTTATAGTGTATAGGGTTATTGTTTCCTTATTGTGGTTCACGATAAAAGAGCTGAGCTTCATTTTTTTTTTTTTATAGTTTACGTAAGGATCAAAGTATGAATTAATGTGAGCACTAAATGCAATTATCGTGTCTTTCACTGATCCCACCTCTTTAAATATTAGAACTTTGACAGTATAAGTCAAACGAGAAGAGGTGGGGATAGTCAAGGGAAGTAAAGTACACATGGGTGGGTGTGTGGGACTTGTAAATGTACAAATTAACATGCTAAAAAAGTAAAAATAATTGGATATGATTTATGAGAAGAGCATTTGGGGAAAGAGGACTTTGTAATAAATAAATGTCACTTTTACGCTACATGGTTGGTTTCACCATGAAAAGTCACATAGTCATGTGGTGCACCCTCTCGTCGCTGGCCAAAATGGAAGATCAAGTGCACACACAACTTGACACAATATACACATAAGTATATACTCCTATAAAATATGTAATGTATACAAGTCTACTGCATGAGCAGAATTTAAGAAGATTCCGATACATAGTCATACGATTCAAGAATGTATCACATAACTTTAGGTCTTTGATTCAAGAATGTATAGGAGGTTAATTATGTTACATTACTACTTGCAGGTCCCTTCAATTTTGAGGCTGGAAAAAAGGGTCTCCCTACTTTGCACTTAAATCCATATAGCTGGTCCAAGGTGTTTATTTATATTATTAATCAATTTATAATTTGATCTGATGTTTGAAGAACTTTATTTAATTTTCAACAAATTAAACATAGACAAATTGTGCAGGTTTCAAATATCATCTACTTGGATTCACCTGCTGGTGTTGGCTTCTCCTACGCAGATAATACATCTGCTTATGTAACAGGGGATATACAAACAGCTAAAGACACTCATGGTTTTCTACTCAAGGTTTCTATTCTGTGTTGATATTGTTTATTTGACTATATTTACAGCAAGCATGTGTTGCATAGTACAGAGAACTGTCTCGAAAGATGTCAATTCTTCATTTACCTAAGTGAATAATATGAAACTGAAATGATTCTTACTATAAATTAAATGTCAAAATCAGTGGTTTGAGCAATATCCGGAGTTTGTGAATAATCCATTTTACATTGTTGGCGAGTCATTTGCTGGCGTTTACGTTCCAACACTGGCCTCAAATGTGGTCCAAGGTATGGCATTTTGTTATAATTCTCCCAAATTCATGAGTATTCACAATGAAGTAATTAACTGTGTTATATTTCAGGAATTAAGAATGGTGCAAAGCCTGTTATAAAGTTCCAGGTCGATGTTGTTGTTTGTTTATTTTATATTGACAGTATTAACCGGCTTAGTAAGCTACACATTTTTTCTTTCATTTTTAAAATTGAGAAATGCAGGGTTATATGATTGGAAATGGAGTCACAGACTATAAATTCGATGGCAATGCTCTTGTCCCATTTGCACATGGAATGGGCCTCATCTCCAACAAAATGTTCGAGGTATATGTTCATACACCTGGGATTCTCCACGATAAGTAAATTTCGAATGCCTGTGAAATGTATAGATAACTATACAAATTATTCCTTAAAATCAAAAACTGGTTAAGTATTCATTGTTCACTGGGCATCATATCTGTGAAATAACTGCCCCTCTTTTATGACACATTTAATTAGATATTATATGTCGACTTTAATTAGGAACCTACAAAGATAATGTGGAACTCAATGCTGGACCAATGACTATTTTGATGTCCCCTCTGCTTGAATGCTTTGTGCTATTACATTGAAATTGTGTCTTCAACATCTGTGTATAATTGATGTTCATCTACAATGTTTTCGTCTCCTGTTATATTCTTGTTTTCATCTGTTTTAGGACGCTAGGATCAACTGCAAAAAGAATTACTACGAACCAAGTAACGATAAATGCTACCAAGCTCTTGAAAACATCGATGTCGTGAGTAATTCTTTTCTTCTAAGCTTTACATGTAAATTTTTTAGCAGGCTTTGATCACGTATTTTTTAGCAGGCTTTGTTCATTTATATATATTTTAGCATGGCAATTAAGTAGGGTTAAATTATAGTTGTAGTACATGCTAGAATAAATGTGTTAATATAATTTAGAAAAACAAATTTAGTAAAAATATTGTAGCAATAAAGTCAGATGTTGTAGGCAGTACACAATTTTTTTAAAGCTTACATTCTAATGTTTAATTTGTTTTAGACATATGTTTAATTTGTAACATGTAACATGTCTTGTACCTTCTTTTTTGATAGAAAAAGAAGGCACCGGATCAGGCTGCACCATGTGACGCAAATATTTTTATTAAAACTCAGAAACGTTATGATGGACGTGAATCCAAGACTGATCCTACAATAATGAATACCAAAATTGTAAGTTTTTTATTTCATAATCAATTTAGTGTAGTTGATGAAACTGACTTTTCTGTATTTTATATTTAATCTCATATATTCATGTGGTTTTATTTGGTAGGAAAAGATTAGCGAAAAACTCAATGTTGGAGATGCTGTTGGTGAACTGCTTTCAGATGGAAAATCACATGGTCGAACTTGGCTCTTAGGGTGAAGCAAGTCCAAGCTGAAATGGATGAGCAGGTGAACAAGAAGGTGCAACAGAATCTGGCTGTGGTTCTTAAAAAACTAGCCGAAGCCAACCCAAACATCACAGTTGATCTTGAGGATTTGTGCGCGACTATTGCTAGTGACAATGATGGTACGCCTATGACTGGCGGCAGTAGCTTCTAGTATGAGACTGTGACATCTCTATGTTTTCACTTTATAGTATTCTGCTACTATTAGTACCTATGATCATCGTGAACTAGTCTACAATATTTCTAGTAGTTGGTTAATTTTATGATGGTGAATTCTGATGTTTGAGTTGGAGACTTTAGTAGTAATATTAGTTGGTGGATTATGTCGTAGTGGCTTGTGGATGTACTTGTTTTGGATTATGAATTATGTAATGTGGTGTTGGATTTGGAATGAACAGCAGGTTAATCATAATTATGTAATGTGGGGTTGGATTTGAAATGAACAGCAGATTAATTTGTGTGCTATTTTGTTCATGTTTTTCTGGAAAAAATGTTACCTTAGCTTACAAAAATGTTGCTACATAATAGCTAATGTAACATAAAAGATGTTACAATAGGCCATACAACTTTGTCAACAAAAGTGGGGCCCACAGTGGGGCTCACAGTGGTCCTCATTGGGGTCCCGACTGTGGTCCCCACTGTGGGCCCGACTGTGGTCCCCACTGTGGGTCCCACTCTTTTTAAAAACAATCCAGGCCTCTAAGGTAACATATGTATTAAGTTGCCATAACCCTCACTTTTGTTACTATAGGAAGCTATGGTAACATAAAACTGCATGTTACCTTAGGGGTCAAAGATGTTACCTTAGACACCTAAGGCAACATGCTGAGAGGTATCACCAAAGAAATGTTACCTTAGCTATTTTATGGGCCTAAGGTAACATATAATGTACCTGCTGTAACATTTTTTTGGTGTCACCGTAGGCTGTTTATGGTGTAGTGCGAGGATATGAAAAAATTGGTACAAAAATATATTGAAATAGGAATGAATAACTATTAAGAATAATTTTATTTTCCAAATATAATAACTAAAAAATAACATAGGGAGTATTATTTTCCTTTCTTTCATTGTGTAAAACATGTAGTCATGTAGATAATAGACTATTGCAGTTTACAGTATAATGATTTTTTGGGAGGTTTGGAATATTTTAAAAAATTACTTCCTTCGTTTCATTTTATATAATTTTTTAATTTTTTTATGTATTTTAATGTGCTTGGTTGAGGTATTTATAAATAATATTTTTTTCAATTTTTATGTTTCATATAAAAATTTAAGATCTATATATTTATACAAAACAAAAAAATTGAGAAAATATTATTTACAAGTATCTCAATCAAATGCATTGAAATGCGTGAAAAAATAAAAAATCATAAAAAGTAGGACGAAGGGAGTAACTTTATACTTATCTATATCTATACTATTATATTAAAGCCGAAACATTGAAAGTTTTGGTTTTCGGTTTGGTTATCCTAAGTTTTGGTTTTCGGTTTAGTTATCCTAATTATTAAAATAAATAATTAAATTACAAAAACAACTCAAAAAACTAATTACTAATGTTAATGTAATTATATTCTGATTAAAATTCCTTCATCCACTTCTACTTGGACTCTTTTTTCTGCTCCAACAACTCAATTATTCATTTTTTCTAAAGATTTTACTTCTAATTAAAACACTTTACCATTTAATTTAAAACTAATATTACAATAATTAAATAATTAAATTACAAAAACAACTCAAAAAGCTAATTACTAATGTTAACGTAATTATATTCTGATTAAAATTCCTTCATCCACTTCTACTTGGACTCTTTTTTCCGCTCCAACAACTCAATTATTCATTTTTTCTAAAGATTTTACTTCTAATTAAAACACTTTACCATTTAATTTAAAACTAATATTACAATAATTAAATAATTAAATTACAAAAACAACTCAAAAAGCTAATTACTAATGTTAACGTAATTATATTCTGATTAAAATTCCTTCATCCACTTCTACTTGGACTCTTTTTTCTGCTCCAACAACTCAATTATTCATTTTTTCTAAAGATTTTACTTCTAATTAAAACACTTTACCATTTAATTTAAAATTAATATTACAATAACTAATATATATCCACTTTAAAAAAAAAAACTAATATATATCCAAAATATCAAACCAATTATTTTTAATAGTAATTTTTGTAATTAAAAACATGTAGTACTTTTTAATTTAAAATTAATCTTACAATCACTAATATGCACCCAAAAATATCTCACCATATATACAAATCATTATTTTTATTAATAAATAACAATCGTTAGATCTAATAATAAGATATATTATATGATTAAATTAATTTATTAAAAATTCAAAGTTCGAACCCGACATTTTTAATTTAGAATTTTACAAAATAAAATTTAAACCATGCATTTCATTATATAAATTTATATTAAATTAAAATTAAAAAATTATTAAAAATAAGGATTATATAAAAACATAATTATAATGTTAAATAAATTTTATAACCTATCAAAAGAAACCGTAAGCACGGGTTATAAGCTAGTTATCTATACTATATTATAATAAGCGAAAGGGGTATAATTTGTAGTTGGTTACCCCTTATTTTGGTTATCCCTCATTCACAGCCGTTAGATCTTCAACTCAAATAGATCATGACCGTTAGATGCAATAATACTAAAAGTTGTTATATACAGAGGTCTAAGGTTCGATTCCCTTCAACAACATATTAATTTATATTTAATACTAAAAATTATTATTTACAAAGATGTAAGTTTCGAATTTTTCCAATAACATATTAAAATTAATATTTATTATATTATACTATACCATAAGCAAATTATGAAAAATTAAAAAGTAACCCGTGCTTTGCACGGGTTATAAGCTAGTTATTATATAAAAGCCGAAACATTAAAAGTTTGGTTGGTCGGTTGGTCGGTCGGTCGGTACGGTACCTGTTGATTTTATTTATTTACCCTTACTCAATTACAGATATACTAACTAATCAATTTCCTTCTTTAGGTTAAACATATTATCTTTTCTATTTTTTAAGAACTAAATAATTTCCTTTTTCAGGTAAAATACAATGTCCTTTTATATTTTATCTAACTAAAATTTCTCTTTTATTAATCAATTTCCTTTTTCAGGTTAAACATATTACTTTTTCTATTTTTCAATAACTAAATAATTTCTTTTTTCAGCTAAAATATAATATCTTTCACATTTTATTTAACTAAATTTTTTTTTTTTAAAAAAATAGTACAAGCAGTTCTTTTTAATAAAATAACATAACTATATTATAATTACTATCAACTAATCATTTACCTTTTTCACCCAAAACACGTTACCTTTTCTTTTTTCTCTAACAAACATCTCTATTTTTCCAATTATATCATGGACGATTACCTTTTTCAGCCAAAACACATTACTTTTTTTCTTTTCTCTAACTAAAACCTCTGTTTTTCCAATTATATCACAGATGTTTTTATTTAATAAAAATAAAATAATAATATTATAATATTAATAATTAACCGATTATCTTTTCAGCTAAAACGTATCATCCATTCTTTTTTTTCTAATTAAATTTCCTTTTTTCTAGAAATATAACGGGCAACATTAATTTCTCATTTACTATTAACTAATCAATTACCTTTTTCACCCAAAACACGTTACCTTTTCTTTTTTCTCTAACTAACATCTCTATTTTTCTAATTATATAATGGACGATTACCTTTTTCAGCCAAAACACGTTATCTTTTTTCTTTTCTCTTACTAAAACCTCTCTTTTTCCAATTATATCACATATGTTAAATAGAATAATAATATTATAATACTAATAATTAACCGATTACCTTTTCAGCTAAAACGTATCATCTATTCTATTTTTCTAATTAAATTCCCTTTTTTTTCTAGAAATATCACGGACAACATTAATTTCTCATTTTTCAAAAACTATGAGCAATTTTATTTAGTAAAATGACGTAATTAAATTATAATTATATAAGCTAATCAATTACCTTTTTCACATAAATCATGTCATCTTTTTAATTTTCACGTTACCTTTCTATTTTCTCTGACTAAAATCTCTATTTTTTCAATTATATCAAGGGTGGTTCTATTTAATAAACTAAACTAATTATATTTTAATATTAATAATTAATCGATTACCTTTTTTAGCTAAAACGTATCATCTTTTCTATATTTTATAACTAAAATCCTTCTTTTAATAAAATATTAATTTCTTCTTTTCTAAAAATATTACGTGAAATTATATTTAGTAAAGTAAGATAATTAAATTATAATTACTATAAACTAATAAATTACCTTTTTCACCTAGAACATGTTTCCTTTTTAATTTTCTCTAACTAAATCTATCTTTTTCTAATCACATCACGGGTATTCTATTTAATAAAATAAAATAATAATTTCATAATTACCAATAATTAACCGATTACCCTTTTCAACTAAAACCTATCATCTTTTCTATATTTTCTAACTAAAATCCCTCCATGTCTAGAAATATCACAGATAACATTTATATAATTATTATCAAATCATCTCATATAAAAATGTAAGCCTCCAAAATTCATGTTTTAAAAAATTAATTTAAATAAATGAAAAATTCATATAATATTAAAATTAAAAAAATCCGTGCATTCCACCGGTTTTAAGCTAGTAATGAATAAATGTTATATAAGTGAAAAGTAAATTAATGCTTATAAGTTATTTAGGTGTTTGGATAAATATAGTTATAAGTTCGGCAAATTTTATAAATTTTTTGATAAATGATAAGTTTTAAGTTACTAAAATTTGTTATAAAATTTATAAAAGAGATTTTATTTAATTATAGATATTTACCTAAAAATATGAATTTCAAGTTATTATTTAGTTATATATATATACAAATATATATACAGATATAAAATAAAAATTATCAGTTTAACAAATAGATATATTGAAAATTGCTAAAATATAAATGAGGAGGCTAATATTAAACTTTTGCATTTCAATGTTAAAAGGATGATGAAATATATAAGAGTTGACAGATAGAACGAAGAAATAAGCTGGAAAGTTTCCCCTTTGCGTTTCAACGTAAAAAAATTGTAAATAAGTTCATATCATAATAGGTGTTTGGGATTTTTTATAATATGTAATTTGTAACTTAAAATGATAAATGTAATGATAAGTACAAGAATACTTATAAATTTTATAAGTTATATAAGTGTTTTGAAAATTTTACTTATAAGTTGGTGAATTATTTATTAAATTAAATTAAAAAAAATTAATAATTTCATGCAATAATCTTAATACATGCATTTTAAATTTAAAATACATTTAAAAACATAAATGAATATAAATTATTTATTAGATAAGTTGAAAAAAATAAACTGTTATGGAATAAAAACGAGAGTTTTAGATTGCGGCTAGGGCTCGTGCGTATTTAATGTTAGGGTTGATGAGTTTGGAGCTTTAATGGCTGTTCTTGCGTTTCGAGATTGACCGGTCCTTGCAAGATGCATACGTATCTTTGTATTGATAGAGAATCAAACCAAGACGTAGTTCTTGATGTGAGGGACATGAGGGGTCAGGGCCTTCATATAGGCGTTAGAAGCCTTAGATTAAGAGTAGGGTTACATGAATTGGAGAATAAGTCACCTCCTAGGAGAAGATTCCAGATCCTATTTTGTAGGAGTATGTTTCCATGTTTGATTAGTTTTCTTGGATGCCAAGTCTCCTAATTAGATGGTAACTTAACATTTAAAGGCGGTGGATTCTGGATCCTCCCGCAAGGTAGTACGTAGCATCCACGTTAGAATAGGTAGGTGTTCTAAACATGGGCACGCTTTGACCACGGGTCATGTTTGTGGGTTGTAAGTTTGGGTCTATATCAGGCATCCCTGATATAGGTCACATTTCAAATATCTCCCACGTTTGAATGTTCATAATCGGGCTTCGGACCTAGGTCATTCAGACATCATAGACTATAATTAATGAAATATTAATTATGTCTTTAAGGTTTATTTTCTACACATATATCATTTGCCCCCAACTTTCGAAAAACTCTACGAGTTATCGCGGAAGTTATAAAGGTCTTATTCGAGACTTGAGGTCTTATCGGCCCTTCTTGGGTTACGTCTTATTGTAAAGTGAGGAGCGATCTACACTTTTACAACGATTTATATGTTTTCGAGTTTGCACTTCAAGTTTCAGACTTAATATAGGCTAATTAGATGATATTCGTCACTAATGGGCCCAAATCGAGACTAATCAAAGCTTAACAGCAAGTGTTTACCACCTTTTAATCTTAATATAGGTTGATTATAGGGTGAAAGCTGCTAAGTTGCCTTAATCGGAGCTAATATGCCCTAATCGGGACTAATCTTGATGATTGACACCTCACATAACCTTAATCTTGGTTAACTTTTAGATAATCATCACCTCACATATCATCAGCCTGTTGGTTGTTCGTATATAATAAGTACGCATACATGACTGTATCCAATTAAATTGAAACGGTACTGCTTTTCTAGAAATCTATCATATATCAACTAATTCAAAAGAGGGAAAAAAATCTAAACTGCCAAAACTGATTGGTGAATATTGATTACTAAATGTTTATGTATGTATGTAATATTTCTAAAAATTTATATAAATTATAATTAATATATTTATTTATTTATTTATTTATTTTAATAATCGGATCGATTCGGTTTCAACCTAAAATCGTAATTGGAACCGAAAGTTTCGGTTTTTAAAAATCAAAAATTTAACCGTGGGTTTGGTTTCCGTTTTTTCGGTTTGGTTTTCATCGATTTCGGTTTCGATTTTTTTGCTCAATCCTAACTAGTATAGCAGATTCATGTAGATTTATATGTAACCTATAGATAAACTACTTAACATTGCTAGTACTTTTTGGATTTAATTCGTGAATTGTACTTTACCTATTTTTTGAAGATATCGTTTTATATTATAATTACAATGTTTAACAAAAAAAATCAATATGATATTCAGCATTTTTTTACAGCTCGAAGGATATGTGTTGGAAACAAGTGTATTTACAAATATTAGAACACTACAATATATAGGACCGAAAATTACTTAGCTCAGTTGACGAGTCGGGCCTTTCTCCGTATGTGAAAGTGAATTTTAATAATATATTACACAAGATCGCATAGTGCAGAGAGACATGAAAGTTGTATAATCACATGGTTAGTTGTTGTAGTTTCTTTTGTTCTTGCTGGTGTGCTTGGTCACGGAGTGTTACTGTGTCTTTGTCTGATTTTACAATTACATAGTAGTAATTTAGATTTACATATCTAAAATATTCAGGATTTTCAAAATTTTAGGTTCCATGGTTGATTTTGTTCAAATCATTTACCAATTATACTGTTTAAAAATTCATTTTAAATTATAATAATCATATTGATTAAAGGATATTTAGAAAAAATAATTAAAAATTTTATAGTGATACTAAACAGAAAAACAGAAAATAAAAATATTTAAAATTATTATTTTAAAATTTATATATGTTACAAATTATTATAATATGTGAAATTCGAGTAGCAAAATATATTTAACTGTCAAGTAAATGCGACTGTCTCAAATGATAAAGAGACTGTCTCTTTAGTGATAAAGCTTGTCCCAATTATCTAACAGAATAAATAAGCAGCAGAAAATAAGTGACAGAATAAAAACAAGAACACCAGGAATTTTCACTTGGCTCGGCCCCTACCCAATCTACGGCCTACATCCAAGTCCCTATGCCAACTAGCACAGAGATTATATTATTATAACAATAATATAAAGCTTACAGTTTTCCCCGATTATAAATTTAAAGCCTCTTGGAAGAACCATTCCCTTGACACACCTGTCACCTAGCAAACCTGCTACCTAGCCCACTGGCTATGATAAGTGGATTTTATATCCACTTGGAACGTACCATATCGGCTTAAATTGATTGTCTTGGACTCAATTTTGTTGTAGTTTTGATGTATGATAATAGTTGCCTGGTCTTCTCTTCGCGAGACTTCATCATCAGCACGGCGGCACACTTTCTGCTCCTTCTCCTCGCTTGGACTAATCGTATGACAACTATGACATATTCCAATGCCTTCATCTGTTGACCCAAAATTTGTCAATTTGTAGAACACCACACATTCACGGGCTTCGCTTGAATATAATGGAGGAGGGTAAATGTAAGTTGCTGAAGCCTTTGGTTCCTCAAAGAGAACTTCCTCCATTGGCTCTCATGCGCTACCTCCATCTTCACACTTTGAGACAAGTAGAAGATCTGCATCTTTCTCATGTTCATCAGCCTCTTGGAACGAACATACCAATTCTTGAAATTTGTGCAGCTCATCAGTGTCTGTCTCAACTGGTGCCTTTTCCAAATCATCCACCTCACTAGCTTGATCAAATTCCTCACATGGCTTGTGAACGCTCACCTCACCTTGGAATTTGTCTTCTTCGATTAAGCATGCAGTACCTTGCTCCAAGTCACCATTATTTTCTGGAATTGCCTCTAATATGCATTGTTGTTTCTCTTGTTCCAAGGCACTCAAAATTTCAGCAAGTAGTGTCCCCATAGATTTGGTAGACTCCTCATAACTCTTTGCAAGCATCCTAATCTCCTCCATAACATCAACCTCATCTGACTGAAAAGTAGGAGTAGGTTGCTGATGTTGAAACTCTTCACTTCCAAAGAAATATGACCTATCAGGAACATCTTGCTGGTACTGTTGAGGATGGTATTGAAAATATGGTTGTTCCTCATAACTCAGAGGTT
Organism: Saposhnikovia divaricata; assembly: GCA_036435485.1. NCBI lineage: Eukaryota > Viridiplantae > Streptophyta > Magnoliopsida > Apiales > Apiaceae > Saposhnikovia > Saposhnikovia divaricata. The sequence continues at coordinate 109,672,692 of CM071599.1, read as the reverse complement.
CAGTTTGCCACGGGTCATACTGCTGCAGAAAATTCTGGTTCTGCTGCTGTAGAAAATTCTGAGGATAGTAAGGCTGTGTTCCATGTTGTTGACCTTGATACTACTGATAAGGCTGCTGAGGTTGTTGAATACCACCTTGGTTGCTCCAGCACTGATTCGTCTCATGTGCGCCCGAACATAGCTCACAAACACTAACCACCTGCTGAACTCCATAGTAATTTAGAAAATCCATCTTCAAAGTCAACGCTCTCTGACAAGTACCTGAAACACCAACGAACTACACAAAAATAGATAAGTAACTAATCCGAGTCAGTGAACTCTAACGACCACTATTGACAAGCACATAAACCAAAAATAAAACACCGATGATCCCCGGCAGCGGTGCCAAAAACTTGTTAGCACTAATACACGCAAGCGTACGTGGTCACAAATAATATAGATAGAAGTCAAGTTCGTTCCCACAGAGATCTGGTTAGGTTTCAATTCAGTTCATGCACCTAAGAGATTAACAAATTAGATGTTCATGACTCATCTAAACACATGAAACAGAACCATACGAGGATATCAAGAATTCACCACACATAAATCTTTAAAGCAATCAAACTATTAAGCTACATAGATAAATCTGTTAGAATCCCATGACAACGATTAGCTCATATCGAACCGCTCGTCATCATGGGATCTGATGAAACCATGATAGAAGACAAGATATGAAAGAAAGTAATAATATTAATAAAACAAGAGTTGAGAATTAAATCTATGATACAAAAGATGAAGTAGATCTAGATCCGTTGCTTGTCACGAGCGTTGAATCTTTCTCCCCTTTTCTCCCTTGCAGATCTAAGCTATATTATGTACAAGATATCTAATTATCTAATTGTCTAATTCTAATTTATAAGGTTTGGATGTGTTTATATAGGCACTCCAAGTCTTTCCCAGCAAGAAATTACCTTCTATTACAATTAGAATTCGATTCAGGTACTAAAAACTGCCCAAAATATAATTAGAACTTGAAAAGGGCAAAACAGTAAATTCCTGCTCCCATCAGTCTGCTTGTCACGCAACCTGCGCCCATCACACGCAACTTGCGCGCACGAATCCTGTCCTATGTTGTAGAAAATCTTCCAGGCTTCGCGTGGACAGCTTACGGGCCTCAAACGGACTTATAGAACTCCAGATATGGCCAAAACAGTGTAGACTGCGCAACCTTCCTGGAAAATCCGAATTTTAATCAATTAATCCTCCAAACATGATAGAAGCATCACCCATAATCGACATTCTTGTAAGTCTGCACAACTAAGAAAAATACATCAAAACTACAATAAACTTGAGTCCAAGACAATCAATTTAAGTCGAATTGAAGCAATCCAAGTGGATATAAATCCACTTATCAATGTATTTTGTTTAATTGTGCAGGGGTGCAAGAACGTCGATTAGGGTTAACGTTTCCGTCGATTGTGGAATTGAATTTGAGCTTAAGAATGAAGAATAGAGTCTTGTTGTAGACCACCATGGTGATTCCAGAGATAGAGAATGGAAGACAGAAGCTAGTGCAAAAAGAACGGAAGCGTTTGGAGCCAAAACGAAGCAAAACGAAGCAAAACGAGCTGAAACAGAAAAATTCCAGAAGCCAGGTGGGTAGACTGCGCCCTAGGTGCACAGACTGCGCCCTTGGACAGAATGCTACTACGCAGGCTGCGCCCTAGGTGCGCTGACTGCGCCCTAGTCGGCCAGAATTGCTGAAATTTGACTATTTTGCCCTAATTTGAGTTGTAATCGTATTTTAGGCATGTTCTTGCACCAGAATCGAATTCTAATTGTATTTTAGGATATTTTCTTGCTAAGCAAGACTTCTAGGGCTATAAAAACACATCTGAGCATTGTAATTTGTATCGTTACATATCATAGCATAGAATTGCAAGGGAGAAAAGGGGAGAAAGATCAAACGCTAGTGACAAGCAACGGATCTCGATCTACTTCATCTTTTGTGTTCTTTTCTTAGGCGTTATTCTGGATTCTAGATTTGTTTTCTCAACTCTTTGTTTTAATAATATTCTTATTTTCTTTCATATTTTGTTTCATACCATGTTTTCATCAAATCCCATGGTGACGAACAGTTCAATTATGAATTAATCATTGTCATGGGATTCTAACTGATTTATCTATGAGTGTGAATGCTTTAAAGATCTGTGTGTGATGAATTCTTGATATCCTTGTATGGTCAATCTTAATGCTTTCTGATGCGTAGCTAACATCTAAATTGAATTATTAACCTCTTGTGAAGTGAAAGTGGATCTTGAGATTTAGAACTTGTCATGCTAGCATAGGTTCATAATTGGTTATCAATACGATTCGTAGTATAAGATGAAAATACTTATATTACCCTTTGTGATCAATATGAGTAACTTGTTCTTCAACCTTTATGTTTTCAAATTCTATAGACATATAGGGTCTAAGCATAATTGGTGTCTATTCATCTTCTATCTCTTTTGTGGATGTATGAGTAGTTTGGTATACGTATGCTGATAGGTAGCGTGTACTTGTTTCATGTTATTCGATCAGTTATCAAAATCATCACATGCATTGATTAAAGGCATCAACTCTAAACGAAGTAGTTAATGAAGTTAAAGTCCCATGTTTATTCTCATATAAGAAGTTCAGTTTTAAATCTCAGCAGTTAATTAATTCTTAATTTGATAAATTGCATCTTAGTTTAGTTTAGGTAATTAAAACTCTAATTTGTTACTTGTCTTAGCAGTGAGTTATAACCATACATTATTGAATAGGTACATTAACTGAATAGAAACTCAACCAGATCTCTGTGGAACGAAATTAATATATATTACTTGTGACCACGTATACTTGCGTGATATTGTGTTAACAGTAAATACATAAAGGACTTACTTAAAAGGTTTGATCTAGAGCATGTCAATCATAAATCAACTCCCATGAGTGTGACCACCAATCTCACTAAAGATGAAAATGGTAAATCTGTTGATATTACCAAATATAGAGGTATGATTGGTTCCTTGCTATATCTTACTTCCTCACGCCCCGATATCATGTTTAGTGTATGCTTGTGTGCCCGTTTTCAAACAATGCCAAAGGATTCTCATCTTAATACTGTAAAGCGAATATTTAAATATCTAAAAGGAACTGATGACTTGGGACTTTTCTATCCCAGTTCCCCATCTTTTGATTTAATTGGTTTTACAGATGCTGATTACGTAGGATCTCAAGTTGATCGAAAAAGTACTAGCGGAGCTTGTGAATTTTTAGGTGATTGCCTAGTAGCTTGGCACAGTAAGAAACAAACTTCGGTTGCAATGTCAACCGCAGAAGGGGAATATATTGCCGCAGGTAGTTGCTGTGCACAAATATTGTGGATGCAGCAAACCTTGAAGGATTTCGGTATATAATCTTCAAATATTCCAATTTACTGTGATAATACATCTGCTATTAATATTTCCAAAAATCCTGTCATGCATTCTCGTACTAAACATATTGACGTTTGTCACCATTTTATTCGAGATCATGTTGCAAAAGGTAATATTGAGCTTATTTTTATTCCCACTGAAAATCAAAAAGCTGATATTTTTCCAAAGCCTTTGTCTGAAGACAGGTTTTGCATGCTTCGTAGAGAGCTCGGTATGTACACCCTTTGATTGATCTAATTGAAATTAGCTCTATGGTAATTTAGCTTAATTGATTTTATTGTGGATCTGTGATTTAATTGTTTTTAGTATATTAGTACCGTGTGCCATTTAATGGTAGTGTTTGCATGCTTGACACCTATATACCCTATTTATTTTAGGCACGTCTTTTTAAGCGTAAATTTCCCTCGCTCTCTCTCTCTCTCTCTCTCTCTCTCTCTCTTCAAATTATCATCTCCTCTATCTCTTTTCTCTCCATTTTTCCCTCTTTTTCTCTCATGGCTAAATGCAAAACTCGGTCAGTATCCACTCGCACTTGCAAGATTCCTGTAAAATCAGAGTCATCTAAACGACAGAAGGCGGCTACCTCTGATGAAAACCATTCCAACTCAGAATCATCCATTCCAGAACCAAGTCCGAAAGCACAGTTTTTGGCCCTTGCCTCTTTGTCCAAATCAATGGAGTTAATGCATTCTAAATTGGATGTATTAAAAGCTAATGATCGAAGCATCTCTCGGAGAATGGATTTTGAATTTGGCTCTCTTCAGGAAGGAATGACCCTCACTGCCAAAGCATGGGAAAAAGAGTTTGTTAAACTCTTCTTCAAGTTGGGTTCTGAGACTAAGTTTTTGTCTAAACAGCTCACGCTAGTCCATGAAAAACGCATCATTCCATGGCACAAAAAGACAGACTGGATTGGAGATTGCACCCCTGAAGAAATCACTGCACCTCTTCCTCTCCCAGCAATTCCACCCCCTGCAACTTTTGGTCTTACCAAGGACGAGTACATGGACAAGCTATTTTAGTGGATGGATGCTCGTGATGGCAAAACTCCTTCAACGGACTTCTTTGAACAGAACTTCTCTACTTATGGGGATTCTCCTAGGTACAAGCCAAAGGGCAAAGGCAAAGCTACAGTGGACATTCCTGATGACGATTAATTTTGTTCTTTTTATGTTGATGAAAGAGGGAGAAGTATATTTTGAATAGTGTTTTATTTTGAATAGTGTTTTATTTGGTTTTGAATATTTGGTTATTTGGTTTGGTTTTGAATCTTGGTTACTGATAATTCATGCTTATTTGCTAAATTGCTAATATTCATCAGTTCGTACTTGATTATGCTTGATTCTCAAACTATTTGTCTCTATAAGTGTTTTTGACTAGGGGAGTCAGAGTATTTGGTCGATCTTCATGCATTTCCGAGTCAGCCTACTGAAGGTTAGATCCTTTATACTGGGAAAGGACATCTTGATGTACTGGGTTGCGTTGGATAATCTGTACTCATTTCGCCGTGATTTGTGATACGTGTTATCGTACTGGGTTTCCATCCCCCCAAGTCAGGATTATTTTTGAATTAATTAAACAAGCTGGGAATCTGGTGGGTGTGATCCACGATATATAGTGTGTGTCTCATAATATATTTTAATCCAACGGTCGCAGTGTATTGGAGTACATCCAATCTGACGATCCAGATGCTACACTATTAGAGTGCATAGTGCATGCACATGCTTCAAATAGTTCCATTTTGGTGTAAAAAGACCTCTCTACCCCGCAAAACGCACAAGGGTTAGTTGATATCGAGATACATGACACAAGGTTGAACATCAACCAGTCGAGGCAAGCCTGGTACAGGTTGCCCATACAAGGCCATTACCAGATGAACTTCTTCTCCGACTCGTATTTTTCCATAACTGATGCCATCCCATGGAAAGCGACAATCAGAACGAGTCGTACGAACATGAACACGGATACTCCTTTCTGTACCATCAAAGCCCGCCTGAAGTTATCATCCGAAAAACACTCGAAGTTCATCACGTGGTTTTCCCCATCGGTGAAGATAATCGTTGGACATGTTTCCCACGACCAAATCGATTTTGGTCACGTAGATCGGGCGCCCCCATTATTACTGATGCCCGAACTCGATGCCATCACGTTGGAGGAGAACGAAATTAACAAGGGGACATATGCCCCCTTGACAATTGGTATGGGCGAGTCGTACCAACAATCTCTCCGATCGACTTCATCACGACATAGCATCGGTGAAGTTCCATCCTGCAAGAGGGATGATGATACACACCCCCAAACGACACACAGGCGGACGGAGTGTGCGCTGAAACCTGTGAACAAGGAGCTCGGAAATACCTAATGTAGTTGTAATTTTATTGTAATTCCATGTACAAATTATGCAATCAATAAACGAGGAATTTTATATCATGTTCTTCGATTACATCGATCGTCCCATCTAATACAACGTAAAGAAAATTCTTAACCGCTAAAAGTACATTATTAATCGAAATAATTCCAAGCTGATCCAAGTACTTGGAAATTTGATAATTACAAACCCTCAAGAAACTCCCAGTCTGAGGACGTAAGTTCGTCCAGAGGGTGAAGTTCAGAAAACATTTGTGAATCCCCAAAGCCTTCCTGAGGTTGTGGTTGAACCTTAGCTGGAAGTGGATTATGTCGTGGTTCGCCAAGCAAGGGCGCTTGAGGTGCTTGACGATCTTGAAGTAGAGGGGGTTGTTGAGCTCCCATTCGTACGCGCCACTCTGCGCTTGAGACGCAGCGATGGACGCCCCGGTGCGTGAATCCATTGTTCCGGCAGTTGAGGCTCACGTACACCGAACAGCCGCAACCGATGTCAAGTCGCCGCCTCCTGTTCTTCACCCTCTTAGCTTGCCTGTGCCTCCTCTTGATGTCTTGTGGGGTGCGAAGCACTTTCTATGAATAATGGAATTGTGAGGGAGTGGAACTCGGCATTATGTAATGCCCACCTTTTCAGCTCATTATTATTCTCCTCCTCCAAGAATGCTTTATAGCTGGATTTGGGACCAGGATTGCAGAGGAAGATTGTGGGGATCCCACCCGTTATTATCATGGGCTTGCCATATTTGGTATTGGACTGCCACTTCCTTTGGGCCCCCATGAATTCCTTGAAATGTTTTAGATAATGGGGATCCACATCATCAATCACATTGAACCAGGACTCGTTCGAGAATATTCACGGGTTGAGGTCCAGGTGGCCACACAAGTAATTGTGCGGCCCAAGAGAGCGAGCCCACAACGTTTTGGGGGAGACAGATGCTAATTCAAAGTGTTCATCATCATAAAAAAGGGGGAGATTGTTATTCCCATGTTTTTAGGATGATACTTTGAATTGTCTTCGAATTAAATCCTGGAGATTTGATTCCGTGTTCTTATTATTTATCTTGCATATAATCTGGTAGTTACCATATTTCTCGGATGCTATATCTATCTAATTGCAGGGTATATATCTCAGGAGATATTTCTGGAATATTGTGTGATTTGATTTTCATTCAGATCCCTAAACTTACTCTAATGGAGCCGTTGTAATTATCATGTTTGATTGATATCACTAATTTACATCTGATTGATTCTTGTCTCAACAGTTTAATTCCAAGAATTCAAATCTCTAACGGCTACATCTTCTAGTGCTATATAAAGTCGATCATTTGGCAAGAAGAAGAAGAACTCAACACACATCTGCCATACAACTTCTTTACAAAGACATTGAAGCTTATATACTGAGTTCAGAAGTTCATTTCATTGAGTTGTAACCTTATATTCATTCTATACATACTTGTACCGGGTTGTGGCAATTAGATAGGATTACAAATCATAAGCCAAGTAGCCTTTTTGGCACCGCTATCGGGGATCATCGGTGTTTTGTTTTTAGTTTATGTGCTTGTCATCAGTGGTCGTTAGCGTTCACTGACTCGGATTTTCTTACTTAGTTTGTTGTTTCTTGGTGTTTCAGGTACTTGAACGTGTATGCAAACACGTTTGCAAACTCGTAAACTGGCAGAAGAATAACTTGCAGCAGCAAAAGAGATGGCAGATTTACCAGCAACAACTAAGGCTTTGAAGGACTTTTCTCAGCCTAAGATCGATGATATCCAATCTAGCATTGTCAGGCCAGCTATTGCAGCTAACAACTTTGAGATCAAGCCGGGCACGATTCAGATGGTACAGAACTCAGTTCAGTTTGGGGGTGCTCCTACGGAGGATCCTAACATGCACATCCGGGACTTTATTGAGTTCTGCGACACTTTCAAGTTCAATGGTATGTCGGAAGATGCTGTGAAATTGAGGCTTTTCCCATTCTCTTTGAGGGATAAAGCTAAGGGCTGGTTACACTCTCTACCAGCCGGTTCCATTACTACATGGGAGGATCTTGCTCAGAAGTTTCTTACGAAATTCTTCCCTATGGCGAAAACTGCAGCAATAAGGAACGCTCTAACTCAGTTTGCACAGCAATCTGGAGAATCTTTATGTGAGGCTTGGGAACAATACAAGGAGATGCTTTGTAAGTGTCCTTATCATGGTATGCCTGATTGGATGGTTATCAATGGTTTCTACAATGGGTTGGGAGCACAGTCTAGACCTTTGCTAGATGCAGCATCAGGTGGAGCTTTATGGGCTAAGAGCTATGCGGAGGTATATGATCTTATTGAGACGATGGCTGCTAATGAATATCAAAATCCAATTAAGAGACTTTCTCAAGGCAAGGTAGCAGGAATTCTTGAAGTTGATGCAACAATAGCTATAGCAGCTCAGTTGAAGGCTCTTACGATGAAAGTGGATTCTCTTACTAATTATGGAGTTCAGCAGGTTGCTAGTGTTTGTGAGCTATGTGCGGGGGCACATGACACGAATCAGTGTGCTATCTCTTCTGAATCAGCACAGTTCGTGAGTAATTTCCAGAGACCTGCTGTACCAGTTCCAGCCACTTATCAACCAAATAATCGGAATCATCCCAATTTCAGCTGGAGCAATACTCAAGGTGCTCAACAACAACAACAGCCTTATCAACAATTTGGAGCTAGGCCATTCAATCAGGGCTATCAGCAGCAGTATGTTCCAAGGCAACCATTCCAACCTCCAGGTTTTCAGCAAGAGCCTCAGGCTAATGCAGGGCAATCTTCTAGTGAAAAATCAGAATTGGATGAGTTGAAGTTGATGGTTAAAAGCTAGGCAGTTTCTCTCAAGACCTTGGAGAACCAGATGGGGCAGCTTGCAAGTGCTTTATTGTGTAGGCAGCAAGGAACTCTTCCAAGTGATACAGAGCCTAATCCAGGCAAGAGGGAAGTCAAGGAACAGGTCAATGCAGTTACTTTGAGATTTGGAAAAGTCACAAGGGATCAAAAATCAGCAGCTGAGGAAGACGAAGAAATCAAGAAACAGCAGGTGGAGGCTTCTACAGATAAAGAAAAGGCAAATTCTGAATTGGCAGCTGATCAGTTGGATGGCGAAGCGGAAAAATGCAAAACCTTTACTGAAACATCTACTCCAAAGCAGTCTATAGAGAGCAATCAGATATATCGACCTCCTCCATTCCCAAAAAGACTTCAAAAGCAAAATTCTGCTAAAAACTCTCCTCCGAAGCAGAAGTTGGTGAATCAGATCTATCCTCCTCCTCCATATCCTCAACGCTTGCAAAAACAAGATCAATAAAAATAGTTTCAGAAGTTTATGGATGTCTTCAAGAAACTGTCCATTAACATTCTTTTTGTTGAAGCATTGGAGCAGATGCCGAGATATGCAAAGTTCATGAACGATATTTTGTCACAAAAGAGAAGGTTGGAAGAATTTGAGACAGTGGCATTGACAGAGGAGTGCAGTGCGGTGTTGCAACAGAAATTGCCTCCTAAACTTAAGGATCCAGGAAGCTTTACAATTCCATGCACCATTGAAAAGTTGTCTTTGACAAATGCTTATGTGATTTGGGAGCTAGCATTAATCTCATGCCCTTGTCTGTTTTCAAGCAACTTGGTCTGCCTGATCCGAAACCTACCAACATCCCGTTGCAGTTGGCTGATCGGACGATCACTTATCCGAGGGGTATAGTAGAGGATGTCCTGGTGAAGGTTGATAAGCTCATATTTCCTGCCGATTTTGTGATTCTAGATTTTGAAGAAGACAAGAAGATTCCCATAATCTTGGGAAGACCTTTTCTAGCTACGGGCCGTACTTTGATCGATGTGCAAAAAGGAGAGCTTACAATGAGGGTACAAGATCAGAATGTCACCTTTAATGTGTTCAAGGCCATGAAATTTCTGACAGAAGATGAACAGTGTTTCATTGTGGAAATGGGTGATACGGGTCTGGCAGAGGAGTTTGATCAGTTGTTGAGCGAAAAGTCGGACACGTACATGCTAATGCATCACATCAGTGATTCCATTGACAGTTCTTCAATTCGAGATCTCTCGAATGTCAAGCTCGAAAAACTTCCATCCCATTTGAAATATTTCCTTCTGAATAATGAGTTGGTGATTTTTAAAGTGTGTCAATATAATGTGTTAAGAAGGTGGATTATGGATGATGAGGTAGAAGAGGGTTTTTATCAATCAACTGTGATGCATAAACACCTTAGAGGTGTGAAGAAGAAAAAGAAAAAATTGATTGGAGGAAGGGTCAAGGTGAAGTTTGATTTAGAAAAGATGTGGGAAGATAGCAAGAAGGTTGTCAACCAATGGGTGAATGGTCCTCTGATAAGGACAAGTCGAATGCAATCTTCGAGCCACCATGATTTGAATCATATTTGTCCGGCTAAATGATGTTAACGACAGCGCTTCATGGGAGGCAACCCATGTGGTTCCGTTGAGTAGGTATGTTCTACTATTCCTCGTATTTACTTCCATTCAATGTGGACATTGAATCTTTCAAGTTTGGGGGATAAGTAGTGTATTTGTAGTTATCTGTGATTATGTGTTATTGTGTTCATATAGATATCATATTTTGTATATCAGTAGTAATTCTCTGCATGTATGTGCGTATTATTTATGTTTGGTTCATATAGGACATTCTGTTATTTTATTTTTATACCATGTGAGTCCATTTTAGTTGCATTTTCATGCATGCATAGTTCATGATCCCTTAGGATGAGCCAATTCTGATTGGTAGGTCGATGTCTATTTGAGTGTGGTAATGATGAATAGAGGGTTGATTTATAGTTCTTATGAAATTGACGTGCATGATTCGAAAACAAATTATTTTCACAGCCTCATCATTTTCTTTTGGGCTAGGTTGAGGTCATGCTTGTTTGGTTGTTTTAGATTTAATCACTTGATTATATTTAGAATTTTCGTTATTCCCTTGATGGCGTAGGGACACTAAAGTCTAAGTTTGGGGGAAACTAGGGATTTCATGCTTAATTTTAAATAAGTGTCAATAATGGCTAGGTGTCAAATGGCTAGTAGCCGGCTCATATTTATATGAGTAGTCTAGGGTTGGAAATGAGAATTCTCATTCCAGATGGCATATAAAAAAAATGAAAAAAAAGAAAAAAGAAAAAAAAAAGTTATGTGAATGTTTATATGCAAAACTAACCAGGGTGAGCTCTTTAATACTCGAGCAATTAAGTTCGCGGGGACTTTGTGCCTAGTGACCTAAGGCTTTTATAGTCTGGGATCCACTAACCTAACGCTCGTTACATGCGTATTATTTTATAAGCCTTTTGGGGTCTCATCCATTGCACGGTTAAATAAGCATGCTTGTATATTATGTTTCGTAGTAGTATAGTAATAAAGTATGAATTTCTGGCTAACTTAGATGAGGATGGAGGTGTTCCTAGGTTATGAAGTGTTTACAGTCTATTCTATTTATAAACTTGTGATTGTTTTGACGAAGGATGAGTATGATTTTGATCTAGTTTGAGGAATATATCTGATGAGCATCGCATACACGCACGTTTCTGTTCATGTAATGTTAGTATACGGGGACTTAGTCGAGGTCTATTTGGAGTTATTCGCATTCTTTGAGTTATTTGCTTGCTAGTTGGTTTTGGTGAGTTTGAAGGGGATCGTTGCATTTTCATATTAGTTGCATTCATGCATTGCATTGTGTTGCATTGTTTAGTTAGATGGATTTTGTGGGTACATTCGCTATAGGCCCTTACGAGGCCTTACTCGTCCACTAGGGCTGCCTAGGGGTTTAAAGGGCTTGTTACATATGCCAAATGCAACCGTGATCACCTACGAAAGTGGTACTAATTAGGTAGTGTTAGTAGTTTATGCTTGAGGACAAGCATCGGTTTAAGTTTGGGGGTGTGATAAGCGGATTTTATATCCACTTGGAATGTTCCATATCGGCTTAAATTGATTGTCTTGGACTCAAGTTTGTTGTAGTTTTGATTTATTTTGTTTAATTGTGCAGGGGTGCAAGAACGTCGATTAGGGTTAACGTTTCTGTCGATTGCGGAATTGAATTTGAGCTTACGAATGAAGAATGGAGTCTTGTTGTAGACCACCATGGTGATTCCAGAGATAGAGAATGGAAGACAAAAGCTAGTGCAAAAAGAACGGAAGCGTTTGGAGCCAAAACGAAGCAAAACGAGCTGAAACAGAAAAATTCCAGAAGCCAGGTAGGCAGACTGCGCTCTAGGTATGCAGACTGCGCCCTTGGACAGAATGCTACTGCACAGGCTGCGCTGACTGCGCCCTAGTCGGCCAGAATTGCTGAAATTTGACTATTTTGCCCTAATTTGAGTTGTAATCGTATTTTAGGCATGTTCTTGCACCAGAATCGAATTCTAATTGTATTTTAGGATATTTTCTTGCTGTGCAAGACTTCTAGGGATATAAAAACACATCTTAGCATTGTAATTTGTATCGTTACATATCATAGCATAGAATTGCAAGGAAGAAAAGGGGAGAAAGATCAAAAGCTCGTGACAAGCAACGGATCTCGATCTACTTCATCTTTTGTGTTCTTTTCTTAGGCGTTATTCTGGATTCTAGATTTATTTTCTCAACTCTTTGTTTTAATAATATTCTTATTTTCATTCATATTTTGTTTCATACCATGTTTTCATCAAATCCCATGGTGACGAACGGTTCAATTATGAATTAATCGTTGTCATGGGATTCTAACGGATTTATCTATGTAGCTTAGTAGTGTGAATACTTTAAAGATCTGTGTGTGATGAATTCTTGATATCCTTGTATGGTTAATCTTAATGCTTTTAGATGCGTAGCTAACATCTAAATTGAATTGTTAATCTCTTGTGAAGTGAAAGTGGATCTTGAGATTTAGAACTTGCCATGCTAGCATAGGTTCATAATTGGTTATTAATATGATTCGTAGTATAAGATGAAAATACTTATATTGCCCTATGTGATCAATATGAGTAACTTGTTCTTCAACCTTTATGTTTTCAAATTCTATAGACATATATGGTCTAAGCATAATTGGTGTCGATTCATCTTCTATCTCTTTTGTGGATGTATGAGTAGTTTGGTATATGTATGCTGATAGGTAGCATGTACTTGTTTCGTGTTATTCGATCAATTATCAAAATCATCACATGCATTGATTAAAGGCATCAACTCTAAACGAAGTAGTTAATGAAGTTAGAGTCCCATGTTTATTCTCATATAAGAAGTTCAGTTTTAAATCTCAACAGTTAATTAATTATTAATTTGATAATTTACATCTTAGTTTAGTTTAGGTAATTAAAACTCCAATTTGTTACTTGTCTTAGCAGTGAGTTATAACCATACATTGTTGAATAGGTACATTAACTGAATAGAAACTCAACCAGATCTTTGTGGAACGAACTTAATCTATATTACTTGTGACCACGTATACTTGCATGATATTATGTTAACATTTACTCTGGTGAATAAAGATACCTGCATCAATTTGGTTAATTTGCAAGCTCAGAAAATATTGTAGTTCACCCATAAGGCTCATGTCAAATTCTTTATGCATACAGTCCGAAAACCATTTGCATAAGGTCTCATTTGAGGATCCAAACACAATATCATCAACATACACTTGAACTAATAAGAAATCATTATGCTTATGAAAAATAAAGAGAGTAGGATCGAGTGTACCTCGAATGAAACCTGAATCAACAAGAAATGTACTGAGTCGATCATAACAACACCTGGGAGACTGTCTAAGACCATAGACAGATTTCTTGAGTTTGTATACATAATATGGATACTTCTCATGAATGAAACCTGGAGGCTGCTTTACATAGACTTCTTCCTGCAAATATCCGTTTAAGAAAACGCTTTTGACGTCCATCTGATAAAGTTTGAAGTTCTTGTAGGCTCTAAAAGCCATAAGAATCCGTATAGCTTCCAGACGAGCCACTGGAGCATAAGTCTCGTCGTAGTCGATACCCTCTTGTTGATTATAGCCTTGGGCCACGAGGCGAGCTTTATTTCTGATGATATTTCCGTCTTCATCCTTTTTGTTCTTGAAAACCTAGCGAGTTCCAATAAATTTGACATCTTTTGGGGGTGGCACAAGTTCCCACACATGACAACGTTCGAATTGGTTAAGTTCTTCTTGCATAGCTACTGACCATTGTTCGTTTTCCACTGCATCTTGAGCATTTTTGGGCTCGAATTCTGCTACAAAGGCATAAAATGCACAAAAGTTTCTAACCCTGCTTCGAGTAGTAATGCCTTGATTTAAATCTGAGAGGAGATTATCTGGAGGATGATTCTTCACAATTCTGGTTGATTTTGGAAGACGGATTGGACTCATTTCTTCTTCATTTGAGTTTTCTAATTGAGAATGAATTTCTGGTTGATCTGGTGTAGAATTCCTTCTTGTTAATGGAGTATCAGATGCCATAGAAGATCCAGGAGATGATTGAAGAAATGTAGAATTCTGTTGTGGTGTCTCCTGTCCTGTTGGAGAATGAGGCAGTTCCTTTTCCGAAAGAGACTGTCCCTTTCCAGATTGAGACTGTTCCTTTCCAGATTGAGACTGTTCCTTTCCATATTGAGACTGTTCCTTTCGAAATTGGAAATCATCATCTGAAAAAGCTTCCCAACCTCTGGCTAGATCAGGATTATACTCATTGAAAGCAATATTAATAGATTCCTCTACTTTATTCTTATCAGGGTTATAAACACGATATGCCTTACTCGAAATAGAGTAACCCAAGAATATACCTTCAGTAGCACGGGGATCAAATTTCCCACGATTTGGCTGAGTATCTAGAATAAAGCATTTAGATCCAAAAACTCGAAAATAGCTAATGTTAGGAGTTTTATTCTTTAACAATTCGTAAGGGGTTTTCAATAAAATAGGACGAATTAAAACTCTATTAAGTACATAACAAGAAGTATTTACCGCTTCTGCCCAGAACTTTCGAGGCAACATACTTTCATGAAGCAAGGTCCGAGCAGTTTCCTGAAGTGTTCTATTCTTGCATTCTACTACTCCGTTCTGTTTAGGAGTACGTGGCGCAGAAAATTCGTGTGATATGCCTCTGGTTTTGCAATAAGTGACAAAGTCTTTCTCGAATTCTCCACCATGATCACTTCTGATAGTTCTCAGCTTCTTGGAATACTTAGTTTCAAGGTTAGCAATTAAATCTTGAAATTCACTAAAAGCTTCATCCTTAGTAAGTAGAAACAGTACCCAAGTAAATCGAGAAAAATCATCTACTACAACAAATGCGTATTTCTTACCTCCAAGGCTTACATACCTTTCAGGTCCAAATAGGTCGAGATGCAACAACTCCAATGAATCGGTTGTAGACACCTGGTTTTTGGCTTTGAAATTGTCCTGACTTGCTTTCCTAACTGGCAAGCAGCACAAGGCTCTGTCTTTTTATATTTAAGCTTAGGTAGACCCTTGATGAGGCCATGAGAAGAGATTTTCTTTAAGAGATCCATATGAACGTGACCAAGTCTCCTGTGCCATAGGTGTTGCTGTTCTTGAATTGTAGCTAGACATACTTCTTCCTGTTGCTCATCAAAATCTAATACAAAGATATTTCCTTTTCATTTGGCTACTAAAGGAGTCTCATTAGAATTAGTACCAATAAAGCACATATCTTTATCAAAATTAACACTATGGCCTGAATCTGTGAGTTGACTAACACTAATAAGATTGTATTTTAGACCATCAACTAATCTAACATTATTAATGGAGAATTTTTCATTACCTATGGTACCTTTACCAACAATTCTTACCGTATTGGAATCACCCAGGGTAACTAATCCTCCTTCTGAAGCCACTAGAGATAAAAATTTTGATTAGTCTCCTGTCATATGACGAGAGCAACCACTGTCTATGATCCACTTATTCTTTGGAACGTGAACTTTTAAACATACCTGCAAAAGATATATATATTCATATCTTAGGTACCCACCTTGATTTGGGTCCTGTATTGTTAGTGTCTATAATATTTTATAAATGTCTTTCCGTTTTCTTAATCCTAATTTGAGCAGTATTAGTGGAAGCATGCATATATGAAGTATGTGGTTTAGAAGTTTGGCCCTTAATGTTACAGAACTTGGATTCTGCTGATATATGCCCCCTTTTTCCGCAATCTGTACATTTCTCATATGGCATACTGTATTTCATCGTGGTCCTCTTCTTTGTCTTTTGAAATACACTCTTTTTGTCCGAGTTAAAACCCAGTCCTTCTTTTCCCAAAGACGATTTTTGGCCTGCCAACATTATGTCTAATGTGCCTTCACCATGCACGAACTTAGCCAGATCTTTCTTTAGACGATCGATCTTTTCCTGTAATTCAGAGAATTTTTGTTCTGTATCTGCCTTTTTGCATTCAGTTTCCTTGAAAAAATCTGTTTCCTGCCTTAGTGTGGCTAAGTAAGCATCCTTTCTTTCAATCTCATTTTTCAGATATGTATTTTCTTCAACAATCTTGGTCATTTTTTCATTGAACAACTTGTTTTCTTCAGCAAATGATTCCTCTTTCATCCAATCATCTATTTCACTTAGCACTTCATTTTCTTTAAATAAGCATTGTTGTTACGCAACTTTCTATTTTATGCCTGTAAAGTTAGTAAATCTTCAGAACAAATGATTTTAAAAGAGTAGAAAATACCTCTTCGTTTTCACTAGAGCTTTCATCAAATCCAGCAAAGCACAGTTGAGCAACTTCATCATCAGAATCAATTTCTATATCAGATTCATCGTTGCTCCATGTGAGAAATGCTTTACTCTTTTTCTTCTCCTTGTCTTGATCCTTTGATCCAGAAGATTTCAATTTCGCCTTCAGTTGAAAACAATTCTTTTTGATATGACCTTTCTTGCCGCATTCGAAACAAACTTCATCGTTAGTGTTGTTTCTGAATTCCTTTTTGAATTCATAAGGTTTTTGAGTAGGTTTGCTAGTAGCTTTCGTTTTGGATAGAAACTTCTGAAACTTCTTTGTTAGAAGAGCAATCTCTTCATCTGAATCCTCACTGGATTCTGCAATAGTTTTAAGAGCTAGATTCTTTTTCCTGGGTACTTCTTCTTCCTCATCATACCTTCGAAGCTGGTTCTCAAATTCTTCTAGTTCGCTAAAGAGAGTGAGTGTATCCATTTTTGAGATCAAGTGAGAATCCTACAGAGTTGTTACCTTAGGAGCAAACCTTTTGGGGAGTGATCGAAGGATTTTTCTATTAATTTCTGCCTGAGGAATATGTCTTACCAGGAGAGAGATAGAATTCATAAGTGTAAGAAACAGTCCTTGTGCTTCTTTTATGCCTTCATCTTTTTCCAATCTGAAGCTTTCTTAGTCGCTTAGAAGAAGATCCAGCTTGACCTCACGAACCTTTGAAGTGCCTTCGTGACTTACTACAATAGTATCCCAAACTTGTTTGGCCGAAGTACATGCTGACACTTTTCGAAGTTCAGTAGCACACAGTCCATTGAGTAAAGAATTCATAGCTCGAGCATTATAATTCAGAGAATTGACTTCATCAACAGTGAGATCCTTTACTGGTTTGGGTTTGCCATCCTTCATGGGAATAGTGATTCCGTTTTCAACAGCATCTCATTCGTATGTATCCTTCTGGAGAAATATTTTCATAAGAAACTTCAAGTCGTTATAATTTTCTGTTCCAAGTAAGAGTGGTGGAACATTGATTGAGCATCGTTCTTGCCAACCTGATTGTGCCATGGATCTAACAAAATAAACACTTAAACAAGGGGTAAATGCACCTGCTCTGATACCAAATGAAATTCGAGTAACACAATATATTTAACTGTCAAGTAAATGCGACTGTCTCAAATGATAAAGAGACTGTCTCTTTAGTGATAAAGCTTGTCCCAATTATCTAACAGAATAAATAAGCAGCAGAAAATAAATGACAGAATAAAAACAAGAACACCAGGAATTTTCACTTGGTTCGGCCCCTACCCAATCTACGGCCTACATCCAAGTCCCTATGCCAACTAGCACAGAGATTATATTATTATAACAATAATATAAAGATTACAGTTTTCCCCGATTACAAATTTAAAGTCTCTTGGAAGAACCCTTCCCTTGACACACCTGTCACCTAGTAAACCTGCTACCTAGCCCACTGGCTACTTGGATTATGATTTGTAATCCTATCTAATTGCGACAACTCGACACAAGTATGTATAGAATGAATAAAAGGTTACAACTCAATGAAATGAACTTCTGAACTCAGTATATAAGCTTGAATGTCTTTGTAAAGAAGTTGTATGGCAGATGTTTGTTGAGTTCTTCTTCTTCTTGCCAAATGATCGACTTTATATAGCACTAGAAGATGTAGCCGTTAGAGATTTGAATTCTTGGAATTATAGTTATTGAGACAAGAATCAATCAGATGTAAAGTAGTGATATCAATCATGATAATTACAACGGCTCCATTAGAGTAAGTTTAGGGATTTGAATGAAAATCAAATCACACAATATTCCAGAAATATCTCCTGAGATATATACCCTGCAATTAGATAGATATAGCATCCGAGAAATATGGTAACTACCAGATTATATGCAAGATAAATAATAAGCACACGGAATCAAATCTCCAGGATTTAATTCGAAGACAATTCAAAGTATCATCCTAAAAACATGGGAATAACAATATGAAATAAATTACATAGTTATCGTCATATTTTATACCGAATTTAAAAAAGTGATAGAATAGTTCGTAAATTAATGATTGGTAAATTTTTATTTAAGTTTTTATTAAATGACTCGTGAAAGGAGCCATTCTTTTAAAAAATGGAAACAAAATTCGATCACTTTTTTTAAAAAAAAGGTTAGCATGCACCATTTTTTTTAAAATAATGGAAGTTAAAATTTGTTATTAATTTAAAAAATTTGATCAGATTTTTGAAATTCAATTCAAAATACAATCATCATTATATATATATATATATATATATATATATATATATATATATATATATATATATATATATATATATATATATAGAGTCACACTCCTTAGAGAACCAACTTACATAGTCCATGTGGAGACCCATCATCTGACCATTAAATCAACCAACGGCTATGATTAAAACAATTAAAAAATCAAAAATCAATTAAAAACAAAAACAAAACCCACGCACACTCTAACCACTCTCAGGCCTCAGCTCACTACTCTTTCCAAAATATACACACGATACATACAATCGTACGTCGGAAACGATAATACGCCTTGCCTCTGGATCCAAGCTCAAGTCTATTTGTTGGTGAAGAATGTTGTGTTCGTAGCTAAGTAGCAGCGCATGTGTTCATAATCTAACTCGCATTTTTTTAATTTCTTTAGGTTAAGCTCGAAAAAGATGTTTGGGAGAAGAATAGGTAATCTTTTATCTAATTCAAACTTTGATTCTATAGTAGAACTCGAAATTAATAGGTAATTGGTAATTATATGGTAGAATAGAATCAGATCTGATATAGTTTTGTGTTTTGTGTATTTTGCTTCTGCTATAGAACCATGTTTATTTTGATATTCCTTGGCTTCATTTTGTTTTCTGTATTTTGATTCTAGTATAGAATCATATTTGTATTATAGCTGTTTTTTGCTTTAAAAAATGTATATGCATGCTTAACTAGATCTGATTCTAAAGTGGTTCTACACGTGGTTCTGTAATAGAATCAAAATTTATGTTGTACATGTGGTTCTGTAAATGAGTTTTAGTTGTTTTATGTTGTTTATGTGGATCTGATACTTTTTTTTTGTTTTGTGTATTTTGCTTCTGCTATAGAACCATGTTTATTTTGATATTCCTTGGCTTCATTTTGTTTTCTGTATTTTGATTCTAGTATAGAATCATATTTGTATTATAGCTGTTTTTTGCTTTAAAAAATGTATATGCATGCTTAACTAGATCTGATTCTAAAGTGGTTCTACACGTGGTTCTGTAATAGAATCAAAATTTATGTTGTACATGTGGTTCTGTAAATGAGTTTTAGTTGTTTTATGTTGTTTATGTGGATCTGATACTTTTTTTTTGTTTTGTGTATTTTGATTCTACTATAGAATCATGTTTATGTTGATATTCTTTGGCTTCATTTTTGTTTTGCGTAAATTTTTTATTATACTACATAAGGTAATTTGTCTACTTGTAGTTTTTGATTCTACCATACAAGCATGTTTGTATTTGTAGCTGTATATAACTTGTATAGTAGAATCACATGAGTTTCAGGCTTGTAATCACATGTATGTGTTGTGCCTAGATTTTGATTGTACTATTGAAGCATATTTATGTCTTTGTAGTTTTTTGATTGTACTATAGAAGCTATCTTTACTTATACTAAACTACTCCTCATCTGCTGGAATACAATGGCATTCCATGGCTGTTGGAATTAAAGTTCTATAACAGAACCAAATTATAGTATATTTGACTGATTAAGCTTGTTTTATAACTCCATGTATATTTGGAGGTCTGAAGTTTGGTTCTACATTAAAAAAACTACTTGTATATTTCAATGTGTACATTTGTATATTTGGTTCTATTTAATGTATTCTAATATGGTTGCATTGTAAAACCAAAAAAACATAATACAATTGATTCTACATACGCTTCATTTAAAAATTTTCAGAATTATGCTTTATAGTGGAGGCCTTGACAAAAGTTTAAGACTCTGGTGGTTGCCAAAGTACTCAGTTGATAAACCAGATGGATCTTATGTAAAAAAAGAGTAGCAAAAATAGTCTAATTTCATTGTACTAGCTTTTGAGTGTTCGTCATAGCACTGGTCCGTTTTATAGCATCTTAAGTGCTTGTTTATGTAGTTAGCTATTTTGGTCGACAAAGAAGGTGATGATAGGTGCTTGTCCTGGTCATTTTGTTTGTTCATTGTGAAGTATCTACAAGTGATATTTGGTTTGATTATAGGGAAAAAGTGAAAATTTATAGGATACAAAGACAGTAGGATAACATTGATTGTTTCATCTTTTGTTTTACACACAAGTTATACATTGTTTTGAAGTCTGCAATACGAGTTTCTGGTGTTTTTAGATTTCAATCAAAATTTCATCACAGTTTGACAGTGACATTCAATGTTTCTTCTATGAACTCCATGCATCAGTTGTTTCGAAGATTCCTTAACAGCTCTGTTGTGTTTGCCTTGAAATTGTTTTATAGATTCAGAATGTTTGTTTTAAAAATTTTCCAGGTACGCGTTCCGGGAATCGATTAAAAATTGGACCTAAAAGTTTTTCAGACAGGAGAAAGAGAATGAAAAGAAAATCTGTAAAGATTATTAACATAGAAGAAGAGTTGAACACAAACACGTTTGATCAACATCAAAGGTAAAAGAAAACATGATTTTTGTTTTTCCACTTTGTTGTCTTGAGTAGTTATGATTTCCTTTGCTTAAGAAAACATAATGATGTTAATATATTTGTTTCTTTTTTGAAGTACTATCTGGAAAATGATACCAAGCAAAAAAAGAGAAGGTTGCATATGTTTTGACCCTTTATGGTACAGTTCATATGCTACGAAGAAAAAAGAATCTATAACTAATGTAATGTACTGGATCTCAATCGAAAGCGTTTTTGAGAAACGATATGTGTTCGTTCCAATGTGTCAAGCGTAAGTAAATATTTAAGAATCAATTGTTTTTTTTTCATATTATTTGCATCCATCCATTGAATAATTCTGATTAGTTTCAATTTTGTTTAATGACAGGAACCACTGGAATCTAGTGATTCTATGCAACTTGGGTAAGGATCTGAATAGCACAACAAGTCCATGCATATTGCTACTGGATTCACTTCAGAAAGCAAACCCCGAAATGCTTGAAACAGATATTAGACGGTACTTATTACTTTATATAATTAATTTATAACAAGTAGAAAGTATAATTAAATCTGACTTGTTTTTGCTAATAATTTCATATTTTACAGGTTTGTCATTGATATTTACAAGAATGAGCACAGAGAAGGATATGATGACGTCTCATTCATGGTTCCAAAAGTCCCACAGCAGAAGGATGGTACAAAATGTGGGCAATATGTGTTGTACTATATATACAAGTTCATATTGTCATGTCCAGAGCATTTCAATGTTAAAGAAGACTATCCAGGATTTGTAAGGATGTTTTTATGCTTCAAGACTTTTATACCGTTCGAGTGTTTTGATTATTAGATTTAATTCTACTATGGAACCTTAACACTGTTCTTTATTGTTATTCCTACCAGATGGATGAAAGATGGTTCAGTGACAGTGATGTTCAAGAATTTTTTGAAAGCATAGCATCTGGTCCAAATGAAGAAATTGAAAATGAAGACAAAGAGGAAGATGTTGGTGCTGAACCAGATGTTTCAAAGGAAGCTGATTTAGAAAAAGGTATGAACAAAGTTTATAAGCCAAGTCAGATAATGTGGAGTTGGTGTAATATATGTTCTTTTAAGTAGTTAGAAATGAGATAAGATAACAGAAATGTCGAATGTCGAACATTTTCGGGATACATTTTGGGATATGTACATTAATACACATATTAATAAATACAAGAGATTGTGAGTACCTTAGGGATAGGAATGAGAAACACTTGGCTTTTGTTTAATCTCTTGTGAGGAATTGAAGCCTGCTTGGGGGGTTGGGGGTTGCAAAGGAGAGGTGTTCGTTTATGGAGAGTTGGTATGTCGTCTATGTGCATCACTGCATGTATATATAGTGCTGGGAACTCCCTTGTTAATAAATTATTCTACTAGCTTATATGTTCTTTTAAGTAAGTTGGAAACCAAATAAGTTTTTGTGATGGTATTATTGCATATATGAGTATTCTTTTCCTAGAATCTTTAGCTACTTAGTTTTTTTTAATCCATCTAATGAAGATATAGGTGCAAGTACTCCACCTGTAAATGATTTGTTTCAAGGAAGCGATGCTCTACGTGCATTGGTGGTATACACTCCAGAGAGCTCGCAGCCAGATAGCTCACAAGAAATGTTTAAAACAGTCCAACCACCACTAGAAAATGTGCAGCAGAATGAAACTCACAAAGGGGATTCTGTGAGTTTCATTAATGAGTCAGATTTTGAACGTAATAAAATGAAAGGTCCAAGGAGACTGAGGATAAAGGTGAGGGCAAACAAAACACCTTCGAGGCTTAGAACTGATAAAGATGATGGCCCTGAGGTAATTGCTGTTTCTGATGTGGGAAAAGGAAAAGAGCCAATCGAGATGGAAGAAAAGGTAGATGCTGAAGTTGATGAGCAACAGATTGTTGAAATTTCTAAATTGAAGAAAAGGAAAAAACAAGATCAGGTATTAAAACTATGCAGTAATTATTTAGTGGTTTAGTGGCTAAGTGTCTTGTATTTATTGTTTGTGTCTGGTATTTAGGCATAATGTGTTTTTTCTTTTTGTTGGTTTCTCACTGAGTTTGCAATAGAGTAGAGTTTTTGAGTTTGTAAATTGTGGAGTCGTTCGGTTGTATGAGTTTTGAGTTCGTTGCTGTGTCACTGAGTTTTGCGAGTTGTGTTGTTTTGATGCTGGGTTTTTGTAATAAGATTGTAGTTGAATGAACAGCCTTGTTTTGTTATTGTCTGCGTGTTGATTCACAAGTTACTGTTGAGTTGACTCTGGTCCTGTTAATTTTATTAAGTATGATAGCTTGAATGGCACTAAGTTATCTGCATTGTTCCTTTGAGTCAACTGAGATGTAGTTGTTGTATAGTCCAAGTTTAAATTGCTTAGTTCAAATTGATAAATGATTTGCTGTTTGTAGTATTTTTAGTCCTTTTATGTTGTTCGAATTGAATTGTTGTTTTAAAGGTGAGGGCAAACAAAACACCTTCGAGGCTTAGAACTGATAAGGATGATGGCCCTGAGGTAATTGCTGTTTCTGATGTGGGAAAAGGAAAAGAGCCAATCGAGATGGAAGAAAAGGTAGATGCTGAAGTTGATGAGCAACAGATTGTTGAAATTTCTAAAGTGAAGAAAAGGAAAAAACAAGATCAGGTATTAAAACTATGCAGTAATTATGATAATATATTTTTATGTTCATGGTTCTGCAGTAGAATCAAAAAAAAAAATTGGATCTATAGTAGAATAAAGTATAACTAATACAATGACTAACTTGGATTGCATCAGGGTAAAACAACTACTGCAGCAAAAAAGAAAGGGAAATCGTCTACTATCATAAGTGGTGATGATAGTGATTTCGAAATAACTCTACCTAAGAAAGAAAGAGGGACAGAGGAGGGGATGAAAAGAAAAGCCCGAGTGCAGGTATTTAACAATAATGTAATTATTTAGTTTGTTGTCTTACATGAAAAAAAGAGTGTTATTTTGTTTGGCAGCCGAGATCCAGTTGATCAACAGAAACTGGATTGGCTTGGTTTCAGGCAGTCACCTTATTTATTTTGACACCCTATTTTCTCCTTATTGTTTCTGTCAGACAAGTCAGAAGAAAGGAAAGAAGCCAACGAACCTGGCCGAAAAATCAAACAACCATGGGGAACCAGAGAAAGTGAATTTAAGAGCGTACCCATCTACATTCACAATCGTGGTGGAAGGGCTGTCTACTGCTCAGAAAGAATGGGTGACCAAAGCAGGGTTTGGACATTTGCTTTCTTTTTCGATGAGGGGGAAGATGTTTCCCCATTTTCTGGCAGCAAAATGTCTATGGTGGTATGACCATATGCAGGGTTACATGTTTCTGGTTCCTGATCGAAAACTGAAAGTCACAGAAGAAGACGTTGTTGATGTATTAGGTCTTCCAAGAGGAAAAGCGGATGTTTCTTTTGATGGTGATAATGAAAGAATAGCTGAATGGAAAAACCAATTTCCGGGAAAGCTAGCTAGCAGAATTACCGAGAAGGAGGTTCGTGAAAGAATAGAAGCTTCTACCGTGGCTGATGATAATTTCAAGCAAAATTTCATGGTATTGATGACCAACCTGTTTATCAAATCAAACAAAACCTCATTTGTCTGTCCAAAAGTATTGAAATTCACTGGAAATTATGATGACGCAAAAGACTATAACTGGTGCAAACCAGTTATAGAAGGTTTGCAAACTGCTCATGAGAGTTGGTGGGTAAATCCACGTACTCAGTTCTACACCGGTTCACTAGTTTTCCTACTTGTAAGTAATAATCATTTAAGTTTACTTTTATTTATTTAAAAGTATTCTTCAATTGTTATGTCACCTAATGTATTGTAATGTTGTACATTGTAGTATTTCTACCTTTCCCGGACAGAGAACAATTTAGTCACTGTGGAAAAAACATATCCCGCTTTCATTGGATGGGTTCACTCGAGGGTGAGAGAAAGGAATACAGCTGAGATGCTTGATAATACATTTGGCAAAGGAAAAATTGTAAGTGAAATTTTGTGGTTCAGAAAACTTATTTACAATAGCTGTGATATTTGTATGATAATCATTTACAAAAAAAAAATAATGCAGATTGATATCCAAAAACCAAGAAAGGAAGAGAATTTGAAGCATAATACTAAAGATTTTATTGAGAAGCATGATGAAGAAGTTGTTCATCAAGAAGTAGCTGACAAGGATGTTGGTATACCTGCTAAACAGGTATAACTCTATTATATGTTATAGGATGCCGTAGTTCATCATATACTATATTTGTTATGAGTTTTGGTTCTATTCAATTACAGAATCAAAAATTACATGACACTTTCAATTAAAGCGGATTGAATAAAATATAAATTGCTTTTAAACTAGAATTGAAGATTTTATATGATTTTTTTTGTAATATTGTTTTTGTGAGTTTTGATTGTGTAATAGAATCAAATTCAATTAAGGGGAATGACAAAAACATAAAGTTGGTCCTACAGTAGAATAAAAGGGTGTAGATGGTTCTAAAGTAAAAAAGATATTGTTGTGTAGAATAAAATTACAATACAACTTGCTGACAAATTTCATGCAAAATTTTAAAAAAAAAAGGAACTTGGAGATACTCACATTGATGCTGATTTTGCTGAAGAGGAAGAGGCATGTGATACCAATTTTAACCAGCATGATGAAGGAACAGTTAGCAAGGTAAATTTAATTCTGTTCCTTTTCAAATTACTATTATCGTTTTTCCTACAGTTGTCTTTTTGGTGTTCTATTTGACTATAGAACAGAAAATAGAACTAGCTCAGTAGCAACGTTTATATCCTTCACAAAGGAAAACAATAATGCAGGTGACGGAATTGGAGTTTGAACAGAGAACAAAGAAAGACAATGTCGAAAACAATTACTGTCTACAAGAAGAAGATGCTGAGGTATGAAAATGAATTTTAATGATTGGATGGATAGTATTTAGGATTAACATGGTGAATGACTAATCATAAAACTTATCATGTAAAAATTAGCTGTTCGGAGATATTGATGGTAACTGGGATTATGCTGAGAAAGAAAATGTGCATGCCGGGGTATTTGCTGAGAATGTAAGTTGTCACGTAAATATTTATAAAAATGTCTTTACATATTTGTCCCTCTAGTACATTGTATGTGCTATGCTAATAACTCTAATACCCTGAATATTAGTACTTTATAATTAATTTATAACACATTAATATCCTGAATATTAAATACATTGGTTCTATAGACTTGTTTTTTTTATAATGCTTTTGGGGAATCAGAAATTAACATATTTAAATATGCTTCTGTTATAGAATGATGAGGTGTAGTTAGGTTAATATTAAATACAATCACAATATTTTATCTGGTTCTGTAGGCTTGTTTTCTATAATGCTTTTGTAGATATATTTTTTTTTTTGCATAATTAACTATTGTTCTATTATAGAATCTTAAGTTTTACCACCTGCTTTAAATTATATACAATTACTATATTTAATTTATCATATTTAATCTGGTTATGTAATATCTTCTAGGAATTTGGATATCGTGATGATTTGAGAACTCCAAAAGAAACTATTAGAGGGGTACAGAAAACTTTGAATTTTTCGCAAGGAGATGAAGTGAACAATTGTATCATGTCTGTAACCAGAGACATACAACATACACATGATACATCTGATAAACTTGCAGAGAAGGTACAATATACCTTTGAATTATGTTTTTGAAACTCAGAATATTTGAAAGAATAGTTAGTTCAGTATTTATCATTTGATTTTGCTGAAAACTGTTTATTTTTTATTTTACTAGGAAATGTTGTCAAGAGTCCAGAAAGACTTTAATGAACTAGAGAAGGTGAAGAAAATATGCTGTGACAATTTGGCAAAGGCGAGGGAACTTTTTCCAAATAATGAAGAGCTGAAACAATATGGACAGAAGCTTGCAAAGATGGATCAATTGTCAAGCACAGAAGTAGAAAGGTAATGCTATTTATGTTGCTTGCAAATTTTATGTTTTTCTTAGCAAGGAATTTCTTAGCAAAGAAATTTCTTTTTTTTCCCCCCCAAAACAGTGAATGGCCTTATTTCACCAAGAACGATTGGAAAACATTCAACATTTTAATGCTTCCTGAACATGACAGAGCTTATAATAAATTAGTCGATATAGACGACTTCTTAGGTGAATTATATATAGGAGGGGAAATTGTTGATGATGATCTTTTTAAAAGAAAATCTACCAGGCAAATAGAGTTCGGTGCAAACAAATTAAGGAGGGAGCAAAAGGTGGGAGAATTCCAGAAATCGCCATTCCTAGATCGAACAATCGACTTCAACCGACCAAGATTTACAAAAGAAGAGGAAGAAGTTTGGAATTGGATCAATGGAACACGGCAAGGAGCTATGTAAGTATAATTTACACAAAATGAAAGAATTCTTATCTGTTCTTGTAGAATAGCAATTTACTTTGTTTTTGCTTACATGTTGATTGATATATTTGCATATTTAAAATACCTGCATTATTTATGTTGATTGTATGTATGATTATTCATTCACCAGGGATGATATTTTCTTCTGGAATGGTACTAGTTGTTTCAAGCACCACATTCAAAGCTTGCAACTCGAGAAGAAGATAGTTTTTAATGTCGTAGATGTGTATACGTGCATTCTAAACGAGGATGAGAAATACAAATCATCAAACTCTCCTCGCAGATTTTTTTGCAACACATTGACCACGGTAAAACATTTAAGAGTTTATTAGGATATTTTAACTATTTCTTTTTAGTGGGTTCTGAGTTTGATACGAAATTGTGTTTTATACCAATGCATGATTTAGAAAGTACTAATAATTATTTTGTAAATTGATTTGGCAGATGGGGAATGTGGTTGGAGGCGAAAAAAATGACAATACACTTAATTTTATGAAATTTCGTATAAATTTAGATTCAGTCCTTCACAAGCATAAAGTTAAAATCACTGATGTTGATCTGGTAAATTCTACAACAGTTATTGTGTAATTCTCTTTCTTTCATTTATATGCAAGATTCTGACCTATAGACTATTATGCAGATTTTCTTCCCCATCCATTATTCAAATCATTTCTATGTGGTTTGTTTCAATTTGAAGAATGTTGCAGCTGAGATAATAGACAACAGATATGGGGGAGATATATTTTCATCCTACAATGGAATCCCACAAAATTTGGTAAGTTTCTGACCTTACAAAGTACCTTATACCTATTCCATTTCATCCTATCAACTAATACAGTTTTATAAAATTTTAGCAAGAGAATTTTTCGAAGTACATGGAAGAGCATAGCTTAAGGAAGAGCCAGCAAATAAGGAATGCTACCATGACACTTTTACAAATGAAATGGCAGACAAAGGACAAGAATTCAGAAGCTGCAGTGTTTGCAATGAACCACATGGAGACGTACATGGGAAATGGCATAAAATTCTGGGATTGCAAATTTTCTGCTGAAAATGTAATTAATTTTCTGCTTCTCATCTTATTTTTCGCCGATTTTCATCTTGGTTTTGAGTTTAATTCTACTTTTCTTTTTAGCGTTTTGTTCGATTTATGGATTACTCTTGTTCTAAATCTTTGTTTTATTGATTTTGTTCGTTCGATGTCCGAGTTCTTTTCGTTTGATGTTTGAGTTTACAGAGTTAATTGTGTTCGCTGGTTTAGTGGTTTAGTGGCTGAGTGTCTTGTATTTATTGTTTGTGTCTGGTACTTAGGCATAATGTGTTTTTTTCTTTTTGATGGTTTCTCACTGAGTTTGCAGTGGAGTAGAGTTTTTGAGTTTGTAAATTGTGGAGTCGTTCCGTTGTATGAGTTTTGAGTTCGTTGCTATGTCACTGAGTTTTGCGAGTTGTGCGATGCTGGGTTTTTGTAAAAAGATTGTAGTTGAATGAACAACCTTGTTTTGTTATTGTCTGCGAGTTGATTCACAAGTTACTGTTGAGTTGTCTGCGAATGGCACTAAGTTCTATGCATTGTTCCTTTGAGTCAACTGAGATGTAGTTGTTATATAGTCCAAGTTTAAATTGCTTAGTTCAAATTGATAAATGGTTGGCTGTTTGTAGTGTTTTTAGTCCTCTTATGTTGTTCGAATTAAATTGTTGTTTTTCGAATATGGGTGCAGGACAACATGCAAAAAAGGCAGCTGGAGAGAGCACGGCAGATATATGCTACAAAGATAATATAATCGCCGATCAATTATTTCAAGCACAAGATGTTCAAAGAGATCAAGTCTATGCATCAACAATGACAATTGGAAGTGATAATTGAATGAATTACTTGATTATGTGTGCATCCTTGTTAACAGTAGTAAAATGAAAAGTTAAAGAAATCTAGATTGATTTTCTTCTTGTAGTATTGTAGTTTGATGTTGGTGACTATTTTCTATTGGTTTGAGGTCAGATGTTGTTACAGTGAACAATGAATATCTTTATGATTATTGTGGGAAACAAATTTTGATGGTGTACTATCAGTCCAATGCAACCTATATATAATTGTCCTGTTATCGGAATGTGCTTTCTGAAAATGGAATTTCACAATGCCATTACAGGACAGTTGTATGTGGAAGGTGCAACTTATAGCCTGCAGAATTCTACAATGGAATCAAGAATACTTGAGATTTGATTCCATTGTAGAACCAAAAATTATACTTACATTTAATTTGTATAAATGTAAATATATAAATTAAATTATAAAACTAAAAACTAATCTAGTTATACAGTCCCCCTTTTATTTATACATTGGAATCAAAAATAATTGATTTATATACTCCCTCCGTCCCATTTTTATTGTCCATTGACCAATATTCAACATTTTATTCAATCAAATTAAATAGACTAAAAATTTCCATAAATATCATTTAATTTCCAACATTGCCCTTTTGTATGGTGTAATTAGTTTCCATTCACATTATTGGCTGCAACTCTTTTTTTTTTCTAAGCTTACTGGCGGTAACTTAAAATCAAATGGCTGCTAAGTTTCTTTAAAAATTAGAATTACTCCATTAACAATTTGGATTTTGGAGCCTATTTTTAAAAACTTTTTGTAGAACACTAGCGGGGAATTCTTTTTACTTCTTCACTCAATTACTGGAGGGAAAATGTTGTGGTAAAAAAAATTTACCCGCTCAAAAATTTTACTCTTATAGGAGTACTCCTTGTTGTGGGAGTGTAAAAACTTTTTACTGTATTGTCTTAATTCTCTCAAAATAAAATAGATAGCCATACATGGAGGTTGAACCAGAACCAAGGAGTAATTCAAGACCCAGAGGGGGGAAAAATTTAACAAATGAAGAAAGACAGAGAATCTATGAGTTTTTGTTGGAAAAAAGTATTGAAGGAAAACTACGACATGGTTTACTTACAGAAGCTGCCACCATGTTCAAGACATGCACTCGCACAATCAAACGACTTTGGGATTGAGCACAGATGCAATTTGAAAATGGAAATACAATCGATTTATCATCTAAACGAGTTGGAAAGGTTGGTAGAAAACGTGTACATCTTAGCCCGAACAAAATTATGCAAATTCCCTTGAGTCGTCGTTCTACTGTTCGTTCTCTCGCAAAAGCTATCAAAGTACCGAAAACAACTGTGCATAGACGAGTAAAGGAAGGATTTATCCGTCCACATTCAAATGCAGTCAAACCACAATTGACAGAGGAGAATAAAAGAGCAAGGTTAGAATATTGCTTGTCTAAGATTGATTCGAACACTCTATCATTTTCAGATATGTTTAACACAATCCATATTGATGAAAAAAAGATAAGGCTTAAGCTGTGGAACTTGAAAAGAAGGTTTCTTTTTATTTTGCACAATAAAATTTCGGGTGATTTCATGTGTCAAATCTTGTGGAACTAGTTTGTAGTATTTCTTGTTTTTTGAATAATTGGTTAAGGTTGTATGATCAATTCCTTGTTATGTTTAGTATGAGTATCAATTCCTTGAATAATTGCAAGTCTGCATAGTTCTGTAGTTTATTTTGCAGGCCTTGTATCAACCAAGCACTTTTACAACACCTGGAGAATTAAACACCAAATGTTTAATGAAAGTAAATGGTTTTATCAAAGGATTAGAAAAAGTAAAGCAGGAGTTCAAGTGCATCCGAGAATGATGGCCCTGTATCAGAAGTTTTTCATAAGGTATCCATGAGGGGAATTATCTTTTAACATTCTTAATGAAGTATGTCCATGTTTGAAAAAGTAACATGAAATTGACAGGACTGCATACACGATATACCCCCTTTCCCAGTTTCCACAAAAGGTCTTGTCAATGGCATAACCTGAGGGATTTGTACATAAACTGACGTAGTTGACTGAAGAAACTTTTAGCAATATAGTTTTACGTACACAAGTACGTATATATTAGGAAAAATGCTGAAGCTTTCTTACTTTAATTTTGTACTGTAAATGATTATCTCCAACCATACAACTGGTCTGGTTTTACTGGCGGTGGAGACAAGGAATGCATGAAACAAGGCTATCTGAAACACAGTAAAAGTGTTTAATGCACTTTTATTAAGTGTTTAATGCACTTTTATTTTACCAGAAACACCAAATGTCTGCTGAGGAATCATTTCCAACCCAGAATGTCCTTTAATGTCTAGACTAGTCCGACCTTGCATCGTAGAATGATCGTAAGTGTCACCAAAACAGCCAGCTTGAAGGCTATCTGTTCTAGAATTTGTTGACAATCTAACTGCATTATTGGGTATATCAGTATGTTCAACATTAGTTCTCCGTGGCATGTTACTTCCATTTCCATTAGCAGTAGTTAGGGCCATTGGACTATGATTGAAACTAGTGTCTGTAGAAGAACTTGGCAAATTATATTGTTGATCAGCTAGTTGTAATAGAGCTGCTGTTAGCCATGTCAATCTGTCATTTGACATTCTCAGCTGCTTTTCAGCTTCAGATAATGTTTTCAGAGCTTGACGTAGTTTTTCCATGTCTTCCTTTGACACTAAAACCAATGCACATACTAGAGGTTCTTCTTGATAATGAGGCTATTTATGATATTTGTCGTAGATCACTTGATATCGAAAGGCCATCTTACACCAATATAATCTCAACAGGCTTGTTTGATGTACAGAATAGAGGTTGTTTGAAAATACAGTTGTGCACAATTAAGGTTAATATAGTTGACATTTAGTTGGGGGTAGAAGAGGAATTAAAGTTACCAATTTACCATAAATATTAAATATGGACAATATTTATGGGACAAGTAATAATGGAAATTGTGGACAATAAAATTGGGACGGAGGGAGTAATAATTTTCAAAGTCATACTATAGAATTAAATATTTATATAATAATTTTGTTAATTGCGTTTGTTTACTAATTACGTATACGATTTATTCGTCATTATAAATATTTATAAAACCAAAAAACGCAAATGTTGAACCCCAAAAAGTTAACTTTTGAACCCCTAGGGGAGGTACAGGTACAGATAAATTTAAAATTTTCATTTTAGTTACTAAGTCCGACGGCCTGGTTTAGGGTTGTTTAAACAACCCTAAACTCTAAACCTATATGCTTGTCCTGTTATCGGAATGTGCATTCTACAAAAAGATTCTACAATGGAATCAAGAATAATTGATTCTACAATGGAATCAATAATAATTGAGTTTGGATTCCAATGTAGAACAAAAAATTATCTTTCAAAAACAATCAAGGAAAATGACCAAATATCTACCTGGTTCTACAATGGAATCATTGTAGAACCTAAAATTATTTTTACATTCAATTTGTATAAATGTAAAATTATTTTTAAAAATTGATTTTAAACAACCCTAAACTCTAAACCTTAAACCCTAAGTTTGTATACGGTTTTTTTTATTCTGAATGTTTCTAAAACCCAAAATGCAAATGTTGAACCCCAAAAAGTTAACATTTGAACCCCTAAGGGAATATAGATAAAATTTTAAAAATTGATTTTGCTTACTAAATTCGGCGGCCTGGTTTTTAAAAAATCGGGGACCAGCCCCGATTTTTTAAAAACCAGGAAAAATTAGGGTTTAAAGTCTAGAGTTTAGGGTTGAACAACCCTAAACTCTAAACCTTAAACCCTAAGTTCGTATACGGTTTAATCGTCATTCTGAATGTTTCTAAAACCCAAAATGCAAATGTTGAACCCCAAAAAGTTAACATTTGAACCCTAAGGGAATACAGATAAAATTTTAAAAATTGATTTTGCATACTAAATCCGGAAATTTAATAATTCCAAAAACCAAATGGAACTCCTTAAACCCCAAATAAAAACTATTTAAAACCAAAGTAAATACCAATAAAATTTTAAATTAATAATTCAATAAAATGATATATAAATTTTTAATATTAGGAAAAATTATTATTAATAATTTTATTCTACATTGAAATCAAGAGTAATTGGGTATGGATTCCATTGTAGAACCACGAATTAGGTTGGGAAAAAGAATAAGCGAAATGACAAAATTTAAAACTGGTGCTGCAATAGAATCAAAAAGTTCAATATAAATAAATTACAAGAAACCATATAAATGAGTCACGACTCATTTTTTGAATTGAACAGCTATTTAACTTAAGTTTCAATTTCAGTTACAACTACAAACCGCCACATATTTTCTTTTTCATAAAAAAACAAAAGAAACTACCCTAAATTTATACAATATGACTTCATTATCCAAATCAATGAAAAAATCTGGCAGTTCATCATCAACAAGCAAGGAAATATGGTTCCTTGAAGGTCGTAGGATTGAGGCGCACCCTGTGGCTAATTTTGGAGTACAAAATCCCATTCAACCAGTCCCGATTGAACAACTTCAATCATGGATAACACCAACATCTGCCGAAAGGGTTATGCATGCACAATCTCGCTATTCTGCAAGGGATAAATTTTTTTCTGATTTGGAATCAAAAGGTATAACTCCATTATACTACTATAAATGTTCGCTTTTTGATGCTATTTCGAATGAATCAGGCAATGATATTCACAACACTTATCACTGCTCTTCCTATAATTGCTCCACAATTGTCCATCCTCCATTACAATTCTTTGTAAATGCTGAAAAGGCTTGGAAACTTAGTTGCTTAGGCTATTTTGTTGATCATGCTTTAAACAAGAAGTCTAACCTTCAAATGGTACAACAGTTCATGTCATCAAGGTTTGAATCTTGGGGTTTTAATTTTATAAATTTTGATGAATCGGGCTTCTTTTACTTTAAATTTGACAATGAAGAAATAAGGGACAAAGTCATCTCTCTAGGGCCTATAAATATAGAAGGGATGATCTTTGTTTTTGGTCCTATAATTCACAAATATCCTTCCATCAAACACACCCTTGATACATGTACCCAGTGGGTGAACATTAAAAATATTCCAAGGCCATATTGGTCCGTGGAAGGGCTTACATATATTGTTGAGGCATTAGGTACAATCATCCACAAGGATGGGCTTAGTACCTGGACTACTGCTGCCAGAAATGAGACTGGATATTCTGCCAAGATATGTCTTGAAATGGGTCTTATGCACTCTAGGCCAAAACACATTCTTGTTGTAGTTCCTGGTATTGATGAAACCTTCACCCATGCAAGAATTACCATAGAATACCTGCAAAATGGATCATGTTCACTATGTTGCAGCCCTGATCACAAACTTAAAAATAAATGTCCTCACAAACCAGGATTTGAGAGAGATTATAATCTCATGGACTGCTCTGCTGATCCTCTTGTTAATCTTTCTGAGGAAACCTCTAGTACTGCCGCTAGCCATGCAAGTGATCCTAATTATGCAGGTCCGCCTCGTCAAGCCATTAGATCGGTTATTTCACCTGATAGGGAAAATGATATAACTGAAGGGCATGACAGCAACATGGAGGTCGACTAGTGTTGAAAAGGATCCTGAACACTTGATCATTTACTATGTTTTATTTAATATAGACTTGTTGGTTAAAGTGTAACTTTTATTTTGTGATTGCTTGTAAATAAATCTGTTTAAGAAATTATGGTAATTTGTTGTAAATAACTTTGATTCTGTACAAATTAGTCTTGTATATAAGTGGTTTGGATTTGTGTAATGTGTTCATTTCATGGTGAATATCCACATGATTCTGCAACAGAAACAAAAGTATTTATCTTTTGCTTCTATTATGGAATCAATAGAAAGGAAAAAACTACAAATTGAAAGATTTTATCATCAATTAGTGACAGATTAAGTAATTTTATAGAGCACTAGAATAAAAAAAATACAATACAAAGAACATCAACTAATAAGGATGTTTAAAACCGTTCAAGCAAAACGGTGTCTTTTTACAATGTAGGAACAAAAAAATTAATACAAAACAAAGAAAATTGACATTATTCAGATATTCAAACTGTAAACAAAGAAGTAGTCAGAAATGAGCATTTTCAATCTTTTATCAATGTTTAAACAGAACAGAGTTTCAATCTTTAACTCCATGAACTCCCTCAGTGAAAGTGTTGGATTCAAACCTCTATGTTTCTGAACACGCTGCATGAAAACAAAAACAAGACTTTAATTTTTTCACTCAACTGTAAAACTATAAAGCTCTATACACAAACAAGTAAACAGTTAACTTAAAAATTCATTTTGATGCAGCTAGTATGTAAATAAGACAATTAGCAAGAGTTACCTGTTTGTACTTCAATAGTGGAAATGGGGATTCCATTCGTCTGAACATTCTGACAATCCAAAGACGGAGAGTGTACTTCAATACTGGGATCAGGGATTCCATTCGTATGAACATTCTGACCATCCAAAGTTGGAGGTTGCATGGACTGATTTGATTGAATCTGAACGCCCTGAACCTGTTTCACTTTTCCCGGGCAATTACGTTTATCATGATAGCCATACGAATCACATCCTTTGCACTTCTTCAGTTTTCTCTTTTTACCATCACAACTTAACTCTGCAGGACCAGGAATCCTTTTTCGGCTTCCTTTATTATTACTTGGCAGTGGCGGACGAACACTAGTTGAACCTGAAGGCCTAACACCAAATATTTCTTGAAGCATGTCATCCTTTGTTACTGGACACTTCTCATATTTTTCTTCAATTCTAGTCCTCAAACACTTCATTTCATCCAACAAATACTGTAAACCATTTACATTACTGGAAACATTATCAAAGCAAGCTTGGTACTCCCTCCATATTTTATTTGATGTATCTCTAATTATCTGCCCATCACTACTAATTTCAGTTTCAGCAGAAAACTTCAATTTGCAAAATCTATCTGCATTTCTCATCCAGCGCTTTAATAAGAACTGATTTGGAATTTTATCCACCCCCCAAAGACCTAAACAGTAAAAACAATGTCGACAGAGATAACCCACTCTAGTAAAAAGCTTGCAAGAACAGCTTACATCATTTGTCGACGGAGAAAAGACAACCTCAAAAAACTTCCCGTTCAAACTTTTATCATGAACTATGTGCTTATTCACACCATCGACAACCGTTGGTTGGCCTGCCAGACTGATATGAAAACAACTCGCCTTTATTTGTTTTTGAACTTTGTAGAACATAGAACGAGTGTAAAGCCGAGCTGCATGCTTTTCAATATCCTTCTCAGTTATAGGTTGTGGAATACAATTCAAATCAGTATTATTCAGTTTCTTTTGATCATGAAACTGTTTGTCAATGGCACTCTCATAACACAAGTAGAACTCTGAAAGTGTGTCACCTTTTTGAACAAAATGGTTAAAGAAAAAGTTGCTGCTTTCTGACCTTGAAGTTGTTCTGAGTAATGCTCCCATTGGCTTGTCCCTAAAGAAGGCAGGAATCCATGAGGCTCTAATAGAATAGATCTCTTTCAACCAAACATGTTCAGTCAATCCAAATTCCTTAAGCACCGCATCCCAACCTTCTTCGAATTCAGCAACCGTCAAGTGTGACGACCAAACAAACTTATTAAGTGCTTCCATGAAACCAGACTCCGCACAAAAAAAAGGACCAATCTACAATTTTTTTTAAAAAAGAAGAAGCATAAAATCATAAGAAAAACGCCAAGTATGAAAACCAATACTAATTTGGTTTTATTAGATTTGTTGTATTTGTGGTTCTTTAATAGAACCAGTTTTGTTTACAGATAGTAAGGTATAAACTATGATTCTTTAATAGAACAAGTTTTGTGCTTCTGTAATAGAACCAAAATTTGGCAAAATTTGGTTATACAGTAGAACAACTATTTAAATCAAATTTATGGGTAAAAAGACATTTTCACCATTGTACTATTTCCGGAATTGCAATTGCACTACTGTATTACAAACAGACTACTGTACTTTAGCGTTTTTAACAAATTCACCACTCCCGTCAGTCAAATTATAACAAATTCACCACTACTATTTTACAATTTGACTGACGGGAGTGGTGAATTTGTTAAAAACGCTAAAGTACAGTAGTCCGTTTATAGTACAGTAGTGCAATTGCAATTCTGAAAATAGTACAGTGGTGAAAATGTCCTTTTACCCTCAAATTTATTAAGTACTTCCATGAAACCAATATACGCACATAAAACATGACCAGTCTACAATTTTATTTTTATTTTTTAAAAAAAGAAACATAAACTCATAAGAAAAATGCCAAATATGAGAACCAATACTAATTTGGTTTTAAAGTTAAAAATTTCTAGAATTCATTTACCTTGGCTGGAAACTTCTGCATGATGTGCCACATACAGTATCGATGCATAACACGGGGAAATGTTGTGTCAATTGCTACTTTCATCCCAAGACACTGATCAGTTATTATGCATTTTGGAGGGCATGTAAAAGCTTTTAGAAAAGTCTCACACGCCCATGTAAAATTTGTTGCATTCTCTTGGTTAAGCAAAGCAGAAGCGAATGTAACACTTTTCCAATGATTATCAACACCAATGAATGGCACAAATACCATACCATATCTGTAATACAAATAAATAAATAATATAGTCAGTGATATATGTGAATGACTGAACGATGATTGAATGTAAAGGTACAGTAAAAAAATTACTTATTTGTACGATATGTTGTATCGAAAGACACAACATCTCCAAAAACATCATAATTTCTGCGCCCTCGAACATCACACCAAAATAAACGAGTTAGGTGGCCATTTGAATCTGTCTGATATTCATAAAAGAAGCCTCCATCTGATGTGTCCCGTTTATTTTCAAATTTTTGAAGCAGCATGTCAGCATCATGCTTACCAATGTAAAGCTTAATATCCCTCATCCAATTTTGGAAATCCACAGCAGTTGCACCAACAGAAGAGTAAGAGCTAGAAATGGACTTGCAGAGGTTGTGAGCTCTATATGGGCCTAAGTTTGATTTTGCAGAATCTAAAACAAATCGACGCTCAAAAGAAGTCATACATCGATTGGACCGAAGAAATTCTTTGTCAGATGCAGATGTTAACGGGTGGTTATGACCTTCGATAAAAGAGGAAACTGCATAGCAATTCAAGCCCATGTACTTGAGAATTATCTTTGCATTGCATTCACATTTCTTAGTGACAGTCCTCCTACATTTAAGTTGCACATCAATAGTACTGGATGAATGAGATGAATCTGATTTAGCAGCCAGATTTTTTGACATAGAAGTTTCGTGGTGCCCTGCTTTTGAACAGACTATATATTTCGTAACAATAATGCCTTGTCTAACTTTTTGTGTTGACTTCCGAACCTCAAATCCACCCTGCCTTCCATACTCAGTGTAGAACTGAAAACAAGATTCAATATCGGTAAATTGAAGGCCAGGGTATGGTATAACTTTGTCATCAAACACTTTGGGAATCCATAAATTGCTGCTTTTAATAAAAGAATCGTCAAAGCCTTCTAACAAATCTTCGACCATATCATTACCAATGGAATCAGATGCAAGTTCAACAGCATCACTATTTTCAGTATGCGGAACATTGACTGAATAAAAGACAAAAATAAACCATTAAAAATGTTAGTCAGGATAAAAATTCAATATTATGATAATGTAAAAGAAGCAAGTAAAAGACAGTGAAAAAAGGCAGAGATGCAATTAGTGTACATCAGGTTTCAACTTGTTTAAAATATACCTAATTACCTTTACCTATACACCCTGTACAAATGATTACAAAACTAGACATTACGATGCTAGAATAATACACAGGGAAATGTAGCCCTAACAAAAAAATTGGATACTAATACCTTGAGATGACTTTAGGTTCAATATTAATCGTAGCAGATATCAACTACTACGACTACTCAAATTAGGTCAACTGTATGTGGTGCAATAACAGAACCAAATATAATTTTGAAACTACATAGTTTCAAATCACAAAAACTAACTACGCAACTATTTTGATGCTAATGTAGAACCAAGACAAATACCAACATAATAAAGTAATTGTTGGATGTAGAATGAAAGTAATTGTTAATTGTAGAATCAAAGTGTTCATCAGAAGCACTGAAAATCGTAAAGCTTATAGAATACAATGGAATACTAAAGCCTATAAAATCATAAATTTATTTGTGATTTTACTATAGAATACTCTAAAAATCGAACGATATGTATAAAAAAATTATTGGTAATCATTCAATAAAGCTAAAAAGGAAGCATATGAACACAAATATGAACTTTTATCATAAACAATAAATTGAAACTAATATGAATAGTACTAACTGATCATTGAAGGATCTTACAGGTTTGTTAGATTCGATAACAAAATCAGAAACAGTAGAATAAACTTCAAAAGAACAACTAAATATGTAACAAACATAATTTTGATTCTACTACAGAATCAAAACATAAACTAACAATTTTTTTTGTACGAAACTGAAGGATAAAGATTCAAGCATGATGAGCAGTCAATGTACAGTAGACGCATAGTTTTTGACATTATGATTTGATTCTACTACAAAATCGAAGCATATATTAACAAATTATGTGTACAAAACTGAAGGTTAAAGATTTAAACCTGATGAACACTCAATATCAAAAGTAGAATCATAGTTTCGAGCTTGATTTGATGAAGACACCATAGTTTCCGTTGAAAATCACAGAAAGTGAGAGGAGGAGATCGTACGAAGATAAAACGGAAACTACGATTGATTAGATTGAGCGAAAACGATCTAAAATCGATTACAATTGAAGATTGCGAGAGAAATACAGTACGGAGACATATCGCCGGAGGAATTGCCGCTGAAATTTAATCGGAGAGATTATCGGAGAGATTGCAGGAGATGAACTCAGTGTAAGCCTATTTTTTAATTTTAAATTATTATAAGCCGTTGGATTTGATTTAGATCTAATGGTTGATATTAATGGAGAGGGTTCTCCATGGTTCTCCATATAAAATGGTTCTCCCTGGAACAATAGCCTATATATATATATATATATATATATATATATATATATATATATATATATATATATATATATATAGGCCTTTGCTCCATACAGAACACTCTTATATAACAAACAATAAAGAACACTATAAAATCATTTATTCCAATAGATCCATTGGCCCCGCCAGGGGCACCCAATACAAAAAGTTCTTATTTTTTTATCTTCTATCCATTCAGCAAAAAAAAATAATAAAAAAATTTTTTTGAAAAAAATCACTGTTCATGATGACGTCACTGCTGATGTCATCATGAACAGTGATTTTTCCAAAAAAAATATTTTTAATTTTTTTTTTGCTAAATGGAAAGAAAAAAAAATAAGAACTTTTTGTATTGGGTGTCATGACGGAACTCTTATATTGAATTAAATATGAGGTGTTCTTTATTGTTCTTTATATAAGGTGTTCTGCATGGAGTGCAACTCTATATATATATATATATATATATATATATATATATATATATATATATATATATATATATATATATATAATATATATATATATATATGTCATTGCTCCATGAAGAACACCATTATATAAAGAACAATAAAGAACACTAGAGAATTAATCTAAACTATTGAATCAATTATGATCTAACGGCCCCGCCAGGGACACCCACACAACTAAAATGCACCCTCACATACTAGATTTTTTTTAAAAAAAAAAAATTCGGGTGAACAGTGCTGAGCTACGTGGCAGGCAGCAGGTGCCACGTGGCACTGCCACATCATCATTTGCTGGCGTGGAAGTGACACGTGGCACTGCCACGTGGCACCCGCTGACGTGGCACCCGTTGACGTGGCACTGCCACATCATCATTGGCTGACGTGCCACGTGGTACCCGCTGACATGGCCTGCCACGTCGCCCAGCACTGTTAACCCGAATTTTTTTTTTGATAGTGTTCTTTATTGTTCTTTATATAAGGTGTTCTTCATGAACTCTCTCTCTCTATATATATATATATCATCAAATAGAAATCAAAATTAAAATTGAAGTAAAAACTAATTTTAACCCTTAAATCAATCTAATTTAATGGCCCCGTTAGAGGCTCTACACACAAATACAATACATCATCACATACACCATTCTACCTAATCCTCTCCGTTTTTAATTTTATTTTCCCGATCAATCGATGAATTTTTTTGAAATCTGACTTCACTGTATTTTTCTTATATCCCAACAATCAGTGTGCATTCAGACGCGATTTAGATTTTTTTTTTAATTTAGTTTCTAGTCTGGTTTCTATTAGAGAAGACCATATAAGAACACTTTATATATTGAACAATAAAAAACACTAGCAAAAAAAATATAAAAAAAAATCGGGTGAACAATAAATGATGACGTGGCAGTGTCACGTCACCAGGTGTCACGTGGCACTGCCACGTCATTAGATGGTGATGTGGTAGTGACACGTGGCAGTGACATGTGGTGCCTGTTGACGTGGCACTGCCACGTCATCAGTTACTGTTCACCCGAATTTTTTTTTTTTGATCTAGTATTTTAGCGTGCATCCTAATTGTGTGGGTGTCCCTGACGGGGCCGTTAGATCATAATTGATTCAATGATTTAGATTGATTCTCTAATGTTATTTATTGTTCTTTATATAAGAGTGTTATTCATGGAGTAATGAACTATATATATATATATATATACCTGTTGTCCAATTTTTAATTAGTTAATTATTATTTTTCAAATTAGCATCTAAAATAAAGATTTTTCTCCTCTTATATTATTCCTTTATATACTCTTCTCGACTTTATATTCGGGCAAAAACATTTGGTAGTATATGTGTTCATAAACCAAGATCAAGTCAGGTTGAAGTTGAAACTGTTTGTATGGACTTGAATATTTTATTGCGTCAGACATATGAATGTAAATGGATACAAAATATACAGTGTAACATAGGGAACCCTCCAAACCATATAAACCAAATAGAAGACCGGGTATCACTAACAGTCCAACGAGAAAAACCCTCCAATACTCTACGTACTGATCAAGGCAGAATCCTGTAATATAATTTTATGCTAACTCTGGGATTCAATGACTTGAAAACAAAAGGCCAATGCTGACTAATTCCCAGCTTAATTACTATCTACTAAGTATATACAACTACATTTCTAGAGTTAGTTTCAGCTAACTTAAAGAGCTGGCTCAGTGGAAACGAGGCCTAGCGTTGATCCAAAGGGTCGCGGGTTCGAACCTCACCCGCCCCCTGCGTGTAGCCGTGTTGGAGAGACAGTGGAAACTTTGACCAAGACAAGGCGCGGTGTATCTTGCGTATCGCAGGGAAGCCCAGCCACTGGGTCTTACCGCACGGTTAGCATGATTTACATGCCGGTGTTGACCATGGGGCTGGTCGGCCGGTCCTGGTATATAATCCAGGCAGGCTAGCGTGTCCTGAACAACACGTTTTGACCAAAAAGGTTACTTATAATTTTAAGTACAATTTATTCGTTTTAGGTAAATAGTGATAATTTTAATTTTAAGCAAGATGTATTGTTTGGCTAATTTTACTTAAAAATAAATTTATTTTAAAAAATTGAATTTTTTTTTAACATTGTACTATAAAAATATCAAATACAAATATAAAAATATAAAACGAGTTAAAAGGTGACATACGAAATTTATAAAATTGAGATGAGAAAAAAAAGAAGTTGAAAAGATGTACCTTGAATGTACTCATATTTTTTGAACTAAGCTTAAATTTAAGTTGAAAATTTTGAATGTACATAAACACATCACTTATATTTTTTGAACTAAACTTAAATTTAAGTTGCAAATTTTGAATGTACACAAACACATCAATTAGCATGGATTGATATAATTTTAAACTATTCTAAACGGACTCCTAGTCTTGTTAATCTAGGACATTTTGTCTTTTCATAACGGAATATTAAGAGTTTAAAATTTGAACTTTAATTTTTTAAAACAAATAGATATTAATATTTTTCTTTTTTGCAACGATTAATTCTTGTTTAAATTACATGACTTAGGTTCGATTTGGGATTATTATTAGAAATTATAGTGTGATTAAAAAAATGTTAGATAGAAAAAGTGTTGTTACAAGAAGTTGATACTTGTTTGAAAATAGAGTAATGCTAGGGATCCAAACAAATCTTCCAAAAATGTTTACCAAAATGACGTGGCAAACACATGGTGGGTTTTAATTGGATGACTAATATGAATGCAGGGGGTTCATTTACATTATTATATGTGCCACATCATTTGGGAGATATTTTTGGGAATTTTGTTGGGTTCCCTAGCATTCTTCTTGAAAATATTTGTAATAGAGCATATTTTAATGTAAAAATTTTAAAAATAAAATATTTTTAAGAGGTTTAATGGCAAAACTTCCTACCAAAATTAAAAAGCAGTTTACTGAAAAATCACGGGAACACCTACTTTTAACTTTTTTTTTATATAACTAAAATTTTCATAAAATAGGTTGGTAACACTTCGAAAGCAAAGTTCGAAGCCCAACCGACCTATACAACCCCATACAAGATGGGTCAAGAAGAAAAATACAAACCCAAAAGGGCCAAGACTAGAGAAAAAACCCAACAAGGGGAGAAACCTAACACCAAAGAAGCCTAGTGCTGCAAGGAGTCCTGAGTACAGAGGCTAAAAGAAAAAGGAACAGTGTCCGGGGTTGTAGCAAAAGATTTTGTCTGAGCTGTTAGATATCTTCACCATCGTTTACTGAAGCTTGGTCCAGAACAGTAGCAGTAGCAGCACTGATCGAGTTCAATGGAACAAAACCTGGAACCATACCCTGATCATCCAGAGGGATGGGGGAGACGAGGAGCTGGGAAATTGGGGGTCCAAAACCCATGTCAAGATCCATCTTTTTTTGCAGGCGCCCGAAAAGTTCAAGGACATAGTGCATAGTATTCCAGTTGTTTAAACCAACCGCGGCAAGATATTGAGCACATCGATTAGAAGAAACCAACCTACTTTAACTTAAATAGCCTTTATATTAAAAAGATTTTTATATAAATATTAAGTTTTAAATTTTACTGAACAATTATTCAGCTAATTTTCAACAAAAAGAAACTGTGTTATTAAGACTGTTTACAACACCAATCCAAAACACATCATTAATTAATATTAACAAATGTCTATGTGTATCGATTTTATGTTCCAAGATTAAAAAATAAAAAATCCGGTGCATCAAGAGTTCAAAGTTTATTCTTTAAATAAAAAATCCGGTGCATCAAGAATTCGAAAACTTTGAGCTAAAAGTCATAAACAAAAATTGTCGGTCATCGAATAAGTACACACCAACACGAACACGTACATATACACTTTGATTGCAAATAAAGTAAACCCGGCCACTAACCAATTCTCATTATATTTTAGATATAGCTTTATACCCGTGCAATGCACGGATGCTTTATAAATATAATATATACATTTTTTTAATATTAAATTTTATATTTTCAATTTTATTTG
The DNA here is from genome assembly GCA_036435485.1 of Saposhnikovia divaricata. NCBI lineage: Eukaryota > Viridiplantae > Streptophyta > Magnoliopsida > Apiales > Apiaceae > Saposhnikovia > Saposhnikovia divaricata. The sequence continues at coordinate 109,627,694 of CM071599.1, read as the reverse complement.
GAAGAACTATCAAATAATGTGTGCAAACTCCAAAAATTAATGATATTATTTTATTAATAATTATTATTATTTCTTATTATTGTATTTTTTTACATGAATTTTTTTTTTGCTTTTTTAATTTTAAACTTATTAAATGTTATTTTACATATTTTTTTACTCAGTAACTTTATTATACTATATATAATTGATTTTGTTTTTTCTGAGAAATTCTAAAATAATACCTATTCATTATTTTTGAAATAAGTTGGACAATTTAACAATATTTTTAATTTATACTTTTAAATCACTAATGGAGAGAGCGAGAGGCGAGAGAGGCGATTTTCAAATTTCAAAATCGTATGACCGTCGGGCCGGATTCAGGCAGGGTTATCCTTCAGATCGATCAAAGCTGGAGTATCAGGGCATCAATGATCGATCAAAGCAAGAGATTCAAGGCATCAAGGATTATCATTGGGTTAAAAAAATACCGGAAGTGGCCCAAAATCGTGGTGATAATTGCCTGAAAGATTTCATAGTGGTTAACAATTATTTGGTGGATGCTGAAGTGCTGGATAGATTACTTAGGAAGGGAAATCAAGAATGCGAAAATCAAGAATGCGAAGGGAATATGGAGAATCAAGCCGTTACCGATGCTTTAAACCAAATTCACTAGAGAAGCCTCAAACTCAAAGCTCCTCTAGCAAGTGGAATAAATGGAGAATTGAAGAAATCGTATGCGGAGATGGTCAAAGTGGATTTAGTTGAGACAGATCAATAGAAAGATGGACAATGGGAAGTGGTTAAATCTCGTAAAAAATTCAGAAACCTGAAAAGATCAAAGGTAGAAGGGGCCACGATATTCCTGGCCAACATCCCAATTAAAGCAAGGGTAAAAGTGATATGAGATTTTTTTATAGGTTGTGGAGACATAAATGACATTATTCTACCGACGAAGAGAGATAAAAATAACGAAAGGTATGGTTTTATCAAAACTTGAAATGAATTCGAAGCGGGACGTATTATTAGTAATGCGAAAGAGAAAGGAGGGTGGGGGAGTAGAATCATAATGACTCTCAATGGTTCTAGAGAGAAAAATGTGTATAGCAACATAAGTCCACCTCCTATTCAATCTGTTAGGAAAGATTCACTACCCAGAAAGACCACAGAGTTAAAAGAAGAGGAGAACGAGTTTAGTAAAAAACTGTTTTCTTATACGGAAGCTGCGGTTGATGAGGAGATTGAAGAAGGTTTATTTGAAAATATGGTGGGCATATCTTGGAAAGAAACTTCAGCTGATAAGATTCAAATGGAATTGGATAAAGTGGGATTGGATCACATCAAGATAGTAGGGCTTACAAGTAGGAAATTTCTATTGAGAAATGAAGAAAATGTTGAGTGGAAAGACTTCGATTTCAACTCCCTGAACAAGTGGTTTAATGCATTCATAAAGTTTTCATAGAATGATCTAATACTCCCTAGAATGGTATGGTTAGAATATGCTGGTCTTCCTATGAACGCATGGTTGGAGGAAAATTTAAAGGCATTCACGAAAAGGCTAGGAGAGTGGATTTCTTGGTCTTATCAACTAGATGAGTCAAACACGTTCATCAACCCGGTAATTTGCCTAGCTTCTACTATTCAAAAATCAATTAATGATGAACTGGTTGTTTTAGTTAAGAGAAAAAATTACTCCATCAAATTCCAAGAAGTGAAAGACATCAAAGAGTTCATCGTGAGCAAGAGTATTATAGGATCGGATAATCTTGAGTCATATATTGTTCCCCAAAGTTTTGATGAGGATAATGAAGATATTCACATTTCATTGAGAAAGGACAATAGTGGGTCAGAGGCAATGAAGTCACAAGAATATGATTTGACCAAGCATATTATGAACAGGTCTTTGAGAGTTGGAGATAGAGAGGGTGAATCTGTGGTCATAGGAGCATCGACTAGTAATAAGCAAAATGACAGCCATGATGCGGATAATGTGAAGCACGACTTCAGATCCCCTGCTAGCTCGAGTTCAGAACTGTGCACAACAAAAGAGTTTAGGAAAGATAGTTCGTACAAGAATGATGACATTTCTGATCAGAGGAACAGGGTAGAAGTTAATCATTCTCAAATAACCTTGTGCAAATCAATTAATATGTTGCAAATGGGTAAGTCCAGGGGCAGACCGAAGAAAAAGAAATCAAGAAGTGTTAAGAACCCGTCTGAGATAGGGTTAGGCCTCAGGAAAACTTTTAGAGGTAAAGCTAAAGGGATGGGGAATGCAAATTTCAAAAACAATTCCATACTCAAGGCAATACCGGAAGAGAACATCATATCTCCGCGGGATGAAGCAAGCCTGATTGTTGAATCAGCTCTATTGATGGGTTTAGACTTACCTCAAAATTTGGAGCAAACAAATAAGATAATATCTTTACACTTAGAAGCAGGTATCCTTTGAAAAGGTAAGGTATCTTGTTATAGTTTCAGGTAATCGTTTATTTAAAATGGAGCTGGTTTTGGTGTCTTGGAACCTTAGAGGTTTGAATAATGCAATTGCAAAAAGGTGTGTGTAAGAACCCAGATTTTTGGGTAGAATTAGAACTTTTATTATGTAATGGAGTATGACTGAATAGCGGTTACGACTACAATGTATCAGTGGTTTAATGAATGAATATTTAATGGATTTGGGTTCAAATGTTTATATGCCATGAACAATGCATTGGTTGACAAGTTAGATTAGAATAATTTATCTCCTAAAAAGTAAGATAAGGTATCCCAAAGAGGAAGGTGGCTCATGTCATCCAAATCGATATCTAGTATAAGTCCAGTGATTCCGTAAAAGAGATAGGGAACGCTCAAGGAAGCGCGAGAACATCTTTTTAAGTACAAGGAATAAAATAGAGAAAAAGCAATGAATAGTGTTTTTGGTGGAAATTGGAATATTATTAGACGACACTATATAGAAGTATTCAGAATGGATTTCCGAGTTCGTATTGATGATCTATAGGCAAAATAAGTGTATGTAAATGATATCAGATTCAGAAAAATAGCACTTTTGATTTTCTCCGAGATTTCCCTAGACACTGAAGGAATTAAGGATTTAATAAAGAGATTTGAGGAATTTAAATTCAAGGATTATAAAGGAGGATTGAGAATGGTAGTATAAATATTAAGAAGGTTTCCGGTAAAACCCTAACAAGAAATACTTGAGATATTCCTCCGAACGATCAATGAAATTGAGCAATAACTGGATAAAGAAATAAGCAAAGAGCCAAGATACAAGCATGTTCAACTGGATAGGATCAAGTAACCAAGATAGTTAGAAAGGTAACTAGCAACATTAGAAACCAAACCAACTAGTTGGCTTAATCTTATCATCTTACCACTAAATACCAACACATGGCACATGATGATGCATGAGATGACCAAAGCACTTTATTAAAGTCACTTTATGCTAGATCTTATCCTAATAATTCACTTTAGCACAAGAGCCAAGCAAGCAACCAAGCAAGAACTCATCTTTCTCTCAAGAAAAAGCCATTAGGCTTTTACGTTAATTCAAGAAGACAAATCCAAGTTCCAACCATTCAACAATTCCCAATTAATTTGGTGAGTCCTGTATTTCATAACTAAGATCTCCTATGAATCTTAGCTTCAAATTCCATTCCATTCTTGAGTTATAAAATCATGAAGGTTGAGGATGAATAGTGATTTCAAAAACTAACTTTTGATTTCTTGATTTCTTTGGAAGATCCAAGCTAGATCAAGCTTAGACAAGGACTACACAAGGTTCATTAAGTCTTATATACACTCCAAGGAAGGTATACATTTGAAACCCTAGATCTTACTTTGAGTTTTATGAATGTTCTTGGTGGTTTTAGATTAGTTATGGTTATGATGTTATTATAAGCATGTAAGCATGATTATGTAGTTGGTTTAATTGATCTAAGTAATATGATGAAAATAATGGTGAAGTGAGATGTTCTTGGACTTTTTAAAATGTATGGTATGCCCGATGTGGCTTGGTTATGTGTGACAAATTTTGAAATGTTCGATTTATAGCCGTCGTAATGCCGAAATCCCGTTAGACCTTAAAGAACCATGCATAATAGTAGCCTTAACTTTCTGATCTTGATGATTACATGACCTGACCTTGTAGCTCTCGAGTCATAGATCGTTTTGGCACGAAAATCGAAACAAATTGACTTACGGTTTAGGAGATATGACCAATTTAGTAAAAGTAGTTCGAAACCGTAAGTGCGAGTTCGTAACTGAAATTGAATCCCCTTAAATGAATAATTCAGTGGAGAATCTTGATAATTGAATATTAGAGATCATAAGAAAGGTGTGAGAGAAGACCTCGTGTCAAACAGATCATTTTTCGATTTTATAAAAATTGTTCCAATCGAGGTTAAGTGCAAAGAAACCCTTTGAGGTACACTTGGTTATAACTTTGGAAAACCACTTAGAAAATGGACAATAAATCTCGAGGTATAATCTTTGTTAGTAAACGACCGAACTTAGAACTTATATGACTTAAGAACCTACCAAATGTAAGTGTAATGACATGCCTTGATGATGAGCAAGTGTAGGGGTACAACGGTGTTAATAAGAGTTACACTGGAGTGTGCATAACGAGGTAACTTGAAAACATGTTCTAACCTGAGTAAAGTATACACTTAGCTTTTTAAAGCGTTAAGTGATTAATATCGAATATTTTGATTGTTTATAGATCACCGAACTGACCCAGGACACACTACCCCCACCAGATTACCAGGCAAGTTTTCAAACATTTTGGAACTGTTGTTATGATAATATATATGATTTCATTATTGTTATACATATGCCATAGCATGCATGCCTACTTTCAAAGTATTGTTATACTTGTTTTATGACTTGATATTGGCTTACCAGTTCGAGGTGATATATTGGTTATAAGCTGGACATTGATAAGACCCTTAGTGAAGGGCATATGAATCTCATTCTTCAAGTATAGACCGGTAGTCAGTATTTCTGTATATATTGTGATTATTTTCTGAGGAAAATATTTAAATAAATATTTTTCCATTATTTCTTTAATGAATATTCATTTGAGTTTTATTTATTTAATGAATATTATTTTAAATATTCATTTGAGCTTTAATTATTTAACGAATATTATTTTGAATATTCATTTAAGGTTGGTTTATTTAATGAATATTATTTTAAATATTTATTCGAGGATTTATTTATTTATTGAATATTTTATATATTCATTTGAGGGTTAATTATGAGCAATATTTTGTATTATGAATATTCTTTAAATATTTATGATTTAATAAATATTCTTTGAATATTCATTCAATTTTTTTAACCAGTTTTAAAAATGATTTATTTTATTCAAATATTATCTTCGACCTTCGATTATTATGTAAAATATTTCTGAGTCTTATTATGATTATTTTTATCAAGGGGAGGTTCCCAAAACTTTATTTTTTATTTAAATCTATCTTCCAAATCATAAGGGAACCTTACTTGAGAGCTGTTATTTATTTTGTTTGATTGCCCGGCCATAAATCTTTGAAACTATTCTTTCCATTCGCAACTTGGTTGCTATTCATCAAATTGAATCTTTTGTTACTTCCTCATTGTTCGAGGGGTAAGGTTGATGGAACAAGTCGATATCCATTAACAAGCAACAGCTTGGGAAATATTGGTGAATTTCCCTTTCCAATTAGATATGACTACTTTGTGGAGTCCTATCAACAAGTATTATACATGGGGTGGTGCCAGTCCATCAATGGCCCAACCGTTGGCCGGGGAGTTCCATGGGGTGGTGGACAAGTAAATCCGTCTGTTCCTCCTTCTACATGTAGAGAATAATCATGAGATGCATAATATACGACTTATCATCGTAAACATTATGGCTTCTGCGCATCAATGCTCCAGTATTAGTTCATCTTTCAAAGTTGGAAATTTTCTGCAACATTATCATTGTTGGCAGGGTTGAAAAGTGTTCAAACTGGAATTGCAATATTTTCCTTCTATTTCTTCCTTATGATATATGTTGATATATTGCCCATATCTTTGCATAGCAGGTATGTCTACGGAGTATATATTTTGAGTTACCTTGTAACTTCATCTTTTACATTATACTGGAACGATGTTCGCTATTGCATGGCATATGGTTTCGAAGATATCTTTGAATCGTTATATATTATTGTTCAATTATATATTATTTTTGGTGGGCTATGGCTCACCCTTGCTTTATTTATTATATCACAACAACAGCTAGATCTGATGGCCCGCGCAAGGCGCACCCAACGCAAGCAGATGACAGCCGTCAGAGGGTTACCCGCTAATGTCATAGCCACCATTGCTGAGGTAGGAGCAGCCAATAAGCTAGACTGGTAGCTTTTATGTATCAGACTTAATATGTATGACTTATGTTAATCAACGACAAGAAACTATTAAACTTATTCTGTAATCATTTTGGGTTTGTAATTAATAACTTATAACTTGTGGATCCTATGATTAGAGAGTTATTTCAATTTCATCTCTGGGACTATAACTGGTTGTGTGTGATGTGGTATTATTGTGGGGTCATAGCATGATATTTATTTATTTTGATTGAAGTGCAAGTATTGTTTATGGAATATGAGACCGTAACGACCAGGTCCCCGACCCCGGATCTGGGGCTGTTACAGAAATGGTATCAGAGCGAGAGTTATATATCCTAGAGATGAGGCGACGTTATAACAATAAATTCACTAAGATAATAAGAACTCTTGCCAAGTTCACCTAAAACCCTTACGGGAACTCTTAAGTATCATGATAGTAACTTAGCTCGATATCGTATCAACGAGTAAGGCGACAGACCTTGAGGCTTACGAGCAGCAGCACGATGATGCTTATTTATATGTTGACAATCGGCTTGTAGATTCGATAGAGTACCCTCCTGAGAACCCGGAGGAGGTTCCAGCTAAGAAGGAGAATCCTGTTAAGGATAAGGAGTTTACAATTGAGGAAATGAGGGCTGCAGCCAGAGAGACTGTAAGAGCTAAGGTTATAGTGCTCAGACACGTGAGCGTAAAGAACTGAGATATTATTAAGAGAACTGAAATTTTATATGGGATTCATAGCCGGACTACCAGAGGTGGTACCAACAATTATGACGGATTAGAAGGATTACTTGAGGTCTTACATTAGGATAGATAAAGATCCTTAGAGACCTTCAGATTAATGAGAAAAGAGTTAGAATGGTACATTAATATCAATGACATCGGTATAGGACGGGAAGCAGAGCCTCCAAGAGCAGTTGAGATGGAGGCAACAAGTGCCATATCATTTAATAAAGGGATTAGTGCGAAAATTGTCAATGGTAATTCGCCATGAGGAGGGAGATTTCATAGGTTATAATTTACGAGGCCAAATTTAGATTGATGAGGTGGTTTTATTCAGGGAAATGTTCATTTTATGAATAGATCAGCTTAGAAAGTAAAAACATTGGGAAGTGATGGTATGATTGGACAAAGTTACATAAGGAAGTAGTAAGCGAGGCGATGATCTCATGACCTACAAGAGGAAAAGACCAGTGAGTCTATGATAAACTCGTAATAAGACTACTGTCAGGGACTAAGTATAGGTTTATTTCAACTCAGTGGAATGATGAACAAGAAACATTAGATGCATGCGATTCAGAGGAATAATAAATTCTTTCTTTTCCTTGAATGGATTATAGTAAGTTACATTAAGTTTGTTCCGATGCTGAATCATAAATGGATCAAGAAATACGATCAATGGTTAAGAAGTGAGTGAGAATGTTTTAGGATGAAACTTGAAAGAGCAACTGTATGCCAAGTTCTCGAAGTATGAATTCTGATAAAATGAAGTTCAGTTATTAGGACATGCTGTGATTAATAGTGAGTAGGGTTGGTTGACCTCGCCGAGTTAAAGGCAGTTTCAATTGGGAAAGGCCAACCACACCAGCAAAGGTGAAGAAATTTCATAAGATTCACAAGTTAGTACCAAAGACTTGTTCAGGACTTTACAAAGATTGCAGTCCCGTAACCCGACTTATTTGTAAGACTAAGAAGTTTGAATGAACAGGAAAATGTGAGAAAATCTTCCTGGAGCAAAAAAGGAAATTGGCGTTGCCTAATGGAAGAAGGAAGACTTTGTGATATATTATGATGCACCTCATATAGGTTTAGGTGGTGCGCTTATGCAGCACGGCGGAGTAATTGCGGATGCATTCGGACAGCACGGTTCACCAGATTTGGATGGCCTTGGTAGTGCCAATTTTGTGGAACGACTAACTCCGACGGTAGTATTCCTTCTGAGACTAGTGGTTAGGTAGACTGACATTTGGTAGTATCGACTATTAGGATGTATATGTATCAAGAAGATGTGGCATGTTTCAGTTTGAAACTTTTGATTTCCCTTTTCTATGGGATGTATATATTTGGTTCCTTTCTAGTGGTTAAACTTCCAACTTTATGTCAATCATCCCGTTATTATAACTGCTTACGATTCTACCTACTTGGATGTTCCTAGAACTGTTCTTCAGGTTTCGAAATTGATCTTCTTAGTGCTACCAGTGGGTGCATATATTGACCAAAATTTCCCTGATTCTGGAAAGAAATTCAATAAATTTTGGTAAACCTTGTCTTTCTGATTATCAGAGAACGTCACTGAAGAGAGTGGAAACTGGAGCGAACCCTGTGGATTAGGTAAAGTAGTCGTTATATGGGTTGGTGGACAGACCCTGATTATTACAACTGATTGAAGAGATAAAATGATGAAGTTGAGATTAGACGGAAGAAGGGAAATGTATTTAAGGACCAAAACGGACTGAGAAATTCCGGGATTGACTTAAATGAAAAGGTTATTATGCCCAAAAGTGTTAAGCTTGTGTAGCACGTGGGATTGATAAGAGAAATTGAAAAGATAAAAACAAAGGAAAGGTGATCGAAGATGGTACCGAGAAGTCGATTGAGACTTATATGGAGTAAAATTTTGAAAATATAAGAAGGTATCAAGGAAAAGGGATGAACGAAGATTGCAGTGCTCGAGTCTAGTGACTATACTTAGGGATGGGCATCGGGGCACTTCGGGGCCGGTGAGTGCTATCCCCGCCCCCTTCCCCGAATTCAAACCCGATCCCCGTCGGGGATTATTTTTTATTCCCCGTCCCCGGCCAAAACGGGTAACGGGGATCCCCGCGGGGAATCGGGGAATTTCATTTTAAACAAAAATTAACATTTTAAACAATTTTAAACACTAACTAGTGAGTTTGAAACAATTTTTTAAGCACTAAATTAAGATAAAAAATATTACTTAAATAAACAATTATAAATAACATGGAAATGAAGTTATTTAACTACTAGAAAGACAATCATATAAGAATAAAGTATCATTTTGTTTCCAATATAAAGTATTGGAAATTCGTATATATTAATATATGATTATTAATATATATTATAATTTGGTGGAATCGAATCGAGGATTGAGAATCGGGGCGGGGGTCGGGGATCGGGCCGGGGAGATATAAAATCCCAGCCCCGGCCCGCTCCCCGATTTTTTTTGAAAATTATCCCTGCTCCCCGGCCCGTACCCGAAAAAATCCCCGATTCCCCGCCCCGTTCGGTGCGGGGATCGGATCGGGATCGGGCGGGCCGGGGTGAATGCCCATCCCTAACTATACTACTCTGGCACCTAAGATTTGTTGTGTAAAGGAAATGAGTGAACAAATACAAAAAGAAGAAGTTTAAGAATGCGCAGGAAAAAGTATGTTGATAAGCGTAACCTATCCCAGATAAATTATCTTCGTTATGGACAAAGGAGGCACTATGCCGGCAATTGCTAGAAAAGTAATGCCATTAGCTACCTCTAAACTCACACACTGTAGCGCGGCCACTTGAGGGCCATGTGACAAAGAATTATAAAGTGACTAGACCAACGATGTAAGGACAAAGTGGGGTTACTTCTAACCAAGCGCCAACCGCGAGAACTTTTGATATAAAGTGAAGTGATTCAGGTGTATATGATTGACCAGCTTTTGAGATACATGATGTTGGGGTTTTATAAATACAAGGGATGTATTAGGACTAAGGCTAATGATCAATCTAAGCTTACAAAAAATGGTCAAAGATCATTCAGAGATGTAGAAATATTGTCTGAAGCTAGCATTATTGAGGAAAGCAATAGGTACTAAGAGATTCATGTTGGACATGACCAATATCTTCCAGAACATCCTTGCTACCATTACCAAGTTCTGTAAGAAGAATAGATAGACATATGTTGTCTTTTGGGAGGTCATGTAGACTGACGTCAATTTGAAAAAAAAAGGTTAGCATTAAGCTCCCTGTAGATTGTCAAGATGAGAATGATTGAAAAGAGAACCTTATTAAGGATATATGATTTGATTGTCAATTACAGGATGAAAGTATTTCTTGAAAATAGAATTGAGGATAGAATATCCATAAAATATGATGAACCCGGGGGATGCACAAAGGATGACATTACCCCTAATAAAGACATTATGAATTCAAATGATATAAGTTGGATTGACCAAGACAACAATAACCTTTAAGGAGTTATTGGATGGAGTTTCAGAAAGTACATAGACAGAATTGTTATAGGATTGATTAATGATATTTTGATATACCCTGTACCCAGAAAATACAGGAAGAATGATGAGGATGACCTAAGAAACCTTATAAGGAAAAAGGTAATATTCTGAATTTCAAAATGGAAGTTTGGTAAGGAATGTATGACGTAATAACAATAACGCCAGATGAGGTATATGTGAAACCATGAGGTGGTATGGATTGAACCAATGAAGGTTGAGATTATACTAAAACAAGAAAGCACTAAGAGAAGAAATATCCTAGGTATGATTAAGAGTAACCGTGATAAAGTTAACACAAAAAGGTGGAAGCAATGACTTATGGAAAAAGACTGATATATATTTCTCTCCTTTAGTAGAGTTTAACGGGAGAATGCTTTCACCCAGCCGTGATGGGAATGAGGTAGAAAATTTGAGTTAGAATAGATCCAGGAAACATTGATTGCAAGAAATTATTGTTATCAGGAAAGGCCAATAAGGTGGGCGACACTTTAAGTATAGAAGAGTAATTACAATGCTCATACGAAAGAAACAGAATGATATAGAAATGAACATTGAAGGTCATAATGTGGTGGAGTTACATTCCCTCTGATTATTGTGCAAGAATCAACTATAAGAATAGTTTAAGTAAAGATTCGATTCCTGATATCGTCCCAAGCATATTGCATACTTTAGAAGGTTCTATTTTGAGGTAAACCAGGACCATGATACAAAATGAATAAGTAAACCGTTGAGCTTCCAGTCTCCTACTGAAGATATATGATAAATAATTTCATTAACCTGTCATAGTTGCGGTGGTTGAAGTTCCTCTGCAATTTTATCTGCTTCATTAATATCTACATCAAGTTCAGGAAGTATTCCTTATGGATAAGGAATAGTGATTATTTTGTCTCTGTAAAGGATTTTGATCTGACAATTATGAAACCCGTATGATTAGCTATTAGAGCACTACGTAAAAAATATGATGGTGATTCAACAATGGACTACATTAATGCAGTGGTGATTCTTCTGAGAAATGAGGTGATAACGACTATGGAGATGTCGGAATGAAAAACAGAAATAGATTGTATTGGATCTAAGTTAGAGAAATCGTCAAGGTTTACTTCGGATGGTTTTATTTTGGAATGACGTGATAAATAATAATGTTATGATGGCTTATAAAGAGATTATAGTCGAAATAGAAACAAGACGGCTGATATAAAGGAAATAGAGTTGAGGATCAATAAGGGAGTTAGATATGTGGACTCCTGAGAATGCCAGCAAGGAAGCTAGAAAGGTACGAAATTGGCATGGCGAAGGTTGTTGGTCACAACGGGAGGTTGAAATTGAAAGCATAAATGACATACAGATTAACTCCATTTAAGTTGGGAGAATTCGAGGAAATTTGGAATAGATTGATTGAGTAATAAGGAGATTCATGGATCGAGAAAGTGAGAATTTAGATGGTTGAACAAAGGAAAGTTTGACCCCAAAAAAGTGATGCTAATGGAGTAAATGTGACGGGATACCAACAAGGAGGTGCCAAGTACAAAGGATGTCTCAATAATGAGCTGACGGTGGAGGTAAATAACAGAAGTGAATAAGAATTAGGTAATCAGAAGGATGTGATTGACAAATAAAAGATGGGGAAAAATAATTATGAAACGTGAAGCAAGGAATGTTATGAATGGACTGATGAATGGGTTTTCTAACGAACTCTCGGGGGGAAAACCTGATAGTGTTAGTATTATGCAAATGAAAGAGTGAGTAGGGTGGCGTGGAATGTCAGTGTCAATAATGTCAGGCAAGAAATCCAAGATTTAACCTGAGAGGTTGAAAGATTTTCCAAAAAGTGAGTGTGCTATGATTGAACAAGAATATAGGTCCATAGAATGATGGACAAAGCAGCGAGGTATGTAGACACGTGAGATTACGATAAAGCAGTATTTGATACGATTACGATTATTTTCTTCTCTAATGAACCTCTATAGTTCAGAGGTAAATTCTAAGTATGATATCTTGCAATCATGAAAACTTTCTATAATTCTTTAAAAAATTCTTTTCTTTTCTTCTCCCTTATTCATCTTCTGTTTGAATTGAGAGGAACAACCCTTTAAGGAGGGGAGGTACTACTACGTGACTATTTGTCTTTGTGATAGAAGTCTAAGTGGAATACCATAACTTGTTTAATTGCTTGTCAAGTACTAAAGGCTGGCCTTCTGTACTAACTATGCAATATAACAAATGTTCATTGATCATAGTGATCTTTCAATAAATTTTTCCACTTCTATATGTTGATCGAGATTGTGAAGATAAAAGCGATCAGGAGCATAATACGAGTGAGGTTATCTTCAAATTCGCAGCGCGGTGGTGATACCAAGGTCACTGCAGATATTATTAAGGGTAATATTACACGACTAAGTAAGAGCATAACCCGGATAGTGTGTTGTGCGAAAAGTAGCAAAGTTTATGGGAAAAGGATAAAGTGTGTATTGTAGCACCAGTAAGATGTGCTGAGAAAGGATGGGAAGGTTTAAAGATCAACCGGGAAACTGGAAAGCGAAATGACAAACAAGTACCCAATTGTTTCCTACCTGATTCCGGGATGGAATCCTTTTAAGGAGCGGAGACTGTAAGAACCCATATTTTTGGGTAGAATTAAAACATTTATTATGTAATGGAGTATGAATGAATAGTGGTTACGACTACAATGTATCAGTGGTTTAATGAATGTATATTTAATGGATTTGAGTTCAAATGTTTATATGCCATGAACAATGAATATGGTTGACAACTTAGATTAGAATAATCTATCTCCTAGAAAGTAAGATAGGGTATCCCAAAGAGGAAGGTGGCTCATGTCATCCAAATCGATATCTAGTATAAGTCCAGTGATTCCGTAAAAGAGATAGGGAACGCTCAAGGAAGCGCGAGAACATCTTTTTAAGTACAAGGAATAAAAGAGAGAAAAAGTAATGAATAATGTTTTTGGTGGAAATTGGAATATTATTAGACGACACTATATAGAAGTATTCAGAATGGATTTCCGAGTATATTCTTAAAATTTGTGCATTTTAAAATTAATAAAAATATGCATTAATAAGAAAAATTATCATTCACTACAATTTAAATTTCTAAGAAGTAAATAAAATTTTTAATAAATTTTATTACTTTTTATATATAAAATTAATAATTAATTATATTTTTACTCATAATATAATTGAGTTTAAATTTTATGCAATAATTGGCCAACACTTTTGGGTGTATATGCCAACATTTACATAAGTGTTGGCATAGATGATAAAATTAAGTGTATGGCAACATAATTAGCAACATTCTACTATAATGTTGGCATACATCATTTTTATTGATTTTTAGCCACCTAAGGCAACATATTTCATGCCAACACGCGTCCTGAATGTTGGCATAGACCATATACGGTGTAGTGTACCTTTTAAGTATTTGAAATTTCCTTTCTGGTTCCTTATAAATAAAAAAATTAATACTTATAATAAAAATAAAATTTATTAATATCGGTTACCTTATATTTTCGAGAACTTTCTCCATATACCAATTACCATCTTAAATTCAAATTTATTTGGGATTACTTTTATATTCGAAAAGAAAATATGAATTTACAATGAATAAATATGATTGTTTTTTATATCAAATAATATAAAAATTTTAATAGCAAACTTATTTTTATTTTATTTGAATAGATATTATGTACGATCTTATAAATTATAAGTAATAATAGTTCGAATTCATATGATAACAAATGTTAATTTTAAAAAATTATTTGAAGTAGAATGTAATTTGCATTTATATTAAATAACAATTATGAATATTATTAAAACACACACACAAATATATATATATATATATATATATATATATATATAATATTTACAATATTATTATATTCATTATTTTAAATTATATTATAGTATTTGTTTTCTTAAAATTTTTCTTATATAATCCTCATTTGAAATGAAATTATAAATTTGAAATATAAAATGTATCCGAAGCAAATATTAAAAATATATATTAAAGAATAATTTTTAAGATATCTATACTATATTATTAAAGACGAAATATTAAAAGTTTTGGTCGGTCGGTCGGTCGGTATTTGGGCTGAGAAAATACTTACTTATTTTAAAATACTTACTTATTTATTTTAGAACTATTTTAAAACTTAAAATATATTTAAAAAATCTATTTTAACAAGTCTACTTATTTTTTAATAATATAATCAATAAAATATTAAAATATAAATAAATATTATTAAAAATCCGTACTTTGCATAAATAAATATTATTAAAAATTCGTGCTTTGCACGGGTTTTAAACTAGTTTAAATATATAAAAGGAGTATTAATAGTGTAAACCTTGTTATTCAATTTGATATAGAAATTTTATTTTAAGTTATAAGATATAAAAATCTGATTTGAATTTTTTTATGATATTAGAGTTTTTTATTTTTTTTTAAAAATAATTAGTATTTAAAATTTTAAGAATATTTTATAAGGCCGCAGCGAAGCACAGCTTAGTCGACTAGTACTTATATAAATGAGAAGACGGGGGCAGTGTGGTGGCACCCTCAAATCGCTTCGTTCTATTTTTCTAATTTTCTCAATTTTTTGAATTAATAATAAAATTTAGTATAAAAAACTCAATTGCCTTTTAGATCTTTTGAATTTTCCTTTTTAACTGCTTATTTGTAGAAAAGTCAATGCTTATGATCTTTTATTTTTTCTATAAATATATTGATTCTTTTAACAACACAACAAATATTTTTGATATAAAAAAATTAAATAATATAAAAAAGGTATGTATAATCGTCTTTTAGACAACATTATAGGTCAACTCGAAATTTAATGGGTTTCGTGTGTATCATATTTGTAAACATAATGGATTTTTTGTGTACGTACCTTATCAACACCTATAAATTAAAGGCCGATCTTCTAAAATAATTTGTATTTAAAATTTTAAAAAATTTATAAGACCGCAGCGAAGCGCTGCTTAGTCAACTAGTTTTTAATAAAATCGATGATTGTGAATTCTTTAAACCAATTATCAGGTATTTACAAAATATAGAATTAATACTACTATATTAAATATCTTTTCAATTTTGATCCAAATTTTCGAAACAAAATATAGTATAATTTCGAGTATTTGGGATTGATATTTACTTTTAATGAAAACTCATTACAAATAACATTAAAAATAACATGTGCATAATTTTTTTAAAAAGTTGTATTGTTTTTATCTCAATTAATGAATTTTACATTAAATTTTATAATAATAAAAAAAATACACTTATTTGTCGTACAAAAGGTATCCAGTTTTTCATATTCAATTAGATATATACCAATATGATCAAAAATATTAAATTCAACAATATCATATAATTCTCACAAATATAATTTAGATCAAAACTAATGTAAGTAAATATAATTTAAAAAAAAATTACATCTGTACATCTAATATAATATTATATATAGAGTTAAGTTCTATGGAGACCATTTTTTTTGTGGAGACCTGGAGTCCACATACGTTCTGCAATCTAAATTAACAAACTATAATCACTACAAGAAAACAAGGCTATTTTCCACTAGATATTTTCCACCGCGGGTAAATGTGACCATATCCGGTCGAATTTAGGGTCAAATATTTTTTAGCGCCAGTCAACGTTATTTTCAACCGGATATTTTCCACCGAGGCTAAATTCGACCGAATCTGGTCGAATTTAGTAACTAATTTCGACCGTTTTTAGATAGCGGTCGAATTTACTTGCCGCCCAAAGATAAAAAAAAACTCCCGCCCAATGGTCAAAGTCAATGAACTATATTCGACTTTATCCGGTCGAAAATATTTTTTTGTTTTGGCGGGAAATTTGGCTCCTTTTCTGAGTTCAAAATAAAAAAGGGGGGGAATTTTCCGGTCCTAATTGTGTCGACATGTAGTCGAATTTATAAATTTGACTACATATAGTCGAATTTAGTGACACGGCTAAATATGACCATATTCGGTCGAAAATAGTATTTCAACTACATCAGGTCGAATTTAGCCACCCGGATGTTTATAACCGTATCTGGTCGAAATTATAAGTTTGACCAGATCTAGTTTAATTTAGCCTTTAACTTAAGCAACCCTGCTCCCATTTCAGTAGCCGTTTGTTGTCTTCTCTCCCCCCATTTCTCCACCATTTCTTATCCTTGTCACTTCCCTATTTCATCAAGTAAGTTTAATCTTTTATTTTTAAATATATTAATAATGTTGTTATTGTTTTGATTAGTGTAATTGTGATAAAAATATTGTGTGATTTGATTTAGTTAATAACATTAATATGATTATAGTTTGTTTGCTTTAGTTGAAATTCCACTCATAATATTTCATATATAATTGCATTTTTCTTATATTTGCTCCATTCATGTTCATGCCACTTCTTATCCCCGGGCCGACAGATCCGACAAAAGACTTTCATGTCTATCTTAGACCACTCATTGATGAGTTGAAATTGTTATGGCATACTGGGGTAGAAACTTATGACATGTTCACACGTACAAATTTTATGATGAAGGCAATGCTCTTGTGGACAATCAGTGACTTTCCTGCACTTGCCATGCTTAGTGGTTGGTCTACTAAGGGCAAGTTATCATGTCATGTTTGCATGGGAGAGGTGAAAGCTAAACAACTTAAACATGGTGACAAACCTAGTTTTTATGGCACTGCTCGGTATTTTTTAGAAGCGGATGATCCTTTGAGGAGAAGTACAAGGTTTGGAAGTATTGAGACATGATCAGTGTGTGCTCGACATTCAGGATCACTTGCAAAGATCATGGTAGAGCAGATACAGTTTCCCCCTCCGGGAAAGACATCTTGGAGAAAACCGAGAGAGTATGGCGTGACACATAATTGGACTCACAGTTCTCCATTTTTTGAGCTTCCGTATTGGGAGACACTCAGCCTTCGTCATAATATTGACATCATGCATACTGAAAAAAATGTCTTTGATAACATATTCTACACAATTCTTGACGATGCAACGAAGTCTAAAGATAACACAAAGGCATGAAAGGATTGTAAAGAATTACATGTACATCGTGAGTTGTGGATTCAAGATGATGGCATAGAACCACTTGCACCATACGTTCTTTTGAGGGAACAAATTCATAAGCTTTTCAAGTGGATTTATGAGTTGAAACTCCCAGATGGGTATGCCTCAAACATTTCTAGGTGTGTTAATTGGAAAAAGTATTGCATTCGTGGGATGAAATCACATGATGGTCACGTGTTTATGCAAAAGTTGTTGCCTATTGTTTGTCGTGACTTACTTCCGAAACATGTAGCGGATCCTATTATTGAGTTGTGCAATTTCTTTCAAGATCTATGCTCCTCTAATATCAAATACACATATTTGGAAAAAATGGAGAGAGATATAGTTCGGATACTATCCAAACTTGAAACCATTTTGGTTCCCGGTTTTTTTGATTCAATGGATCATTTGCCACTACATTTACCTACCGAGTGTAAGTTGGGTGGCCCGGCTAATTCCCGATGAATGTATTTTGTTGAAAGATATTTGCACAACTTGAAACTGAAAGTTGGAAACAAAGCTCGAGACGAGGGTTCGGTGGCACAACGATACATTAAGGAGGAATGTGTACACTTTTGCACATTATATTTCGATTCCAAGTCCGGAGTAGTGCGTAATCCATTACGTCGAAATGAGGCACCTAGAAAGCTCTATGATTCCGATTTATTGGAAGTTTACACGTATCCAACATATCCTATTCTACGGAGTAGAGATCGGGTCTTGAGTAATGATGAATATGAACTCGTGTCATATTATGTTCTTATTAATTCGCCGGAAGTTGGAAAGTACTTGCGGTAAGATGACAATATTTATTTCAAAAATTACGACATTATTTCACAATTTTATTTAATTAGCATTTAAATTAAATATGTAGGGGGTTCCAAAGATTGGTGCAACAACATTACCCACATCTCAATGATGCCGAACAAGAACAATATCAAAAAGAGCAATTTAGAGATTGGTTTGAGATAAGGGTATGTGTTATTAATTTTTGCTTCCTATTATGCATTATTAATTTTGCTTGCTATTATGCATTTTTAATATATTTTTAGGTACAAAATGATGAGGAGCTCAAGAATAAATTTATAGACCTTGTTAGTTATGAATAACCAGTTAAACAACACAGAGGGGGGGGTGAATGTGTTTTGTTGTTCTTCAAAGTGTTGAAGTAACTTTATCAAACTTCAATTTACTTATGTTGTTCACAACTTATCAAATGTGTGTGGTTGTTTAGATTGCGGAAGTAAATAAACAAGAACACACAAATTACTGGGAAATTAACTTTTGATTAATTTCGAAGTGTTGCTACAACCCGGGTTCGTAAGAAAATACAAACTCAGCTTCTTAATTGAAAGTTCTACAAACTGCCTAAGTGAAGGACTTGGTATACTTATAGATTGTATCCAAGTTGCCTTGTACAATATGATGTCATACTAGTAACTAGCACTCGAGTTATGAGTTACCACTTGCTAGTAAAGGAAAACGGCAACTTGATGTTCTTTTAACTTTAGTACATTAGTCTTCACTTATGCAGTTTCTCTGGGATACTCCCCAAAGCTTTGTGTGCTGTTGTAGGCTTTTCCATGTACACACTTGAGTAATTGGAACAACTACACAAGGTGTCAGGTTTCTTGTCTGTCAAATAAGTCTTCCAACTTGATCTTTAGTTAGCTCAGAAATATCTTCAGTATCCATTCGATTAGTCTGTAAATATCTTAATACTGTTTGATCAATTCGATAAGTGACTTATCGAATAACTGTATGCAGACTTCTCGAATTGGCTTCTGTGGACTTGTCGAATAGTTCATTCCTTGAGACTTCTCGAATAGTTATTTAAGAGAGACTTCTCGAATAGAACTTCTCGAACAGCTACTTCTCGAATGATCTACTTCTCGAATGTGACTTCTCGAGTTGATGACTTCTCGAATAGCACTTCTCGAATAGACAGTTCTCGAATGAGACATTTCTCGAATGAGACACTTCTCGAATAGCTTTAACTCCAGGACTTCTCGAATAGCAATCTTTAGACTTGTCGAATCAGAGTAGTTCTCGAACAAGCTATTTGCTACTTCTCGAATCCATACTTTAGATACTTCTCGAATGAGCTAGTTGTCGAATAGTACAGTTGGACTTCTCGAATCAGGACTTAGAGATTCTCCCATACTTCTGTAATTTCTTTATTGTTGTCTTCCATGTTCTAGGGCATGATCAATATAGATCTTCTTCCAGATATTCAGACAAACATTTACAAGTAATGTAAATTACAAAAGAAGTCCTAATCTAAGATGACTTGTTCAAAGACAAGGTTCCTCCAGTTAAGGAGTCATATAGATAAATCAAATAGATTTATCATTAGGCTTGTTATACTGTTTATTCAGACATTTCCTTATGGCTAACAATCTCCCCCAAATTGTGAGTAAGATCCTTAGTCATAATTTCATGTCTGATAACAAGCCTAACCACAATTAAAAATCTAATGATATAGCCATTTAAAACTTAATTGCAGAATTAACTTGTCATTTATATAAACAGATATGAACAAGTTTTTGTACAATGGAAAGAAATTGACAATACAGATAGAAGAGTTTAAGATGTGTACATTCATTTATCTGAGTCTGGCTGGCTTGCTCTTCTTTCTTTTAGATTGGCTATACAGTCATTTCTGATTTGCATTTCTTCAATCAAAGGGGAACCTTTTAGTTCTTCAATGACTTTTGCTATAGTATCTTCAGAGTAGAATTCATACATTCCAATCATCACTGATACTATGACTCCATCTTTAATGAATTCAATTTTAGGAACATGTCCCTCTTTGATTCTTGACTTGCCTTGAGCTCTCCATTGCTCAGCCAGTTTTTCAATTTCTTTTTCTTCTTTCTGTCTTCTTTCATAAGCTTCAGCTCTTTCCCTTTTCTCCTTTTCTTTGACTTCCAGTCTTCTAACAATCTCTGTGGCTATTCCTTGTCTCCAAGCTTTTCCAATCAGATAGGAATTGCTTATAAGACTGGATATTCTTTTAAGTTCATATTTGCTGAGCTTTTCCATTTCTTTTACTTCCATTGTTCCATCTCCCCTGTAGACCTCTAGCATACTTCCCTTTATTTCAACCCTTTGTATCATTGAAGCTTTTCTCTCTTTTAAACTTCTAGCATCCACCTTCATATCAAGAGGTTCAATGTCTAAACCTATCTTCACAGAAGTGAGAGGTAGTTTAGTTTTTCTTTTATGACTTGGAACACTCTTGAATCTTATGGTCTTTAGAAAGCTTTGTTGTACTTCAACAATGGGCTTGAGGTCTCTAGGATCAAACTGAATCTTTCTCCTTATCACTCCAGTTGCAGTATTCTTTACCAAGTACCTAGTAGGGATAACTAGAGCTTTAGATGTTTGAGTTGGTATTTGTGTTGATTCAACAGATTCAGTTGCCAAAGTAATTGATTTTGTTGGATCATTATTAATAGTATCCACCCTAAGCTCTTGGCTTTGTGTAGTGGTGAGAGTACTATCAACAATGTCCATGGCTTCCTGCTGTACAACACTTGCAACTATCACTTTCTCTCCTCCTTTGTCATCATCCTTCTTCTCTCCACCCTTATGACTACCTCTCTTCTTTTTACCATCCTTTTGACTCCCTGTTTCACCATCCTTATTACTCCCTTTACTTCCACCCTTATTGCTACCTTGAGGTTCTCCTACCTTATCACTCCCTCTTTCAGCTTTCTTAGCTTTAGCTCTTTTTACTCTATCAATCAGCTTGTCATCATCATTGAACTCATCATCTTTATCCTTATCATCATCTTTCTTTTTATCCTCAGCTTTTTCAACTTGTGGCACTACCTTTTTCTTGAGGAACTCTTGAAGTTTTGAAATGGCATTTCTTTCATCTCCATTCCTAACACCTTTCTTATTTATCAATGAATTCAAGACAAATTCAATGATATCTCTCTTTTCAGGTATGAGATGAATAGGAATCAGTAGTTGACCAATTTCACCTCCATTGTTCTTGCTATAGATAATTGTTGAAGGATTAGTGCACACATGAGGTAACTTCTCTTCAAGAGTTGATTTGAGCTGTAGTTCCAGAGCTTGATTTTGTATACCATCTTTGTTGATCTTTTTCATCAAAGTGCTGATTTCAATGTAGTTTAAGCTTTTCAGTACTTCTAGAGTAAGATGCCATAGTCATTTGTCTTTTGTGACTAAGACAACACTTTTCTGAAATGACTCATTTAGTCTCACTGTTATGAAATCAACTTCATCTTTTAAAAGATTGGTATACTTAACCATATGACCATCAGCATTAGTCAATTTAGCTTCCAGAAATTGTAGAAAGACATTTCCATGATAGATCTTTGATTTGGCTAAGTCTTCTATTTTTCCCACTGTCACCCTGTCTTGCACCTTAGGAAAATCTAATGACTCATGACCACTACTTCCCACAGTTGGCATTGTGCCTGGAAATACTGTAACGGTTGATTCAGATAGAATTTTCCCACTTGCATCTCTTTCAATAATAGGTGCCATCTTGATGGGTTGAAGCTCTGTATAGACACCACCACTTACAGTAGATGGTGGAGTCCTCCTTGGCCTTAAGTTCATTGATGATGTGGATTGTTCTTGATGATCTTGACTTTGACTTGAACTTTTAATTACCTCACTAGCCTTCCCTTTCCTTGTCCTTGCAGAATCCTTTTTATTCTCCCCCTTAGGCTTGGAATCAGACATAGTGGGTTTTGATGATTGGAGTTGAGCTTTAGCATCCTTAGGCAATATTTGACCACCTCCTATTGCCTTCAGCTGTGTTTGGATCTCAAGTAGAGCATTTGCAAACATATCAGTGAAATTGTCCATTTTCTGATTTTGCTCTTGAGCATTTTTCACCAATAAGTTGGTTGTTTCTTTGACATCATTCAGATCTTTTCTCAAATTTGTAGCATCTTCAGTGATTCTGAATGTGGCTCTAGCTTGTTGTTGGAGGTTGTCATACATGTGCTGAGGCATCTTCCTTATAGGTACTTCACTTGGAATTTTATCACCATAAGTGTTCTTGAAAAGCACCGTGATCATTGGGAGAACTTCTTTGTTGAATTCAAGCAAGCTGTTTACACTAGCCTTTAATTCATTGTTCTGTCTTTTAGCAAACAATGCCTCAGCCATGAGATTTGCATAATTACCATTTAGTCTTTCATACTCTGCTATTTCCTGAGAAGCAATTGGAATTTTCTTCTCAATTCTGCTTAATGCATCCCTTACATCTCCTCTTACAGTAGCAGAAAGACCAGACACCTCATTTTTGAACCCCATGCCAACTTGATGTGTATGCTTCAGATAATTTTTGTGCATCTCACAGATTGAATTATACATCTCATTGACATTGGGTTGAGACTTCTTTAAATTGATGGTTGTCAGGTAATCTTGTCTAAGGTTGTGTAATGCATCCTCCAAGGTGACTGTAGAAAGACTAGTCAACCATGCATCATCACTATCACCAAAGACTGTATCTTCAACAATCTTCTCTCTCTGTCTTTGAACATCTTCAGAGTGAGCTAGGAAAATGGCCTGATAATCATCATTTGGCATATCCCCAGTGAGAAGTTGCTGAGCTATTGAGTGTAACCCATCCAGTTGCTCATTGTACATATTCATGATTTTGTCCTCAATTGAAGGAGCATCTGATGGTCCTGCACTAGAATGCAGGCAGTCTTGTATGGAGTGATCTTTTCGTACCGTTTTTGGTACCTGAATTGGAATTTCAGTGCCAGATGTAGAGGCCCCTGTAGTAACAGGGTGTGAATCCTCCACATTGACATTGACCTGTGAAGGCCTTTGCATTTCCACAGGATCTTTGGTAATAACCAATGAATCCCCCATGTTTGTGTTGGTGTCATCAGGATGCACCTCAGCACGTGCTCCCTCACCAACTGATTGTGGATTCTGAGTGGTGATCACAGTGTCATGCACCATGTCACTTGAAATAAGGGGCTCAAAATCAGAAAATAATTGATCTTGATCAAATGTTTGAGAAGCATCTTGATGCATCTCTTGTGAAGAAATATTTGCATTAGGATCTATAAGAGAAGTGGCATCTAGATTTGATTTTGGCAACTCCCCCTGAGAAATAGGAGGAGTTTCAAATGAAGTTTGTGTGTGCTCCTCACTGTGCATTTGATCACCCTTATTACTTTCAAGTGTTGACTCTTTACAGGGTTCCATGGTGGGTTGGCCACTGATTTCAATGGTGACATTCTTTTGAGAGAATGCCCCAGATAATAAGTTTATCCCTTTTTGTACAACTGTATCCATTTGGGTGGATACAGAGGTGGCTATGGTTTTCTTCTTCTTTAGCCTCTTTAAGGGTGACTCAGGAATCTCACTCTCTACTTCTTTCAATGCAACCTCACTTAAAATATTTAAAGGGTTTGAGGCTGCCTTCCTTTTCTTCTTTTTACTAACCTCATCCTTTTGAGAGGATGAGGCAGTTGGCTCATTTGGTTGTGCAGAATCAAAAGGTTGTGAGCTTGGGTTGAGAGGCTGTGGTTGATCAAGTTGGTTACCCTCTTGTTTCAACCTCTCTTGCTCAGACAAAGAGTGATATGGGGGTTGATCAAGTGGATAGGTCACAAAGAGATCACTCATGAATTGAGTGACCACTAAGGGAACATCCACAAGATTCAATGTGTCTAATGAACCAAATAGAATTTTGGACATTACTTTCACATACCCTATTTGTGTAATATCTATGCTAGGTAGTGCAGTTAAAACATTGCATTTTAAATTTAAAACACACATAATAAACCTAGGCATAAATATATCCGAAGATCTTCGAACAGAAGACTTACCAAGTCTTTGAGCCAGTTCTTGGATAATCAGTTTTCCAATGTTGATTCTTTTATTATAAGCCAAGGAGTGTCCAATTTGTTGTACCATGCTGTGGAGATGATCAAAGCTAGATTTCCTGCATATGAACACCATTAACAAAGTACCAAATAAGAAGCTCCATTCCTTCCTTAGCTTATTCCTGTTTAATGACCCCAGGCTTATTGTATCAGAGTAATGAATAAATTCAAAGAACTCCATAAGCTCATTATCACTGACAAGGCTATCAAAGCTTTCTCCTTCAACTCCCTCAACTGTATTGCCTTCAATTCCCAGGGCTTTGTTGAAGTCATCAGCCGTGATTTCAATGTCTTGATTGCCAAACTTGCAGTTGATAACATATTGGGTGTCACCACTTTTATGAGCCACTTCTTCCACTATGGCTTTCCCCCAAAATTCCTTCAGTGCGTCCTTGTACAGAGTAGGGTTCGTAAACAGAGCTCCCTTGATATACGATTCAGCAATGAACTTGGTGAAGCATTTATACCCTGGCTTATCTTGAGAATCGCTGTTGATGGCAATGTAATTTGTAGATTCAACAAACTTCCATTCCTTTGGAGTAGAAGACGAGGGTTTAGATTTGGGTGCCATTGATTTTGAGTAAAAGAGAAGAACGGTTTAAGGGTTTGAGAGTGTTTGTGTTTTGAGAGAAATCGAATGCCTTTGTCGAATAGAATGAAATTAGGAGTTTAAAATGGTATTTATATGAAACCCAGACTTGTCGAATATGTGTGTATAGCTGTATCGATTGTGTTTTATTCGAGAAGTCTAAAGATACCCATTCGATAAGTATAGAATGCACTATTCGAGAAGTACAAACTACACTATTCGAGAACTCCACAAAGGCCTATTCGAGAACTCCCAGCTGAGAATACTCTATTAGAGAAGTCTCTAAGAGAATATTAAGGGTTTATCACTTATGATTTTAATTCCAAATTTTCAAACAAAAACTTGAAATTCTGAGTAAATTTAAAAATAAATAAATAAAATCTTTCCATTCGATAAGTCTCAAAAGCATTATTCGATAAGTGCATGGAGACCTATTCGATAAGTCTTAAATGGCTTATTCGAGAACTCTCTATTCGAGAAGTCTCAGCATAGCCACTCGAGAACTATCAAATGACTTATTCGAGAACTCTCAAATAGCCTATTCGAGAAGTCTTAAATGAGTCATTCGATAACTGAGAAAAGATTATATTTATTAATTTCTAAACCTCAGTTTTAAATCATGTGACTTCAATATAATAAATTTTTAATAACCTGAAATATTTATGAAATAAATATCCAAGAAATTAAAATTTATTCTCAAAATTTTATTGCTAAAATTTCAAGCTGCAGTCAATTTTAAATAAAAGATACCATGTTCAGTAATTTGTAAAATATTCAAGAATATTCCAAATTATTTCTAGTACTCAAATATTGGATTACTTGAGCATCTAAAAATAACATTACTGAAACAATTTGACAGAAAATTATTTTTCAAGAGAAATCATGATGAATTTAACATACCAATTTCACTAACAAGCCTAGTGAAGGTAGATTCCATCAGAGGTTTTGTAAAAATATCTGCTAATTATTTTTCTGTAGGGACATAATGCAATTCGATAGTTCCTTTTGTAGCATGTTCCCTAATGAAATGGTACCTGATATCAATGTGCTTTGTCATGGAGTGGTTGACTGGATTGGCCACAATGGAAATTGCACTTGTATTATCACACATTATTGGGATCCTTTCCAGAGTGAGTCCATAGTCCATCAATTGATTCCTTATCCATAACAACTGAGCACAGCAACTTCCAGCAGCAATATACTCTGCTTCAGCTGTAGAAGTTGACACTAATTGTTGCTTCTTGCTAAACCAAGAGACTAGTCTTTGACCTAAAAATTGACAGCTGCCTAAAGTGCTTTTTCTGTCAACCCTGCATCCTGCATAATCAGCATCTGTATAACCAACTAGATTAAATCCAGTGTCCTTTGGATACCATAGGCCAAGATTAGGAGTTCCCTTCAGATATCTGAAAATTCTCTTGATAGCCACCATGTGAGATTCCTTTGGATTGGCTTGAAACCTAGCACACAGACATGTTGCAAACATAATGTCTGGCCTACTTGCAGTGAAGTAAAGGAGTGAACCAACCATGCCTCTGTAGTATGATGTATCTACACTTTTGCCCTGTTTATCTTCAAAAAGCTTAGTGGCTGGAGACATAGGTGTTTTTGCTGGAGAGCAATCTTCTAAGTCAAATTTCTTTAATAAATCTCTAACATACTTTGTTTGACTTATAAAAGTGCCTTCCTTCCTTTGGCTAACTTGCAATCCTAAAAAGAATGTCAGCTCCCCCATCATGCTCATTTCATATTTACTTTGCATCAATTTGGAGAACCTTTGACATAGCTTTTCATTTGTAGACCCAAAAATGATATCATCCACATAGATTTGAACTAGGATGAGATCATTGTTGTGCATCTTGTAGAACAATGTCTTGTCAATGGTGCCTCTTGTAAATCCATTCTCTAAAAGAAATTGAGAGAGAGTTTCATACCATGCCCTAGGAGCTTGCTTTAGGCCATAGAGTGCCTTGAGCAATCTGTAAACAAAATTTGCAAACTGTGGATCTTCAAAACCTGGTGGTTATTGCACATAGACTTCTTCTTCAAGCTCTCCATTTAGAAATGCACTTTTGACATCCATTTGATACACCTTGAAATTCATGTGTGCAACAAATGCCAAAAAGATTCTAATGGCTTCTAGTCTAGCAACTGGTGCATAGGTCTCATCATAATCAATGCCTTCTAATTGTGAGTACCCTTTTGCAACCAGTCTTGCTTTGTTTCTTGTGACAACACCATTTTCATCCATTTTGTTTCTGTAAACCCACTTAGTGCCTATGATTGATCTATCTTTTGGTGCAGGCACTAGTTCCCAAACTTTGTTCCTTTCGAATTCATTTAATTCCTCTTGCATAGCAGTTATCCAATCAGGGTCCAACAATGCATCTTCAACTTTCTTTGGTTCCTCTTGAGAAAGAAAACAACTGTACAAACATTCATTGATAGTGGCACTTCTAGTCCTTACTCCTGTAGAAGGATTTCCAATAATTTGATCAGGAGTGTGACTTCTATTCCACTTTGTAGTATGCACATTGTTTCTTTGACTAGAGGTGGCTTCATTGTGTTGATCCTGATTTTCTCCCCCTGTGTTAGTGCTCACATTTCTAGAAGTAGAAGTTGTGTTTTGATTTGCACTAACCACAGTCTCAGTTTCTCTTTGAGTTAAGCTCTCACCATGGCCATCATGAGCTTCCTCTTCAATTGCATTATCTTCAGCAATTTCCAGATATCCCTGGTTCTCAAACCATAAGGGATCATTTGCATCTTCATCTTCATCTTCAAGTCCAGGGTAGCTTGAGTCATCAAAACTGACATCAATGCTTTCCATCACTTTTTGCTGTTCATTAACATAGACTCTAAAGGCCATCTTGTCTAATGAATATCCCAAGAAAATTCCATCAAAAGCTTTTGCATCAAATTTACCAACATATTCAGAGGTATCTTTGAGTACAAAGCATTTGCTTCCAAAAACATGTAGATGTTTCAATGTAGGCTTTTTATCTGTCATCAAGTTGTAAGGTGTCTTTCCACTGTCTTTGTTTACTAAAGCTCTATTTTGAGTATAACATGCAGTATTGATAGCTTCAGCCCAAAAACAGGTAGGCAGCTTAGCATCTAGGAGCATAGTTCTTGCAGCTTCAATTAGTGTTCTGTTCTTTCTTTCCACCACACCATTTTGTTGAGGTGTTCTTGGTGCAGAGAACTGATGAGTGATTCCAGTACTTTTTCAGAATTCTTCAAGAATGGCATTTTTGAATTCTGTACCATTATCACTCCTAATTGCAGCTACACTAACTCCTTTAGCTTCAGCTTCTTTGTTGACTTTCCTTATATGCTCAATGATTAGCTGAGGTGCCTCATCTTTGGTAGCAAGGAATTTTACCCAAGTATACCTAGTATAGTCATCAACCATTACCAGGGCATACCTCTTTCTTGAGATTGACATTTTGTTGACTGGTCCAAATAAGTCCATGTGGATCAGTTGTAGTGGCTTAGTGATGGAGGACATAGTTTTTGATTTATGACTAGTCCTTTTGAATTTTCCCTTTTGACATGCCTCACACACTCCTTCATGAATGAATTCATATGCAGGCATGCCTCTAACCAATTCTCTCTTGACTAGAGTATTGATTGACTTGAAGTTGAGATGAGACAACTTCTTGTGCCATAGAATGCACTCTTGGTTGCTTGCCTTAGAGTAAAAGCAACATTCTTTATCCTTGCTTGTTGAGTCAAAGTTGGCAACAAACAGGCTTCCTTTCCTAACTCCAATGAGAGCTAGGTCACCAGTCTTCTTAACAGTGATCAGGCAATAATCTTCATCAAACTCAACTTTGAAACCTCTGCCAGTGAATTGGCCAATGCTGAGAAGATTATGCTTGAGTCCCTTGACCAATGCTACATTTTCAATGATGACATTTCCAATTTTCAAATTGCCATATCCCAATGTTATACCAATGCTGTCATCTCCAAAGGTTACAGTTGGGCCAGCTCTTTCCTCAAATTGTGATAACAGGGCCTTATCACCAGTCATGTGTCCTGAACATCCACTATCCAGTATCCACACATCCTTGTCAATTTTACCTGTGCCCTGCATACAAAATAGGATTACTTTTTCTTTGGTACCCAAACAGAGTTGGGTCCTTTAGTTACCATAGAAGAAATATGGACAGTTTTATCATTTGGTGCCTTTGAGCTTGTCTCACCACCTTGTGAAGTCTTAGATATTTCAATCTTTGACTTAGGTGTATTTAGCAATTTTCTGACTTCAGGTTGCTTTGGAGACTCAAGGTTATCAGTGTGTGGTGTGACATTCATGCTTGCATTAATGAATTGTTTTCTTAAAGTAAAGCAATTATTCATTACATTCATATTGCATGGCATACAGTCAAACCTATCACATAAGCCATTAATTCTATCCTTGGCTGGCACACTACATGTAGCAGGCAAATTTACATTGGCATTTAATGTTT
Source organism: Saposhnikovia divaricata (assembly GCA_036435485.1). Lineage (NCBI taxonomy): Eukaryota > Viridiplantae > Streptophyta > Magnoliopsida > Apiales > Apiaceae > Saposhnikovia > Saposhnikovia divaricata. The sequence goes on along the minus strand of CM071599.1, from coordinate 109,598,078 downwards.
GCTTGCATGCATGTGTCAAATGATTTGAACTGGAACAAATTTCACATATTTTTCTGGAAGCATTAGGCACATAGGTATAATCATTACCCTTGGTGATGCCTAGTTTCCCATTCATGTTCTGTCTTTTCTTCTTGGTATCACAAGTTACATTATCAACAATTTTAACAGATGTAGGCATGTTATTGCATACATTCACAGAAGCATTTAAAGCAAGGCTCTCTTTAACAAATATTTGCTTATAAATCTTGCCATTGCCCTTGGCCTTAACCTTAGAGGAACTAGGCTTAGCAATTGTGTTCTGTTCCTTTGTCTTTACCTCATCCTCATCAACCATCATTTGTTTGATAAGAATTGAATCCTCATCAATGACTGGTGTGGGAGTTTGAAACAAGGGTTGTTTTGTATATTTGTGAGAAACCTTGCCAGTGGAAAATTTATGCATCTCCAATGCCAAATTCTACCAATTACCAGATTAAGATTTTAATCAACAAACACACCTGCATTCCAACTTTTGAGCAAAAGCAGATAAATTCCCATTGGCTTGCTGACTACTATGAAAAGGAGATCAGAATGAATCCCAGTTGGCCAATCAAAGCCTTCCAGATGAAAATTGTCAATGATTTAAAGTGCAATGTCAGCAAATATGCAGTTTATAGGGCAAAAGCTAGAGCATTGAAGAAAATAAATGGGTCACATGAAGAACAATATGCACTTCTCTGGAAATATGGTCATCAGTTGAAAAAAATCATGCCCGAGACAACTGTAAAGATTTTAACAGAAGATCCGGAAGCTGGTCATACTAGTGGTTTCGTACTCTCTTTTTTTGCCTCCTCATTTTATATATATTCTGGGTACTTATTTTATGTCGGTTTTGCCTCACTTTATTGTGCTTGTAGATATATAGTCATACACTAGAGCCATGTGTTGGGCCAGAATTTTGGGAGGATGCCCAAGAGCCAAGCCCATTGCCACCAAGTGTGAGAGTACAAGCTGGAAGACCCAAGAAAAAAAGGTACACCAAAAATGATGTTCCAAAAAATCCTACCAAACTGAGTAAACAAGGTACCATTGTACACTGCACTTACTGTAATGCTGCTGGTCATAACTGGAGGACCTTCTCATCTAGGGTAAGTAGCCTTGCTCTTAATTATAATCATGACCTTAATTTTGCTCTAAAATTTGCTTGTTTAATTGTAGAAAAAAGATGATGTAGACAAAGCATTAGCTGAAGGAGTGCATATAAGTGTGGGGAAGACAAAAGTGACATGTAAAAATTGTGGACATGCTGGTCACAATTCAAGGACTTGTAAGAATGAGGCAATTCAGAAAGTAGTAACAACTAATGAAGGGTCTTCCAAAAAAAAGCAACCAAAAAGAAATGCAAAAGGAAATGGTGATCCTTCAACTGTAAAAGAAAATGCTTAGATCGATACATGGAAAGGGAAGGAGGTTCATTCTCTTCGAAATCTAAATGCTTCAAAGAAACCAAAGAAGCAACAAATTGCTAAAAAAAAACTGGACAACCAGGTGGTGCAAAAAATACAAGCAGCAAAAATTAAACTGGAAACAAAGTTGTATTGAAACTAGACCAGATGTTTATTTATCATATGTGTGTTTTTAGCTTTTCAAATGTATGGATGTTCAACAAAGTTAACAGTTCGTTATGTTTTAAACGGAAGTTTTTCGGAGCCCTTAAAGTGCTATAAAAAGATACAATTAGCCATTTAAATGGTGAACATTTTGGTTCGGCCACCAAAGTGCAAAATGAAAATACTTTGGGTATGTTATCTGCTATTTAGTCATTAAACAATCACCTTAACGGGTGTTTAATCACCTTAACGGGCTTTATAATTCTGTCCAGGTTTATAAAATGTTTATTACATGTATTTTTTGTTGGGTAATTAATTCTAAAGTCCTTAAACTATTAGCGTTTTTTTATCTAGGTCCCTGAACAAAAGATTCCGTATTTCGGGTCCCTAAACTATTTCTTTTTCTGATTCAAGTCCCTCCGTCAAAAAGATTCTAACGGACGTTAGAATCTTGATGACGTGTCACTGACGTGAAAAACAAATTTCTGGTTTAAGTCCCTGAACTTTTCCATTTTCCGATTTAGGTCCTTAAACATTAAAATTCTAAATTTCAGGGACAAAAATAATTGAATATTTTTAAATTTTAAACATAAAAAATGAACATAAAATTTTTTATTTTTTAAAAATTTGGGAACGTCAATAAATTGGATATATCTTGACATCCGTATGGTTGGATCATCGAGAATTATTTTTTAAAAAATAGAAACAACAATCCGGGAAAGCATTAGTTACTAGTACTAGTCAATTTAGTTGTTCATTGCTAAGATCTCAAACCAAAATAATTTTTTCAGCCATTTAGTACTAGTTATAAATTAAACGTTCAATATCAAAATTGAACATAAAAATTAAACATAAAAACTGAACATAAATTCAACCATGTTTGGTCATTTCTATTTTTTTTAAAAATAATTCTCGACGATCCAACCGTACGGATATCAATATATATCTAATTTATTAACATTACCAAATTTTCACAAAATAAAAAATTTTATGTTCATTTTTTATGTATAAAATTTAAAAATATTCAATTATTTTTGTCCCTGAAATTTAGAATTTTAATGTTTAAGGACCTAAATCGGAAAATGGAAAAGTTCAGGGACTTAAACCAGAAATTTGTTTTTCACGTCAGTGACACGTCATCAGGATTCTAACGTCCGTTAGAGTCTTTTTGATGGAGGGACTTGAATTAGAAAAAGAAATAGTTTAAAGACCCGAAATACAGAATCTTTTGTTCAGGGACCAAGATAAAAAAACGCTAATAGTTTAAGGACTTTAGAATTAATTTACCCATTTTTTGTTTGAAAAAGATGAAAATTATATAAAAATCTCGCAAGTATAAATTGACCCTGATTCTCACTTTCCCCAAAATTGCTCATCAAAATCCAATCACGTTAATGGGTATAATTGATTAATTTATGTTCATCTAATTTTTCAATTAATCTTAGGTTTATCAAATTAGCTTTCGTCGATTGATGTCCATTTTGTATTGATGTTTGACAGTTATATACCTACATGACTTTTTTCTTAAAAAACAGGTACAGAATTATATGATAATTATAGAAATCATTACAAAAATTCTTAATTTTTTAAAATTATTTCTTAAAAAAATTATTTTTAAAAAATTATTTTTAAAAATACGATATATAACTTTTGTAACATCAATTGCAACTTTATTATATAAAAGGACAACACAGCCATAAGTTGCACGGTTATATAAGTTGCATATGAAATTACAAGTGAAAATATAAGTTGCATATGAAATTACAAGTGAAAATTGCATGAAGTTATATTTTAGGTTGTATATGTTAAAAATCGTATTTTTAAAAATAAAATTTTTAAAAATAGTATTTTTGTAATTATTTAAAATGATACTCCCTCTGTCCCCCCAGGTTCTTTACCTTGGGGGACGGGGACCCGACACGCACTTTAATGCTCTGTAAAAGTATAATTATATAAATATATTTTTAATTTTTTTTTATTTTGAATAAAAATTTAATGTTTAAATTTTTATACAGAAAAAGAAAATTTCGAAAAAATATTATAGAAGTATGTTTTATACGTACCTTAAAGTGCGTGCCGAGTATTGAAAAAAACCTTTAAAGAAATGAGAGGGACAGAGGGAGTAGTATTTATAAAAATATCCTAAATTATATGAGATTTTTGAATTTTTTAAACTAAAATGCTATTTTTACCAAAGGCCATCATAATTTAAAAAAAAATTATTTTTCAATTTTTATATGAAGCTGTTATTGAATTTAACAACAGATCACACCAAAATTATTATTAAATATTATCAAATATTTATAAATTTTTTAAGCAGTAATTATTTTTAATAATTATTTTTTCAATAATATAATAATTTTTATAACAATTTAAACAGAAGCTAATTTTTTTACGATTCTTTTTTTTTTAACAAAGACATTAATTCAATAATCAAAAGGCATACGGCATCTACACCAATGATCGAGTCGAACAAACAGTAAATTGTAATCGCCTATTCACATGAATAGACAGTTAAACGATATTTTGAAGATAAAATATATACAAATATAAGTACCCGATTCATGCATTCTCGTTGAATTACTGATACTCTCTTCATCATGCCCCGATGGAGCTATCGTTTGAGCTATCGACCAGAATTGCAGTTCCATACAAACTTTCATCACCAACTCAAGACCCCGCTCACAATTAAGAAGCGAAAAACAAACCCTGCTCACAATTAAGAAGCGAAAAATAAACTCTAACTAGGGAGAGAAAACACAAGATAGAAAAAACTTAGATCTAATAATCGAAACCACAAGATAAACGGTTAACCCTCGAATCCCAATCCGCTCCGCTTGAATCGAAGAAGAAAGCAAACCGAAAGCTCCGATGATGTAGATCTAGAAAAACAAACCAAATAAATCAAAATGATAGAAATTCTTCCCCAAAAAGAAAGATTATTGTAAAAAACAAATCAAGCAAAACAACTGAAAGGATTTGGGGCTTTCCACCGGATGAACCGGTAGAAGCCCCGTCAGCTATCGAGTTTAAGAGAGGTTAGAGAGAAAAGAGAGAGACGATTCTTATTTACAATTTTTAGAACACATTAATTAGTACATTAATTATGTAGCTGTGTGTTCTCTTGACTAGTATAAAGAAGCTCATTTTGAACTTCGCAATGCTTTGATTGAGCACCTCTGGGAAGAATACGGAAATTCAAACAATTAAGCCAAGTCTCATCTATATGTTAAAATCTGGATCGAGGATGCTTTTAATTTTTTTCATGTTGGATTAACTGTTAGGAATATGTAGTAATGATTTCTTTGCTCAATATAATTGATAGTAGCTTAATTTTGAATTATATGCTGGGCTGATACTGTATTTTCTGGTTTCAGAATTTGATTAGCTACGTATAGTTTCAACTTAACATTGTTAGTTTTTTCCCCTCCAAAGTTGTTACTTAGATAGACAAGCTAAAATATAATAGGTATTATCAATATAAAAAATGAAAAAATATAGAATATTCCATTTTATATGTAAAAGATTTTTTTTAGTGTCGATTATAGTGTCAATGGCTTGGAATAATTTCAAGAATTTGAAACTAAAAATAGTGTCAAAGATACACTATTTTAGTGTCATGGGTTGAAGATGGTCTTATGCGTAGAATTTTGTGATTTCTTTCTGGTTATTGTTTATATGTGGCGTTGTAGAGGATCACATGTATAGAATCTTTTTAAAGCACGAAGAGCAAGTCCAACAAATCCTTAAATATATAATATAATTTAGTGATTTAGGAGTACACTTTTATATATCAACTCCAATAATTATCCTTAAATTCAATCCTTAGCATTATTATAATAATAAAGAAAGAGAAAAGTTCTAGAAAAGAGGAAGGAAACATAAAAAAAGAGGAGGGAGAGTATTTTCTTATTAAGAAAATTAAAGTTAGAAACGACTAGATGTTTTTAAAAATGAGGAATGACTAGAGATCCTTAGTGTTTTAAGGACCACTAAGAATCTGTTGGAGCACCATTTTATGCTAAAATTCCTAAATTCTAAGTTAAGAACCTAAGTAGGAAGCTGTTGGACTTGCTTTAATAGTTATACGTACTTCAGATGTAAGGCAAATTGAATCATTTAGGGCTTCAGATTAGGCCTGTCAGTGGAGCGGAGATCTGGTCCCATCCGATCCGAGCCTTATAAATGGATATGGATCTGGTAAAAAATAATCCGATTCGAAATTTAATCCGATAAGAAAAATCTGATAATAAATGGAGCGGATATGGATTTAGGGCGATCCGATCCGTTAATAATCCGATCTGAAAAATAAATAAATATATTATATTTTTAATATAATTATTAGTATTTATTATGTAATTTAAAAAATATTCTAGTTATAATTTATAATAAACTTTACTGTTAGTTCTGACTATAGTCAAAGTCTTACCTCTCAGACTTAAAGAAATATTTTAAGAAATTTATGTCCATTGTTTCATCCTTATTCTTCCTAAGTGCTCGAATTATGGTCTTATTATATGTCTATGAAGCATTATTCTTTTTTATTAATTATTATTCTAAGATAAATTTAAATTATATTATTGAACTTTTAATGTTTTGTTAAAATTTGTATTTCAAACTTTAAATATTTTTTATTCAATTATTTGTTTTCTATTTTAAGATATAAAACTAGCGTAAAAGCCCGTGCAAGGCACGGGTATCGAATTAATTTTTCCATTTAAAACTATATATGTATTGAAATAATTTTGAAATAAATAATAAAATTGTGATTTATCTCATATTCCTATAATTATTTTGTAATATTTTTATTTCAATCTCTCGAACCAAATATTTTATAATTTGATTAAATTTCATAAAAATCTGATAAATATATGCATGATAATAATCATATGAATGCTTATGATTACTAAATTATTAATTTAGTTTACAATTGCATGAAATTAACTTTGACAAATTAAATAGATAAGTATAATATAAATTGTTATGCCGAATACACAATTCAATAATAGAACGTATGAGAGATTAACAATAAGAACACTGTTTATGAACGAATATATCCTTATATTATAAACTTATCTTTCAATTGATGTAAGATATCAATGAGAGCTGCTAGGTTACACGAAAGTATTAAGTTTGCATGAACGCATCCCTTCTAGGGTTAACCTATCTGTGTTTATATAGTACACAGTTACATTCTCAAATCAGAATTGATTCCTATAAGTTAGCTATTACAATCACAATCAATATCTGATTTGTTTCTGTCTTCTGTTCTGTTTCCTTCTCAAACAATGTTTCCTTTGTAAGCTTTAATCCTCCCTTAGTCGTATTTAAGCTTCATTCAGTAAACGCTGTTTGCTTCCAGTAAACTATGATTTGCACTCTTCGAGTAAACTCTGATCAGTCCTTTGGTAAACTCTGACTTGTCCTGTTTCACTTAAAAACTGAAACACATTATCAGCAATTATATTTAACAATCTCCCTCAACTTGTGCATACTATCAGTGTGTACAAGTTCACAGTTATATAATTGATGATGTCAAAAACATAAGTCAAAAGCAGAGTTTATTTAACAAATATGATCAGATAAATATCAGAGCTTATCAGAACAGAATGTACCAATTACTTACAGACTTTTAAACCTATTCAATAGCTACAACATCTGGTGTAGTTTTCAGGTAGTCTATCAGTAACTGTCTTTCAGCAGCCTCAAGCTCAGCAATCATCTCTTGCCTTATTTTCTTTAATTCTGGATCAAACTCTCCAGTTTGGTAGATTGCAGCTCTGAGGTCGTTTATTTTGTTCTTCTTCATGTCATCTCCTAACTTGATATAACAGATTTTCTCAGCATCAGAATTAAATTCCAAAAACTTTATACCAAGTAGTCCTTCAATCAACTTAGTACTATTCTATTGCATCTCAACTAGCTTCCCTTCATGATTTATATACTTAGGCACATAGGGATCAGTAGTCTTGAATTTGAGAATTCTTTTTGACTTCAGTACCAAACTTTCCAATTCTCTGGCAGCTTTAGTCATCCTCTGATTCTTTACTTTAAACAAGTACAATACATGCTCCAGTTCTTCCCAAGTTTTCAGCTTCACATCATCTTTTATTACTTTGTATACCCTTCCATCAGTCATGAAATACAACAACACATCCTTCTTCAGAAATTTATGATATACTAACTGTACAGACTCCAATCTGTCCAGTTGCTCTTGAATATTTCCTTTACCAGCTATCATCAGAGAGTGTGGTTGATTAGGATTGGTATTTATTGTCCTTTCGCGTTCTGAACCTAGACCGGATCCATCTCTAGATTCTTTTCCCACCATAGTTCCAGTTAATAAATTAGCACTAGACATTTGAGGTTGAGTGCTAGGACCATTTGATCTTGTGAACTTATTCCTTAGTTCTTCAGATTTTAAAGGTTGTTGTGGTGGAATTGAAGTAGAAACTTGTACAATATGAGCATTGTCAGAGATTGTACCTTGACTTTTTGTCTGATCTCCAACTTGAGCAATGTCAGTGGTTGGCTTCATTCCAATATTAACATGAGCAATGTCAGAGGTTAATTCAATAGGCTTCTTCTTCTCAGAAAGATCTTCAATAACAATTCCTTTTCCCTTTCTAGAAGCTTCAGTAGAATCTTTCTTTTCATCATGTAAACTCTGTCTTGTGTTTACAGGTTCTCTTATCTCAATTCCTTTTGCAGGAGGCTTCTTTGTCTTTGATTTAGTAGGTGGCTTCTTTGCTTCTTGCTTTTGATGTTTCTTTTTCAGCTCCTGCTCTTCAGCAATAACATCATCTAATACAGCTTCAGGATTTTCTTGCTGAAACAATTTCCTTGCAACCTCCTCATCATTCTCAGGAACACCATCAGTTACTAATACACCATCAGTGGTTACATCAGTTATAGAGATCATTGCATTCTTTCCAAGAATAGCATCCTTTCCACTACCAGAACATTCAAATCTTTGAGGTGTACTCCTTTGAGGATGTGGAATGCTTTTGACTTGATTATCCTTCTCCCCCTTTTTGACAGCATCGGGGATGAGAATAGAAGTAAGCAATTCCAAAGAGTGAGAAATAGCATCCAATTTGCCAGACATTTCAGTCTGATGGTCTTCTACTGTATTGAGTCTTTTTTCAAAATCAGAGTGAAAGTTCATAAGCCTCATTATTTTCTTTTCCCTGACTTCCAGAGCAGTCTCTCTCAGATAAATTTCATTTCTGAGATGCGTTACTTCCTTAGATTGCTCATCAAACCGAACATTGAGATGTTTAATCTGAACAACAGTAGCTTGTAGATGAGTAAGCAATTCAGGAGTAGTGATTGATGTAGCAGAATTACTTAGATGTTCAGCAGCTCTTTCAGCAGAGAAAACTTCATTCATCCAGCGTTTAGCAAGCGGAGTGACATGACAAACCTCCCTCTTATCCATTGGTCTAGAGACAAAACCTCCTCCCTTAATTATATGAATTGCAGAAATGACAGGTTGGTCATGAGTTGAATGAACAGAATCAGCAGAGGTTGAGGACTCAGAATCAGATTTAACAACTCTATCACCCTTATCAGAATTTGCAGAAGTTGCAGTATGAGGTTCACCATCGACAAGCACCATCTCCAAACAAGTATTAGGAACTTGTGGAGCTTCAATATCAGCCTGAAGAACATGATCTGCTACAGGAATCTCAGAGTTTATAGAAATCAGAGTTTCAGAGGCTACAACATCTTCAACTGTAAAGTCATGAATAATTCTTTCACCAGAAAATTGCTTTTTCAACCTCCTCCTTTTCTTTTAAGATTCAGGCTGTTCTTTTTCAACTGTAGGAACAGTTGCTTCATTAGCTTCTTCATCAGAGATTGAAGGTGGAATTACAGTTCTTTGTTTGACTCTCTTAGGCTGTGGTGATTCAGAAACTTTAGGAGCCTTTGGAGAAGACAAACTATGTTTCTTTCGTAGAACAGCTGAAATAGGTTGATCATCATCAGAGTCTGATGACTCCTGTAATAACCCCAAATTTTGGACCTAATTTAAAATTTTTATGAATGGTGGATTTTGAATTGGAAAAAGATTTTCAAACCACACTATATACAAGTATATGTTTGAGACTTCTGAGGATATATTAGTGATCCTGAAGGAAAATAAGTGAATGCAAAGTTCGTCAGAATCGACTTTCGAGGACTTCCGTTTTTCCCTGAAAAACCCACTAGAAGCTCAATAAGATTATTATAATATATTTAATTATGGGATTATGATAACAAGGTGCATAAGATCACAAGTATGTAGGAGAAATATTATGATCACAATAAATGTTACAGAGAAAGTTAGAAACATTGCTTTGACAGAGGTATTGCAGCATCGCTAGAATTATCAGAGAAAATGATCAATAATCGAACCGGGGATTTAATTACCCATTACAAATCAGCTATAAAAGATCAAGGAGAGTATTATTAATTGTCTTGGCTAAGTGACATCATGCCATGTGCTTAATACTTGGCCATAAGCAAGCCAACAACCCCATGACAATGCTAATTAGTAGAATTTGTGGACAAAACAATTACACACCATTTTATTACCCAAAATCATTTCTAACACCACTCAAAGACCAGCCATAGCAAGTGAACACATCACCACTCTTGTAAAAGCTAGCAAACACACAAAAATATCACAAACTCTCTCCATTTCTCTTTTCTCTTCAACCTGCCCAGCATGAGCAACCCTCAATGAAAACTTCATATCTCCACTTCTACTCATCAATAAATCACCAAATTTTAACCATAGCTTCTTCATTCAATTGGAAACATGCATGTAAAATTTCATGGCCATCAGAGGTGTGTAGACCAGTCAAAATACTTCCCCAAGTTGGAGATCAGAAACTGACCAAGGTCCTGGCAGTTTCAACCACTCAACTTAGAGAGCCAAGAAGTAGAGATTCAAGCATCCCCTGATGATGATCTAGGACTCAAAAGAAAGCCCTTGGAGAGTAGAAGGTCAAGTAAAATATTGAGAACCAATCTCTAAGTTTTCTATTTGATATGGATTTTTCAAGTTGATGAACTCAATCTGTCTAGTTTCTGACCAGCGGGAAGGTGGAGCTCAAAACCCTAGCTAGGAAGCTCCAAGTGTGTTGATCTATAGCTCAAAAGAAAGATTATGAAGAGTAGATGATGTGGTAAAAATTTCAGAACCAGACCCTTAAATTTCGATTTATTATGAATTTTGCAATATGATGACTTCAAGTGGTTTTATTGTTTTGATCTTAAGGATTTAGCATTTTAAGGACCATCCAAGCAAAGCCTAGCCATGGTTAGAGTTATGCAAGCCTAAGGAAGGTATAAACAACCTCTGACCTCTTTGTCCAAGTTCATGCCATGAGTTATTAGCTTTGGTTATAAGTGATTTTGATGTATAAACATGTGTTAGTGGTGGTTAGTGCTTTAAAAGCATGCTTAGTGTAAATATTGGTAAATGGTTGATATGAATGAGTAGTTTTGATGAGCTTGGCATGTGAAGCCAGTGGTTAAAGTGTGTTGTTGATGACTTGGTTGATTGGTTGAGCATTGGTTGGTATTTTGAAGTAGATATAAAAATGGAAACGTTGATTTTTAAGCCGTTATGATGCCCGATTTTCGCGAATCCTAAATAAACCTAAGGTCCCTGACCCCTTAAACTTAAAATTGGCTTCACCACTGCCTAGGTAATGAAAGGTTATTGTTTGTAGTTTGTGTGAGTTCAAGAATCACGTTGGTTGGAGTTATGGTTAAGAAGTTATGGTCATTTTAGTAAAGGCATTCAATTTCTAGAACAAGGTTGCACTAGCTCGGTTCCCCGGGGCAAAAGCCTAAGCTAACAGAGGAATACAATTATGAGATTTGTACACACTGATCTATTAAGGTCAGAGAAGGCTCCTGAAAAATTTTGAAGTCAGTTGAGCATTTTTCAATTTTATAAAAATTCGGGACCTAGAGGTAAAAACAAGAGACCACTGAAAACACTAACTTAGAACGCGACTTTGAAACGAAACCAAGAAACCATAGTATGGACTTAAAATATGGTGAACCCTTATAAGGCACATTGAAAAGGGTAAGTTACACTTAGTAGTTGACTTCGAATGGTCATTTTGATTGGTCAAGTGGTTAAGTGAATGGTTAAATTGAAATGGATACGAAACTGATTTTAGTATTCTTTGATTTTAGATCGTCGAAGGAACTTCGAGGCAAGAGCGAGAAAACATGGTATAAACTTCAACCTTGTAGATATAGATAGTTAAGTTTGACTTATAAGTTGACTTTGAGTAGTAGTTTATAAGAGCTCAAGTTTCATTAAAAGACTTATGATTAGAATTGATCGGTGTGGAACTTATTTAGTGTATAATCTTTGGTTATAGATTCGAGGGAACACTCTGAGCGTATCCACACCCCTGAAAGCCAAGGCAAGTTTTCAAATCCTACTTTTTAAACTGTTGTTGTGATGATAGAGTATTATAAATGTATGCATGCTTAGTATAAAATGCGTGCCATGTTTTAAACTGTTTTGAACGATAAATTACTTTAACTCAGGGATTGAGATCCCCTTTTTACCAAGTATACATATGTGATTGTTTAAAGTACTTAGTTGGTTAAATGGGTTGTATACTATGATTACATAGATACAAGCCCTGATTTGAAATTACTCTCAGAGGAGAGAATACTTTTCAACTCTAAATTGAGCCGGAGTTCGAATTATTTTCGTATAACCGCGAAGGTTTTCGAAAGAAATTATCGTATTATATCCCAATTATTACAATAAGTGTATTATGATGGGATCTATAATTATTATTGAAACTTCTGTAGTTTATTAAATAATAAATATTTATTTTAATTTTTATTAATTACTTTAAATGTTTTTAAAAGTTCAGAGCCCTGATTAAGTGATAAGGGACTTAAGAATTTCTCAAAAGGTTTTAGGGCCTTCGGAGAACTTTTTTTATATTATTTAGGGTACCCAAATAAATTATTAAATAATTTTTAAAACATTGCGAACTTATCAAAACTCGGGAACCCAGACTTTAAAATATACTTAGGCCCTATTCGCTCAGAAAGATGAAGCAAGACTTCATCAAGCCGTGATTTCAATATCTTGATTGCCAAACTTGCAGTTGATAACATAAAGGGTGTCACCACTTTCATGAGCCAATTCTTCCACTATGGCTTTCCCCCAAAATTCTTTCAGTGCGTCTTTGTACAGAGTAGGGTTCGTGAAAAGAGCTCCCTTGATGTACGATTCAGCAATAAACTTGGTGAAGCACTTATAACCCGGCTTAGCTTGAGAATCACTGTTGATGGCAATGTAATTCGTAGATTCAACAAACTTCCATTCCTTTGGAGTGGATGAAGAGGGTTTAGATTTGGGTGCCATTGATTTTGAGTAAAAGAGAAGAACGGTTTAAGGGTTTGAGAGTGTTTGTGTTTTTGAGAGTAATCGAATGCCTTTGTCGAATAGAATGAAATTAGGAGTTTAAAATGGTATTTATATGAAACCCAGACTTGTCGAATATGTGTGTATAGCTGTATCGATAGTGTTTTATTCGAGAAGTCTAAAGATACCCATTCGATAAGTATAGAATGCACTATTCGAGTAGTACAAACTATACTATTCGAGAACTCCACAAAGGCCTATTCGAGAACTCTTAGCTGAGAATACTCTATTAGAGAAGTCTCTAAAAGAATATTAAGGGTTTATCACTTATGATTTTAATTCCAAATTTTCAAACAAAAACTTGAAATTCTGAGTAAATTTAAAAATAAATAAATAAAGTCTTTCCATTCGATAAGTCTCAAAAGCATTATTCGATAAGTGCATGGAGACCTATTCGATAAGTCTTAAATGGCCTATTCGAGAAGACTCAGCATAGCCATTCGAGAACTATCAAATGACTTATTCGAGAACTCTCAAATAGCCTATTCGAGAAGTCTTAAATGAGTCATTCGATAACTGAGAAAAGATTATATTTATTAATTTCTAAACCTCAGTTTTAAATCATGTGACTTCAATATAATAAATTGTTAATAACCTGAAATATTTATTAAATAAATATCCAAGAAATTAAAATTTATTCTCAAAATTTTATTGCTAAAATTTCAAGCTGCAGTTAATTTAAATAAAAGATACCATGTTCAGTAATTTGTAAAATATTCAAGAATATTCCAAATTATTTCTAGTACTCAAATATTGGATTACTTGAGCAACTAAAAATAACATTACTGAAACAATTTAACAGATAATTATTTTTCAAGAGAAATCATGATGAATTTAACATACCAATTTCACTAACAAGCCTAGTGAAGGTAGATTCCATCAGAGGTTTTGTAAAAATATCTGCTAATTGTTTTTCTGTAGGGACATAATGCAATTCAATAGTTCCTTTTGTAGCATGTTCCCTAATGAAATGGTACCTGATATCAATGTGCTTTGTCATGGAGTGGTTGACTGGATTGGCCATAATGGAAATTGCACTTGTATTATCACACATAATTGGGATCCTTTCCAGAGTGAGTCCATAGTCCATCAATTGATTCCTTATCCATAGCAACTGAGCACAGCAACTTCCAGCAGCAATATACTCTGCTTCAGCTGTAGAAGTTGACACTGATTGTTGCTTCTTGCTAAACCAAGAGACTAGTCTTTGACCTAAAAATTGACAGCTGCCTGAAGTGCTTTTTCTGTCAACCCTGCATCGTGCATAATCAGCATCTGTATAACCAACTAGATTAAATCCAGTGTCCTTTGGATACCATAGGCCAAGATTATGAGTTCCCTTCAGATATCTGAAAATTCTCTTGATAGCCACCATGTGAGATTCTTTTGGATTGGCTTGAAACCTAGCACACAGACATGTTGCAAACATAATGTCTTGCCTACTTGCAGTCAAGTAAAGGAGTGAACCAACCATGCCTCTGTAGTATGAAGTATCTACACTTGTGCCATGTTTATCTTCAAAAAGCTTAGTGGCTGGAGACATAGGTGTTTTTGCTGGAGAGCAATCTTCCAAGTCAAATTTCTTTAATAAATCTCTAACATATTTTGTTTGACTTATAAAAGTGCCATCCTTCCTTTGGCTAACTTGCAAACCTAAAAAGAATGTCAGCTCCCCCATCATGCTCATTTCATATTTACTTTGTATCAATTTGGAGAACCTTTGACATAGCTTTTCATTTGTAGACCCAAAAATGATATCATCCACATAGATTTGAACTAGGATGAGATCATTGTTGTGCATCTTGTAGAACAATGTCTTGTCAATGGTGCCTCTTGTAAATCCATTCTCTAAAAGAAATTGAGAGAGAGTTTCATACCATGCCCTAGGAGCTTGCTTTAGGCCATAGAGTGCCTTGAGCAATCTGTAAACAAAATTAGCAAACTGTGGATCTTCAAAACCTGGTGGTTGTTGCACATAGACTTCTTCTTCAAGCTCTCCATTTAGAAATGCACTTTTGACATCCATTTGATACACCTTGAAATTCATGTGTGCAGCAAATGCCAAAAAGATTCTAATGGCTTCTAGTCTAGCAACTGGTGCATAAGTCTCATCATAATCAATGCCTTCTTCTTGTGAGTACCCTTTTGCAACCAGTCTTGCTTTGTTTCTTGTGACAACACCATTTTCATCCATTTTGTTTCTGTAAACCCACTTAGTACCAATGATTGATCTATCTTTTGGTGCAGGCACTAGTTCCCAAACTTTGTTCCTTTCAAATTCATTTAATTCCTCTTGCATAGCAGTAATCCAATAAGGGTCCAACAATGCATCTTCAATTTCCTTTGGCTCCTCTTTGTTAGGTTAAGGGACTTACACAATCCGAGATTCACAATCACCAAAACAGAGCACACACATAACCAATCGATAAGTTGACAAGATCTACCAAAGCACAAAATAAGAACACACAAATACTTGACGTGGAAACACCACGTCCCAAACTTGTATTATTAATCTTAACAATATCAATAATACATCAAGACAATAACACCTTAACGGTGTCCCAACCTGATACTTGAGCCAACAAGGCTCAAGCACCTCCCAAACAATACTTAAGACTACATCTCTTATTCTTTCACCTCCCCAAACAAATACAATATGACTATGTATATATAGCCATCACAAACTTAGTCACCAAGATATCCTTTTCATACTTGGTTTCCAATTACAATCCTTATCATACTTGGTATCTAAATATACCATCTATAATAATTATCTAAACATATAATTATTACCCAATCCATATATGTTTTGGATCACCAAAACCCATACCATATTGGGTTGAAACCCAACAATCCTCCCCTTCAACCCAATACCCATATTGGATTGAAAGTACCCATCAAGCCATTGACATCCAATCGCCAATGCCTCCCCTCGAACAAGAACCTCCTCTTGTTCTTCCAATCATTGAGTGTCGCTAAAACCCGTATAGTGACAATCCAAACCAAACCATCGTTCTTCATTATAACGATGTATCCGATCTACAAAATCACGTGCATCAACCACCACGAGTGCTCTTCCACATGTTGAGTCACCCGATTCTTGCTTTCACAATCCTTCGGTCTCCTGAAGAAAATCCGTAGTATCATCCAAACAGTTCACCTGGTTGATCAAGCCATTGAAACAATTGCGATGACCTCTTCCATCTTCTTCCATCTTCTTCCATCTCGAGTCCGCACAGGATTGATCCACGGTGCAAGGCCAACCGAATAATCCATACCGCACGTAACTTTGTCTCTACCCGCTTTAGTAACAATCTCCTTGTCAACAAATCCTTCATTGTACTCTGTCATACCAATTGAACCTCAAACTTTCCCTCAACCTCATCCATCACGAACCCGAACCTTGGCTCTGATACCACTTGTTAGGTTAAGGGACTTACACAATCCGAGATTCACAATCACCAAAACAGAGCACACACATAACCAATCGATAAGTTGACAAGATCTACCAAAGCACAAAATAAGAACACACAAATACTTGACGTGGAAACACCACGTCCCAAACTTGTATTATTAATCTTAACAATATCAATAATACATCAAGACAATAACACCTTAACGGTGTCCCAACCTGATACTTGAGCCAACAAGGCTCAAGCACCTCCCAAACAATACTTAAGACTACATCTCTTATTCTTTCACCTCCCCAAACAAATACAATATGACTATGTATATATAGCCATCACAAACTTAGTCACCAAGATATCCTTTTCATACTTGGTTTCCAATTACAATCCTTATCATACTTGGTATCTAAATATACCATCTATAATAATTATCTAAACATATAATTATTACCCAATCCATATATGTTTTGGATCACCAAAACCCATACCATATTGGGTTGAAACCCAACACTCTTGAGAAAGAAAACAACTATACAAACATTCATTGATAGTGGCACTTCTAGTCCTTACTCCTGTAGAAGGATTTCCAATAATTTGATCAGGAGTGTGACTTCTATTCCACTTTGTAGTATGCACATTGTTTCTTTGACTAGAGGTGGCTTCATTGTGTTGATCCTGATTTTCTCCCCCTGTGTTAGTGCTCACATTTCTAGAAGTAGAAGTTGTGTTTTGATTTGCACTAACCACAGTTTCAGTTTCTCTTTGAGTTAAGCTCTCACCATGGCCATCACGAGCTTCCTCTTCAGCAATTTCCAGATATCCTCCCTGGTTCTCAAACCATAAGGGATCATTTGCATCTTCATCTTCATCTTCAAGTCCAGGGTAGCTTGAGTCATCAAAACTGACATCAATGCTTTCCATCACTTTTTGCTGTTCATTAACATAGACTCTAAAGGCCATCTTGTCTAATGAATATCCCAAGAAAATTCCATCAAAAGTTTTTGCATCAAATTTACCAACATATTCAGAGGTATCTTTGAGTACAAAGCATTTGCTTCCAAAAACATGTAGATATTTCAATGTAGGCTTTTTATCTGTCATCAAGTTGTAAGGTGTCTTTCCACTGTCTTTGTTTACTAAAGCTCTATTTTGAGTATAGCATGCAGTATTGATAGCTTCAGCCCAAAAACAGGTAGGCAGCTTAGCATCTAGGAGCATAGTTCTTGCAGCTTCAATTAGTGTTCTGTTCTTTCTTTCCACCACACCATTTTGTTGAGGTGTTCTTGGTGCAGAGAACTGATGAGTGATTCCAGTACTTTTGCAGAATTCTTCAAGAATGGCATTTTTGAATTCTGTACCATTATCACTCCTAATTGCAGCTACACTTGCTCCTTTAGCTTCAGCTTCTTTGTTGACTTTCCTTATATGCTCAATGATTAGCTGAGGTGCCTTATCTTTGGTAGCAAGGAATTTTACCCAAGTATACCTAGTATAGTCATCAACCATTACTAAGGCATACCTCTTTCTTGAAATTGACATTTTGTTGACTGGTCCAAATAAGTCCATGTGGATCAGTTGTAGGGGCTTTGTGATGGAGGACATAGTTTTTGATTTGTGACTAGTCCTTTTGAATTTTCCCTTTTGACATGCCTCACACACTCCTTCATGAATGAATTCATATGCAGGCATGCCTCTAACCAATTCTCTCTTGACTAGAGTATTGATTGACTTGAAGTTCAGATGAGACAACTTCTTGTGCCATAGAATGCACTCTTGGTTGCTTGCTTTAGAGTAAAAGCAACATTCTTTATCCTTGCTTGTTGAGTCAAAGTTGGCAACAAACAGGCTTCCTTTCCTAACTCCAATGAGAGCTAGGTCACCAGTCTTTTTAACAGTGATCAGGCAATAATCTTCATCAAACTCAACTTTGAAACCTCTGCCAGTGAATTGGCCAATGCTGAGAAGATTATGCTTGAGTCCCTTGACCAATGCTACATTTTCAATGATGACATTTCCAATTTTCAAATTGCCATATCCCAATGTTATACCAATGCTGTCATCTCCAAAGGTTACAGTTGGGCCAGCTCTTTCCTCAAATTGTGATAACAGGGCCTTATCACCAGTCATGTGTCCTGAACATCCACTATCCAGTATCCACACATCCTTGTCAATTTTACCTGTGCCCTGCATTCAAAATAGGATTACTTTTTCTTTGGTACCCAAACAGAGTTGGGTCCTTTAGTTACCATAGAAAAAATATGGACAGTTTTATCATTTGGTGCCTTTGAGTTTGTCTCACCACCTTGTGAAGTCTTAGATATTTCAATCTTTGACTTAGGTGTATTTAGCAATTTCCTGACTTCAGGTTGCTTTGGAGACTCAAGGTTATCAGTGTGTGGTGTGACATTCATGCTTGCATTAATGAATTGTTTTCTTAAAGTAAAGCAATTATTCATTACATTCATATTGCATGGCATACAGTCAAACCTATCACATAAGCCATTAATTCTATCCTTGGCTGGCACACTACATGTAGCAGGCAAATTCACATTGGCATTTAATGTTTGCTTGCATGCATGTGTCAAATGATTTGAACTGGAACAGATCTCACATATTTTCCTGGAAGCATTAGGCACATAGGTAGAATCATTACCCTTGGTGATGCCTAGTTTCCCATTCATGTTCTGTCTCTTCTTCTTGGTATCACAAGTTACATTATAAACAATTTTAACAGATGTAGGCATGTTATTGCATACATTCACAGAAGCATTTAAAGCAAGGCTCTCTTTAACAAATATTTGCTTATTAATCTTGCCATTGCCCTTGGCCTTAACCTTAGAGGAACTAGGCTTAGCAATTGTTTTCTGTTCCTTTGTCTTTACCTCATCCTCATCAACCATCATTTGTTTGATAAGAATTGAATCTTCATCAATGACTGGTGTGGGAGTTTGAAACAAGGGTTGTTTTGCATTTTTCAAAATATGTGGTGCATCCTTGTTTATTGGTTTGACAATTGGAACATCAACAATTGTAGTCTTGTTTTCTCTTTTTAGCTGAATATAGTCTAGGCCAATGGGAGTCTTGTTTTTCATGGTCTTTTCATTAAAGCCCTTAACAACATCAGATGCATTCTTAAAAGCTTTGAGCTTAAAAGTATACATAGCAAGTTCATCTCTTAGAGCAGTTTCTATTTGACTAGCACATAGCAACTTGTTTTTCAGATATTCAATTTCTTCTTTAAGGTTGCTAGTTTGACATGCAAGTTCCTCTAAACTTTCATTCTTTTCAACAAGCATGTCATTCTTAGCATTGACCTTAACAAGTTCCTCATTTGATGCTATCAAACTAGTATGCAAATTAAACATTTCAACACTTAACTTTTCAACAGTTGACTTGTATTGATCAGCAGTTAAGTTTTTAGAGATTAGTGTAGGTACCTGACTAGAGGATGCTTCTTGGCTTTGGTTGGCCATTAATGCATAGTTGCAGAACTTTGCATCATCCTCATCATTACCAGAATCATCCCAACATATCCCTTCAGTAATATAGGCTTGGCTTTCTTCCTTCTTTGTGGCTTTGGACTCTTTCAGAAGTGCTTCATACTTAGCCTCTAGTGCAAGATAAGCCTCATCTTTCTTTTGGCTTCTGCACTCATTGGCCATATGTCCAAGTTTGTCACATTTGAAGCATCTAACTGTAGACCAATCCACAACACCAACCCTTTTGCTTTTGTTGAACCCTTTGTTGAATTTGCCTCCAGAGAATTTCTTTTTAATGAAGGGCCTTGAGGAGTTTCCAGCTTGATTAGCTCTAAATGGCTGGTTTCTCTTGAATCTCACATTGGGAAACTTCCTAGCCATGAAAGCATAAGAAGTATTCTCCATTTTTTCAAGCTCAGCCATAGTGTAATACTCATCTTCATCAGTACTATCACTCTCCTCTTCCTCTTCACTTTCTTGCTCTTCAGCATCTCTAATCTTTAGCTTTCCAGCAGCATGCTCCAAGTTCTTCATTGACTCATTTACAATCAAGGCACAACTGGTGTTAACCATGTTACCCTGATTGGCTTGAATAGCTCTCTTTTGCAAGAGTTCCAATTCATGACTTTTGAGAACTCCATAGAGAACATCATATGAAACTTTTGTCAAGTATCTATCCTCAAAGAATTAACTCTGGGTTCTAGATGATTTGGCACTGTTAGCAAAAATTTCATGTTGAGCTCCTTGGTTGAGTAGGCTTTTCCTGCTAGCTGTAGCTCATTGACTAGCTTGTTAAACCTCTCAAAGACATCCGTAATGCCTTCTTTAGGTTTGGCCATGAAAGCCTCATACTGAGAAATCAGTATTTGCTTCTTATTCTCCCTAACCTCATCTGTTCCTTCACAGAGCACCTCTATCCTTTCCCACATGTCTTTGGCAGTATTGTATCCAGAAATACTACCAAACATGGACAGATCCATGGAATCAACTATGATTAGTTGAAGGTTACTATCTAGAGCAGCCTTCTCCTTTTCTGTATCAGTCCATTTGGATGAATCTTTTGCAACAGAGTGGGCAGGTATGGTGGTGGTTCCAACAGTTGATTCAGCAACTGATT
This sequence comes from Saposhnikovia divaricata, assembly GCA_036435485.1. Classification (NCBI taxonomy): domain Eukaryota; kingdom Viridiplantae; phylum Streptophyta; class Magnoliopsida; order Apiales; family Apiaceae; genus Saposhnikovia; species Saposhnikovia divaricata. The sequence continues at coordinate 109,577,025 of CM071599.1, read as the reverse complement.
CCACTGGTATGAAAGGACCATTCTTTAAGATCTCAGGAAATAAAGGATTTGCTACCTTGATGAACAACAAAAACTTCATTTTCCATAGGTTGTAGTGATCCTTGTCAAACTGTGGGATCTTGATGCTGCATGTTCTTTGATTATTCATATTGATCGTTTACTGTTAGTATATCAACAGCCTGCTCTGATACCACTTGTTAGTTATGAATAACCAGTTAAACAACACAGAGGGGGGGTGAATGTGTTTTGTTGTTCTTCAAAGTGTTGAAGTAACTTTATCGAACTTCAATTTACATATGTTGTTCACAACTTATCAAATGTGTGTGGTTGTTTAAATTGCGGAAGTAAGTAAACAAGAACACACAAATTACTGGAAAATTAACTTTGGATTAATTTCGAAGTGTTGCTACAACCTGGGTTCGTAAGAAAATACAAACTCAGCTTCTCAATTGAAAGTTCTACAAACTGCTGAAGTGAAGGACTTGGTATACTTATAATTTGTATCCAAGTTGCCTTGTATAATATGATGTCATACTAGTAACTAGCACTCGAGTTATGAGATACCACTTGCTAGTAAAGGAAAACGGCAACTTGATGTTCTTTTAACTTTAGTACATTAGTCTTCACTTCTGCAGTTTCTCTGGGATACTACCCAAAGTTTGTGTGCTGTTGTAGGCTTTTCCATGTACACACTTGAGTAATTGTTGCAACTACACAAGGTGTCAGGTTTCTTGTCTGTCAAATAAGTCATCCAACTTGATCTTTGTTTAGCTCTGAAATATCTTCAGTATCCATTCGATTAGTCTGTAAATATCTATTACTGTTTGATCAATTCGATAAATGACTTATCGAATAACTGTATGCAGACTTCTCGAATTGGCTTCCTTGGACTTCTCGAATAGTTCATTCCTTGAGACTTCTCGAATAGGCATTTAGGAGAGAGTTCTCGAATGATACTTCTCGAATAGGCTACTTCTCGAATGACTAACTTATCGAATAGTACTTCTCGAGTTGATGACTTCTCGAATAGCACTTATCGAATAGTTACTTCTCGAATAGCTTTAATCCTGGACTTCTCGAATAGCAATCTTTAGACTTGTCGAATCAGAGTAGTTCTCGAACAAGCTATTTGCTACTTCTCGAATCCATACTTTAGATACTTCTCGAATCAGCTAGTTGTCGAATAGTACAGTTGGACTTCTCGAATCAGGACTTAGAGATTCTCCCATACTTCTGTAATTTCTTTATTGTTGTCTTCCATGTTCTAGGGCATGATCAAGATAGATCTTCTTCTAGATATTCAGACAAACATTTACAAGTAATGTAAATTACAAAAGAAGTCCTAATCTAAGATGACTTGTTCTAAGACAAGGTTCCCTCAGTTAAGAGGTCATATAGATAAACCAATGATTTATCTTAGGCTTGTTATAATGTTTATTCAGACATGCATCATGGCTAACATTGTTGTTGTTCTTCTTCTTCTTCTTCTTCTTCTTCTTCTTCTTCTTCTTCTTCTTCTTCTTCTTCTTCTTCTTCTTCTTCTTCTTCTATCTTATGGCATCACGATCCTTTATTTCAATCATTCGTTGGTTTGTCGCTCTTATGGTTGCCGTGAGGCTGATCCCATGATATCTCTGTTGTAAGAAATAAAATTAATAAATTAATTCATCAAATAAAGTAATTTAATCACTAACTAAAATTGATTAGCTTTAATAAAATTAATCGAATTTTATAAAATTCATTCAATATATATATATATATATATAATTAATCAACTAATTATTTTTAAATAATTAATCAATTAAATAATAATCTTTAAATTTTTTGAATTTTTATTTGAATTGGATTCAATAACAATTTTTAAGAAATCAATTTGAGGCTTAGATAATCAAACGCGCCCTTTCTCCGAAAACATGGACGAAGGGCTCATTTTCTAAATCTGAACAATATTTTCTGAACGAGTAAAATTCTGGATGATTTATAATTCTGAATGTTGAACCAATGATGATGTGTGTTAAGTTAAATTTAATTTTTCTGAACAATAAAATTTTTAATATTTTAATTTGATGTTATTAAAGTTATTCAAATTTTTTAAAAATAGATATCAAAATGTTTATTTTAATAACACACGTGATTTTATTATGTTTACTTATCTATTGAAATAAGAATTTCTCCAAACTTTATTTTGCACAAATCTTTAAGTTATTGAATTACTAAACTATTATTTAAAAAGATAAAAAGTAAAATTGATCATTAATATGCGAACTTGAAAATTTGTTAATTTTTTTGAAATTTGGTGTAAAATATAACCATCTTTATATAATTAACTCTTCATAATATGATATTCCCTCCGTCTTATTGAATTGTATACATTGGGGGACGGGGCTCGGCACATACTTTAAGGCTCCTAGAAAGTACATTTTCATATATATATTTTTGATTTTTTTTCTTCTGAATAAAAATTTAACGTTTATATTTTTATTCAGAAAAAGAATTTTTTTTTTAAAAAAGTTGTGGATTTATGTTTTATATGTGCCTTAAAGTGCGTGTCGAACTTTGAAAAAGAAACGTATAAAAATGAATGGGACAGAGGGAGTATTAGTTTATAACTAGTAAAAAATAATTACTTTTTACATTTTACAAACAATTTAATAATTAAATTTTAATATATTTTCTATTTCTAATTTTCTAGTAATTTTAAAATTATAATTCTGCATGGGTAACATACATTGATTCTTCAATATATTATCTCACTTCAATATATATATATAAAGGAGGATAGCGGGAGTTTAGGTGGCGCTCTAATATCGTCTCAATCGATTTTTCTAATTTTCTAGAAAACACTAATAAATATGAAAATATCAATTAGCATATTAGAAGTAGAATAGGTGTTCGAATTTATAAAGGAGAAGAGTTCGAATTTATAGGAAAAATATATGATTAGAAGTTCTATTGAAAGTATAATAAATATTTATAAGGCATACGATTAAAAGTTCTATTGGAAGCAGAATAGGAGTTCAAATTTATAGAGAATAAGAGTTTGAATTTATAGAAAAAATATATAAATAAAAGTTCTACTAGAACTAGAATAGGTGTTTGAATATATAGAGCAGACATATAATTAAATATTTTATAGAAAGTACGATCTTCTTAAATTATATATTTTTTATATAAGTTAATTATACTTATATTAGGAAAATTTATTAATAAATCAAATACTTTTGTCATGAAAAAAGTAACCGTATTTAAAAAGAAAAGAATTGACGTGTTAACATAATAAAAGAATAATGAGTAAAAGAACAATCTCATGCAGTCTTTATAATATATGTTAAAAAGTTGGGATTTCGGTTTTAACGAGAGAGCGGCTCAATCGAAAGAATCGTATTTAACAAGAAATTGATTCATTAGAAAAGATTATTTAATTATTAAAATTTAATATTAATATTATAATATAACGTAAATGTATTGAATTTTTTTAAAAATATTGTAACGCCGCCGCGAAGCGCGGCTTTATCAACTAGTTTATTCATAAAACTGAATTATATTTTTGTGTCAAAAAAAATTTTCAAAATAAATTCATTGTTTATTAAAAAAATAATTGGTTTTCGCTACTTGTACAAAACAAGCCAGTATGTGAGTGGATATCTCATTTGAATGGTTCCCGTACAAAAATTACAATGACTCGTTCAGAAGAATTTTTACTCGTTCAGGTGGATAAATATTCACCCAAATAGTGAGAACGGTATAACAAGGAATCATTCTGTTCAGTAGCCAACAAAATGACATTGCCTATAATTTTTTGCTAAGGGTTGTACCATTGGAGTGACTCATTGTTTCAGTATTAGCTATAACACTTGACACCTGTATATTTTACCTAAGGGTTAACTCCCGTTGGAGATGCTCTAACTATGTAAGTAATATGTATTTACATATAGGAGAGGGGGAGAGATTGAGGAAGATGATCACCTATAGAAATATACCAAACATGGCAATAAATAGCATAACTAAGTTTTTGGTAAATACATACGTATCTGGGACAATCAATACATTTTTATTAAAGAGGTAAAGTCAAAGTTAAAAATTAATTTTGTGCATGAGCACCGTGGACAGAAGTTAACCTATTCGAGGTCACACTAGATATCAAGATGATCTATTAGAGCAACTCCAATGGTTGGCACCCTTCAAGGGATGCCAACTTTGACACAAATTTAAAAATTTATTGTTTTATTCCTCTCTCTTCCACATAACTTTTAGCATCCCTCCAACGGTAGGCACTCTTAGATGTCAACTTCACAACCTTGTCATATATTATTTATTTATTTTTAGGACCCTTTGGGGCCACCAAAAGAAATAATTGGCACCCAACTTTATGGAATGCCAACTTTTGGCACCCCAAGTTGACACCCTATACCACTTGAATTGGCACCCCATTGGCATCTTATACCTCCAATGCAGTGCTAAAAAGGGTGTCATGCCACCTCATACCACATGGCATTGGCACCCTTTAATTTTTGGCACCCGTTGTTCGAGTTGCTCTTAGGAGTCGGTATGCGGAACCAAATTTTTTAATGGTTGAAGTCCTATATGAATGAACACTTATCCATACAAGATGCATCAACTTTACATGTCCCTTATGCATTAGATGCTTAGATTAGTGTGTGGAGATTCATCTACTTATACATATAACCCAAATGAAATAATTTTATATAAATATTTGAACTTCTATAACATAATGTTAAAATAATTTTTAATTTATAATTCTCATGAAAAAAAAATTATTAAATAATGGACACTTACTGAATTATAAAATAAGTAAATATATTTGTGAATGGTTTTAAAATCTAAAATTTTAAAACTAGAAATACATTTATTTTTTGTACCACCACTACTAGAAACATGCCTCTTTCCAACCGCAATTTTGGTCGGTATTACACTTTAATGACCGATAAAATTCGGTGTTTGTTATTGGTCGTAATTACCGTTGACTCGCACATGATAGTAAGCCACGTGAGATTACAACATGGCCTGGACCCCACAAATGTTTTAGACCAAATAAATTTATCGATATTCGGTCATAACTTAGCTTTTATGATTTATCTTCGGTTGTTAAAGTGGTCGGTAAATTCTGCCATGTGTCCTGATATTGTTGATTGTTACTGACATTTTTTTGCGACCATATAAAGGTCATTTTTTACAGACCAATTTGGTTAATAGTTGTCCTATTCGTTCGCGATCGGCTTTACGACCGACCATCAGTCGCAGTATTTATTTATCGACCGAACATCGGTCGTAATATCCGTTGATATTCGTTTCTGACTGATATGGTCGTTACTTTCTCGGTTGATTCGAAAGTTGGGGCTAATTTGTGCTTAATACCGACCATTGTATAACAACCAGTTTTGCGACTGTGTCATTTGTAATTTTGTTTTGTCGACCACTTTTCGGTCACAATATCCGTTGATATTCATTTCCGGCCGATATTGTCGGTACTTTCTCAGTTGATTTGAGGGTTAGGGCTTTTTAAAGCCTTATACCGACAACTGTATAACGACTATGTTGTTATGGATATGGTTGGTATTTAAAGAAGACGGTCGGTATAATACCGAACCGGTCGTAACTAAAACCCAGAAATTGTAAACTTCAGTCATTTTCTTGCAAATCGATCGCTATTTTAGATACAATTTTTTTTCTGGCTCCTCAATGCACTGCACACCATAATAACTAAAATCAAACCAAATTCATTTAATCCTAAACCGAAGTCAATCAATCCGAACCAAATTCATCAATCCAAACAAAAATAAACATATATATAAAACCAAAAACAAAAACCGACATTTAAATTAGATATTTACATAACCAAAAGAAACAAGCCAAAGTAAACAGTCATAAACAATCCAAAGTTATTATACATAGCCAACATCAAAGTCAAATACGCTATCATAACCAATACTAAAAACATAGACATATTAGGCATCATCATTCTCCCCGCAATCCTCGCCGCCTTTTCCTATACAAGATCTTCTCATTTCATTGATTTTAAGGTATCACATGATTCTCCATAATAAAGTTTAAAACTTTTTTTCCTTTGACAAAACAAAGATTTGCAAAGTTCTTATTTCTGGACAAATAAGAGGTTTAAACCTTTAATGATAAGCATTTAACTATGATAAGACTAGTAAAGTCAAAGTGTGAAAATAGGAGCATTAAAATGTAGTAATTTTCACAAAGTCATCAATCTTAGATTTGTGGCTTGACCAAATTTTGTAGCCCATACCAAAACCCAAAAGAAATCAGACAAAATTCCTTTTACAAAGATTATACCTGAATAGACCTATTATGGAATCACCCAAAATAAGGAAGAAATGACTTCCGATTCATATTTTTGTTTTGCTAAATAATTCCGTTTACTTTGATAAAATATTGCTATGTACTTGCACTTATTGCAAGTTCGTGACATCTACATAAGTAATGCTTCATATATAACATTTTAAATATCACAATTCAAAATTCCTGATATATGGTCGGTTAACCTAGATTATATCTTGTTGCTCATGTGATCGTGACTGCTGGGTGTTGTATTTCTACAAAATCTACTAATTTAAAAATGCACTAGTATATATTACCCTCATCTATTATGTTTTTATTAAAGCATAAGACTAACATAGTGTGGAAGGGTTTATAGAACCGCTAAATTAAGAAACACTTTTCTATATCATTTTGATAGTACACAAATATCAAGATAATTGATATTGCATGTTTGAACAAAATAGATAGCAAACCTTGGTTTTTTGGGACAGAAAACTAAATATTCATCATTGACTTTCTGAACAAGAGGCTCGCGTAGGAAACTATAGGCCACTATTAATATTAATCCTTCTTCAAATTGCAGGACTAAATAGTTATATAACACATAATTGATTTAATTGACACACCATGTAGGGGGTATAGATATGATATATTTGTAATGTACTAACCGATTTAATGCATTTAGATACAAGTAATGTTACTAATTATCAGTTCTATAAGAACTAGGAAGACAAGATCTATGTATATATCTTCATACATTTCCAATTTAAACTTCCAGTTACACACTTAAAATTAAGAGTTTATCTAAAAGAACTCTTTAAGTAAATTACATTTTTTCTATAAAAGTATACGAATATATGTAGGTGGGTGTGATTCAGTACTTCTTCAACCTTTTTTTTTATCTTTGTTCTGCTAAGTTAAATACATCAAACAAATAAAAATGGATTAATGACCTTTTGGCCCATGTGGTTTGTACCCATCAGTTCTTAATGTTCAAAACCGTACCTTCTCGCCCTCAAAATATCAAAAATGTACCTTTTAATCCCTAGAACGAGATAAAATTAAAAAAGGTATGTATCAGATGGGTAAAAATGTCATTTTACTTTGGTAAAGGTTTAATATACATTTTCGCCCTTAACGTATGCAACGTTGAACCTATAAAACATTTATGTATCAAATTAAATCTTTTTCGTTACAAAATATATAATACATACATTATTTAATGTTTATTTCGTGATAACAAATTTGAATTATTATAAATCTGTAAGGATGATTAGTATATTTCTCAATGAGGTAGGAAATATGGCGAACCTCATTTTGGGAAAACCAAACCTAAGTCGATTATAAATAATATATATATATATATAATTATTTTCTTATAAAAAAATTATAATATATATTAAAATTATATATTAATATATAATAATTTACAATTTTGGATGTACTAGACTTCCAACATAAACCCTGCCGATTAAAATTATTACATTTATTTTACTATTTATCGTGGAATATGGATAAAAAACAATTTTGATGTCGAAAGGTGAAAAGATACATTTTAATATGATAGGCCCCAAATGTGGGTAAGATAAGCTAGAAGGGGGGGTTGAATAGCTTATCACATTTTTAATATTTGAGCTTGGCGTTTTTAAATTTTGTTCCCTCTTTTAAAATTATTCGCTTAATACAAATCAAATAATAATGCGGAAATTAAAAGAGAGAAGTAATAAGAGTACAACACACAAGATTTTATCCTCGTTCGCGATGGCGCAATCCCTAACTGGATCCGCTCACCCCTAGTCTAGACCCCGAACTCATTCCCAGATTCGAGATTTCTTCCGTTACTTTCTCATAATTATGCAAGCAGTCACTTATGAATTTAATTTAGAGTGTAACTCCTTGTTACCTCTTCAAAATTACGTAAGCAAACCCTTTGCGTATACTTCGTATCTACAACCTTTGCCGGTCTTGGATCTTAGATCGGGTCTTGGGTCTTTCCTCTTCTTCACGGTGTAATAACAAATTAACTCCCCGTTAAAGTGTTAAAGATTAGGGTCTTAAAACAAGGATCACCTCACTTCACTTCACCTCACGTCAAGGGATATAATACAAGTACTACAACTTGATAATCCCTTTTAATTTGATGATTAAAAGTGTTTTAGTTATTCACTAAAACAAGGTGGCAAGAATTAATACCAACGAATCAAGACGTCGATATAATTGAGGCCAAGTATATTATTTTCAACCAATAATTCGATCCAATTGAATAAGGGAAAATAAAAATACTAGTTCTTGTGTTCAAAGAACAAGGAATACATGTTGAGCTTTTGGCCTGTGTTTGCAAAATGCTTAACTAAAATAAATTTAGTCGAGCGTAACAACAAGATTCAAAATGTTTATATATATATATGGCTTTAGTATTTCCTAGGCCAAGATAGGGCCGAGTATGTATATAAATACTTATATATAACTCGTCGAAGCGAGGGACGCTATTATGCGTTAAAATTAGTTCAGAAAGTATATAAAAAATTAAATACACCACACAAGTATTTAAACACAACTCACACGTACGTAAAAGTAACCCACGTCACGTAGTGGGGGCCGCTTATTATGTGTTAAACTAGTAATTAGGCCAAAGATATTCAAGTAGGCCAAAATAATTCGAATTTATTCACTAAATTTGAATGGTCAAGGTAAAGCCTTTGATCTTTCAAGAGACTTTATATCATCCAAGACCTTGTATAACTTAGCTTTTGATTATAAGAATCAAGTTTAAACCACTTTTGGTAAAAACAATGTTTATGTAAATTAAGCACAAATCTAAAGCTAGTTACGAAGCCTTTTAACCCATTATCAATTAAGATTGTTAAAGCACTTAAAGAGGAACTTGAGTATATTTTATTACTCCTCTTAACCCACTTAAAAAATATAAAAAACACTACACGAATTCACTTCAAGAACAAGTGTTTTGATATTCAAAAGTAACACCACAAATCAAAGCTAAACTTAGCACCAAATAAAAGAGATTCAAGATGAAGAGAATGATGGCTTAGTGACTTGATAAAACACAATTCAAGGCAGGAGGTATAAGCTCTTGGGGCTGCCTTGGAAGTGGTGGCAAAGTGGTGGTGTTGTGGGGAAGATTATAATGAAAAATGAAGCTAAAAGGATGTTTAAATCCAAACGAACAGAGCTTCGCTATCCAAATCATTTTGAAGGCTCTTGGTAAGAATTCTAGGTTATCAAGAGTGAACCCTCAGCAATTCTTTGGCACAAGAAGGCTTAATGAAATGGGTGGGGGCCTTGTATTTATAGGCAAAGTTGGTCAAAAAGTAGCCAATAAAGAAGTGACACATGTATTTCCTTAATTAAATACAAAAAGCAAAAGGAACCTTCCAAACACCTTCCTCCTCCCATGACATCACACATCCCAGCTCATATACAAGTGGGAATGAGGCTATCATTGGATCTAGAATGTTTCTTTTAATATGTATTTAACGAATAAACACGTAACTTCACGAGACAATCCAAATAAGTGAATTTATTCAAAAATAATCAAATAAATATGAGACCAATGCAAAAAGTCTTAAAAATAAATTTCAACATTATGGTCAAGGTCGTGCCATAAGTCACTTTGACTTTGGTTTACTTTTGTTGACTTTTGACGAACCCGGATTGAAATACGGTCTGATTTCATGGGTCCCGGAAAAATGTTTTTAAAAAATTATGAAATAATTCCTAAAATTCTTTTTAATTATTATAGTGACATTCCCAAAGTTTCAAGTGAAACAACATTTAACTTACGTCTTTACGCGACGAAATATTTTTCGACGGTCTTTTGTTGAATCAAATCAACATTTAACTTACGTTTTGACTTGAAATAAATTCAAATACAATATTTCTTAAATAAATATGACCATGAAGTCTAAGGAATATTTAATTTGACTTATTTTGCAATTTATTCGATTAAAATAAGCTTTTTTTTGGTTTTCACGATAAACTGTGCAAAAGCATTTTGACAACACATTTAAAAAGGAAATTTTGAAAATATTCATTTAAGAAATATATCAAATATATTTTGGGATAAACCATTTGAAATGAACACCGTTTAAATAATTTTTATAATTTCGGTTCAGAAAAACAGTGTTCGGAATATATCGATATATGTGTCGTGTTGTCTTTGTTTTTGAAAACTGAATCATATAGTTTAGACATAGATATATGAATCAAATAATATATCTTATCTAGACTAATGATTGGGTACGAGAAAATGGTTTGTTGGTTTGACTCGTAATTTGTTTATGTCACTTCGAATATTCCTAAGGGAGGATTTACTAAGTGATCTAGTAATTTCCTAAATCTAATTTAATTTTCATTTTCGTATTTGACAAATCATCAAAACCTACAAGAGAAAGACTCCTTTTCAATCTTCCCCTTTTTAATATTTGTCAAAACTATTTATGAAAATTAAATATGTGTGTGCAACTTTGCCTAAGTGTATGCATGATTTTATTCAATTAAGAATGCCTAATTAATTAAAACTTCCCCTAAAGTGATAAAAACTGTTTTAGATTTTAATTAGACAATTAGTCATTCATGCACGTTTAGCACATAAACAAATAGGGAGTATAAGAGTTTGAGTATTACTCCCTTTTTCTTATATCAATGGATATAAGAACGTTTTCTCTTTTTGAAGAAAAATTTTCTCTTTCCCTTTGAAGAGCTTCCATTTGTATATTTTTAAAAAATATACTTCCCCTTGCTTTAATATTACTTTCCTGTATGATTCGAAAAAAAAATCGAATACACACAACATATATATCATTCTCCCTCTTCCCCTTTTTTACAAAGATAAAAAATAATACTATTTCGAAAATTTTGCAAAGATTCACTTGAATTCTCGAGATAGTTCATAAACCTGTAAAATCGAATACACACAACACATATATCATTTTCTCTCTTCCCCTTTTTGACAAAGATCAAAAATAATATTAAGGGAGATAAAAATAATTTCCTCGAACCGAATAATAAAGGGAGGGAGAACCAAATTAAATCAATATAAGGCTTAACAATTCTCCACAACCTTACTAAGCTGAGTTCAAGAGTATAACAAAAATGTCTTATACACATTTTAAAATCCAATGATACACAATAGAGTCCCAGAGTTACATTGACTAAACTAGATATATAATATGCATATTACAATTTTAAGTTTATCATTACAAGGACTAAGCTAGTATACATGATCATGCAAAGTCTAAGCAATATAAACCAAAACAAAAATATAAACCAAGTATCAGAGATTCAAATTGCAACTTTGCTTAGTGTTTCGTACACGGTTAGCACTCAAGAATTTTGTCACTAAGAATTCAAGAATAGATGCAAATGAGACCTATCAAAGCTTAGTTTAGAAATACTTACAGTGCTTTACTTCCAATATGGTGACATCAAGAATTTACAAGCACATTTAATATATCAATTTAAATCCTTGAAAATGCAGACTAAATGTCCTAAGGTGGCTAGTTCACCCTGGGAACAAGTCAAGAAGATCTCATTGGGATCTCAATGCAGTCCATAGGATCAGTGGCATGTGTGTGTAAATGTGGAGTCTAAAAATGATAAAATATTGATAATTAAATAGTTTACTTAATAAAGATGCTGCATTTCAGTAATAAACAACCAACATACATCAATTTCACCACTTCCAAGTCTAACTAACATCAACAAAGTTGGAAATAGAACTAACATAATACAACCAAAAGCAAACAGAGTGCACTAACACAACACAAGTTTCACTATCACAAGAGGCTAGCCAACATCTAGCAACTACAAATGACACATAAACACAGCAACATCAAATACCAACATCAGGATTGTCTTGAAGAGAAACAGATGTAAGTCCATGTTACCAGAAATGGGGTCAACAGGTGGGAGATCAAGGTCAAGATCAAGAGAAGCTCCAGGGATGACATGTAAGGATTGGTCAAGGGGGATTATTCAATGAACTCAGAAACTCTATGGTTGGAATTGTAGACAAAAACACCAAAGAAGACATTACTAGAAGTGTTTGTATAGTTTTGTAGGTTGATGTGAACTGAGATGAGTTGTGCAAGGCTAGTTTCTAGGAGAGTGAGTCTGGCGAAAACATTGTTCACAAAGGTTTTGAGTGATTCAAGCTTGGAGAGTGTTTTGTCATTGTTTGTGAGAGTGGTGTCTGAGGTGCTAAGGGACAAGGTGGTGGTGACGGGCTTCATAACTCAAGCAAGAATTTAGAGAAGTAATGTGCAAGAGACAAAGAGTGTAAATGCTCAAGTTGTGCACATAAATACAACAAATATTCATGTTTTAAATACACATAAAGATGTAAAGTATGCAATAAATAATTCTGCAACTACAATGCAGGAATAGTGCAAACAGTACATGAAAAGTTATTAGAGGACAGTGTAGTACACATTGAGATATGAAATGTGCAGAAAAGAGATAAAATCATCAGGCTAAACAAGTACAAGCAGACCTATATGCATACATAGAATAGTAAGTGCAATTAATGCATTTAAGGTAGTTGAAGTACAAGCAAACACTTTTCTCAAAAGGTGACATTTGTTTATACATAACTATCAAGTCATAGAAGCTGTAATGTATCCAGGTGTGACAGAAAAATATATCTCAGGCATGCTCATTTAATGCTCATCTCAGATTTCTACACACTCATTTACAAGAAAATAGTACCAATTAGGCATGTACATTATGTATCTTTGTGATGAGTCTCTCAAAAGATCAAAAGCACAGATTCAATTTCATTTCATATTACTCACATAAATTATATAATCATATATTATGAGGTCCTAAAGCAGGTACAATGCATAAAGACACGAAGTTTCACAAATCATAGTTGATCAAGTAGAGAAAGAACTGTATGATCTTAAGTCTGAAGTCTAAAGATATGTAATCATGAACATTTTGCAGACCTAAATTTACAATTCTTAAAATCACAATATTTTTGGAGCCAAGAAGTTTAAAAAGTTCCAAAGTAACACAGAGTGCAGGTGTGTGTGCTTTTGTGAAGATTAAACATATTAAGGCTGGTGCAAGTAGTTTGCAAGAGGATGAGCTCAGCTGCATTCACTAGGTTTGCAAATTTGTTGAGACACAGACACTCCATTCACATAACAAGATTATTTCTTATTTATGAGTTGATCAAATCAAGGTGTTGTGCTATAGCTTACCAATGTGTATACTACTTTATACTAACTGTGACCACAAATATATACCTTAGACAGCATTTCTCATAGCACTTCAGCAAATAGGTAGGGCTACTATATGAAGTACATAGTCTTCAATCATATAGGCATACAACAGTTAGTACATAGTGAACAGAGAAGGGTATAAGGGCTAATTCAACTAAATACTAACCAAATATATCACTTAACCACATACTAGGTTACAGTCTAAGATGAAGTCAAGCAGTACATGTTTGTGCCAATTATTGCTAATCAGGCAAAGCAGTTACAATTTAAAAAGATGATTAAAAGCTAATTTCAATTCCTTGACACTTAGCAAATAAACATTTTATGTAAGGCTTAGATATCTCAGTCTTATCTCATTATGGATCAAATTATGCATTGCCAGGAACTACAGAGAGACTATATAATATATTATCCAACTAAACTGATTACATTTTTCAAGTAAACACAAGACAAGGCATATGTCAGGTGTAACCGTGTCAGATATTACGACTAACAGAGGAATGAGTCATACAGAAGTTTCACTATACTTGACACAATGATCAAACACTTAATCTACTCACATATTTTCAACACAGATCACAATTAAGTCAAGCTAATTACACAGTTTAGGATTGTGTACCTTGGTCATGGTGGTAATTCACATGACAGATTCCTAAGGGTCAAAAGATTCAATACTTATTGTTACTTAGTGTGAATATGAGACTTTACTATCTTTAGAAAACCTGTGTATTATGTTTTGATTTCAAATACTCTGTGAAACGATAGAGACAGGGTTAGTTTTCTTTAAAAGATTTTCTGACTAGAATAATACACATGGTATCAAATGTTCTTTTAAAAATGCAAAGTTTGGAAAAACTTGAACATAGTGAGGCATTTGGCAAGGTTAATAAGTGGCTATTTTTAATGTACATGCCTGGTGGTAATTGTGAGATCCTTGGATATTTATAGTACTTTTTTGTCAGCGGTAGTGATGTATTCCCTTTAGTGGCTTTCGTCATGTACTATTTAGGGTTTGTGGAAGGACTGGTCATCTTTCCACAGACAAGCATCTTATCGAAGTCCAAAATATAAATAGGTTCGAGATTTTGGTTATATAAGGGAAGTAAGTCTTCCTAACTGATTTGAAAAGCTTAATTGAGGAAGAGATACTTCATAATTAAATTGAAAAGCTTTTGATTTAGAATCGGTGGCTTCAAACTTGATTTTTAAAACCAGATAGTAGTTAATTTAAACTTGTTTTCGAACTGATACATTTTACTATGCTACTTCTTGCTTTTTCAACCCAAACCTTTCAGCTAATGATAGAGATGAGTCAACTGATTAGGCTGCACGTAAGAGTAATGCTAAGCAACAAGGGTTCTAAGTGGTTGAGTTACATCAGAGGCCAGGTAGAGTTATTTGGAAGATGTCAATGAAATTAGTTGTGACTAAAGGTGTATAGTTTTGATTTAGATGTAAAACAAATTTATTGATTTGTTATTAGTTACTCTTCTTATCGAATATTATCTGGTAATATAGATTATTATTGTAATGAGATTTAATAATTAGGGTTTTTTATTCCAATAATGTTG
The DNA here is from genome assembly GCA_036435485.1 of Saposhnikovia divaricata. Taxonomy (NCBI): domain Eukaryota; kingdom Viridiplantae; phylum Streptophyta; class Magnoliopsida; order Apiales; family Apiaceae; genus Saposhnikovia; species Saposhnikovia divaricata. The sequence continues at coordinate 109,561,904 of CM071599.1, read as the reverse complement.
CATGTATGCGATCCTGGTTTAAGGTGGTTAAAATTAACTTTATTTAAAAATGATTTTATAAAAAAAATTAATCAGGTTTTAAAGTATTTGCTTTGACTTTATTTCAAAATACAGGTTTTTAAAAATTTATTTTGTTATTAGTGGCACCAGATTTAGACCACCGGATCTGCGGGCTGTCACAGTTGGTATTAGAGCTACATGTTACAAATTATTGAAATCAGAATGTAGATTGTAATAACATGTTTAGTGAAAGAGATGTGTCAAGGGTAACCTCACATTGAGGTATCGTAAGACTATTTGGGGATAGTCTTTGTGAGCATAATAAAATCAAGTTAGGTGATTAAGTTTGAGTGTTCATAATCATAGATATCATGGTTGCCATTATCTAGTTCTCCTCATCTTAAGCTCGTTAATTTACTCAGAGTTAGATCTATTTAGGATGATCAGAGTTGGACCATTAGAGGAGCCTTTAGAGTCAGAACTAGTTGAATTCAGACTAGTAGATGATTTCGCATAGTTTAGAATATTTTTTACTATTTCTGCCGCTTTTAGAGGATCATTTAGAGAGCCATCTAATGTGTCTTATCATAGGAGTATAAAATTTTTAGTCAAGTATGTGTTTTTCCGGTCAGATTTAGAAACTTTGTATATAGTTGAATAATGAATTCTAGAGTATGCGTAACAGATTAAGATAGCAACAAATGTATATTCTTGTTTGCTTATATATTTTCCTGATATTAAGGCAAAACAAGAAGTTGAAAGCTACATGCAGATCCACCTTTAAAGGTAGATATCTGAAAGGAAAGTTATGTATCGTGGAAAAGGGTTTTTCCCCCTCTTGACTTTACCTCACTAATAGGCAGTAGCACTACAACTCTTAATCACCCACATTGTGCTTCTAATGCATAACTACCTGGTTTGCATATATCATTTTATACAGTTTGTTGTGGCATTTAATCCCTATAACTGAAGTTTCTTATAACTTTTATTTAAAATTCTGGATTAGATTTTATTGGGAAAAGCTTAGCCAGGTTTATGAGCTCAATTGTATAACAAATTCGGCGACAATTTTTTACTTCAGTGATTATATTAATGATGGCTAAGTATAGTTATGTCATGGTGACCATATATTATCCTCGTTTGAAAGAGCTTGTTAATTTTTCTTTTGAGGAAGTCTGCTACTATTTGAAATTATGGGGTTTATCTGGTGTCTCCATGGTTATTATTCACACGAAGGATATTATCTATTTTGGTCCTTTGATCCTTTCCTAGTGGCTTTCGGTTGGATGATTGTAGGCAACATAAGGGATTCTTTGTTTTTTGTGTGGAATATTCTAATTTCAGTCAGCTGCTATAAGTCACAGTCTAGTATAATTATATTTTGTATGTAATAAGCTTAAGAGGGATCATTGTCCTACTGCCAAATGATTTTATGCTGTCTATGGACCATTAGATGTACTACTAATAGATGCTCCAAAGTTTGTTTAGATCAAAATTTTGAAAGATCAATGATCGATTTTAGCAATTACAAGAAGTTACATAATATTATACTTATTCTCAGAACTCAGAAGAAATAAATATATTTTTATGAGCATATAGCTAGAATTATATTACAAAATCTTGTAATATTAATAATATGTTTCATTTATTGAATATAAATTAAAAATCAATAATATAATAGTTTTTACTATAGACTACCAAATTGTTTATGATTTCAAAGGCATTAGATTTTACTTTTTATGATTTAAAATGCCTGACATATCATTTCAAATTTTAGTTTATTATAATTTTAATATTATAATGTATATTTGTCCAAATTAATTGCCCCATTTGCAATTTTTGTTTTGGGGAGGGGGATAGAGGGGAGATGCTGTTGTGTATGTTTTCATCCTTTGTGCTGGAAATGATGATAAACCAGCTTTATATGTGCTGATGATTTGGTTCCAATGCATGTTGCAGCTCATGCAGACAGTTTTGCTACAAAGAGAATGAGAAAGATTGGCCAAAGGAGAGCAGTTGATTATACAAGCACTGTTGTGCGATATATGCAGGTAATGTACTCCACTTAAATCTTATTGTCATTTATCATATGTAGCACATTTCCTGTAAATTAAGACTACACCAGCCTGCCAGAAGTTGTATGGTCAGATGTTCCAAGTCATTGCCTGACAGAGAATGTTCCTATATCTGTTTCAGTGGTTAGATTTTGTAGTAGCTATATGATCATCATTAACAGAGAGTTCTGTAGTAGCTATATGATCTTAACGAGTTACGTAGATCCATTTTTGCTCCCTTAACCATTGTGTTACCATTTTGGAAGAAACATGTATTAGAAAATGCATAGAGCTTTATTTTAAATGATGAGAAGGGTGTTTTACTGCTTGCCAATTGTGCGGCTGCTGCCCTTTCAGAGATATTGCCTTCACATACATTGAAATGTATGCTTGTGATGTCACATAAACAATTAGGTAAAGTTATTTCCTTTTGTCTTGTGCACCAGATTCAGGCTAGAGAAGTAGCATTGTGATGTATATCTCTTTATTCTATTCCTTTCAGAAGGTAACATAGCTTTGCTTTAGCCCCAGGTCACCATCATGTTTTGAAATTTCGTTGAGCTCTACAAATGCAGTGATATTATTGGATGGTTTAAAGCCATGCAAGCACCATAATGGCTAACCGTGTTAAATTGTTTTTGAAGGTTAAATTTGTAGGATTTGTATGTTTTTGATAGAGAGTATGTAATCTTTCAACAAATAGTGGAACAGAGTTTTGCAACTAAGTTGCTGTTAGCTATATTACATCCTAGAGAAATCATTATTAATGGGTTTTCCTTATGTCTTCTATTATAAGCAACCTAATGATTGTTTATTTACTTGACTGATGTGATTTTTTATGCTAGATATATAAATGATTAAAGAACATACATCAATCAAATCAGTTGGATTACCCTTTATTTTGATAGCGAGGAAGTAAGCATAGATATCCAAAATTAAAGAAAATATATTTGTACATAAATTGTTTAATCACTGTAAGGGGTAATTAAGCATGGCCCCTAAAAGATTTACAATAGAGATGAGTTGTGGCGGCAAAACATGTGAATTAGCTTTGTCTTATTTCAAGTGTCGAACAAATCTGGAAGTGCATATATGGTAATGCTCTTCTACATGGTTATAATATTTGACATTGTAATGTTTTTGAGCAATTCTTTTCCATTATTATTAGACAAAATGAATTGATACCTTCGTGTTTCTTGATGAATTTAATCTCTCTTAAGTTGGGAAATATACATAAGCCAATTTCCTTGTTATATGACCACACCAATGTTTCAAAATGTTTGCATAATCAATCCACTTGAGCTTTCAATAGTAACGTTAAGGCATTAGATTTTTCTGGTGTTTTACAGGACAAATGGTTTGAAACAGCCAAACTGGTGATAGGACTTATCTCTAGATAGAATCAGTAGGACCACAAATTAACCCTCAGATCTATCAAATACTCATCAATTCATAGCAGTCAAAATTCATAACAATACGATGGTTATATCTCCTTACATAGGATCCTTGGAACACTCTGAATAACTATGAAGATTCCTCATAGATAACTCATAACTATTACCACCTAGCTCAGATATGTTTTTACAAATACTCTTGCATCTTTATTATGATTGAACTTTTTTGGGCAATATGATTATTTTCTGCGTAACATCAGGGGCCGTCTTGATCTGTTTACATTCATCTTCTTCCCCAACGCTTCGTAGTCTCAAGTCTCATAAGTTTCATCACCCGTTCTCTTTCTAACATATCAAACATTTTGAGGCCTAATATGTTTTTACTATTTAGTATCCTGCCTTTCATCTTGGACTACAAGTGCCAATTTAGGTTTGCTAGTCAGTATCTCTTTTGTAGGCATGCTTTCGCAGCCTAACGAGGAATTTTTATTTAGGAACTAAGTAACTGGGGATTTGTTTTTAGGACATAGGAGAGCATTATGATTGCAGATGGTGATTTTTGGAAGAGAAAGGGAAGACATTTAGATTGAGTTCCTGCATACAAAATAAACTGCAGTGAGACTAAAGTGAGAAATGAGTAGGGTATTATAACGAATGTTGTTTACGGGTCCGATTCAGAACCTTTGTTGTAATTATACTTTAAGTTATATTTTGTGTAGTTCTGGTCTCGTTCAGCTGCTTGATGGCAGTGATTTAATGAGTCTCTTCTCAAAAGAGGTTTCATCATGTTATGATTATCTAGTTCTGGCCAATTCATATCTGTAATGCTATAGCTGAAGACAGGGAAATAAATCTTACTTGAACACTTTTTCTTAAAAAAAAATTTGGGTGTTAATTTTAAGGAAGGAAATCTGTAAGAAGGATGAGAAAGGAAAAGAACCGAAAAATAAGATATAAGAAAAAGAGATAAGAGAGAATTGGGTGCGAGATAGAAAGAGAGAATAAATGAGGAATTGATTGGGAGAAAGGATGCAGGGAGTAGAATTTAAGGACCAAAACACACCTTTGAAATTTAACACGTGAATATTCTTTACCGGAATGAGAGGACCAGATGCAATGTTTTTGAACTTTCAAAATTTGGCATGTAACCTGTTTACCTAGATTGGAATAATGACCAAAGTCAGTGTTATATGGAATACAACTTCTGGATGCAAACTCCATGTCATTTTATGTAAGGTGAGAAGTTATTAGAGTATTGCATTGGATGAAATTAACATTGGAATTTGGTAAAAATTCTAAGCTTAAACTAGTCTGTTGACCAAGGCTTATAATTACATTATTCCTCATCCAAGTGAAACATACAAGATGGTAGTACAGCTTTTGGCGCTTAATTTCTCTCGCTCAAACCTCAAGTGATCAATAGCGCTGATCAGGTGTCTACCTCAGAAAATGGTAGAAGTGGTGGTCATAGATTCTTGAGAAACATCGCAGTCTGAATCAGTAGATCCTCTCTGGAACATAATTAATGTTTTCATCACCATGAATCACCTCCATTACATTATTTTCATCATCGCTTTCTGCCTTGATGTCGTAAGTTAATAAGTTTTTAGAGGTGGTCATCTACACACTAGCCCTCCTTACTGTACTCATGAATTGGGAATGGTGGTGGAGCAAGTGTTACCTGTGAATCTATATTCTACAACAATAAAATGGTTATCATATCATAATTTGTGATAGATGCAATGTAATACAAGTACAACTCATGATGGGTGCAACCTAAAATATAATTCGATACTTAGCTTTTTGTGTTTCTTCGTGTGTTGTACTATGTTTCTGGTGTAAGATTCATTAAAATGTTGTCTACTGATTATGTATTTACTTTGAATTTTTCCGTGCCTATCTACTTGTTGAATTCAAAGTTTAAGAATCAGTCATGCTGCATATGTTATATAGGAAGTTAAAAGTATGTCATGTTCACTTATCTTATATATATATATATATATATATACATGGTTTGCAGACTCGTATGTGGCAGCGGGATTCGAGGGATAGAACTGTATTACAACCGACTCCAGCTGCAGCAATAGATGTCAGTTACAGATAAGCTTTAGCATTTTCCATAGTGTAGATTTATCTTGCTAAGACCCATCACTTTTTTTCATAGCTTTAATCTTTGAGGGCTGATATCTTGCAAAATAAAAACAATATTGTTGTTCTGCACAATATTTTTTTGTATTAGGTTCAATATTCTGTTTGTCATATGCAGATGTTGCCAACGGTTGCCTATTCAAATAACCCATCAACCAGCTTTGCTGCAAAGTTTGTTCACACGTCGTTGAACAAAAATCGGTGTTCAATTAATCGTGTAGTGGTGAGTTAGATGGAAAATATTCTTATTTCTGTATCTGTTTATATATGTACCAGCATCATGATCAGCCTGCATTGCCTGTATAGAAAAGTATTAGAAGATGCATCATATCCTGCTTGTCCATTAATACTGGCCTTGTTTGACTAATATCGAATTAAAATTTACAAATATTCTTTGGAACTTTAAGTGATTTTAAAATAAAATTAAATATTTTAGTAGAGTAGACGCATCATAAGCTTGTTAACTTCTTAGCTATTGTCACATAAATATGAACAACGCAAAAACAAATTGCAGAGATGTAGTGAGAATACATAGTTAATTATGATGTATGCTTAGTGTGTGAGCTGGCGAGTTCCAATCCCCAAGAGGGTTGCTATGAATATTTAACTTCTTGATTCTAAAGCCATATATTAGCTCAGACTACACTCTGTTGAACTTCATGTTAAGAAAGCAAAATGTGGCATGCCTGCTAAGATCAGGATAATCACCCCTGCGATTGCTATTTATTATATATTGCATCTTATTTTATCAAGCAAAACTGTTTGTAACTAAAACATTAAACATGTAAACTTTTAGTAGAGAAAATAGATGTTAAAACATTCATCGGAAAAGGAAGTCAGACTAATTAAATTATCAGTGCGGAACGAGGTGGCATCGGTGACATATGCATGACTCATCATATTCAAAATATTTTCAAGTATACATACGTTATGTGTTATGTTAATAAGACTAACCCAACACAAAAGCCGCTGCTAAGCTGTTGCAGGTGACTTATCATCACATAGCATAGAGCTATATTTGTTTATTTATTTGTTATTTTTTTTAACTAATTAGGCTTATATGCCTTACAGTTGAGTATCTGTTCAGAGAAATCTCGGGTGAGGGGATGACAAGAGATAAGCCATTACCACTTGGGCTATCTCATCTCGCTCTGTTTTTGTTAATTATATTTGTTTCTTATAGTCCCAAAAATTTCACAAATCAGATAAACACTCATGTTGTGATGTAGTACAACATCACACCATATCAAATGAAGGTAGCCACAATAATCAACTACAGTGCAAACAAGTTTGTCACGTGTGTTTATAAACACCGGTTATATGTACAAATACTATTATGCCTAATGAAATTTATTATACTTAAAACCATATCTATTTTTGAAACGTTTTCAAATAATTTAATACAATGTTTATCAAAGTGTGTTAAGGTTTTATAGTTCATAATTGTTGTAACTTCATTCTTAGACCTTTGGTTTTCTTTGTGTCTTCCCCATATGAGTGTTGACTTGACCCAGTAAACACCTTGCAAAAGTAAATTTGAGTTTGTCCTTTTGGAAAATAAAGTTTTAAGTTTTTTTTTCATTTTCTAAATATTTGATTATGGTTTATAGGAACCTTGCAAATACATTTCATAGGTCCCAGCTGTTTATATTTAGCTTTTATGCATCAGAAAGAACAAGTTATACAAGAAGGTAGAACGATGAAGGTTTTCCTAGCTTACTTTACATTAAAATATAATTTCCTAGAACATACTATCATTCTATTAAGATTACTAAAATTTATGAATCAAGATATATAAACAAAATAGCCTGTGTGTTTTAGTATGTCCTGCAATCCGTGGAATGGGCTTTAATCGGTGATATGTTAAAGAAAATTATCTTGAATCACTGTGATAAACATCTTTACTTCTGCTGATATCTCCTGACAAAAATCTTTGTGTAAAGTGGACACCCACCGGCAGGAGGCTTATTACAGGCTCTCAAAGTGGAGAATTTACTCTATGGAACGGGCAGTCTTTCAATTTTGAAATGATATTGCAGGTATTGAATTTATTCTTTCTAACAATCGCCATTAAAAGAGTCCAAATCGATTTATCTTGCTATATATTTTGCAGGCTCATGATCAAGCAATCAGGTCTATGGTCTGGAGCTATAATGACAACTGGATGGTCACTGGTGATGATGGAGGCTCCATAAAGTAGATACTTTTATTAACACATTAACTTGGTTATAATATTTATCTAATATAAACCTTCTGTTTCGCAAAATCTGACTTACATTTGGTAGATATTGGCAAAACAACATGAATAACGTGAAGGCTAATAAGTCCGCTCATAAAGAATCCGTACGTGACTTGAGGTAATACTGGTTTTTAATACTCTGTGTTTTGGTTGGTGTGGGGCTGATAAATTTATAATTCTTTCTTAGATTTGCACCCGAATAATATGTGTTAAATTTGATATAAACATTGGGGTTTAACATTGCCACCTTTGTACAGCTTCTGTAGAACAGATTTGAAGTTCTGTTCTTGCTCTGACGACACTACAGTCAAAGTATGGGACTTTGCTCGATGTCAGGAAGAGCGGTCTTTGACTGGTAATGTGCTCCAAGTTGTCGCTCTTTAAACAGAAAAGGAAGTGTTGTGTCCTCATCAGACTATATAATATATATATTTTAATGGGCTTTTAATAACAAGCATCTATTCATCTTTATTTGCAACTACGCTGCCTCTAAAGCCCGTGCTGGTTTTACTTGTATCTAACAGAAATTATAATGAAAAAACACATGCCCATCTGTGTTCTTATTCTCTCTTTTCCACTATATCATTTGAAATATACAAATTAGCCCTTGTAGAACCTGCCCTGAACTTGTGAACCTGCAGGAAACTTCCTATGATAAGCAAGTTTAGTTTGGGTCATATGGAACTTACTCTTTACTCCTGTTTTAGAGTCGTATGAATTTACCTAAGAAGGGTGTACGTAATAATCATCAAGAATGTTTACAATATAATTTATTCAAGCATGTTTACTGAATTTTACGCCGAAGTATATTAATATATGTTCTAAAACTGTTGTAAGTAGTTACTAATTCGTAATTGATATTGTTAAATTAAATTTTTCTCTGACATAACCTAAGGGTCTTTCTTTGTGCGGGTTAAACTCAGGCAGGCCATGGTTGGGATGTAAAGAGTGTTGACTGGCACCCTACCAAGTCTTTACTGGTTTCAGGTTTGTTGTCTAATGAACTTTTTCTTGATTTGATTGTTTATCCTCATGTGGAAGTGCTTGCAGCTAATCTGTATGTGTTTTTTGTTAGGCGGGAAAGATAACCTTGTGAAACTTTGGGACACAAAATCAGGAAAAGAGCTAAGCTCATTGTTAGTATCAATATCGAATGTCACTTTTTTCAGGTTTGTTTTATTATTTTCAAATTTCAGCGTTTTGAAAATGCTTTTTTTTCAGCCACGGGCACAAAAACACTGTTCTTTGTGTAAAATGGAATCAAAATGGCAACTGGGTGCTCACTGCTTCGAAGGATCAAATCATCAAGGTGGCTCCCCCTCCCTCCCTCTCCCTCCCTCCCTCCCTCTCCCTCCCTCCCTCTCTGTCCCCCCCCCCCCCCCAAGCTATGGTTTAGGATGAAATTTTGTTTTAGTATCTCAATTAATATTGAAGAACAAATATATACATATTTCAGCTTTATGACATACGTGCTATGAAAGAACTCGAGTCCTTCCGTGGCCATCAAAAGGATGTTACTGGTTAGTGCAGATTTCTTTGAATATATGTATGGGTGATGGAGCATTATGTGTTCATACAATATTTACTATATTCCAAAGGTTGTGAAAACGTAGTAGTTGTACTTGGTATAATATCTGTACACAGGCTTTCGAAATCTGACTCAACTCCCTTCCTTCGTTAATGTTTGATTAAGGTTTGTATACCTATCATATTATAAAAAATACTTACTATTAATGTAACACACACATAGTAAAGAAGAAGCAATCCATAGAAAAGGAGAAATTTAGTGCAGTGTGGGGGAAGTTTAAGAATGGGGCAGTCCTCACAAATAGTGAACATGAGAGCCTCATTATAATGAGACGCGCCTTGCCTGAGGCTTACAGGGGAAGCACATGCATTTCTTAATTTGCCTCAGGCAGGTGAGGCGAGGTGAGTGCACTTCGCCTTATTGTGCTTTTAAAACACTGCTCTTGTTTCATGATCCTCCAGTTTGCAGCCGCAAAGAAGAGGAATTAAAAATGGAGATATATATAGTTCAAAACATACCTGATTGTCATATCCTACTTGAAGGAATTATAGAATCATATGACCCAATTCTTCAAGCGACATTTACTTCCTGGCAGCTGATTCACGTACTAGCTTTTGAGTTCTGACTAATGGCATTACTGTGATTCAGAGAATTATCTTGATGTTTTTTCATAGAAGAACTGACATAATTAAATTCAAGATAGATCTTCTTCCAGATATTTAGACAAACATTTACAAGTAATGTAAATTACAAAAGAAGTCCTAATCTAAGATGACTTGTTCAAAGACAAGTTTTCCTCAGTTAAGAGGTCATATAGATAAACCAATGATTTATCTTAGGCTTGTTATAATGTTTATTCAGACATGTATCATGGCTAACAATAATGAAGATGTACAGAAGCAAAGGGAGAAAATTGTTGATGAAGCTGTCTATGAAGAAAGTGATGATGCATGGTTAACCAGTCTCTCTACTGTAACCTTGGAGGATGCATTACACAATCTGAGACAGGATTACCTGACATATGTGAACCTCAAGAAGTCAAAGCCCAATGTTGATGAGATGTATGATCTAATTTGTGAGATGCATAAGTCCCATCTAAAGCACACACATCAAGTTGGCATGGGGCTCAAAAACAAGGTGTCCAGCTTTTCTACTGAAATTCATGCAGATATCAATGCTGCCTTGAGAAGAATTGAGAATCAAATTCCAATTGCTTAAAAAGAAATAAAAGAATATGAGAAGATGAAGGGTAACTATGCAGATTTGATGACTGAAGCCCTCTTTGTGAAGAAACAAAATGCTCAACTTTAAGAGGCTGTAAGAAAGTAACTTGACTTCAACAAAGAAGTGGCCCCTATGATCAAGTGCCTCTTTAGAAATTCCTATGGAGATAAGATTCCAACAGAGGTGACAGTGAGGGAAATGTCACAAATGGACTTTGAAAAACTCCAAGAACAAGCTAGAGCTACATTCAGAATCACTGAAGATACCACAAATCTCAGGAATGATTTGAATGATGTCAAAGCAACCAACAAACTATTAGTGAAAAATGCTGAAGAAGCAAACAAGAAGATGGACAATTTCACTAATATGTTTGCAGATGCTCTACTTGAAATCCAAACTCAGCTGAAGGCAATGGGAGGAAGTGCAATATTGCCTAGTGATGCTAAAGCTCAACTGCAATCACCCCAACCTACTAAGTCTGATCCCAAGCCTAAGGGGGAGAATGAAAGTCAAAGATCAACAAGGGCTAAAGGAAAGACTGTTGGGACAAGCACAAGTACAGATAAAGAGCAAACTCCTCAATCCTCAGTTTTCAGAAATCTAAGGCCAAGGAATCCACCTACTACAGAAAGAAGTGGTGTGTATACTACTCTTCAACCAGTCACAATGCCACCTGTTGTGTTAAAGGATGCAAGTGGAAAATTTCTAGCTGAACAGACTGTTACAGTTTTTCCTGGCACAATGCCATCTATGGGAAGTAGTGGTCCTGAATCATTAGAATTTCCCAAGTGCCAAGAAAGGGCGACAGTGGGCAAAGTAGAAGAAACAGCCAAATCAAAGATCTATCATGGAAATGTTTTTCTATAATTTCTGGAAGCTAAACTTTCTCAAGTTGATGGTCATATGATTGAGTATATCAAAGCATTGAAGAGTGAAGGTGAACCTATCATGCCTCTATAGCTAGTGTTATCAACACTCTTTCCTTTAGGATCAGAGTCTAGCTTAGTGCCTGTTGCCATGGGTGTCTTTGCAATTGCACAATTTTGAAGTCAAACCTTTTTAAAAGATCTTTGATATACTTTGACTGATTAATGAAAATACCAGTCTCAGTTTGTTTGACTTGCAAGCCTAAAAAGTAATTTAGTTCACCCATCATGCTCATCTGATATTTAGATTGCATAAGCTTGCTAAACTTAGCACATAACTTTTCATTTGTAGAACCAAATATAATATCATCAACATAAACTTGAACTAAAAGCAAATCACCTTTTATCTTTCTAAAGAATAGAGTTTTGTCAATTGTACCTCTTGTGAAGCCATTTTCAAGAAGAAATTTAGACAAAGTCTCATACCATACTCTTGGTGCCTGCTTCAGTCCATAGAGTGCCTTGTCGAGTTTGTAGACATGATTTGGAAACTTTGGATCAACAAAACCAGGTGGTTGTTCCACATATACTTCCTCATCAAGCTTATCATTTAGAAAAGCACTCTTTACATCCATCTGGTATACATTAAATTTTGAATGAGCTGCAAATGCAAGAAAGATTCTGATTGCTTCCAATCTTGCTACAGGTGCAAAGGTTTCTTCATAGTCAATTCCTTCTTCCTGAGAATAACCCTTGGCTACCAGTCTTGCTTTGTTTCTTACAATCATACCAGATTCATCTAGCTTGTTTCTGAAAACCCATTTAGCACCAACAATAGATCTTTTAGGTCTTGGTACCAGTTTCCAAACTTTGTTGCTCTCAAACTCATTCAATTCTTCCTGCATTGCTATTACCCAATCAGGATCCTGTAAGGCTTCTTTAACCTTCTTAGGTTCATTCTTTGAGAGAAAACAACTGTACAAGCATTCATTTTGAATTGATCTTCTAGTTCGAACACCACTATTTGGATCACCAATAATCAAATCTTCAGTATGATCCCTTGTCCATTTTCTAACAGGTGGTAGGTTGTTCCTGCTAGACTCTCCCCCTAAGTTAGTGGTATTTCTTGTAGAAGAACTTTCTCTGCCTTCAAAAGCTCCCCCTTGATCAGTAGAATCAGTGGATTCAATACTGCTGCTAGTTTCTGATCTTCCTTCATTAGACTCTGAAGAATCAGTTCCTGATGAAGTAGACTCTGAATGACCAGTCTGATCCTGACCAGTCCTATGTTCTTCTTGATTGAATTGCTCCCTCTCAACAGTAGCATTCCTTTGAGAAGCAATAGAGATTTCCTCTGGAGAACCTTCATCATCGCTGGAGAGAATCTCAGAATACTTAAGATTTTCAAATTCCAGATTGTCATGGCTTTCATTAGTTTGCAAAATTCCAAACTTCTTATCATCAAATGCAACGTGAATTGATTCCATAACAATGTGAGTTCTGAGATTGTATACTTTGAAGGCCTTTGATGCTGAATATCCTAGAAAGATTGCTTTATCCGATTTGGCTTCAAATTTCCCAAGTTGTTCTGGATGAACTTTCAGGACATAACATTTGCATCCAAAGATGTGAAAGTATTTCACACTTGGTTTCTTTCCTTTGATGATCTCATAGGGAGTCTTACCATGACCATTTACCAAGGTACAGTTTTGAGTGAAACATGCAGTGTTGATAGCTTCTGCCCAGAAATAGGTTGGAAGCTTTGCATCTGCAAGCAAGGTTCTTGCTGCCTCTATGAGAGTTTTGTTCTTTCTTTCTACTACACCATTCTGCTGAGGTGTTCCAGGTGCAGAAAACTGTTGAGTAATTCCACTGTCTGCACAATACTCCTCCATTTTAGAATTCTTGAATTATGTACCATTGTCACTTCTGAGCACTTTGACCTTGTACTCAGAGCTATTTTGAATATTCTTGACAAGTTCAATGATTTGCTGAGGAGCTTCATCCTTGTTATGTAGCGTGAACCTTGTGTAGTCATCCACTATAACTAGAGCATATCTTTTCTTATTAATAGACATAATGTTTACTGGACCAAATAAATCAAGATGCAACATGTGAAATGGTTCAGTAATTGAATTTTCTGTCTTGCGCTTGAAAGTGGTTCTTCTTTGTTTACCAAGCTGACAAGCATCACAAAGTCCATCTTGCACATAGTTTGCCTGAGGTAGGCCTCTCACCAGATGATGCTTAACAAGTTGATTAAGCTTCTTGAAGTTGAGATGTGAGAGCTTCCTGTGCCAGTTCTAGTTTTCATCATTTGATGCCTTGCTGTAAAGACATCTGATAGTTCCTTTAGATGTGTCACTCAAGCTGGCTTCATATATGTTACCATGTCTCTGACCAGTCAGAACAATGTCTCCATTCTTCTTATTCAAGATTTTACATCCCTTACTATCAAAGATTGATTGGTAACCCTTATCACCCAGTTGACTTATGCTTAAAAGTTTGTGTTTCAAGCCTTCAACCAGTGCTACATTTTCTATGATGACATTCCCTAAAATAATTGAGCCATATCCCAGAGTTTCTCCTTTATTGCCATCTCAAAAAAATATTACTGGGCCAGATTTCCTCTCAAACTTTGTAAGCAGGGACTTCTTTCCAGTCATATGTCCAGAGCATCCACTGTCAAAGATAATTGAATGCTTCTTTCCAGTGCCCTGCAAACAAAAAGTAGCTAGTTAGAATTTTTTAGGACCCAACTTTGATTGGATCCTTTCTTACTAACTTTTGAATCAACAGGCTTTGAAGATTTTGCTTTTGATTTACCTGTTGCAGAGTCAACCTTAGACTTAGATTTCACAAACTGTTTGTGACTAGGAGTTTCAGATTTCAGAGAATAATAGTCATAATACAGTTCATGATATTCCTTACACATATAAATGGAATGAAGTAAACTACCACAATGATAACAGGGTTCTTGTGGTTGGTATTGAATTCTCTGAGTCTTGGGGAATCTGGACTCAGTTTTCCAAGAAGGTTTTTGATTGCAGTCTAGGGCTAAATGATTATGATTTCCACATTTATAGCATTTCTTCCTAGGTGCATCAGGTACATTCTTGTAATTATTCTCTTTGTTAATACCTTCTTTTCCATTCCTATTTCTTCTAATCTTGCTAGACTCTGAAATACTTTCTAGTCTCTGTTTCAACTGAGACTTAGACAGAAAACCTATGTTGACATTCTTAGGTTTTTCTAACACTCTTTCATCTGAATTGCTATTGTTGATTCTTTTGTGCACAACTGGGGTACCTTTAGTGCACAACTGGGGTACCTTTAGAATCAACAAATTTAACATGTTTAGGTTCAGAAACTATCTTCTTACCTTCAGACTTAGATGTGCTAGCTTCAGTTTTACTATCATCATTGACAATAGCTACAGTATCTTCTTGCCTAGCCTTATCAAAACCTAAACCATTAACTTTACCCAGAATTTGATTTTCAATGATTTCTTGAGTCTTTTTACCAGAATTGTTAATGGTTTTAATCACATCTCTCTCTTCCTCTAGTTCTTTTCTGACATAGTCATAAGCCTCAAGAATAACACCATAATTATGCTTAGCTTTATCAGAACTTAACTTATATTCTTCCATTTGAATTAACTCAGATTCAAGAAAATTATTTCTACTAACTAATTCACCATTCTTAGCCTTGAGTTCAACTTTTTCACTAGCAAGAATTTTGAAATTAGTCATAAGATTCTTAAACTCAACATGAATAGATCTAATATCATCAGAATCTAAGCTATCAAACGAATCAAGAGAGTGAAGTGATACCTTAACAGAAGATGAAGAAGTTTTCTTTGGAGATCCAGGCTTGTCTGAAGCACTTGCCATCAATGCAATGTTGTCATAATCCAATTCATCTTCAGAATCACTGGAGTCTGCCCAATACTTCTGTGTGACCATGAGTGCATTACCCTTCCTTGAATTCCTAGGCTTCTTGCACTCACTAGTAAAGTGTCCAAGCTCACTGCAGTTAAAGCACTTTATCTTGGCTTTATCAAGCTTGATAATTGTACTCTTGCCTTTATCATTCTTCTTCTCCTCTTTCTTCTGAAAAGAGCCTTTGCTAAATCTTCTCCTGTTGAATCTTCCTTTCTTGAAAGCTTTAGCAAACATAGCAAAGAGTTCTTGCATCTCTGATTCAGAATTATCTTCAGAGTCTATATCTGTAGTCTCTGACTCAGAACTTTCTTTGTTTTTCTTCTTCCTCAAGTCTCTTTCAGTATATTTAGACTTTTCTTCTGGAAGCTTCTTTGATTCAGATTGAGCAGTGAGTGCAACAGTTTTCATCTTTCCTTCACTCCTGCTCTTTTTCTGCTACCTATCAAGTTCATAAGCTCTCAATTTTCCATAAACTGCTTCTAATGATATCTCATCAAGATCATTAGCTTCCTCAATTGTAGATATCTTCTCATTGTAGAAATCAGGAAGAGCTTTCATGAACTTCATATTCATATCCTCCAAGTCATAATATTTACCATGCATGGCCATCTCATTGATGAGTTTATTAAACCTATCAAAGGTGTCAGTAGTGACTCACCAGACTTGGATTCAAAGTACTCATACTGTTGTATGAGAAGTGTCCTCATATTCTTCCTGATAGGTTTCGTTCCTTCACAGTGAACCTTTAGATTATCCCATATCTCCTTAGCAGTTTTACAAGAGAGAACATAGTTAGTGAGAACAGAATCAAGACTGTTGAATAGTATGTTTCTCACTTTAGCATCCTTAAGAACGTTCTCATTTTCCTTATCTGTCCATTCAGATTTAGGCTTCTCTGTTGTTGTATGTTCTGGAACAACTTTTCCTTCGACAGTTGCTTGAGGAACAAGCCTTGTTGGAACAAAAGGCCCATCTCTGTTTCTGTCAAGATAATCAGGATCTGTTGCTTCCAAGTGATGCAACATCTTCACTTCCCATAGAGTATATTCGTTTCTCTTGAGAATAGGGATCTTAGTATTACCATCCTTTTAACTAGACATGATTGCAGATCTTTATGATTATTCGAAATCAACCTGCTCTGATACCAATTGTTAACTCGAATAACTTGTAGAAGGGTGTTGAATACAAGTTATATAATCGTGTCTGATTTTTCCTTGATTATATGAACAAGAATAAACGAATGAATCAAACTTTGTTTGTATTAAAATAATCAAATACAAACTCTACCAAAGGTGTACAATACCTTTAGCAGCTGCTTACAATATAAATCTCTCTCTCTGTTTGTTTCGAACTCTCGAATACAAATCTTACGAATTCACACACTCACACACACCTCTTTTACAATGATATAGAGAGAGTATTTATAATGCTACCTATCCACTAATAACAGAATTATAATCTATCTATGACAATGTTCTGCCGTCCAGTTGATAGTTTCCATCAATAGAGAATTCGTTTCCTTCACGATATCTTCTTGCTTGTTTTCCAAAACAAAGATCCTTTTATATAGCACTTGCCAGTTTCTGTAGCATCCATAATGACATCATCAGTAACACGACTGACATCATCAGTAACACGACTGATATCAGGATTTCCCATTGCATCAGGATCTGATTATCCCATCAGTATTTGATCAGGATCTGACTTACTGTATCAGGATCTGCTCCTCTGTTCCTGACATGTAGTCCCCGATACACTGTTCCTAACATGTAGTCTCTGACGCACTGTTCCTGACTAAATTCTACAGATTACTGTTTAACACATATATCCTATACAAAGTGCTAAATCCTTTATAAGATCAGGATATACAAGAAGTATTAGCAAAATTCTATTCTTAACATCACAACTTATGAATTATTCCTAACATTTCTGGACTTAATTGTATAAACCCGAATTATGTTCATGTTTTTAGAATTTTTATATGATGATATGAATTTTTATGAATTATTATATGTAAGATTTGTTAATTCGAGATTGTTATGGTAATTAAATGTTAATCACTAGCTGAATACCATGCATGAGTAGTTTTAAATTTTTAGAATTTAAATTTCGAATTATATATAATTAATTCGAATTTTCACAATATTAAATAGTGATTTAAAAATTTATTTTATGATTATGTGCTAGATGAATTTGATTAAATGATTTAGGTGATTTCTAGAAAGTATATGAGTTAAGTATTCTAATTTTTAGAATAAACGTTTGGTTATATGATTCGGAGATATAGTACATGTGATTTAGTAATTGTTATTTGATATTTGGCAAAGGGACTAGTTATTAACATTTATTTATTGAATTCGAACTAAGTGTATAGTATGGTTATAAAATTTTATGAACTAGAAATCCATTGGGAAGTGTAGGTGGATCTTAAATCCATCGTAGGTATTTGATTGTGAATCAGAGTTGGATATTTTCCGACGGAATAGTCCATATTGCAAAGGAGACTCTGTCGATTTTTGTGAAATTATATATGTAGTAAATATCTAATAGCATGACTGCTTATGAGTTAGGTTTATCTACTAAGTGACTTATGTGATATGCATGTTTTATGAATTACGTGTCTAAGTGGATATCTGTTTTCGAGGTAATGCTAGTGTAATGTCAGGTACGTATGATATATGTTAAGTAGTAATGCGTTATAAGAATCGTTTGGATAGATTAGGATTAGACGATTTAGAAGTATAGTATTCTAAAGTAGTAATATGATTTATGTAGATAAGAAGGACGTAGGACCTAGCGATAAAGGAAAGGCTAAGGTCGAGTACCAGTGACTGAGCTGTTAGCTGTTGCATTCTACCGGAGGCAAGTAACTCTGTCTTTCCTCTGAAAGTTTATATTATTGAAACTGCTATATCTTGTTGAATCAAGTATGCCTATCTTATACCATGTTGATTATACTCCTGTTGTAAACTTACCTTTGCATGTATCCAAAATCTTTATTGATAAACCCTGGTTAAACACATGTAAACCCTAGACCAACATAATTCTTTTAATTGCTTCTTGACCATACTGTCACCCAGAGTTAAACAATACTAATTCTTTTTAATTGCTTCTTGACCATATATGTCCTACAGCTTACTATAATCATGTCATATTGACTGACCGATAAACCAGTGTTCCACTTGACTTATGTCCGTGTCCAGTTTAACCTATGTTGACCCTAAAACACATAAACTTCTTCATTAGCTAAACACTGATCCAAGAACTTAATTTCCTTTAATATTATACCTTAAACTTGAAATCTGATCAATTACCTTGATGCCTTTGAGTCTACATCTTCTTGATTCAGACTTGTATCCCTATTTCATTGATGTCAGAAAACTTAGTCAAACCCTTTGACTTTTATCATTACAAATCAAAATGAGTTGTTTTCTTAAAATACTTTGAAGTTACTTAGACTGGGCTGATTTGTTATCAGAGAGTCGAAGGTACTTCGAAGTAAAGGTTTCAAAAAGATTAAGTATTAAAATGTTTTATAAAGATAAAAAGAGTTTTGCAAAGCTTAATGTTTTAAAAATAAGATTTCTTATAAAAATGTTAGGAACTCCGTCTAAATGGTTTCCATGGATTCCTGACGATTGGAGAGACGGGGTGAACGGGTAATACTGGTTCCGTCAGCTTTTGAGATGTAGTATTGTGTAGTTCTGGTCTGTCCAGTTCGACACCTTTATAGGCCAATGTGTTGCCTCTGGGAACCCAAGCTATCCTAATGAAAGGAAATGATGGCCAGAGGGACTTTGTGTCCGGTATGGGGACTTTATGGGCTGATCACCCGTATTGTCTGTTATAAAATAAAAACTTCCAATCAGTTTTCTTAAAGTGATGATTACTTTTTATTTACCATGAAATGAAATTGGTTTATCGATTGAAATGTCAATTACTTTACACAGTTTTGAAATATCTATTGCTATCCTGATTATCAGTTAATATCCTGTCATTTCTAAATACCAGTATTATTTATACTGCTTCCAGCATATTTATGTCATATTTTGAATTACTGTCATCTTCTGCGATACCCTGTTATATTGTTTTCAGTTGAGATCTTTAGTTACTTGCTGAGCTTTGCCTCATTATTATTTTGTCTAACCCTTTTGACAGTAATCTAGGAATCATGGTTCGTACAATCCAAACCGCAAGGAAGCGCACCTACCGTGGCCCTCAGTTGGTTCGTTTTGAGATAACTCCCGAGGTAGATGCAATAACAGCTCAATGAGGAGATCTTTAGTTAGTTGTGAGAACTGGCAGTAGAACTTTTGAGAACTTTGGTTTGTAATAATAATATATTTTGAATTCAGGTTTGTAATCATAATTAGTTAGACGATGGCTTGCTTGTTTCATACCATTACCTGTGAAAGATCTTTGATAGTAGTTTTGGGGCCAGTCAGCATGTTATATTTATATTATATTTTAGATTGTTTGCATCTAGATGTGTGTCAGTGACTCTCCGATCTAGGGCCCTGATCGGGAGGGCGTCACATTACTAGTGTGTCTTTGTGAAGGTCAGTGAGGAGAAAATGTGGGCTATTGATGTGTACTTGTACAGATGAAACTTAATGTTCATCACTATGCAACTACTGCAAAACATTTCAGTAAGAATATTGTACTTTATGGCATCCCGAGTGAATTCTAATTCTACGACCTTCAATGAAATTCTTTTGAAGTAAATCCAAGAGTTAATTTCGGAAAAACTTCCAGAAGCTCAATTGGATCCATTCTATGTCTACTATAGAGCAATCACCAAGTTAGGGCCTATGAAGATTGGATATGTGGATCTAAGTGGCCCAACAAAAATGAAGAATGATTCAATCATGAAGGTGCTAAAACAGATTCTCAACTCAAGGCAAGTGAATAAAAGGTCAAGACTATCAAGGCAATTCACAATCTATTGGCAAGGAGAAATAAGAATTTAAGCTCAAAAATAAAGGAGTTGATTGCTGAAGCAAATGTCACAAGAGGCATCACAATATTTAAAAATCTTTTTTTTTTGTAAAAATATGATTAATTTTTGAATTTTTTTCGAAAATATGTTTTTGTCAGCAAATGCAACATAAAATAATTTAGAGCATGTGGGGATATATTTTTTCTAAAAATGGCTTTTAGGTTAAAAGTATTTTGTTTTTTGAAAAAATAATTTTTAAATTTTATCAAAAACTTTTCAAATTAATTTTTTTTTAAAAAGTGCTATTATTATCTATAACAGCAACATTAGAAGGAATTATCAAATGCTAAATTCATTTAGTGTTGTCATACTGCATATTAGGTGATTTCAAATTATAATAATTTGACTTTAATAAAAAAATATAATGGACGCGCGATATGGTGGCAACCACTTCACTTTGATGAATTATTTTCTTTATAAGCCAAAAAGAAACTTTATGTTGAATTCGTCAGGCGTGACATTTGGGAAAAAAATTGATGATCTCATAATTTTTTTACATAAAAATTATAATTCTTTAAATTCTTACATATCTAAATATTTTGTTTCTTTGAAAAGATAATGATATGAGATAAAACTTGCTGCCTCTTAAGCATAAAAATACAGAAAATTCCACCATATTTTTAACCTTTTTCCTACTATCACACCGTTTCAAATCCTTAAAAAAGGAGTACATATTAAAGTTGTTGCTAATTTTTTTAGAGTTAGTTATGATACATTTTTTGAACTTGAAATGTCATATATACGTGATACCAAATTCTTTCACGTCGGAAGTGTATAATCAAGTTCTTAACAAAAGAAAAAGAAAAGTATATTTTCAGAACCGACATATGACATAATGATGAGTCGTCACGGTACGTCATGCCTTGCGTGTAATAAATTGATAGTATTTACTAAAATATAAATCCATTTGGTTTTAATTTGATTTTGATGAGATTTGGATTTAAAAAAAGGTAGAAAAAGAGTGGGCAGGAGTCATGGACCAGGCCAAATTACAAATACTAATTGAAATGCATGAATCTACCATCGTTTTCTTTGCGATGCGCAATAATGCCCCTATACTATATATGTCATTACTTTCTTCAAAAATATTAAATTCTCAATCAAATATATAGCAGTAGCTTCTTTTTTTTTTTTCCATTGACAATCAAATATATCTTTGATGCAACTACAAGTCGACTTTTTAACTTTAAAACTAACACCAAACTGCAGGAGAAAATGATCAAAATAACACAAAAACACAACCCAACTGTCCAAAATAACGATTCGCGCGAACAGTGCCCAAAATAATCATGAGACTATGCAATGGCGGTCTGCGTAGCTGTCAACTTGCGCATCTGGGGTAACGCATTTCCCAGATGCGCAATGACGTCATATGACGTCATTTTTTCCAAAACGTAGCAGACGTCTCTCTCACTCTCTCTATCGCCTTCCCGTCTCCTCCATAAGTTCTCCCCCCTCTGGTTACCTCCACTACTCCTGAGGGTATCAAAATGAAGCCCAGAGCTTCCTCTCCATTTTGATCCGTTTGTTTGTTGTTTTTTGGCCCCGCAGGGGCGTGTACGGGCTCGTCGGAAAACAGATCTGAGAAAAGAGTTCGGTTTTGGGCCTTTCAAATCCGGCGAAACAAATGGAAATCGAAGGGTACAGGGTTGTAGAGGGGGAGTAGACGAGTGTTTTGGTATATAGGATAGTAGTGCTCGATACCGGAAAAGGTATCAACGGCGTGGTCAAAGTTTGGTCGAAAAATGGCGTCCGGCGCGGCTGAGGAAGGAGATGAATAGTGATTGGCATGCACATGTTTGACATGCGCATCTGCATCCACGCATGTTCAACATGCGTATACCCATGTACTGTTCACTCTACAGAAGTGGGATTTACACAGTGCACGTGTAACGCCCCGACTCCCCAATACAGAAAATATACTTTTTAAAATAAAATAGACTTTGATACAGGGGAATTTTATAAAATTTTGGCATGAGGTGTTCGTAAATCGGACTATCCACCTGTATCTCAACCCAAACCAAATTCCAATTAACAATTACAAATATAACTTAATACACCAACGATTCCTCATCGAGGATCGATTCCAGGTTATGGTATGAAACAAGAATCTAAACCATACAAATTATTACAATTTCTTCTACTATTCTGATTCAATAACTATACCGCTTAATCTGTAGCTTAACTCTAATCCGTGCTTACAGGCTTTAGCTTCGAGATCTATCCTGTAAAGGCTGCCTCATTGCTCTCATATGACTCGTACGATGTAGACATCCACCCTTATTCCTATCTGAAAGATTAGAGAAAATGAAGCAGGAGTGAGCCAAAGAATGCTCAGCAAGCGAACAGTATAGTGAAACAATCATACCACAATGATTCATTGGTGAACATATCACTGACCAACTTATCTCAGAGGAATAATTCACAATTACAGAAGCTCAAGAACTTTAAAGATATAGCATTTTATTTAATTCAGGAAATGGAATAGAATTGGACTATTTTGCATTTTATTAATAAAAACAATAAGGTTAGGCTGCTGATCAGTCACGCACTAACCCCGGACAAACGCACACAGCAATGTCCTTTAATGGATCCACGGCGCACACATTGGCCTTAATAACTTCTGACCACGAATCTGGTCCGACCCTTTACGGTCCACATTTTAAAAAAAACAACAGTCCAATCCTATAATCTGAACGTCAGGTGTCGGAACAATCGACCACCTCAACCAGCCAAGCACCCTGGAAACTCACGTTCCAGGTTAACAACTCAAATCTCAAGAAGGAATGAGGTCTAGTAAAATTCTGACCTAGATATCGACAAGTTCGATATAGAGAAGGGTATTATTCCATAATATATCAGTGAAACAGGGACAACAATTTCAGCACTATTGAATGGGAATATGATAAACAGCTATTCATATTTACTGAAAATTTAAGAGCAATAATATCAACGACAAATCGAATTAATATAATGATCAAGTGACGAAAAACATGGTTCATTTGAGTGAAATGATTTACTTGCAACATGAATAACAACAATTGTAATTATAAGATAAAGCAAGGGTATAGTCAAGTGCTAAGCATTTAATAAATTTACCAACACATTGTCAAGTTGAATCAACATAAGCGAATTAAGTAGTTTTAAAATGATCATTTGTAAAATAACTCCAAGACAATAAAATTGTAGGATAGGTTGAAGAAAACCTCTCCTAAAGGGGTCCATTGGTGAAAATCCGTTACCAAGTTTAAACTAACATGAGAGATTCGAATAGTTTACAACGAAGATTAAGAAATTCTCAATTACTTAAGGTCTCACTCATGTCAGCTAAGCACTTATAGGCTTCAGCTGCCAGAACCGGCATGACAAATATGAGTTTAAATAATTAAGAAGATCTCAATTCATTCTTGGTTTTAACCGTCATTGAGCAACACATGCCTCAACAACAGTATAAACCTCGAATTAATTTACAATAATTTGAAGAAAACGATCTTTGAAGAATACTAATAATGACGGGAAATATTTATATAAAATAATTTTAAAAGAAACAACACCTGAACAATATGTGAAGAGAATAAACAATGACATAATAATTTTGAGAATGTATGCTCATGAATTAATAGAAGAAGAATCCTGGAAATAAAAATGAAAGGTACAGACATTAGCAAAAGAATTTGAAAAGAATAACATATAATTAACGAATCAGGTTCACATTATTAAAACTAGAAACGAAAGGTATAAATGCTTGCAAGAAAGAATTTCGAAGGAACAAGTAAATAATACATAAGGTTTCACATCACTTGAACAATAAGTGAGGGATAGTAAACTTGCCTCGATATACAGAGTTTCCAATTCCAACACATTATCTCGTTATTCACTTTACATCCGTCTCCACTTCTTTATATGCTGGCCTCTGCTCGGCTATATATTCATCCTTCCTCCATAATTAATTATTCTCTAATTGAGTCCACTCGCCAACTCCGATACACAATTCCTTCCTTAAATTCCGTCCTTACATACATTAACACCTAGCCGGGCCTCCTTCTCCTACCTACATGGAAGTAAAACATTACTTCAGTACCTAACCAACTAAAACCTCATGCTTTATTCGAGTCTACCCATACATGTCCTAACTCATATAATAATAACATTTATCACATAGAGCTATATATAAATATATATCAATTACAGTGATGTAAACAAGTATCTCATATAAATGCCCTTCTTTTTTTTTTT
Source organism: Saposhnikovia divaricata (assembly GCA_036435485.1). NCBI lineage: Eukaryota > Viridiplantae > Streptophyta > Magnoliopsida > Apiales > Apiaceae > Saposhnikovia > Saposhnikovia divaricata. Next base: position 109,537,272 of record CM071599.1, on the reverse strand, counting down.
TTTTTTTAAAACCGCAATACAACCATTGCCTTGCACATTATAAATACAACCAATTGTCAAATGAAATTCCACTTCGTACCACATTTGAACCATACCAATCATTTTCCCTTGTTACTTTCTTCTCTTATTCTTTTCTCCCTTTGTTTTCTTCCTTTTCTCGCTTTTGGCCCTTCAGCCTATCCCTCAAGACACAACAGCTCACATGTGTTTTCATACCGCACACCCACTACTTTCTTTGCGACACACACCTAAACAGGTTCACCCTCCTTACCTACCTCTTTCCCCTTCGAATAACACAACACTAGGATTTCTATAGCACTTCCCAGTCACACCCAGTCCTGCACCACCTTTTCACTCCACTTCATCTCCATGTCCTATTATTACAGCTCCAACACAAGCTGCTCTACCTCTCTTACTCGGCTTTCCAGCTTCACGCAAAAACTCGTAGCAAACACCCAACATCACCACCCCCTTCTTTTCTTGCAATGCCTCGCCTCTCTTCTCTCTTTCTTCAAGTCTCCCACACTCTCTCAATCTCCCTTGTTCTGCCCCTCCCAGACTCCTTCCACCACTTCTGTTCTGTCCCTCCATCATACTACCTTAACACCCTCAAGTAAACTCACATATCAAAGCTCTCAGTTTTCACCGAGAGTGTCCCCTGCTGAACCTACGCCACCCGAATATAGCCCAATTTTAAAGAAACCCACCCAGGCTAACTCTCTCTCGGCCAAAGAAATTTCAACATAAAAAATATTATACATTACTTGGCCATAATTTATATATATATATATATATATACACTACAAGATCACCAACACATAATGAAATGCACCAGACCTCACACTACCAAGAACCTTCCATTTAACAAAATTACATCACTACACAAACACTCATCAATTTAACAAAACGATCTGGTCGGAAAAACTTTAAAATATGGTGACCGAACAACCTCAACCCAATATTAAAACTAATCCAGAAAATTAACTTAAAATACACTTTAGAACCGATTGCAGCAAGAACTACAGTTCCATCTTACAGGTACACAAAGAAATCGACTTATAATTACAATCAAAGGATTTAAAACTTCCACTTTACCAAATTCAGAAACTCGCAAACTCAATCAATACTACCATCGAAATATTAAGCTCATAATCGAGCTTATACTAGGTGGAACAGAAGATGGCAGCAGGCTTTGATAAGACCACAGGGAACTCGCACAAACTCACAAACAGCAGCATAGATACATCACCACACCGCACTCACAAACCTGTTCCCCAACCCCGTACAACTATACACGCAATTGCTGTTATATCAAGACGAAGAGAGGAAGTGAAGGAGCGAGAAAAATAGACACGGGAGAGAGATTTGAGATATTGAATGAATTCTAGAGAGTGTGGAGATAATTCTAGAAACCGTGAGAACTCACCCAGAACAGAGTAAAAAAAAAATATGGAAAACAGGGCTGTGATTTTTAGAGACAAGAAGGGAACTTTCACAACTAATTTTATGATTAAAACTAATAAAAATCTGCTTTGTAAAATAGATAATAAATATGTAATATTTGAGATAAATCTCAAATCAATTTTTAAAATATAGAAAATGAAAGTAGCTAACTTCCCATATTTTTAAAATAATTTTCGAATCAAAAATGAATTAAATATGAATTTTACAAATTTTGATCCTTTAAGTGAAATAAACTTTTAAAATCATTTAAAAAAAAAAAATTTAAACACCCAAAATAATTCTTCCAAGAATTTTAAAAACTAATTAAATATACAAAGATGATGTTACAAAATATTTTGTGATTTTTAAATACTCCGATGATTTTATAAAAATTTCAAAGTTCAATAATGCATAATTTAAATAGATTTTTAATCACAAAAATTCAAATAAAAAAAAATGGACCAACACGACACACATACATCACCATATAAATATGTAAACATGACGTCACATATAATCAATCCTAAAAAAATTTCACCTCATATAATCCTCATTTAATATCAAATAATAATAATAATAATAATAATAATAAAATAAATAAGAAATTTCTAAGGCGTTATATCCTTCCCCCCTTAATAGGATTCTGTCCTCAGAATCGACCGTAAGAAAATACATATGACGATATTCTCGAACATTTCTCTTTCAATTTCCAAGTCAATTCTTTCATTTAAGAATTCTTTTATATCATTTCATATCTTTCTAGGCTCATCCTGTAAGCCTGCAGATTCCAGCATAACTTAAACCTTTGACTTGCATGTCTCGTTACTTCTAGATACTTATCACTCGCACGTGACGATCCCTTTCTACCAAAAATCGGACTTGACCTATTCGTATAATGGACTATGCCCTGTACACAACGCCTCAAGCATCCACAATAATTCGCATATTTATATAACATTAAAACGAAACCTGCCTCGACTTGCAGTAAACATATAAATAATTAAATCTTTAAAACCCAATCCACGCGACTGAAACAATTGATAAAACTTCCACACTCCTACTCATACCCATAACTCAGGTTGCCCCAGATAAAACTTTGAGAAAAAGAATATCAAGAAATCCCCTAATCATTCTTACTCCCCTTTCAACGTACAATGTTACTCGCGGAGGGAATAATTAGGAAACTTCTATCTATCCTTAATCCCATTATTTTATTGAGGCACCATTTACTTTAAATCATATATATCTTATTTGGAACACAAATTATCCCGAGGTCACAACCCTCCAATACCATTCACCAATTAAACTTTCAATCCATTTAAACTCTAACAATTCTAGCATCTGATAAAATCAACATTTAACTTGACATACATAAACCCAAGTATACTTCATTAATAATTAACTTGAAAACTTGAAAACTTATTTAAACTCTGCACATTTTAATTCTACCATTTATCAACAAATGAATATTCGAAATATAATATTCCTAGCTGGTCCTTCACAGTTTTCCATTTCTGTAGACGTCTTCGGCCTTTCCCGATTCATTACCGCTTCGTCTTCATGGCATTCACTTCGGTCTTTTCGTCATATCCTGAAAATTATATTTCTTCTAATTCCAAAGCTCGTACTTAGAAATCTCATCCAAAGCTCGTACTTAGAAATATCATGCATGTTCTTCTTATATCCTCAAATATCTTGCTATTCCGATCTTGAATCCTCGAAACTGATTACATTCCTGTTGGTAAAATAAATTAATCAACTCTATCCCTCTATTTGGTGATAATCCTGATAACTCATCAAGCCACCTATCCGAGAAGTCTGGACCACTAAAATCTGTTTCACTTTAATTATCTCCTTATTGATATCTCCCACATGTACAAAATAACCTTCAAATCTTATACAATAACCTTAAATTCTTATTATAATAACCTCTTAGTCTGCATAACCGTTAAAACTCCTTTATCCACCTCTTGACTCGAAACACAACTTACATATCTCTTGCAGTTCATAATTTCACCTTCTTATCTTCACACTTAACTCTTTTAACTGCCATCACATCCATATCTTTAATATCACCATTCATAATTATATTAAACTTGTCGCTTCTAGTTCTGTCACTACCAACAATACTATTCTTTCCCCCTTACCTCATAGATTTCCATCTTTATCCTAGTACAATTACAATATACTTCCTCGAAAAATCCCATCTTCTAACAGTGGCGGTCTTGCTAGTCTCAATAATTCATATTCCTTGGGTGGCTATCATGCCTCGTTATCCTGGTTTTCAAAATTTTCTAGAGCCTAAATTCCTTTCTAGTTAAATCTCACATCTCCTTTTAACACCATTCTTGAAAATTTCCTGGTTCTGTCTTCTTTTTTTTTTTTCTTCTTTCTTTTTTTTTTTTTTACCATCTCGTTCCATCTGCGTAACTCACTCTTATTCTTAATATTAGTGATCCTCTGACTATATTCGCACAAGTTATTAACTCCACACAATAACTTTACTTCCTTATCCAAAGCTTCAATTCTTTCTAAAATTCCTTACAAACGAACCGTCCCACTCTACCTTGTCTTACTCAAGTTATCCCATTCCGTCTCTAAACTTTTATATCTGACAATTTATCTCCAACATCCAAATTCCTGTAATATCTTATCTACTGTATCCATAGTGAAAATATATAATAAGCAAGTATTCCTCAACAATCTTTCATCCACGATAACCTTCACATACCAATTATATCAATCCTCACTATATTTTCGACTTTAACAAAGTTATCATTTCATGTCCTTATCATCTACTCCTTAACCATAATAAGTTTCTCCATTTTGTTGAATTTTGTACGTGTTTTGTCAATCCACTGCGTAATTTAACTTGATATTCACTCTCTGCTTTAACTTCAATTCTCAAGCCTGCTCATCAAATTTCCATTCGACGTAAATGTACCTTGTACCACTTAGATGTCATTGTTTCCATCTTTACTACTCTCAATCACTGATAGCTTTAGGATTCATAAGGGTTTATAACAAAAGAAACCAATACAATGGACATATGTTGGCAAGTATGAATAAGTTGAATTTTGTTTGATATGGATTTGATAAAAGAATTTACCGAGAGATCAGAATGATCATTGAACTGTTTCCAGGTTGAATTTGTCACTTAGGTCAACCGCCGTAGTACCAAAAAGGTGGCCAGCCTTCAGTACTTTCATGACAAACATAATCAGTGGCGTCCTACCAGACTTCTATCACATAGATAGATGTCCCTGGATCCCCTATATACATAGGGTTGTTCTTCCCAGTCAGAATAAATAAGGTTAAGTATTCAAAGAGAAACAAAAAGAATTCAAAAGTTTCAAAAAGTTTATATATTTACAATGTTGAATAAGGAATATCAAATATTCGGGGAAAATAGAAAGAATTCAAGGATCTCAATAATTTATATGCATCATGTTGAATCAAGTGATCCCCTGGAAAATAGAGGTATCTCTGAAAAATAGGGATGTGTTTAAATGAATCAAAAAAAAATTCATCATCGATTGAAGTATAGTTGATTATCAAAGGTGATGGGGTATTATCAAAATAAGAAGAAACGGAAAGAAAGGTTGAATCTCCTTAATCAATAAATGAAATCAACGGCTAGTAGTGAATAACCACGCTCTTATTCCAACACATGCCAGTAACCACATTTCACACCTTGTTTACAGTATTTTTTTTGCACTTTCTAAAACGTTCACAGGGTAACTGAATTCGTAATAGAAATTCTAGAAGATACGTGAAGCTCTACGAGTAACTTCCTCCAAGTTGGTAGCTCCGGTCATCTATTTAACGTATGTAGCATAGAATCAACCGCCTCGTCCAAAACCGAATCTTCCGATTTATCAAATTCCTGCTCGCGCGATAGGTCGGGATACCCAATAACGTCGCAACAGTTGTCCTAATAACGTAAGGCGAACCTTATCCTAGATCGTTTCATCTAATGTCTAACTTAAATACTTATACCTAATCATCCTAACTTGTTTCAGTGACCAAAACCTGTGGCTCTGATACCAAACTGTAACGCCCCGACTCCCCAATACAGAAAATATACTTTTTAAAATAAAATAGACTTTGATACAGGGGAATTTTATAAAATTTTGGCATGAGGTGTTCGTAAATCGGACTATCCACCTGTATTTCAACCCAAACCAAATTCCAATTAATAATTACAAATATAACTTAATACACCAACGATTCCTCATCGAGGATCGATTCCAGGTTATGGTATGAAACAAGAATCTAAACCATACAAATTATTACAATTTCTTCTACTATTGTGATTCAATAACTATACCGCTTAATCTGTAGCTTAACTCTAATCCGTGCTTACAGGCTTTAGCTTCGAGATCTATCCTATAAAGGCTGCCTCATTGCTCTCATATGACTCGTACGATGTAGACATCCACCCTTATTCCTATCTGAAAGATTAGAGAAAATGAAGCAGGAGTGAGCCAAAGAATGCTCAGCAAGCGAACAGTATAGTGAAACAATCATACCACAATGATTCATTGGTGAACATATCACTGACCAACTTATCTCAGAGGAATAATTCACAATTACAGAAGCTCAAGAACTTTAAAGATATAGCATTTTATTTAATTCAGGAAATGGAATAGAATTGGACTATTTTGCATTTTATTAATAAAAACAATAAGGTTAGGCTGCTGATCAGTCACGCACTAACCCCGGACAAACGCACACAGCAATGTCCTTTAATGGATCCACGGCACACATTGGCCTTAATAACTTCTGACCACGAATCTGGTCCGACCCTTTACGGTCCACATTTTAAAAAAAACAACAGTCCAATCCTATAATCTGAACGTCAGGTGTCGGAACAATCGACCACCTCAACCAGCCAAGCACCCTGGAAACTCACGTTCCAGGTTAACAACTCAAATCTCAAGAAGGAATGAGGTCTAGTAAAATTCTGACCTAGATATCGACAAGTTCGATATAGAGAAGGGTATTATTCCATAATATATCAGTGAAACAGGGACAACAATTTCAGCACTATTGAATGGGAATATGATAAACAGCTATTCATATTTACTGAAAATTTAAGAGCAATAATATCAACGACAAATCGAATTAATATAATGATCAAGTGACGAAAAACATGGTTCATTTGAGTGAAATGATTTACTTGCAACATGAATAACAACAATTGTAATTATAAGATAAAGCAAGGGTATAGTCAAGTGCTAAGCATTTAATAAATTTACCAACACATTGTCAAGTTGAATCAACATAAGCGAATTAAGTAGTTTTAAAATGATCATTTGTAAAATAACTCCAAGACAATAAAATTGTAGGATAGGTTGAAGAAAACCTCTCCTAAAGGGGTCCATTGGTGAAAATCCGTTACCAAGTTTAAACTAACATGAGAGATTCGAATAGTTTACAACGAAGATTAAGAAATTCTCAATTACTTAAGGTCTCACTCATGTCAGCTAAGCACTTATAGGCTTCAGCTGCCAGAACCGGCATGACAAATATGAGTTTAAATAATTAAGAAGATCTCAATTCATTCTTGGTTTTAACCGTCATTGAGCAACACATGCCTCAACAACAGTATAAACCTCGAATTAATTTACAATAATTTGAAGAAAACGATCTTTGAAGAATACTAATAATGACGGGAAATATTTATATAAAATAATTTTAAAAGAAACAACACCTGAACAATATGTGAAGAGAATAAACAATGACATAATAATTTTGAGAATGTATGCTCATGAATTAATAGAAGAAGAATCCTGGAAATAAAAATGAAAGGTACAGACATTAGCAAAAGAATTTGAAAAGAATAACATATAATTAACGAATCAGGTTCACATTATTAAAACTAGAAACGAAAGGTATAAATGCTTGCAAGAAAGAATTTCGAAGGAACAAGTAAATAATACATAAGGTTTCACATCACTTGAACAATAAGTGAGGGATAGTAAACTTGCCTCGATATACAGAGTTTCCAATTCCAACACATTATCTCGTTATTCACTTTACATCCGTCTCCACTTCTTTATATGCTGGCCTCTGCTCGGCTATATATTCATCCTTCCTCCATAATTAATTATTCTCTAATTGAGTCCACTCGCCAACTCCGATACACAATTCCTTCCTTAAATTCCGTCCTTACATACATTAACACCTAGCCGGGCCTCCTTCTCCTACCTACATGGAAGTAAAACATTACTTCAGTACCTAACCAACTAAAACCTCATGCTTTATTCGAGTCTACCCATACATGTCCTAACTCATATAATAATAACATTTATCACATAGAGCTATATATAAATATATATCAATTACAGTGATGTAAACAAGTATCTCATATAAATGCCCTTCTTTTTTTTTTTTTTTTTAAAACCGCAATACAACCATTGCCTTGCACATTATAAATACAACCAATTGTCAAATGAAATTCCACTTCGTACCACATTTGAACCATACCAATCATTTTCCCTTGTTACTTTCTTCTCTTATTCTTTTCTCCCTTTGTTTTCTTCCTTTTCTCGCTTTTGGCCCTTCAGCCTATCCCTCAAGACACAACAGCTCACATGTGTTTTCATACCGCACACCCACTACTTTCTTTGCGACACACACCTAAACAGGTTCACCCTCCTTACCTACCTCTTTCCCCTTCGAATAACACAACACTAGGATTTATATAGCACTTCCCAGTCACACCCAGTCCTGCACCACCTTTTCACTCCACTTCATCTCCATGTCCTATTATTACAGCTCCAACACAAGCTGCTCTACCTCTCTTACTCGGCTTTCCAGCTTCACGCAAAAACTCGTAGCAAACACCCAACATCACCACCCCCTTCTTTTCTTGCAATGCCTCGCCTCTCTTCTCTCTTTCTTCAAGTCTCCCACACTCTCTCAATCTCCCTTGTTCTGCCCCTCCCAGACTCCTTCCACCACTTCTGTTCTGTCCCTCCATCATACTACCTTAACACCCTCAAGTAAACTCACATATCAAAGCTCTCAGTTTTCACCGAGAGTGTCCCCTGCTGAACCTACGCCACCCGAATATAGCCCAATTTTAAAGAAACCCACCCAGGCTAACTCTCTCTCGGCCAAAGAAATTTTAACATAGAAAATATTATACATTACTTGGCCATAATTTATATATATATATATATATATATATATATATATATATATATATATATATACACTACAAGATCACCAACACATAATGAAATGCACCAGACCTCACACTACCAAGAACCTTCCATTTAACAAAATTACATCACTACACAAACACTCATCAATTTAACAAAACGATCTGGTCGGAAAAACTTTAAAATATGGTGACCGAACAACCTCAACCCAATATTAAAACTAATCCAGAAAATTAACTTAAAATACACTTTAGAACCGATTGCAGCAAGAACTACAGTTCCATCTTACAGGTACACAAAGAAATCGACTTATAATTACAATCAAAGGATTTAAAACTTCCACTTTACCTAATTCAGCAACTCGCAAACTCAATCAATACTACCATCGAAATATTAAGCTCATAATCGAGCTTATACTAGGTGGAACAGAAGATGGCAGCAGGCTTTGATAAGACCACAGGGAACTCGCACAAACTCACAAACAGCAGCATAGATACATCACCACACCGCACTCACAAACCTGTTCCCCAACCCCGTACAACTATACACGCAATTGCTGTTATATCAAGACGAAGAGAGGAAGTGAAGGAGCGAGAAAAATAGACACGGGAGAGAGATTTGAGATATTGAATGAATTCTAGAGAGTGTGGAGATAATTCTAGAAACCGTGAGAACTCACCCAGAACAGAGTAAAAAAAAATATGGAAAACAGGGCTGTGATTTTTAGAGACAAGAAGGGAACTTTCACAACTAATTTTATGATTAAAACTAATAAAAATCTGCTTTGTAAAATAGATAATAAATATGTAATATTTGAGATAAATCTCAAATCAATTTTTAAAATATAGAAAATGAAAGTAGCTAACTTCCCATATTTTTAAAATAATTTTCGAATCAAAAATGAATTAAATATGAATTTTACAAACTTTGATCCTTTAAGTGAAATAAACTTTTAAAATCATTTAAAAAAAAAAATTTAAACACCCAAAATAATTCTTCCAAGAATTTTAAAAACTAATTAAATATACAAAGATGATGTTACAAAATATTTTGTGATTTTTAAATACTCCGATGATTTTATAAAAATTTCAAAGTTCAATAATGCATAATTTAAATAGATTTTTAATCACAAAAATTCAAATAAAAAAAAATGGACCAACACGACACACATACATCACCATATAAATATGTAAACATGACGTCACATATAATCAATCCTAAAAAAATTTCACCTCATATAATCCTCATTTAATATCAAATAATAATAATAATAATAATAATAAAAAAATAAATAAGAAATTTCTAAGGCGTTATAGCACGCATTGTGTAATGCGTAGTCCTACTTGCATTTACCAAATGCGTAGTCGTTTGGTTATTTTGAACGCCTTTTCCGACATTCGTTATTTTGGGCAATAAACTTTATAATTTGGTTATTTAGGACTTTCACCAAAACTGCAGCCTGCTTCACATGTTTATTATCTTTAATATTATTAATAGCACAACAAGCCAATTTGTGAGACAATTTATTCATTTTAAAATTACTAAATTACCCCTAATACATTAAATTAAAGAAAAAAAGTGTTTTTAATGAGATTTGAACCCTTAACCTCTAGCATTGAAGTGAAAGTCCATACCACTATGCTAGACATGAGTTTTGTGTATTTTACAAAACTCATTATTAATATATTGCGATACAACCCCCATATATTATGTTAATGATAAAAAAAAATTTCTAATAAATATTGAATTCTTGGCCTCTAACTTAGAAAAGAGATTTCTTACCACTGTGCTGGACATCAGTTTTGGATATATTACAAAACTCATTATTAATATATCACGAGATAACCGGGCCCCATATATTATATTAATGATAAAAAAATTTGTTACTAATAAGAATTAAATCCTTAACCTCTAACTTAGAAGGGAAATTACTTACCACTATGCTAGAAATCAATTTTAAATATATTATAAAACTCATTATTAATATATCATGAGACATTTTAATTATCATGAAATTACTAAATTACCCCTTCTATATAATGTTAATGATAAAAAATTGTTTTTAATGAAAATTAAACCCCTTACCTCTAACTTAGATTGAGATTTTTTACCACTATGCTAGATATCAGTTTTGAGGATATTTCAAATAGTACATAGTTATGAAACATTTTTTTTTTCTAGAGTAAAACGAAATTATTTGGATTAAAAAGATATATACCGTGATTTATGTATTAATTATATCTTACGCATATCTCTTAATCAAGGTCAAAATGCAGAAGTTGGTTGTGGATGATCAAGCAGTCACTACTAATGTAAATTCTTATATACTCATAACTCAGTTAGGCCTGTCAATAAATAGAATATCCAACACGATTCGATCCGATCTGTAGCTAAATTAGCAGGTATGATCGTTCCCAAAAAATTTGATCTTAATGTTCTGATCCGATAAGGGTCCGATCTAATAACGAACGAATATGAATTTTGTATGACCGATCCATTCGATAAATATTATATTTATTATATATTTTATATACTTATGTAATATACTATAATATATATATATATATATATAATATAACATTTTATATAAATAATATTATTTTGGAATATAAATTTGGATTTAACAAAGCATGTCATAATTTTAATTTTTATCTCGTCAAAAAAATTTCAAAAATACTATTTTATAGATTGAAAAAATATTTTTTTAAAAAATTTGTTGAACGGATCGGACCTCCGATTCGATAACCCGAAATCTGAATGGATCAGATACGGATCGACCTAAAAAATATCTGACTACTTATCCGATCCGATCCGAGTCCGAAAAATCTTAACGAATTCGTATATGGATTTATGTTGATCCGACCTGAATCCGACCCGTTGACAAACCTAAATTCAATTATTTAAACATTCGTTCAAAAAGATTATCACACTGAAATTTACTTAATTTTAGTTGTACATATATCATGAATTAGATAATCTTTTAGATATATTTTACATACTAAGTATTAACATGTTGCAAGCACCATTTAATTATAAAGTAACATAAAAACATATTAACATGATTATACTAGCAAGCCCGTGCCTTGCACGGGCTATAAAGCTAGTTCTTTATAATTATAAAAATATAATAAAGTTTAATATGTGTGTTCATCTTCTTGAAACTTTTTTACAGAATTACTAATTGCTAGACTTTTTATGATTAGAAACGAGAATTTTTGCTGCTACTTCGAATTTCTGGTTAGAATTCTCCGGTGAATATTATGCATGCCGCAACTGATTTTATTTTTGAAAATAATATATCAGCGATTCTTGCTTGAAATTTAGTAATTGTAAAACTTATTACTGATCCGTTTTCAATAAGGGTGGCTAAAATTTTAAAATCTCGCATTCCTAAACAACTCTGTAACTGTGTTGTTCAGTCTTAAAACACCAAATTCTTATAGTAGTACTCCCTCGGTCCCATTTTATGTGAACCTCTTTCCTTTTTGGTACGTCCCAACACTAATACAAAAACTACCTTATGCATCTCCCCATTTGCGTCTGTTGTAGGAGGAACAGACGCATAAAGTAGTTTTATGCGTCTGTTGAGCATTACACATACGTATATACCAGAAAGAGACATGTTTATACGTCTTTTTTGCCTGAACAGTCGTATAAATTAATTTTATACGTCTGTTGAAAAATTATTTGTGTCTATTATTTTATAAATGACGTATATAGTTCAGCTATGTATGTCTTACCTTTTGAAACAGACGTATAAAGGTGAATAAAAAAATTATAAAATAAATGTAATAAAAACATATGAGCGACCCAATTAATATATCCCCTCATACACGTAACTGATCCCCAATCTGGCGAGCCCTAATTCCAATCTAATTCATCCCTATCTCCATCTTCATTCTTCACTGGAGCTCACTGATTAGATGATGCGCTAAGTTTATCCTAATTGAGCCCTAATTAGAAGCTCCAGTCTCATAGCATCACCATCTTCGTGCTTCACCGGAGTTTAATTCATCTCTCTCTAATACAAGCAGTTACTAATTGATATACACAATCAGTTAATTACATCTCCAGCACTAATTGAAGCTGTAATTCATATATTGGGGGAAGCCGTGAGCATATTGACTTTTGAAGCCCTAATTTTCGATCTTCAATTCAGTCTCAGGTATGTGTTTGTAGTTATGGTTGTGTAGAGAGTTTTATTTAGTGTGTGTATATGCATATATAGTGTTAATTCTATTGTTTAGGTTTGTGTGTAGGTATTAATCATATTAAAGGATTAGTTAATTCTGATTTGAAATAAACTTACTGCATTTGAATAACTTTTTAACTACTTTTGATCCCATTAGTTCATATATGGCAAAGCAGTATTAATCCTCCTGAAAAAAAAAGCAGTATTAATCCTAATATTATAAGGTGATATCTACCTATTCTTTAATGAGTTGCCTAATAACACCCAACCAAAAAAAAGTTTTCGCTGCTATGGAAACAATACAGTAAATGAGCGGACAAGTTTAAACACGTATTTTGTATAATACTTAAAGGCGCAAAAACTGTTTCCAGGAAAAACAGGTTACTGCTACATAAATGCTAGCACCATGGTTGCTGGAAGAGCCACTATGCGGATGATCGATGACACAAATGAGATAGGTAGACACCCTGATCATATGTTTTACCAAGAGCTATATGTGTATCATTTTAGCAGCTATGGATGATCGTCTTCCTTGTGTGTATTGTGTCATATCTTTCACGGTCTTGGTGGGTAATTTTGGCGACCATTTAGTTTTGCTACAAATAATTCTCACATAAAAGTATATTAATATGGGATTCATTGTAGTATTAAACTATGTGTTATGAGTTGTCCCACATCGGTTGTGGGAGGGACAGATTGCTAGGTTATGAGCAGCCGGTTAACTCCATTAGTATGAGGCCTTTTGGGATGTGCCCAAAAACAAATCCGTGCGGGCTTGAACTCCGCCCAAAGCGGACAATATCATACTATTGTGGAGTTAAGGCTTGCTAGCGGCCGAACACTATGAGGGTAGTGGCTTATTGTCCTGCATTTTTTGTTTCCTACTCTGGCTTGACAGGCATTGATGTTTTAAGGCTCCACCCTCAAGATGTTATAAATGACTACAACATATAATATATAAGTGACTTTCATGTATGTATTCTCATGTGTTTCTTCTAGTTCTACATTAATAATGTGTGATTGTAATTATAATGTGATGGTAAAGTAGTTATCTTTGATCATTGTTTTGCTAAGAGGTTGCCACAACTGTGTTAAATATAGTTTCACTGACCAAGTGAGAGAATACTAATTTGATCTCAAGTGATATCTGATGATTCGTGTAGATTTTCTTCGAGATAATTACCTAAGCAACCTCTTCATCAAAAACAATAAATCTGTAAGTATCTAACATAACAGTTTTCTATAAACTTTTGTGATATCTTGAGTGTGAATGATTATGCTGAAGGAGATTAAATAACTCCAGTAGGAGCTCTGTTATGATTATGTTTGAGCCTATAAGCTGTTGTTAGTCTCTCAACATGGCGGTCAAAGTCTAAAATGTCTTTTTATTTGCTTACTCTTTTGTGCAAATTCAATTAGCATTAAGCGAATTTCTGCAGATTGAGAATCTCAGAATTTCATAATGGGAACTTGTGCACAATGCCTTGTGTTCTATATGGCTAGACCATGTTTTTTTCATAGAATCTTTTTTCCTTGGCTATACTTGTAGCGAGTGGCGAACCATGTCTTAAAAATATGTATACAACTGAAAGTAGGAAGTAACCCTTATTTTGAGTGGTGGCATTTGTTCTACACATCGGACAGTGGTTTCCAGTTTAATTTATAGACTCTGCCAGATGATCAAGGCTAAAGTTACACGCGAACGAACAGTTAAATGAGTAGCACCTCATAGTGACAGATAATGAATCTGTAGCTGCTTCAGTTGGCATAGCCTCCGATGAACTGCACTTACATATATAAGTGTGTCTTCAGTATAGAAGTAAGACGTTCTTTTAAAAACTAAGTTTGTCATAAGAAAATAGTTACAAATGAACAGATGTGATTATCCGAGAAATAAAAGCAAAATCTTTAGCGTCATAATTTAGCTTTAGGTCTGAGGAGTGGAACATTTCTCTAATCTATTGAATTTTTATAATTATCTATTTTCAAAAAGAATTAGAATTGTCTTAAAGACAATTTAAATTGATCTGATGTGCAATTGCTTCGTTTCAATTGTTCTACAATCTATAGTTTTTTTTGTTTTCCTGCCATATTTCTTTTTTTGTATGTAAATTTATGCATGATTGCATAAATCCAAAATTAATTGTTGCAAGAAATTGCAATGATTGCAATGCTTCCAGCAAGTATATGTTAATTATTGTTTATTTGCTGGTGAGTAGGGACCCTGCTCTGGTCAAAAAGATTGGATTGTTCAGTATTCACATGCTAGCTTACTATAACTCGGTCATCAAAGGTGTGGCAACTGTCATGATCTCATACTCGAGCTGGAATGGGATAAAAATGCACTCTAATCATCAACTTATTACTGGATTTCTGAAAAACATGCTAAAATTTTGAGTAAACGGGAATCTTTAATAAAAACTCATGTTGGATATTCATGTCTGAGGAAGAACCTATTTGAATCTATGAGAATTACTACAGTAGGGGTTCGTCGTCTCAGATTGGTAGGGTATTGACAGGATGACTACCCCAGAACACGATAACTACACATGGTCTATTGAAATCGGAGTTAATGTTGGCATTGATAAGGTATAATATTTTAGCTTACAAATTTTATCCAGAACTGCCCAACATGAAAACTAATAACCATTTCTAATACTACTGCCTCCCTGCTGCAGATCATGGTACCATACAACTATACAGAATTTATTGATGGCATAATCTTCTTGGTGAAGGGTAAGTTCATTTCCATAAAGGCATTTCTCAATGTTAATGCAATCTAATTTGGATAATTGTGATATTTTCTTTTTATGTTAAAGTGAGGGGCTAAATTTTTCTTATTTCACAGGGCGTACCAAGCAACTAGAAAGGAAGTATGGATAGCAGGATGCATTGGCATAAAGATCTTCAGGTACCTTTTTAATTATAATTTTTATTTTGCATATAAAAAATTTCTCTTATTTTGCTTCTTTAATAAAATATTTAATTGGTTATTTAGTGTCATCAACAAGGAGGTACCGAGTGTGGTTATTATGTTAGTATATGATAGAAAATATGTAGAATACAAATTAATCTCGACATTTAAATATTATTGTAGGGATTGGAAGGGTTGCAGCCTATACTCGACAAGAAATTGATGAAATTCGAACCATT
This sequence comes from Saposhnikovia divaricata, assembly GCA_036435485.1. Lineage (NCBI taxonomy): Eukaryota > Viridiplantae > Streptophyta > Magnoliopsida > Apiales > Apiaceae > Saposhnikovia > Saposhnikovia divaricata. The sequence continues at coordinate 109,521,312 of CM071599.1, read as the reverse complement.
TGGGCGGATTATTTTACGAATGAATATTTATAGGATTGGTAGGTATGATGGAGTGGTTAATTTAGTTTGTGAAAATATTTGAAGTTAAGGTTTTTTATTTATCGTGAAACATTGAATTTTGGTGGAACAAGTTGAAAATTATGAAGATTATTGTCATTTTTTGTTAATCGAGTACTATTCCATTTTGTCAAATTAATAATTTAAATGTTTTTGGGATTGAGATGTATATTGAATTTGCATTTGGTATGGACAGGTTGAGCAGAATGTATGCATGTATATTATTGGCATGGATAGGTGCTAAGTGAAAATATAGGATAATACATTCAAATTATTGGTATGGATAGGTACAGTTGGAAATACAAAAAAAAATAAAATAAAAAAGGATCTTTTGCGTCTGTTACAAAAAGCTGACGCAAAAGAAAAAACTTTTTACGTCTGTTTTCCTATTTTATGCGTCTGTTGCAGACAGATGCAAAAAACTTTATATGTCTGTTATAAAAACCATACGCAAAAGATACAACTTTTTTGCGTCAGTTTTCCTATTATATACTTCAGTTGTGGACATGACCTTTATACGTCTGTTACAAAAATCAAACGCAAAAGATAAAACTTTTTGCGTCAATTTTCCTGTTATATGCGTCAGTTAATGATAAACGCAGTAGACTATATGCGTCTGTTTCCCAACAGACGCATATACTTTCAAGCTGATACGATTCCTTCATACGCGTCTGTTGTAAACAGCTACCCCTTTTTGACAGACGCATAAAGTAGCTTTTGTACTAGTGCAAAAAGAATGAACATAATATACTTTTTTTTTTTACTAGGTAAAAAATTATATTCCACAGGAAAATAAGAACAAAATCTGGGGGCATACCCCGCGTGAGCCGAACGGCTAAACAAGAGAAAAACTAATACAATACTAAATTACGATGGATATCAAATGTCTATCTTTGGCTACATATTTTTTGAACTTTGGGCATGAAAATAGCTTTTCCTTCACTGTTCTTCTAATCTCCTGAATGGCAACATGCGATGGGTGACTTTTACCCACATTGTGCAGTCTATAGTTACGCTCTTTCCATACATAATGCACTGCTACTGCCATAAACAAACTGCCTATCATTTGAAGCATATCCATTATGCGGCCCCTGAAGAAATTCCCCTGCTGGCATTCCCTCCAGTCAGCGTTGAGAGGGATTGGACTAGCACATCGTATGAGTTGGAAGTATGGGCAGGTCGAGAAAAGGTGATTAGTAGACTCCAAACAATTGCAGAACATGCAGGTTGGATCGACAATCATTCCAAAGGATAACATACGGTCTTTCGTGAGGAGACGGTTTTTGAGGGCTAGCCATATGATGAAAGAACACTTTGGGATGGAGAAAGAGTTCCATACATACTTAGACCATGCAACTGTACTATTATCCACTCTAATCGAGTTCAAGATAGTAGACCAAGTAACCTTTTGAGCATCATCCCATAGAACCAAGTCACGAGGATAGGTTTGGGTGTGGAGAATTCTGCCTCTAAGATTGATAATATCATGATGATTCGAATTTGGTAAGGACCACTGGCCATTGTGAAGAAAATCAGAAACTGGTGCCATGGAGTGAGAGTTAGCCTCAATAATAGCTAGACTGGAGAAGTGCGAGCTCAGAGGCCTGTTACCAAGCCAAGGGTCATGCCAGAACTTGAACTGTGAATCCGAAGCACCAATGTGCAGCTTTATGTAAGAGCGAGCAGTAGCTCTTGCTTTGAGAATTTTTTGAACTGCCCAAGAGCTTTTGTATGGAATTTCAGCAGTCCAGAAAGCTTTCCTCTTTAATAAACATTTATGAAACCAAACCAGCCAAATAGACGATGGGTTAGGATTTGAGAGACGCCAGACCTGGAAAGGGATTGATGCTTGATTCCATTCGAAGATGTTACGCAGGCCCAGGCCACCCTCAGACTTTAATTTACAACACTCTAACCAATTGACCTTATGGTGAGCCTTCCCATTAGCTTTGTAGAAGCCACCCCACAGAAATTTGAACGTTAGAGAGTTCAGCTTATGCAGAATCGCTTTGGGGAGAAATAAAAACATGCTCCAAAACCCCGAGATGCTGCTGAGAATAGATTTTGATAATTGAAGCCTTCCAGCAAAATTTAAGGAACAACACGTCCAGTTCTGAATTCTATCTGAAAATCTGGTAATAAGTGGCATACAATCCCGATTATTAAGCTTTGCAGAAATGAGAGGTAGACCTAGGTACTTCACTGGGAAATTTCCTCTAGCAAAAGCAGTCAGAGAAGTGATGCTAGTAGCAATAGCTGTTGTTACATTACCAAAAAAACACTCAGACTTTGATACGTTCGCTGTTAGCCCAGAAATTTGTGAGAATTGACTAACTCCCTTCATAATAGTGGTCACTGATGCCAATTCACCTTTACTTAATGAAGACATCGTCGGCAAAAATCAAGTGGGTAAGGTTTATCTCTTTACTATGTTTGAACACTACATTTTACTATTACACCCACTACTTCTCCACTTTTTTATTAAATAAGTACTATTACATCCACTACTTTCCTCCACTATCTCAAATCTATTATTAAATATTGATAAATCCCACCACTTTACCTACTTTTCAACTAACTTTATTCTATTTCTACTACTTTTTCTTAATCTCCGTGAAAATCAAACTAGTTCATATATTACGGAACAGAGTACTAGTAGTATTTTTTAAGTTGAGCGTCAAGGAAAGAAAATAGTCAGACTTGAAATAATGAACTAGTAGTAGTACCTACTAGACTTGCAGGGCCACCAATTGTAAGAGAAAGTACCCCTAAAATTTTTCAAGTCTACCCCTAAAATTTTTCAAGTCTAGTGAGACCTTGAAATTAGATTCTTTTGTGTTTTTGTTAGTTTGTACATGATTTTTATTTTATTTTTTCGAAACAGAAATCAGTACATGCATGGTTCTTAATACTTTTCATCATGTTCTTTTTTTGATGAGTCTACAACGTTGCCGTTAAATTTTGAGAGTATTGATAAAATATGGCTTGCATGATGGCTAATAAACAATTTTCGGGATGAAAATAAAATCTCATCCGAAAAAGGAAAACGAATGGAATTTAAAACTCATATTTTACGATAACAAAACTATTGAAGCCTCAGTTCGAATTTCGATCTCTATTCTCATATATTCTAGTACAATCTAACATCGGGGTGTTTGGAGGAATTTTTTTTCAGAATAAGTCAACTTATTTTAAGATAAAGTTAGAGATTCCTAACTTTACAACTTATTTTCTAACTTTTTTTTGTAACTTATAGAATCTCAAACATACATTAAATATTTGTATAAATTTTTTTTATCAAAATATGAAATTTTTACCCGAAAATAAGTCCATAAGGACTTTGTTGTGGAATAAAAACTAGGTTGAAATTATTGTGGTTAGGGTTTGTATATTTAATGTTAGGGTTCGTGAGCTTCGTGCTTTAATGGCTGCTTCTGCGTTCGAGACTTAAACGGTCCTCACAGAATGCCTATGTATCTCTGTAATTAGAGAATCAAGCCAATAAAACGTAGTTCTGAGATGAGGAGTCAGGCCCTTTATATAGGCTGAGAAGCCTTAGAATTATGGTAGGATTTGGAGACTTGGTGGGCAAGTCTTTGAGGAATGTTCTAGATCTATTCCTTGTAGGAATCAGTTTCCATATTGAATTGGATGCCTTATTGGATAAGTCTGAAGGGGATATTATCCTTATCCAACTCTTATTTGCTGAGCTGTTTATTACCCTTAATATTAATTACGAAATTAATACTATAATCAGGGCTTTGGGCCCAGCTGGTGGGCCCCATGTTTGGACTATTCTCGGCCTAGTTAATGCCACATTAAATGTGTCTTTAGGGCTTATTTTCAGCCCATATCATTTGCCCCCCAACTTCTAAGGAAAACTGATCAGGTTTTCATAGAAGTTATATTTGTCTTAATCGAGACTCGGGGTCGTTTTTATCCCTTACCTGGGACTTCTTAATTACCCTTATATGGGAATTTTGGTTTACACTAGTGTTTCACAAGTATCGTTTTGGTTGTAAAGTGTGGAGCGACCTACACATTTACGACGATTTGCCTTATTCGAGGCTTTAATTTGTGCTTGCTTTTAGCAATTTCGGCACTTTCATAGAGTTTTTATGCATTATTAACATAAATTACTGCTCAATCTGTCAAGAAAATATTTCTATAATTTTCCTCGTATTTTTCTGTACTTTTCCTAATATTTTAGGAATTTTTATGTACTCACAGGTATTTTTGTAATTTTTCCTAATAATTTAGGAATTTTTATGTACCAACAGGTATTTTTCGTAATTTTTCCTAATAATTTAGGAATTTTTAAAGGATTAACTTTAAAAAAGTCATCCTGGCAAAAAATGCTTCCTGGGCGTGGGTACCCCCGCCAAGGAGACACCCTCCCTAGGCACGCCTAGGGGGGTTGGTCTCCTGGGCGTGGGTGTATCTTTGCCCTTTGAAATGCTTCCTGGGCGTGGGTACCCCCGCCAAGGAGACACTTTCCTTAGGCACGCCTAGGAAGTTTGGTCTCCTGGGCGTGGGTATATCTTCGTTCCTTGAAATGCTTCTTGGGCGTGGGTACCCCCGCCAAGGAGACACTTTCCTTAGGCACGCCTAGGAAGTTTGGTCTCCTGGGCGTGGGTGTATCTTCGTTCCTTGAAATGCTTCCTGGGCGTGGGTACCCCCGCCAAGGAGACACTTTCCTTAGGCACGCCTAGGAAGTTTGGTCTCCTGGGCGTGGGTATGCCCTTCTCTAAGGAAAGTCACGTTAGGCGTGGGTACCCCCGCCAAGGAGACACCTTCCTTAGGCACGCCGAGGAGGTTTGGTCTCCTGGGCGTGGGTATAGCCTTCTTTAAAGAAAATCAAGTTGGGCGTGGGTACCCCCGCCAAGGAGACACCTTCCTTAGGCACGCCTAGGAGGTTTGGTCTCCTGGGCGTGGGTATAGCCTTCTTTAAAGAAAATCAAGTTGGGCGTGGGTACCCCCGCCAAGGAGACACCTTCCTTAGGCACGCTTAGGAGGTTTGGTCTCTTGGGCGTGGGTATGCCCTTTTAATTGGGCCTCCTGCCTTTAAATTCTGATGGGCTTTTATCTTATTTTCTAAAAATGTCGTAGAACATTCTAGAATTATTTCAAAATTTGAATTTCATGGGCTTCCCGCCTATTCAAAGGCCCAGTCACCTGTTGACAGCCCATTTACTGGATATAACCAGTTGAGTGACCAACCATGAACTCTATAAAAGAGTAGTGTGCATCCCTCATTTCTCATCTCACTATTCAGCAAAAATTATCTCTCCTTTACCACAAATACTTTTCAAAAAGCTCTGCTAGGGTTCTGTCGCGAGGCGATTTCCGGCGTCTTTCCTCCGCCCTGTTTTCCAGTTTCTGTTTGAAGATCGTTGAATCTTCATCTTCTTCAACCTCTTTTTTCAACATTTCTGGGTTTCAAGCCTTCAAGGGAAGCATATCAATGGAGGACTCTAGCTCTTCAGGCCAGTCACAACTTGCTAACACTTCTACCACCGCTCCACGGCTTACAAGGGGTAAGAACCCTAAAACATCTCTTGTCCATGCCAGTGTTTTTTCCCTTAGAGATCTTTTAAATGAGTTTGGTCAAGCTTTTCCAAATATGCTTCATTTAGATGCTTATGAATATAAATCGAAATACAAACAACATAGGGTAGACATTCTAGCCCAACTTTTTCATATTAATGGGCCTTATAGGGCCGTTGTTCCGGCCTCAAACGAAAGGGCTTGTCACCCAAAGCCTGGGGCCATTAGGATTTATAAAGAGACTTTTTATGCTGGTTTTCGCCTTCCTCCCCCTCCTTTTGTTTATCGTCTTTTGGCCGAAGCCAGGGTTTGTCCAACCCAACTTATGCCAAATGCGTGGCGTTTTATCTATTGTTTCTTGGTCCAATGTAAGAAACATAGGCTTGAGCCCAGTATTTCTGTTTTTCGGTATTTATTCAAATTTGTCAATTCTTCTGACAATTCGGGCTGGGTCAAAATCCAACACCGTTCTTTAGCCCGTTCTTGTTTTGTTTCGGATTCCGCTCCTGATTCCCTTCCTAATTTGAAGAGGGAATGGTTTTATATCTTTTTGGATGGGGATGACTGGGACAACTATTTTCGGCCCAACTTCTATAGAGCCGTTGATGGGCCTGTCAGGAGTTTAAAATTGGGCGTGGAAGAAGAGGCTGCCATAACTTTGTTAACATCCGATAATTTGCATCAATGTGCAAATTTGATTTCTGAAGATTCGTTGCAGGCCCATGGGCTAAGCGATTTGGGCCCTGAGGGTAATTCTCACCTCTTGCTTTGTTAACATTTTATGCTAGATATAATTTTCTAACTTTCTTGTAATCATTTTGCAGCCAAAGCTGCTCTGGGAGCAATTTTTAAGCAGAGGGAGACTGCTGCCACTGCTAGGGTGGTAACAGAGAACCCTAGGGCCAAAAGGGCCAGGACAGATGAGGCTTCTCCCGCGGTGGAGCGTGTTCCTGCTTTTCTTCAAGAAAAGCCAGTTCCTATTGAGGAAGATCTCACTCCCTTTACAGTGGGATGGGGTTTATGCAATAGGGACGTAGGGCTGCAGCTGAGTGGTCCAGGAGCGTGGTTACTCCACGAGATAGGATTCACATCGTGGAGTCCTCTGATGACTTGCAGATTGAGCTTCTCGGGGCTCAAGCTGTTGCTTCGGTAATTTCTTATTCAACTTCTTTAATTTAATTGTATTTACTTTTCCCTTATTGACTTGTTTTCTTTGCAGATGAACGCCTACCTTCAGGCCGCTGTTCATAACCTGAAGGAGGTGCGTGCTGATAAGACCATTGCTGAGAGGGACAGAGACAGATACTTTGATTCCTCCGAGGCAAACTTTGCTCGTTTCAGGGAGGTGGAGAAGGAGCTGGCTGCTGAGAAGGAGAAGAACAGGAAGCTACAGCTGGAGGTGCAGCAGAACAGGGAACACATCATTGCTGATTACAAGGCTTCTAAGGACTTTCAAGATGTCCTGAATGCCGAGTATGATGCAAACTTTCCTGGCACCTTCAAGGAGTGTTGGGAGGGTATCATCGAGGAGCTGAGTGGGAAGATTGAGGGGGTATCCCTGGAGAGGTTCCCGGTACCTGCTATCCCTGGATTGACAGATACTTTGGAGGTTGCTACAGAGACAGCAGTGGATGGGGACTCTCAGCCCACTCAGGATCCACCTTCTTCTCCTGGGGTAGAGACAGCAGATCCTTCTTCTACCCAGGGAGATGTTGTTATTGAGGACTTAGATGCATAGATGGCCCTGCGTGGCTTATTTCTGTTTGTCTTTATTTATTCTGAACTTTTGCCCTTCGGGGCTTATGACTTAACTTATTTATGTAGTAGTTTCTTTTGTTTCCATGTTCTCATTTTTTGCTTATAGTTCGTTAAACTTTAGAATTTCTCAAGTACTTGGCCTCCTGGCTGGTACTAAACTCACAAGCTAGTTCAACGTTTGCCTTTCGTGTTTATTTTAACAAAGAGAAATAACTCATAGAGAAAACAGTATAAATTTCGTTATGCTGTCAATGGATATCAATAGAATGGGTTCAACCCTTACATAAATATTCTATCTTCTACTGGGAGCAACACGCTCTAAAATGGTTTCATTCGAACCTTATTCCTAATAAATAGATAAAAGTCCAAGCCTTTGTTAAAAGAACTTAGACATAATAAACTTTGAGGTTCACAGCATGCCAAGTTCGGGGCACCTCAACCCCATCCAAGGTTTCTAACTTGTAGGATCCCTGCCCTAACACCTTTCTGACTAGATATGGTCCTTCCCAATTGGGTGCTAACTTTCCTTTCTGGCCAACTCCTGAGGCTTTAATCTTCCTTAAAACCATGTCACCCTGTCGAAAGAATCTTTCTTTAACTCTCTGGTTGTAGTGAAAAGAGGCTCTCTTCTGATATTCAGCATTCTTTGCATTAGCTCCATCTCTAACTTCATCAATTAAGTCAAGGGCAAGTCTCATTCCTTCGTCATTAGTTTCTGGCTCATATGCCTCAACTCGAGGTGATGCTTGCATAATCTCTAAAGGCACAACTGCCTCGGCTCCATAAGCCAGGAAAAATGGGGTTGCTCCAGTCGTTACCTTACAAGTGGTACGATATGCCCAAAGTATGGGCAACAATTCATCTACCCAAGTGTTCCTAGAGCGTTCGACCCTCTTTTTCAGTCCATCAAGGATAATTCGATTAGCTACTTCAGCTTGCCCATTGGCTTGAGGGTGTGCCACCGAGGTAAAACGGAGCTCAATCGCATTCTCTTCACAATACTTCTTGAACTCTTCATTATTGAACTGTGTCCCATTGTCTGTTACAAGGATTCGTGGGATTCCGTATCTGCAAATTATGTACTCCCAAAAGAACTGGGAAACTTGCTTGGTGGTTATCTTAGCCAGAGGTTTAGCCTCAATCCACTTAGTGAAGTAATCGATGGCCACTATTAGGAATTTCCTTTGCGCAGAAGCCATGGGAAAAGGCCCAAGTATATCCATCCCCCACATTGCAAATGGAATGGGGGAGTTAATTGAAGTTAAGATCTCAGGCGGTTGCCTCACAATTGGGGCATGCTTCTGGCATCTCTCGCATCTCTTGACATAGTTTTGTGCATCAGCCAACATCTCCGGCCAATAGAACCCTAAACGAATTATCTTTTGAGCTAGGGCCCTGCCCCCCAAGTGTTGGCCACAGATCCCTCCATGAACTTCTTCCAATGCTTCTCTTGCCTCTTGAGGCCTTAAACATTTCAAGTATGGGATGACAAACGACCTCTTGTACAAAATACCTTCAATCAAAGTGTATCTCAATGCTCTTACTGAAAGTCTTCGTGCCTCCAAGGCATTGTCTGGGAGCCATCCGGTCTCAAGGTGTGCCTTGATAGGGTCTATCCAAGAGCCTCCTACTTCAATTGGTGCCAATAACTTTGAGTTAACGGTCGGGGCCTTCAAGACCTGAAAATAAACACTCCCAGCATAATTTTCTATCTCGGAAGAAGAAAATTTAGATAGGGCATCGGCCTTAATGTTTTCCTCTCTTGGAATGTGCTCAACATAGCACTCCTCAAACTGGGACATAACAGCCTTTACTACTCTCAAGTATTTTGCCATAGTCTCATCCTTAGCCTCGAATTCACCATTTACTTGTGATACCACAAGCCTTGAATCTCCACAAACTTTGAGATTTTTGACCCTCATGATTCTGGCTAAGCCCAAACCAGCTATTAATGCCTCATACTCCGCCTCATTGTTGGTAGTAGGGAAATCCAACTTTAAAGCGTACTCAACTGTGAACCCATCGGGGCTTTGCAAAACCAAACCTGCACCACTAGATTTTGTTTTTGATGCTCCATCAAAATAGAGCACCCAATATTCCTTCAGATCAGGTGTAAGTTCTTCTTCTTTTTCCTCTTGCCCAGGGGTAGTCATTATCTCTTGCCCCCCGACTTCTTGGTTGTTAATAGTGCATTCAACCACGAAGTCAGCCAATGCCTGAGCTTTGATAGCTGTCCGAGGCTTGTATGTGATATCAAACTCTCCTAACTCAATCGCCCATTTTATTAGCCTTCCACTGGCCTTAGGGCTATGCAATATGTTCCTCAACTGTTGGTTCGTCAGAACTTGAATCTTATGTGCCTGGAAGTAAGGTCGCAATTTCCTTGAGGCAGTCACAAATGCCAAAGCAAACTTTTCTATGGGTGAGTAATTCAACTCAGCCCCATGCAACACTTTGCTTACATAGTAGATAGGTTTCTAGACTTTCTCCTCTTCCCGAATAAGGACAGCACTCAGGGCTTGTTCAGATACCGCCAGGTATAGACAAAGAGTCTCTCCGGGACTTGGTTTGGTCAATAACGGGGCTTCAACCATGTATTTCTTCAATTGCTCAAAGGCCTCTTGGCTCTCAGGGGTCCACTCAAAATTTTTCACTTTCTTCAATGCTTGAAAGAAAGGCAAGCACTTGTCACCAGACTTGGAGATGAATCTTCCTAAAGCCGCTACCCGGCCTGTCAACTTCTGCACATCTCTTATAGAGCGCGGGGGTTCCATGTCTAAGATCGCCTTGATCTTGTCGGGGTTGGCCTCTATGCCTCTTTTAGAAACCATCAGACCCAAAAATTTGCCTGATCCAACGCCAAATGCACACTTGGCTGGATTCAACATCATCTTGTGGTGCCTCAGCACTTCGAATGCCTCTCTGAGGTGCTTGATATGGTCTGCCTTGACCAAGCTTTTAACCAGCATATCATCGACATAAACCTCCATGGTTTTTCAAATCAGATGGGCAAATATCTTATTCACCAATCGTTGGTAAGTAGCTCCCGCATTCTTTAAGCCAAACGCCATAACAAGATAGCAGAAAACACCAAAGTCGGTTATGAAGGATACCTTAGGGGTGTCATCCTTGTGCATCTTAATCTGATTATAGCCGCTGAATCCATCCATGAAGCTCAGCATCTCGTGTCCAGCCGTGGCATCTATCAACATATCTATTCTTGGCAGAGGGAAACAATCCTTTGGGCATGCATCATTCAGGTCAGTGAAGTCTATACACATCCTCCACTTCCCATTCGCTTTCTTGACCATCACAGGGTTTGCTAACCATTTGGGAAACTGAATTTCCTCAATAAAACCAGCCTCCAAGAGCTTATCCACTTCTTGCTTAATGGCCTCTTGCCTTTCCGGAGCAAAATTTCTCTTCTTCTGCTGTACTACCTTCCGATTAGGGTCGACATTCAATCTATGAGTTATAAGTTGAGGATCAATCCCTGGCATGTCAGCTGCTATCCAAGCAAAAACATCACTATTCCTTTGTAAGAACTCTATCAATTTGCCCTTCAGGGGTTCTTTCAAAGAGGCTCCAATATAAGTCACCTTCTCAGGGTCGCCTAGCTCCAGAGGGATAGGTATTAAGTCCTCTGCTGGCTTTCCTCGGTGTTCATCATCACCACGGACATCCATGTCTTCAATCGGGAGTACCTGCCCCCCGGTTCCGTCAGCTCTCAAAGCAGCCACATAGCAACTCCTGGCCATTTTCTGATCTCCTTTTTGTTCCCCAACACCATTCCTGGTTGGAAATTTGACTTTCATGTGATAAGTAGAGGCAACAGCCTTGAATGCATGAAGTCCGGTCCTCCCTAAGATTGCATTGTACGTTGAGGCAGCCTTAATTACTAGAAAGTTCAGCATCTGGGTGGCCTCCTTAGGTTCTTGCCCTATTGTCATGGGCAGCTGAATGGTTCCTTCAACCTTGGACTCAACTCCATTAAATCTGTATATCGGCATGTTAGTCGGGGTTAGTTGAGAGTCAGTATACCCCATCCTCATAAAAGCATCGTGAAACAAGATATCGACGGAAGCTCCATTGTCTATCAGGACTCGCTTCACTTCCGAGTTTCCAATTACTGGAGTTATGACCAACGGGTCGTCATGGGGGAATTTCACCCCTTCAAGATCCGAATCATCAAAACCAATCACTGCCTCAGTCTTAGCACGCTTCGGGGCTTCTCCTGTGATGTGCATCACTTCTCTGGCATAAGCCTTTCGAGAGTTTCGGGTAGTGCCGGCCGCTGTTGGTCCTCCCCAAATCATATTGATTACTGGCCCTCGAGGCTGCGGGTTACGATTGCGATCGTTATCCCTCCTATCATTGTCTCTTCTATCATAATCCCTTTTCTGGGTTCCACGGTCTTCGCCCTTGGTGAACTTGTTTAACTTTCCCTTCCGGATTAAAAACTCAATTTCATCCTTTAACTGTCTGCAGTCATCTGTGTCATGCCCCACATCCTTATGGAATCTACAATACAGATCTTTGTTTCTCTTTTCGGGATCACCCCTGAGCGGTTTAGGCCAGCGAAAGTCCTTATCCTTCTCAATGTCCAACAAAATTTGGCTCCTAGGAGCGTTCAACCTTGCATAATCAGAAAACCTTGGCCCAAAACCCTTCTTGGGCGATGAATCGGAGTCCTTGCCAGTCCGGGGATACTTGTCCTTAATGTCGTACTCTTGCTCTGACTTTCTTTTCTTTGAATCATTAGAGCCCTTGCCATTACCTCCTGTGATTTCCTTCTTAATGCTGTCCTCAGCCTTGATATATTTATCGGCTCTTCTCTGGAGCTCGGCCATGTTCTCAGGAGGGTGTTTTGCCAAAGACCTTTTGAAGAAGAGGTCAGTGGCTCCGTGTTCCAGGGCTACCATGGCCACCTTATTTTCCAGATCGGTGATATTCAACGTCTCCTTGGTGAATCGCTTGAGATAATCCCTTAAGTTCTCATTCTTTCCCTGCACCACATACATAAGGGATGCAGAACTTTTCTCATGAGTTCTCCCACTGATGAATTGGCTGATGAAGGCAGCGCTCAACTCCTTAAAAGAGCCAATCGAGTTTGCAGGTAGACGGCTATACCATCTTTGAGCCATGCCTGACAGAGTTTGAGGGAACGCCCTACACTTTAAGGCATCACTAGCAGGCTGTAGTAGTAGTGCGTTTGAGAATGTTCTGACATGATTTGCGGGATCGCCCGTTCCATCATAGGCCTTAATAGTCGGCATCTTAAACTTTCTTGAGATGTGGGCATTCATCACCTCCTCAGTAAACGGAGGTGTGGGATCGTCAGGGTCCCCAAGTGGCATCAGATCTTTGGGGTTACTCCTGGGGGTTTCCACCCTCATAGCTTCTCTTGTTGGGACATCAGCCCTCTTCTGTCTTCTTGAGGACCTCTCCAAATCTATAACGGGAATCCTTCCTGAGATTGGAGGGGGTCGAGTCAGACTCTGTCTTGCCTGTTCCCTTGCTATATCATCCTTCAGCCTTTGGATCTCAGCCTCATGAGCCTTAATCCTTTCCTCAATCGTTCGTGGAGGTCCATCATGGATTCTTCGTGTTCTTCTTAGAGGTTCCTTGCTAGCACGTCGCCTCCTCGGGGCTTCATCTCGATCATCATCCTCAGATGATGATGAATCATCAGTATAGGGACCCGAGTAATCATCATATTCTCGATCCCGGATCTGTAAGGCGTGTCCGCTCGGTCCAGGTTCCCTTCGTCGAGGGGGATAGTTAGGCAGCCCATACATAGGGTTGGTGTTCAAAGGGAGATCCGTAGTATGGATCTGTACCCCCGGGCGATCAACGTTACCAAGAGGAGAAACCACCATCTGGAGAGGGTTAGTTTCTTGGCCTTGATGGACAATCACTGAGTGAGTCCCCTCTACATGGGGAGTCGTCCCTGGGGGCTGAGTGGGCAGAGGTTGAATGACCGTCCCTGTTAATGGGAGTATTTGTCCTTCCTCAGTGACGATGAGCGAATCTGAAGTGGCTGGTGGAGCAGAGTTAAGGGGCACGGCCTCGGTTGATGTTGTCCTTCGTGTTTGAACCATGGTTGATGTTGTCTTCCCACAGACGGCGCCAAATGTTGTGGAATAAAAACTAGGTTGAAATTATTGTGGTTAGGGTTTGTATATTTAATGCTAGGGTTCGTGAGCTTCGTGCTTTAATGGCTGCTTCTGCGTTCGAGACTTAAACGGTCCTCACAGAATGCCTACGTATCTCTGTAATTAGAGAATCAAGCCAATAAAAAGTAGTTCTGAGATGAGGGGTTAGGCCCTTTATATAGGCTGAGAAGCCTTAGAATTATGGTAGGATTTGGAGACTTGGTGGGCAAGTCTTTGAGGAATGTTCTAGATCTATTCCTTGTAGGAATCAGTTTCCATATTGAATTGGATGCCTTATTGGATAAGTCTGAAGGGGATATTATCCTTATCCAACTCTTATTTGCTGAGTTGTTTATTATCCTTAATATTAATTACGAAATTAATACTATAATCAGGGCTTTGGGCCCAGCTGGTGGGCCCCATGTTTGGACTATTCTCGGCCTAGTTAATGCCACATTAAATGTGTCTTTAGGCCTTATTTTCAGCCCATATCAGACTTAAATAAAGTTGAGCCGAACAGGCTCATCATAAACGACTTTTATATTACTAGCATATATTCATATCAAATTCATAATTCATAATGATTGTGCCACACCAGTCAACATTACACTTCCTAATTTTAGTTTTGGATCATAAAGGAGTCAAATGTATATTGGTCAGTGGTATCCGGTTCCTAAACAACTGTTTGGCAATATACTGTTTTATAACTGTTGGATGGTTGATGCAACGGTTCTAATTTAAAAAAGAAATAATATCGTATCGCAAAAAGTTTCTGCGGTACGAAATAATTACCAAAATGCCCCATGTTTTCATACCAAAAATCAACTGTTCACCGTATCGCAGAAACTTTCTGCGGTACGGAAAAATTACCAAAATACCCCCTGTTTTCACACCAGAAGCAAGTGCATTTTGGTAATTCCTCCGTACCGCATAAACTTTCTGCGATACGACGTTGATTTTTTTTAAATTAGGACCGTTAGATCAACCATCCAACGGTTATAAAACTGTATGTTGCCAAACCGTTATTTGGCAACCCGGTACCTTAGACGGGACCCATAAATAATTTGACCCTTGTTTTATATTTATTCCGGAGAGAAACAAGAATGACTTTATTCCCCGTTTTCTAGAAGAACAGTCAATTTTCTATCTCGTTACATTTTATGGTCAAAACTTTTGGTATGAATTTTCTGTCGTCGCAAAACATTTTGTTCGATAGGAGGAACCTGAATCTGGATTGATTTTGCATGGACCGATACATGATTAATCAATTTTTACCGGAAAAGAAAACGAGAAGCACTGCATAAAAAAAAAACTACAATACCAGAATCACCTCAAGAAAATGTTGGAATGTTGATTTAAAATTATCATCCAGTACTAATTTTTTTGCTTTCGTTTTTAATTTTTTTGATTGTGAAAAATTTGTTAGTGATTAACTTCTATATGTGGCACTCATTTAGAAGGTTTGTTTCATGTAAACTTTAAGTATTTGAACACTATGCTGAATTAGTTTTGAATTAAATAATATTTATTTTTATTCATGTATCAAAAAATCAACATGATATTAGAGTTTTAATGATTTTATGAGATTTGTGAATGTAAATGTATAATTATTATGACTTCCATCACGATAAATTCAAGTTAATGAACGATTGAATTTGAAAGAATATGCATTCTCTTAGCTACCATCCAATACTAAATCAAATAAGAGATTTCAAAAATGGGTCGAGCAAAATTCTCCAAGGGGAACATGGAGAGGATCCAATGAGAAAACTAGAAAAGGCACAAGATGAGTGCCAAAATGATTAGAAAGGGAGCATGGCACAATGAATTTTTTTTTTTTTAATTTGTAGGTAATTCATCATATATGCTCCAAAATAAAAGTTATTTAATATTTATGAAAGTAGATAAAGAATTTTTTAGATAAGAAGTGCATCAAGATCTTTTTCTTTTTAGAGAAGTTCTTCAACAAATGTAAAATTGATGAAAAGTGCATAGAGCAAGTCTAATCCATAAGTGTTATAATATAAAACCGCCCACTCCAATGCATAGTTCTACAATAGCATAAATGGATAGTTAACCTTAGAACTATAGCCTTCATCTTTGTCACAAAATTTCCAGTCATTCATATAATTTTATTCATTATCAAAATATGTTAAAATACATTTTAAATGCTAGTTTGATTATAACTATTTTAGTTTTAATATTGAACTTGCTCTAACAAATTGGATATGAAGAGAAGTGCTTTATGTTTATGCAAAGAAATGTTCCACGTGTAGGTGATGGTCATTAAAATTTTTTAATAAATTTTATAATTTCGAATTAGAGGATGTGTTGGAATGTTTATTCAAAATCATAACCGAATATTAACATGAAACTTACATTTCCAGAAACTACATTCAATTATCTTTCCAACAATATATGGTAGGACATCAGGGGACAACATTTGGGGGTTCAAAACCGTGTTACAATACAGGTCAATGCTCCTGGACAAAACTCAGCAAGCACATACTACTTAGATCAACCATTTCTCATAATTCCACAACACAAACAACACTTAATACACTTAGATCATGGTTCATAACACTCATGGAGATATATATATTATCAATAATCATAAAAGTCACAATCTCAACATCAAAACTCAAGATCCAAGTCATCCAATACTTATACAACCAAGATTAGCTCACAAACACATGGATCTACTACCAAACATTATAAATAATACATAACCAAGAGGGTTTGAGATTTTTATACCTTCTTGAGCACCTAGGGGCCTTGGATAAGCTTTTCACAACTCAACAACACCTTAAATGGTCTCCTACAACACTTACAATCCAAGATCTAAAAGAAAATCTAACATGGTTACTATTCACCCAATCTTTAACAATTTATAACTTGAATTTGGGTGGATGAAATGGATTGAAATTGCTAACATACCTTGTCTAGATGATGGAGATGGCCTAGGATTTATGTTATGATTTATGAGTGATGGAAAAGGGGGGAGAAGAATTTTTCTTCTTCCTCTTTTCTCTTGGCCGAGAGCAACTAGAAAGGGGGGGGTGTGTTTGTGTTTTGTGTTTTTGTGTGTTATGTGGTTGAATAATTGATAAGTTAGGTTGGGTGATACATATCATGTATGTATAGGCAAGTACTAGCAAGCATGGCCATGTGTACTACTTGTCTCTCTTTTTGGAAAAGCAAGTAACTAGGTACTATTCATCTTCCAATTGCTAACTAGTTTGCTTGGTTTCTAACCACTTGGTTGCATGGGACTTGCATGCAATACTACTCCTTGTATCATTATTCTTCCACCAATGCTTGTCATTTAATCTTTAATTCGTATCGTATCTTAACTAATCTCTCGTAATAATATTTCGTCGCGTAGAGATTTCCCCGATAATTCCTTAAGTACTAATTGTGTAAATTCCTCGAATGTCCATAATTCCTCGTCATAATTCTTACTAAATCCTTTAATACTCTAACCATTCTCAAATCCCAAGTTTTATAAATCTTACTAACAATAAGACTCCTGCCTTCACAATCTTCCTTTTTATCTTACATAATAAATGCAACAACGCAGTTTCTCAGATAATCAATTCTATTAATCAACAGGGATGACTAGAAAGGTTCAATATTGACAATGTCACAAGATATTAAATAAAAGGAAATATTATCAAAAATTAGGGTTCTTACACGCAACTTCTGGAAGGAAAAGTTGATTTTGATGTTGGGGTCGAATCTGGTCCTAAATTGCTATCGAATGCTACTCCCTCAACTCCTATAACTTGTAAGAATGATAATGCTCAGAAAGAAGAAGAAGATAAGGTGTTTCCACCTCCTCCATACCCAAAACGAATTCAAAGGCAAAAGTTTGACAAGCAATTTGCTAACTTCTTGGAGGTCTTCAAGAAGCTTCAGATTAACATACCATTTGCGGAGGCTCTTGAGCAAATGCCGAGCTATGCGAAGTTTATGAAGGGCATACTCTCGAAGAAATTGAAACTTGAGGAGCTAGAGACCGTCGCCTTGACGGAGGAATGTAGTGCCATCTTGCAACAAAAGTTGCCGCCTAAGTTGAAGGACCCAGGAAGCTTTACCATTCCATGTACTATTGGAGATCTCTCATTCAGCAAATGCTTGTGTGATTTGGGTGCAAGTATTAATCTCATGCCCCTATCAGTTTTCATGCAACTTGGTCTTCCAGAACCAAAGCCAACTGACATGACTCTACAACTTGCGGACCGTTCAGTTACTTATCCTCGAGGGAGAGTTGAGGATGTTTTGGTGAAGGTCAACAAGCTTATCTTTCCAGCCGACTTTGTTATTCTTGACTTCGAGGAAGACAAGAAGATTCCTATTATCTTGGGTCGACCATTCTTGGCTACGGGCCGAACTCTTATTGATGTCCAAAAGGGAGAACTCACTATGAGGGTGCACGATCAAAATGTCACTTTTAATGTTTTCAATGCAATGAAGCTTCCAACTGATTATGAAGAGTGTCTCAAAATTGATATGGTCGACAAGGTGGTTAACTCCGCGACTCAACACTTGATAAAAGAAGATGCGTTGGAAAGAGTTCTTGCTAACGACTCGGAGGTTGAGAACGAAGAGGATAAAGAACACTTGCAATATCTTAATGCATCTCCATGGAAGAAGTTTGGGATTCCATTTGAATCATTGGGTTTGTCAGAATTGAAGAAGTCTCATGTTAGACTTAAACCATCAATTGAGGAAGCACCTACCTTGGAACTTAAGCCATTGCCTGAACATCTAAGGTATGCCTATCTTGGTGATTCTTCTACCTTACCTGTTATTATATCATCTAAGCTTTCAGGCATAGAGGAGGAAAAGATATTGAGAATCTTAAGGGAATTCAAATCAGCCATTGGGTGGACTATAGCAGACATCAAGGGTATCAGTCCTTCGTATTGAATGCACAAAATTCCTTTGGAAGAGGGAGCTAAACCTACAGTCGATAATCAAAGGAGACTTAATCCTGTTATGAAAGAAGTTGTGAAAAAGGAAATTCTTAAATGGCTTGACGCGGGCATTATCTATCCGATTTCTGATAGCTCTTGGGTGAGTCCGGTGCAATGTGTGCCTAAGAAAGGGGGCATGACAGTGGTTACTAATGAGAAGAACGAACTCATTCCGACGTGAACAGTTGCTGGTTGGAGAATTTGCATGGATTATCAAAAGTTGAACAAAGCCACTCGGAAAGATCATTTTTCACTCTCGTTCATTGATCAGATGCTTGACAGATTGGCTGGACGTCAGTACTATTGTTTGCTTGATGGGTATTCTGGGTACAATCAGATTTGCATAGCACCCGAGGATCAGGAGAAGACTACATTCACTTGTCCGTTTGGTACATTTGCATTCAGGCGTGTTTCTTTTGGGTTGTGTGGTGCACCAGCTACTTTTCAGAGGTGTTTGATGGCCATTTTCTCTGACATGATTGGAATTAATATGGAATTATTCATGGACGATTTCTCAGTCTTTGGGGATTCTTTTGTTGAGGGCTTGGAAAACTTGAGTTTGGTGTTAAAACGTTGTGTGGAGACCAATCTTGTTCTTAATTGGGAAAAGTGCCACTTCATGGTACAAGAAGGTGTCATTCTGGGACACAAGGTTTCGAGTAAGGGTTTGGAAGTTGACAAGGCAAAGGTGGAAACTATTGAGAATCTTCCTGCACCTATCTCAGTCAAAGGTATTCGTAGCTTTCTTGGTCATACAGGGTTCTACAGGCGCTTCATAAAGGATTTCTCAAAAATTTCTAAGCCGCTTTGCAATCTCTTGGAAAAGGACGTGCCATTTAATTTTGATGAGGCTTGTTTACATGCGTTCGAGATCTTGAAGAAGAAACTAATTTCTACTCTAGTTATTATAGCTCCTGATTGGAGCCAACCATTTGCTTTGATGTGCGATGCTAGTGATTATGCAGTTGGGGCCGTTCTAGGCCAAAGGAAAGAAAAAATGTTCCATGTTATTTACTATGCGAGCAAAACTTCAATGATGCTCAGTTGAATTACACCACCACTGAGAAGGAACTACTTGCTATTGTCTTTGGGTTTGAAAAGTTTCGCTCTTATCTGCTTGGTACTAAGGTGACAGTTTACACGGATCATGCTGCTTTTCGCTACCTCCTTGCAAAGAAAGATTCTAAGCCGAGGTTGATTCGTTGGGTTCTTCTGTTGCAAGAATTTGATGTGGAAATCAAGGATAGAAAGGGGACGGAGAATCAGGTAGCTGACCATCTCTCTAGATTGGAAGATCATGGAAAGTTACCTAAGGACAACACGGTTATTAATGAGTTTTTTCCTGATGAGCAACTATTCAAAGTGCAAGATGATGAACCATGGTTTGCTGACATTGTGAATTATCTAGTAAGCAACATCATTCCACCTGAGCTCTCTTATGCTCAAAAGAAGAAATTCTTGCACGATGTCAAGCAGTATATTTGGGATGAACCATTTTTGTTCAAGCCATAAAATTGTGTAGATTGGAACAGGAAACCAGGAGCTGATCAGATTATTAGACGTTGTGTTCCTTACAGTGAGACCGAGGCTATTCTTAGTGATTTTCATGCTACAGCTTATGGAGGCCACTATGCGGGTGAGAAGACAGCCACACGTATTCTTCAAGCGGGTTTCTATTGGCCGACTCTATTCAAGGATGCTCATCAGTTTGTGTTGAGATGTGATCGATGTCAACGAGTTGGTAATATTTCTCGTAGGGACGAGATGCCTCTTAATGTCATGTTGGAGGTAGAGATCTTTTACGTGTGGGGAATCGACTTCATGGGACCGTTCATTCCATCATGTGGTAATCAGTATATTCTTGTAGCTGTGGACTATGTGTCTAAGTGGGTGGAGGTAAAAGCACTTCCCACGAATGATGCTAAGGTGGTACTCAATTTTCTTCACAAGAATATTTTTACTCGGTTTGGCACTCCACGGGTGATCATCAGTGATGAAGGTACGCATTTTTGCAATCGGAAGTTTACATCTCTTATGGCACGCTACAACATCAATCATCGAGTTGCTACAGCTTATCATCCTCAAACCAATGGGCAAGCCGAAGTGTCTAATCGGGAAATTAAACGGATTCTTGAGAAGGTAGTTAGTCCTTCTAGGAAGGATTGGGCGTTGAAGCTTGATAAAGCGGTGTAGGCTTATCGAACAGCCTATAAAACACCTTTGGCAATGTCACCATTTCAGCTAGTGTATGGGAAAGCATGCCATCTTCTAGCTGAGTTAGAACACAAGGCTTATTGGGCATTGAAGAAGCTGAATTTTGATCTTACAGCAGCAGGTGAAAAGCGGATGGTTCAGTTGAACGAAATGGATGAGTTCCGATTGCAGGCTTATGAGGACAACAAGCTATACAAAGAGAAAGTAAAAAGGTGGCATGATTGTCGGTTGGTTCTTAAGACGTTTGTGCCCGGGCAATTGGTGTTGTTGTTCAACTCTCGACTTCGGTTATTTCCTGGGAAGTTGAAGTCACGTTGGTCAGGTCCGTTCACAGTCAAAACAGTTTTTCAGCATGGGGCAGTGGAGATTTTTGACAAGTTACCGGAGCAGTCGTTCAAGGTCAATGGTCAGCGGTTAAAGCCATATTTTGGAGAGAAGTTGAATCGCAAAGTTGAGACCGCGGTTCTAATTTGCGCAACTTAAGGAGATGGAGCTACGTCAAGCTAATGACGTGAAAAGAGCGCTTCATGGGAGGCAACCCACGTGAATTGTTGTTGAAAAAAAAATTTGTTGAAACAGAAGGTATGGCGCGGCAGCGCCGTTCCACAGTGCAATCCTGGCGCGGCAGCGGCGACGGTTGTTAAAAAAAAAAATTTAGCAAATTTTGAAAAAAAAAAAGTTGTGGTTGTTGTTATGAGACCCACGACCCAAGCCCACTATTTAACCCCACTAACCCTACTTTTTCCTATATATACACACCATTACACAACCCTACCTATACATACACACTTACAGATCTCAAAATTCTCTAAATTCTCTAAACACTCTAAGCATCTCTTTCAATCAAATCAATGGCTTCCAAGCGACAGAGGGTTGTTGGTGGTGGTAGTGAGGGTGCCGGTGGTAGTGGGACTGGTAGGAGGAACCCTCGTTCTTCATCTTCATCTGATTCTGACGGAGGCAATGGTGGGCCTCAGTTAATTAATAACGGGGCTCGTGATGAGTATAATCGGTTGTTGGGGCGCCCTATTGCTCGTGAGAGGGGTCTTCTGCCTAATGCAGCGGATGGAAACATGTTGGAGAATATTCTGGAGAGGCGTTGGGAGCAGATCTGTGAGGTTCCGGAGCCTGTTCCGATTACTGTGGTTCGCGAGTTCTATGCGAACGCTAGTGTGGAGAGGAATGGGATTAGCCAGGTTCGTGGGTTTCGTGTGGATTATCAGCCGCTTGCTATTCGGCGTGTTCTTGGGTTTCTGGCTCCTAGGAGGGGTCAAGAGGATTGGTCAGGGAGGACTCGGGATGTTGTGGTTCTTCAGATGGTTATTCAGCGGCTGTGTGTGCCTGGTACTGAGTGGCGTTTGAGGAGAGGCACTACTGAGCCTACTTCGTTTTTGTCGACGGCTCTGAACAGATATGGGCGTACTTGGCACTTGTTCATTTGTGCCAATCTCATCCCTACGAGGCATTCGAATGAGGTCAAAGTTGAGAGGGCTATCCTGTTGTATTCTATCTGCAGCAGAGAATATGTGGATGTGGGCAATTTGATACATCAAGGGATTATGCGGTTTATGCAAGGTAGTAGTACCACTGCAGCAATGCCTTATGGTTCGATCATTGCTAGGTTGGCTAGAGATTGTGGTGCTCGTTGGTCAGCAGAGGAGGTTGTGCAGCAGCCACAAGAGGCGCTGGATCATCAGAGTATTCGGAGGTTGGTTGAGTGGAATGGTGGTAAGCCAGACTGGTGGGGTCTTGGTTATGTAGTTGAATAGCAGCAGCTGCAATAGGAGCAGCAGCAGGAGGAGCCTCAGGGAGGAGGTTCTTTTATTACTCAGAGACAGTATAGACGGTTGACGAGGCGTATCGATGCGGTGCACGATATGCAGGCAGGTTTTGCAACGGATTTTACTCGGTTTGCACAGGCATTGGGCACGACTTTTCGTGCAAGTGGAGTGGACATGACTTTTCCGTCCTTTGGAGCTGGCGCTGTCTATCCGCCACCGGACACTCCCGATGGGAGTGGTTCGGATGACGAGTAGGTATGCCTTGCACACTTGTTATTCTTACTTTCAATGGGGGCATTGAAAATTTTTAAGTTGGGGGTGGGGATACAAGGTGCATTTGTATATTTGTATGTGTGCATGTTAGAAGCATATTTGTATGTTAGCATGTGTGCATGTTAGTTAGAGCATGCGTTTTGTTTTTTTTTCTTATGTATGCCATATAGGACATTCTGTTATTGTGGTATTTATGTTCATATTAGTTGCATTACATGCATTTTTCATGATCCCTTAGAATGAGCTGATGCCATGAGGTAGGTAGATGTTGATGTGGGTGTGAAAAGGATGAACATAGGGCTGATTTTAAATTTTGATGAAATTGACGTGCATGTTTCATGAACAAAAACTTTACACAGTCCCGTCGTTTGCTTTTGGGCTAGGTTGAGTCATGCTTGTTTGGATTTAGGATTTAATCACTTGTTTATCGATAGAATTTGCTTTATTCCCTTGATGATTAAGGAACACCAAAATATAAGTTTGGGGGAAAGCAGGAATTTCATGCTAATGTGTTTGTGTTTGTTGGCTAGGGGTCAATTGGCTAGTAGCCGGTTCATGTTTATGAGTAGTCTAGGGTTGGAATTAAGAATTCTCATTCCTGATTCCATGTGTGAAAAAAAATTCAAAAAAAAAAAAGAAAAAATTCAAAAAAAAATCAGAAAAAAAAAGAAAAAAAAGAGAAAAAAAAAAGAAGAAAAAAAATGAGTGTTTGTGAGAGTGTGAGTATGCAGAATTGATCAGGGTGAGCTCTTTAATACTCGAGCAATTAAGTTCTTGGGGACTTTGTGCCTAGTGACCTAAGGCTTTTTATAGTCTGGGATCCACTAACCCAACGCTCGCTATGTGGGTATTATTGTATAAGCCTTTCGGGGTCTCATCCATTGCACGATCAAATAAGCATGTGTGTTGTGTATATATTGTGTCTGTGTCGTAATAAAGCATGAATTTCTGTCTACTTTAGAGGAGTATGGAGGTGTATCTGAAGTGATCTTGAGTTTAACGTTCATTCTATTTATAAACCTGTGATTGTCTTGGAAAAGAATATGTATGATTTTGATCCGGTTTTTGGAGTATATCTGTCGAGCATCGCACACACGCACGTTCTGATCATGTATTGTTAGTATACCGGAATTTAGTCAAGCTCTGTTTGGATTGATTGCATTCATTGAGATGTTTGCTTGCTAAGTGGTGTTGGTTAGTTTGAGGGGATCCTTTGCATTCATATTTAGTTGCATTCATGCATTGCATTGTTTGTGTCGTTTGTGTCAGTTGGATTTTGTGGGTATATTCACTATAGGCCCTCACGAGACCTTACTCGTCCACTAGGGCTGCCTAGGGGTTTAAAAGGCTTGTTGCATATGTCAAATGCAACCGTGATCACCTACGGAAGTGGTACTAGTTAGTTGTACATGATTTGTCTGTTTATGCTTGAGGACAAGCATCGGTTTAAGTTTGGGGGTGTGATGAGTGGGTATTTTATTCACTTAAAACGTTTCCATTTGGCTTAAAATGAATGTTCGTACTCGAGTTGTGGTATTTTTGATCTCTTTTAAGGGTATTGTGCAGGAATGTTAATCACAGGTGTTCAAGGAATGCAACGAAGCAATCGGAGAGCAAATCGGAGTTGTAATGAAGAAAAGGGGAAAAAATCCAGTTGCTGACCAGAAGTTAGGGCGCGACAGCGCCGCGTTTGTACTGGAGTGTGGCGCGGCAGCGCTGGGACATCTGAAGAGGCGCGGCAACGCCGTGTTAGAGTTTGTGGATGGCGCTCATATGCAATTCTATGGCGCGGCAGCGCCGGTTTCCTGCATAGATTTGGCGCGGCAGCACCGGCTCTTCTGACGGGAAACTCCTGTTTTACTGATTTTTCGAGATGAAGTCAAAAATTAATTCCTTTCGAATTTCTTGCACCTGGAGGCCTATATAAAGAAAGAAAAACCCTAGAATAGAGAGGTCTGACCACGTATTGTATTTACGGAGTTTTGAAGCACGAAGAAGCGAGGAAGAAGATAGTTTTCAATTTATTCTTGTATTCTTCCTAGTTTGTGGATGCTTGGTTTGGGTGTATTCTTTAGAACCCTTGTTATTTATTTAAATCTTTATTCGTTTTCTTCTATCATGTTTACATTGGAACCCATGGTGACGATTAGTTTGATTATGAACTAATTCGTTGTCATGGGGTTTTAGCGGATTTATTCATGAAGTTTATTTGTTGAATCTTCTCGATGCCTATAGTGTGATTGATGTGATATCCTATCATGGTTGATTTAATTCGTTATAGGAGAGTAGCTAACTCCTGTAATTGTTGTTAATTCTTATTGAAGCGAAAGTGGATCTAAGAGTTTAGAACTTGCCATGCTAGCATAGGTTTATGCATGAGAATATCATTCGTAATTAGTGTCGTAACTCTAACCGTTTTATTACGACTATGTGATATATTGAATGCTTGTACTTCAACCATTATGTTTCAATTTTTATAGACATATAGAAATTAGGCATAAGTGGGAGACTAAGTGATTTCTATCTCTATTGTGGATGTTATTTAGGATGGTATTTGTGCAACGAAAGTTGGCTTATATCAGTTTTGTGTATTCGATCAGGTATTAACAAATCACATGAAAAGGCTAGAGAAGTGGAGACTATAGATGGATTGTTTAATGAAGTTAAAATCCCATGTTTTATTCGCATAAGTAATTCGATATAATTCTTAGTTCAAGTAATTGATCATTAGTTATAATTCTTAGAGTAATTGTAGTGATAAACTAAAATCCAATTATTAACTTGTCGTAGCATTGAATAAGAATCATACATTGGTGAGTGAATTAACTAGACAATACAACGAGTCCCTGTAGGAACGAATCTTATTTGCTATCTATATTACTTGAGATCACGTGCACTTGCGTGTTGAGTTTGGTCGTAACACATTCCTCGAAAGATTTCCAAGTAATTGATACTTTATGGAAATATAAATAATGTTTAATAATAACATTTCTCAAAATAAATAATAATCTGCCGTTGGAATCCCTCCGGGTTTCCAAGACTATCTATATCTCAAAATACCGACTCCCGGTCTATATTTAAGAATGAATATCATATGCCCTTCGCTAAGGGTCTTTCCAAAACAATCCGGCTTATAACTGATAATTCGAATCTAGTCTATAAGCCAATATCAATTCAGGGAATAGGTATCATAATATAATTTGACAATAGGCATGCATGCTATGGCATATGTATCAGAAACAACAGATATACATATTATCACAACAACAGTTCCAAGGTATTGGAAAATTGCCTGGTAATCGGGTGTGGGTAGAGATAGCGTGTCCTGGGTCTGCTCGATGATCTATAAACAATCAGAACATTCGAGATTAACCACTTACCACCTTTTAAAAGTCTAAGTATAAACTTCACTTAAGTCAAAACATGTTTTTGAATTATCTCGTTATGCACCCTTTTCGGGTACTCTTATTAACCTCGTTTTGACCCGACATTTGTTCGTCATTACGGCTCATCGTTACAATTACACTTGGTATATACTTAAGCCATGTAAGTGCTAAAGTAGGTCGTTTACGAACCAAGATTATACCTCGAGTTTTATCGTCCGTTTTCTAAGTGTTTTACAAAAGTTATAACCAAGCGGGTTTTATAGGGGTTCATTCGCGTTTAACTTCGATTCAAACTTTTTTATAAAATCGGAAAACGATCCGTTTGACATGTGGTTTTCTCTCACACCTTCCTTATGACCCCTAGTATTTATTTACAAAGATTTGCCACTGAGTAACATGTTTTACGAGCGTTCAATTTAAGTTACGAACTATTACTTACGGTTCCGTACCAATTTTAGTAATTTGACCATAACTCCTAAACCGTAAGTCAGAATGTTTCGATTCTTGTGCCAAAACGATCTATGACTCGAGATCTACAAGGACCAGTCATAATATTACCAAGCTCAGGAAATTATACTAACTGTCATGCTCGAATTCTAAGTGTTAACAAAAATTCAGCATGACGACGGCTATAAATCGAACGTTCTAAAAATCATAACAACACAACCAAGCCACACCGGGCATCAATACAACTCATACACATATTTCTCATCTAAAATATTTCCAAGAACATCTACTTTACCATCATAATCATCATGTTACTAAAATCACTAAATCACTTACTAATCATGCTTACAACATACTAACATCATGACTACTCTTGAATCCATCAAGAACATGCATAAACTTAAAGTAAGAGCTAGGGTTTCAAGAGTGTTATACCTTCCTTGGTATGTATATGAGCCTAAAAAGCCTTGATCTATCCTTGTGTGGCATTAGAGTAGCTAGATCAACCATAAGAATCAAAGAAAACAAGGTTAGTTCTTGAAGAACACTATTCACCCTCCTTGTAAATGATTTATTTGAAAATGAAAACAAAGGAATTTGGACTAGAAATTTCTAGGAGATTACTTTCTTGAAATATAGAACTCACCTTAAAAATTACAAGATCAAATGATGGTGGGAGCTTGGACTTTGGATTTGGAATTAAGGAAATAGCCGAATGGTATACAAGTGAGAGAGTCTTGTGTTCTTTGCCTTGGTTTCTTGCTCTCTTTCATTATTATGAAAATATATAACATAAAGTTGCTTTATTAAAGGTACTAGGTCATGGAATACATCATCTGGGTGGACAAGTGTTGATTTTGGTGTGGTAGGATGAGAAAGAATGCTAAGTACTTGGTTTGATCGCTAAGATTACTAGTTAGCTTTGTAACTAGCTTGGTTTCTTTGATATTATCTTGCATAAAGTGATTATGTCACCTTCCACTAGCTCATCATACCTCTTGGATCTCTGCTTGTTTCTTTGTCCGGTTATTGCTCAATTTGACTGATCATTCGGATGAATATCTCAAGGATTTCTAGTTAGGGTTTTACCGGAAACCTTCTTAATATTTATAATACTATACTCCATTATTCTTAATAATTCTTGAACCTATATTCCTTAAATCCTTTCAATAATTCCTTAAGTCTTTCAGTGTCCAGGGAAATCTTAGAGAAAATAAAAGTGCCATTTTTCAGAATCCGACAGCTTTTACATACATTCTTTTTCCCCCTGGATCACAAATACGAACACAGAATTTCATTCCGGATACTTCTATATAGCGTCGTCTAATAATATTCCTAATTCCACCAAAATCATTATTCACCACTTATTCTTTACTTATTCTTTTAAGGTTATATAGATGTCCCAGTTCTCTTTCGATCGTTCCTTAACCCTTTTACGGAACCACTGGACTGATAACAGATATCGATTTGGATGACATAAGAATAACCTTCCCCCTTGGAATTATCAAATCTTAACTTCCTAGGAGATAGATAATTCTTATCTAGATTGTCAACCAATAGAATTCTTCATGACACATAAGTATTTGAATCCATATTCATCCCATAATAAAAGTTTTAATTCCTACCAAAAATCGGGGTTCTTACAGTCTCCCCTCCTTAAAAGGATTTCGTCCCGGAATCAGGTAGGAAACAAGAGTAGTTTGTCTGTCATTTCACCTTTCAGCTTCCCGGTCAATTCTTAGGCGTTCTACCCTTTTTCAGCACATCTACTGGTGCTACAATACGTACTTTATCCTTTTTCCATCAACTTTACTACTTTTCGTACAACACATTATACGGGTTATGCTCTTACTCAGTCCTATACTATTATCCCTATTGATATCCGCAGTGGCTTTGGTATCCCTATCGCGCTACAAAATCGGAGATAACCTCACTCGCACTATGCATTTCCTGATCGCCTTAATCTTCGCAATCTCGATCAATATAGAGAAGTGGAAAGATTTATTGAGAGATCACCATGATCAATTGAACATTTGTTATATTGCATAGTTAGTACAGAAGGGGGTCAGCCTTTAGTTTGACAAGCAATTAAACAAGTTATGGTATTCCACTTATTCTTTTAAGGTTATATAGATGCCCCGGTTCTCTTTCGATCGTTCCTTAACCCTTTTACGGAACCATTGGACTGATAACGGATATCGATTTGGATGACATAAGAATAACCTTCCCCCTTGGAATTATCAAATCTTAACTTCCTAGGAGATAGATAATTCTTATCTAGATTGTCAACCAATAGCATTCTTCAAGACACATAAGTATTTGAATCCATATTCATCCCATAATAAAAGTTTTAATTCCTACCAAAAATCGGGGTTCTTATAATCTCCCTTCCTTAAAAGGATTCCGTCCCGGAATCAGGTAGGAAACAAGAGTAGTTTGTCTGTCATTTCACCTTTCAGCTTCCCGGTCAATTCTTAGGCGTTCTACCCTTTCTCAGCACATCTACTGGTGCTACAATACGTACTTTATCCATTTTCCATCAACTTTGCTACTTTTCGTACAACATATTATACGGGTTAGGCTCTTACTCAGTCCTATACTATTATCCTTATTGATATCCGCAGTGGCTTTCCTCACTCGCACAATGCATTTCCTGATCGCCTTAATCTTCGCAATCTCGATCAATATAGAGAAGTGGAAAGATTTATTATTGAGAGATCACCATGATCAATTGAACATTTGTTATATTGCATAGTTAGTACAGAAGGGGGCCAGCCTTTAGTACTTGACAAGCAATTAAACAAGTTATGGTATTCCACTTAGACTTCTATCACATAGACAGATAGTCACGTAGCAGTACCTCCCCTCCTTAAAGGGTTGTTCTTCTCAATTAATAAAGAAGATGAATAAGAGAGAAGGAAAGAAAAGAATTCTAAAGGATTATAGAAAGTTTTCATGATTGTAAAATATCATACTCAGAATTTACCTCTGAACTATAGAGGTTCATCAAAGAAGAAAATAATCATAATTATATCCAATACTATTTGATCGCAATCTCACGTGTCGACATATCTTGCTGTTTTGTCCACTATTCTATGGACCTATACTCTGGTTCAACCTTAGCAACACTTACTTTTGGAAAATCTTTCAACCTCTCTGGTTAAATCTTAGTTTCTCGCTTGACACCATTGTTACTGACATTCCATGTCACGCTACTAGCTTTTTCATATCTGTAATACTAACACTATCAGGTTGTCATCCCGAGAACTAACCTGAAACACCAAGAAACAAAAAACTATTTAAGAAACAATCCGAGTCAGTGAACTCTAACGACCATTGATGACAAGCACATAAACTAAAAATAAAACACCGATGATCCACGGCAGCGACGCCAAAAACTTGTTTACACAAAATCACGCAAGTGTACGTGGTCACGAGTAATATAGATATAAGTCAAGTTCGTTCCCACAGAGATCTGGTTTAGGTTTCAATTCAGCTAATGCACCTATGCAACAATGTATGGTTTTTATTCACTACTAAGACAATTAACAAATTTAGGTTTTGATAAACTAAAATTAAATAAAAAGTAAATTAACAAACTAATATTTAATTAACTAACGAGAATTGGAATCGAATTACTTATGCGAGAGAAAACATTGGATCCTAACTTCATTAAATACTTCGCTTAGATCTTACACCTTTAATCACTATATGCAATGATTATGATATCTGATCGGACAACACGGAACCAGTACACGCTACCTCTCAGTATACGTATACCAAACTACCCATACATCCATAAAAGAGATAGAAGATGAATAGACACCAATTATGCTTAGACCCTATATCTCTATAAGATTTGAAAACATAACGGTAGAAGAACAAGTTATCCATAAAGATCACACAGGGCAGTATAAACTAGTTCAAATTACACCACGAATCATGTTGATAACAATCATGAACCTGTGCTAGCGTGGCAAGTTCTAAATCTCAAGATCCACTGTCTCTTCACAAGAGAATAACAGATTAGATGTTAGCTACGCATCTAACAATTAAACATAACCATATGAGGATATCAATATACATCACAAACAGATCTTTAAAGCATCAAAATACTAAATCTCCATAAATAAATCGGTTAGAATCCCATGACAACGATTAGTTCATAATCGAACCGTTCGTCACCATGGGATCTGATGAAAACATGATAATAAACAAGTATTAAAGATTTTGAATAAACTAGAGTAATGAGTTAAGAAATCAAATCCCAAAAACATCCAAGAGTTCGCCTAATAGAAGAAAACGAAAAGAAGATCTAGATCTCCGTTGCTTGTCACGAGCGTAGGAATCCTTCTCCAACTCTGAATCTCTGTCTCTCAGCTCTCTCTTTGTGTTGTGGAGGGTACTGGTCCGAATTATAATGATAGGAAGTTTTTATATAGGCTCTAGAATTCTTTTCCAGCAAGAAACTACCAAAATAGAATTAAAATAGAATTTTTGCAGTTCGACACAAAATACGTTTCCTAAACTGATTCTGTTTTGAAGGAAAATTCGTAACTAACTTTTTTTCAGTATTTATGGGCCGTTCCAATTGTATTTGGACATCTGGATCACTTTAGAATGAAAGAGAATTTCGTTATCTTCGCGTGAACCGTAAGATCGTCCAAAACGGACTTATAGAACTCAAGATATGACCCAAACAGTGAATCAGAAATCTTCCCAGCGGTCGCGCGTGCTGTGGCGCCCATGGAGTCTGTTGAGCTACGCCGTGGCACCCCGGATGAAACTGTAAAGTTCTGTTTCTTGCTGTTTTCTTCGTTTTAACTCCTTTTTCCTTCGTTTCTTTTACAAGTTGTCATTCTTCACTTCTTGAACTCAAATCCACCATAAAATATGCAATTCATATCTTCCAACCTTAAGTTAGTAACCCTGCACAGTCTCACTAAAACGAATCAAAAACACGACATACTTGAGGTCAAGACACCAATTTAAGCCGTAATGAAGCGTTCCAAGTGGATATTGTTAACTCGAATAACTTGTAAAAGGGGGGGTTGAATACAAGTTATATAATCGTGTCTGATTTTTGCTTGATTAGATGAACAAGAACAAACGAATGAATCAAACTTTGTTTGTATTAAATAAATCAAATACAAACTCTACCAATGGTGTACAATACCTTTAGCAGCTGCTGACAATATAAATCTCCCTCTCTCTGTTTGTTTCGAACTCTCAAATACAAACCTTATACAGAGCTTCACACGATATGCACTCTAAAATTCACAATTCGCTCTTTTTACAATGATATTGAGAGAGTATTTATAATGCTACCTATCAACAAATAACAGAATTATAATTTATCTATGACAATGTTCTGCCGTCCAGTTGATAGTTTCCATCAATAGAGAATTCGTTTCCTTCACGATATCTTCTTGCTTGTTCTCCAAAACAAAGTTCCTATTTTATAGAACTTTCCAGTTTCTGTAGTATCCATAATGACATCATCAGTAAAATGACTGATATCAGGATTTCCCATTGCATCAGGATCTGATCATCCCATCAGTATTTGATCAGGATCTGACTTGCTATATCAGGATCTGCTCTTAGTTCCTGAAATGTAGTCTTTGACGCACCGTTCCTTACTAAACTCTACAGATTACTGTCTAACACATATATCCTATACAAAGTTCTAAAACCTTTATAAGATCAGGATATACAAGAAGTATTAGCAAATTCTATTCTTAACATCACAACTCATGAATTATTCCTAACAATCTCCCCCTATTTATGCTTTAGAATCTGAAGCATAAATCTAAGTTGTAGATGTCAAAACATATAACAATACAACCAGAATAGAATTTATGAATTTAAGATCATGAAGAATTTGATGTTTCTTTTCCTTTACCACTTCCATGATGAAATTTACCAATTCTGTCACCCTTAGTTCTGCTCTCAGTCTGTTTATCTTTCCCAGTCTGTTGTTGTTGTTGTTGTTGTTGTTGTTGTTGTTGTTTCTGAATTGTCTTTATCTCCCCCTTTTTGACATCAGCAACATTAATTCCAAGCGATTCAGTAGCAGAACAAATAAAACATCAGAACTACTTGATTGTCCATAATAGTGACTTGGTTATCTTCAAGAATTTGAAGTCTCGATTGAATATCACTTTGAGATTTCTGAATGTCATTAAGAAGTTCAGAATTGACTTTAATGTTGGAAGTGCTTGTTGTATCTTCAGATTCAGATTCAGAAAGAATCTTATCTTCAATCCTTGTAGAAGAAGTTGCCTGTATAGAATGATATTCAAGTAATAATACTTGAGTAGAAGTACAAACATCTTCATCTTTCTGATCTGGAGCTGAAGTATGATCATCCCGTCCTTCACCAGTATTCTGTGTACTAACATCTACAAATCCTGACTCCTCCTTAGATTGATCAGATACTGTTGATGTCTCAATTCTAGCTGATATTGGAAGTACATACAAAGGAATACTAGGATCATTAGGAATATCTTCTGGTACTGGTTGAGTAGAAGTTTGTCTTAGCCTTTCACCTCTTCTGTTGATGATTCCTGCAAGCATTTCTTTCTGTTTCTGAGCTTTAACTTCTTGCTTTGCATTGTGATGTGCTAAGTCATTCTTCTCATACATCTTAATAAAAAAATAAGTACCAGCATCCATACCAAGATTCAGACCAAGATTCAAGAAAACCTGATCCCAGAAATCAAACGATGGTGGTTTCCTAATTTTCTCTCCCTCACTATGGAGTTGATCATCCATACCCTCATTCTCACTTTGACTATCTAAAGTCAACACTCTTTCTACCTCTCCTTTTGCCTGGTAAAGAGCCAGCCTCTCTGTGTGTGGATCTATATACATCTTTTCAAGTGTATCACTCAAATTTGGATAAGTGCTCTCATGACCTACAGAAAAATAGGGGTTAGAAGAAGTTTTTATACCTAAACTCACATGGAGAGAGTGTTCCTCATATGGCATGGGGCTTGAGGTTTTCTCCAAGGAGTGAGCTGCTATAGTCTCTGAACCCTTACAAACATCTACTTTCTTTCCAGAAACTACAGGCTCCGGTATACCACTTTCAGGTTTTGCACTAGACTCTGATGTCTTCAGTAATACTTCATTAGACACCATAGCTAGTATGTCACCATCTTTAAGTGTTGGTTGCTGAGACACACCCTCAAGGTGGATAGACTCTGAAAGAACAATACTGGTTTGATCTTCAGGAAAATCAACCAAAGTCATTCCTCCCATATCATAGGGTTTCTCACTTGCAATTTCAGTCATCACAGAAGACCTTCCAGCATCAGCCATCACAGTTCCTGAGTCATCCAACCTCTGACTAGATGGTTCTTGTGTTGTAGTGACTGTGATCTGATCTATTTTACTATTCACCACTGGTGCAATAGTATCTTCTGTTGACTGCTTCCCTCTATCAACTACCTCCTCTTGTTCACCTTGAGCTGAAGCATCTTCAACAATGACATCCTTGTCAAATAGATATGCATTAAGTGATTGAAGTACAACATGCTTAGGAAGTCCAAATTTCTTGTGCAATTCCTTTCTGACTGATACATAGAAGTACATCTTCATTAAATCAAGTCTTTGATGTAACAGTCCATATTCTTCAGGAAATGAAGTTTGGGAACTCTTTCAATCAGAAAATCTAGAACAGGCCTGGAAAGCTTCACTTTTAGAGAAATAAGTTCCATAGCCAGTCTGTATGTCAATGTTGTTTCCCATGAAGAATCAAGATCCAGATCTCTCTTGTCAGATACTGACATGGATATAGCCTTATTTGTAGAGACCTGCATAATGTTA
Source organism: Saposhnikovia divaricata (assembly GCA_036435485.1). Taxonomy (NCBI): domain Eukaryota; kingdom Viridiplantae; phylum Streptophyta; class Magnoliopsida; order Apiales; family Apiaceae; genus Saposhnikovia; species Saposhnikovia divaricata. The sequence continues at coordinate 109,486,885 of CM071599.1, read as the reverse complement.
ATTGGACTTGACACTGTGTGTGTAGGTGACAAATGAATCTTTCTCCTTGTTCTCCTAGTATAGTGAGCAACAGATTTATCTTGAGAAGACTCAAGAGGTGTAGACATAGAAGTGATCTTGGGATGAGATCCTTTTTCAATAGACACAGTCTTTTGAGAGACAGTATCCAGTAACTGTTTTCCCTTTTTAAGAACTACAGCTTTTTGGAAGACTGCAGCCTGGCTGTGACTAGGTATTCCATCTCTTTGTCCTAGCTTAGAAAGTTAAATTGCAGCCTTCAATTCTGCTCTCTCAGCAAGAGATATATTATCATCATCTTCACTAGAACTACTACTAGAAATAACAAATCTTCTCTTCCTTACAACTGATATCTTTTGAGAAACACCAGAGGTTGGCTTCTTTGAAACAATAGGATGTGGATCAAAATTTGGTTCTAGAATTTTTTCAGAGACTACAATATTTTTGGCTACTTCCAGGGGACAAAGGGAAAGCTAAAGAGCAAGTGCTGGAGGGAACTAATGATGCCGAACACTCTAAGCTCAAGCCTTCTTGGACGCAAGTGGTAAGAAATGCCCCTCCCTCTCTTAATAACCTTACCTTTGACTATGTTCCTATGCCATCAGGGGTCAAAGTTATTTCTCCTCCAGTTGAAGTGCTTAAGAAGGGGAATGAAAAGTTCAAGCACTGTATTGTTGGCACCTTTTCTAGGGGGGCTCCTCCGTATCAAAAGGTTGTTGAATTTGCTCGTAATGTTTGGTCACGAGGTCTTCTCCATGTTTCTCAAAAAGACCCTAAGACCTACATCTTCAAATTCGACTCGGTACCTAATATGAATGCTGCATTGTCACGGGGAACCTGGTATTTAGGTAAAAAACCAATGATTGTTCATGCTTGGGGCACGAAAGGGGGAGAAAAGACAAGTATGCCGCTGTGGGTCAAGTTTGAGAATGTTCCGGATAGTTACTGGACTCGTGAGGGTCTCAGTTTCCTGGGTAGCGCTATTGGGAATCCCCTTTCGGCTGACGATATGACATCCAGGTTGGAAATTCTTCATTTTGCAAAGCTTTGTGTTGAGTATAAGGTTGGAGATGACCTACCCTCTAATCTAGAGGTTGAGGTTTTGGATCCTGTTTTGGAAACCAAGTATGTGGAGACAATTAAAGTAAGCTACCCAAATAAACCGTTGATGTGCACAGCTTGCAAGTCTTTAGGCCACTTGGTGGGAGCATGTCCTAATGTAACTCGGCACTGGGCTAGAAAAGTCAGCCAAGAAGTTGGACCAGAGAAGAATAATGCTCAGAAAGTTGAGGTTCCTGCGGTTGAAATCCCTGTGGCTACTTCGCCTTTGGAGTCTTTGCATTTCGGGAAATCAAAATTGGATGCCATTGCCACCACTGTAGTAAATGAAGACAAGCAAGAAGCTATGCAGCAGATGGGGGATTTGAACCACAAATCTACTGCAATTGCGGAACAGGTTCATGAAAATGGTGCTAACAATATGGAGGACAGCACTTGGACGACTGTTCATTCGAGAAAGTCAAAACTATCTGCTGCAAGTCACAAACCTATTGATAGTTCTCGAGTAAATACACCTATTTTTAATGCATTGTCGAAGTCTCTACCTAAGAGGGTCAAAGGACCAGGGGGAAACCCTCTTTACGCCCTTAAATCTCCATGAATTTTAGCTCCTATAACATTAGGGGGCTCAATAAAAAGATTTCCTTTGTTAAGGATTTCTTATTGAATAATGATATTGGTCTTGTAGCGCTTCTAGAGACACATGTAAATAAAGATTCTGCGCCTAAAGTTTCTTCTGCTATTGCTTATCGGTTTTCTTGGATCTATAATTACGATAGCCACTATAATGGGCGTGTGTGGATTGGCTGGGATCCACGGCTCTGGTCTGTTACCCAATTGCAGCAGGGAAGCCAGCACATTTCCTGCTTGGTGGTTAACCTGGACTCGAAATTGAAATTTTTTGCCTCCTTTGTGTATGCTCTGAACACTCATGAAGAGCGTAGGCAACTTTGGGTGGATCTTAACAATTTTCAAGCCTCTATTTCTACCAATGGAGCATGCCCTCCATGGATCTTGCTAGGAGACTTCAATGTCTGCCTTAATGTCAATGAAATACAGGGAGGTTCGCTAAGGATAACAACTGGTATGCAGGAGTTTCGAGAATTTCTTAATGACATTGAAGGTGTCGATCTTCACTTTTCTGGTAATTTCCTAACCTGGTGGGACAGCAATAAAAGACAACCTATTCAGAAAAAGCTTGATCGTGCTATTGTTAACCCTGCTTGGTTGAGTACCTTTGATCAATCCCATGCTAAGTTCCTTGTTAGAGGTATCTCTGACCACTGCCCGATTTTGGTGGATTTGGGTCTTTCTTTTGAGAAGCTAAGCAAACCCTTTCAAGTGTTTGGCCACATGATTTCGCATCCCAAGTTCCTGAACGAAGTAGAAGCTGCCTGGAATACTCCAATTCTTGGAGACCCCTGGTTTATTGTTACATTCAAACTAAAAAGAGTAAAGCTCGCTCTCAAACGGTTAAATAAAGAAGATGGTGACATTCATGATAAGGTTCTAGTGGCAAGAAATGAGCTTCTTCTTTTTCAGGAGAGTCTCCCTGCGCTGCCATCTACTTCACAGTTCGAGCAAGAGGCAAAATTATGTGAAACTCTTGTGGAAGCTTTAAATAAAGAAGAGGTCTTCTTAAAGCTAAAATCTCGTGTGCACTGGTTAAAGGTTGGCGACGGAAACAATCGGTACTTCTTCAATTCTTGTCGTGGTAGGTGGAACTCAAATAAAATCTCTGTTTTAGAAGATGAGTCTGGGGCTTCCTTCTCTACTCATAGAGACATTTCTAACCATGCCATTCAGTACTTTAAAGCTCTGCTAGGGACTGCTGAGGACACTAACCCTATTGACGCCCAAGCTATCTTGCCCCAGTTATCTCCATTACAAAAGTCTTTTCTCACGAATAATTTCACTTCTGAGGAAGTTTATAAGACCTTGAATCTAATGGCTAAGCACAAAAGTCCTGGCCCTGATGGCTTCCCTCCGGAATTCTACATTGCTTCTTGGAATATTGTGGGTGCAGACATCACCAGAGCTATTCTCTATTTCTTTGATACTCAGCATCTTCCTCGGATTATTAATTCGGTGGCAATTACGTTGGTCCCAAAGTCAGAAAATGCTACTACCTTGTCCCAGTTTAGACCTATTTCTTGTTGCAACACTTTGTACAAGTGTATCACCAAGTTATTAGCTTCTAGATTAAAGGCCATCCTCCCTACTCTTATCTCGGCAAATCAATCGGCCTTTATACCCCACCGCAGCATTGGAGATAACATCCTTTTAGCCCAGTCTCTTTGTCGTGACTACCATAAGGCTGAAGGTGCGCCCAGGTGCGCTATTAAATTGGATATCCACAAGGCATTCGACACTATGAGTTGGAATTTCCTGTTTGAAGCTATGGACCGTATGGGTTTCCCCCCTCGTTTCCTTGAGTGGGTGCGAGTTTGCATTTCAAATTGTATGATTTCTCTGAAAATCAATGGTTCCATTGAAGGTTTTTTCCAAAGTAGGAAGGGCCTAAGGCAAGGAGATCCCTTATCTCCTTACCTATTTGTGATTGGCATGGAAGTTTTTTCTGCTTATCCCCATCGGCACCTGCTAAGCAATGCAAGTTTCTCTTTTCATTGGCGCACAAAGGAGCTTCAGCTGACTCACCTAATTTTTGCCGATGACATATTTCTTTTTTGCAAAGGTGATGTTCCTTCCATCTCTGCCTTGGCTGTTGCAGTGAATGCCTTCTCCTCAGCGTCTGGCCTTAGTCCCAATCCTACTAAGAGCGAGTGCTACTTTTGTAATGTTCCTGCTGAAACCATTAACCATGCTCTTCTTACTACGGGCTTCCAAATGGGATCTTTGCCTATTAAGTATCTTGGCGCAGGCCAAGATACTTCAAGACTTAAAGCTCAGGACTGCTCTTCGTTAATTCAGAGGCTCTGTCACAGAATTGACTCTTGGACCTCGGGCTTCTTACGCTTTTCTGGAAGGTTACAGCTTCTCAAAGCGGTTCTCTTTGGTATTTTTGGCTTCTGGGCCACTTTTTTATTCCTTCCTAAGAGCGTCCTTACTAAGATTCAGTCCTGTTTTTCGAAATTCCTATGGGGAGGCAAGCACAATGCCAAATGTCATCACAAGGTTGCTTGGTCGGATTGTTGTTTTCCTAAAATGGAGGGAGGTCTCGGTATTAGTGACCTCCATGCTCGAAATAAGGCTGCTATCTTGTTTCAAATCTGGAAAATCTCTCAATATAATGATCCCTCTCTTTGGGTCCAATGGTTTCATAAATGCTTATTGAAGAATAAAGCTTTTTGGGTTGCCAACATTCCATCTGCTAGTTCTTGGGCAGTTAGACAAATCATGAACCATAGAATGGAAGCAAGGAGATACATCTCCTTTACCATTGCTCATAACTCCTGTCTGTTCATGTGGCATGACCCCTGGCACGAAAATCAATCGCTAACTGCAAGATTGGGCAATTCTGTTATTTCTAATGCTGAGTCCTCTTCCCTAGCTCGCGTGAAAGACTTTATTTCGGATGGCAGATGGATCCCCCCGCGCTCAAATCATCATCAGATTATTGAGTTGAGGCATATTCTATCAAATGTCCCTATTGACCGAAGTAATGCAGTGCTATGGCAGGGATCCAAAAAAGTCAAGCTTTCAGTCGTATGGAACACAATTAGGAGAGTGGGAACACCTTCTCCTCCCTGGGTGGTAGCGGTTTGGCATCGATTTGCCATCTTTTTCATGTGGCTAGCACTCAAAGAAAGGCTCCTAACTAAAGATACTATGAACTCGTTTGGTATGCATGTAAATCCGGCTTGTCTTCTTTGTCAATGCAATATGAAAATGCAGAACATCTCTTTGTTTCATGCCCATACACGCAACTAATTCTGGGATGCAGTCCTGTCCCGTTAAGCCGCGACTGGGCAGATTGGCAGAATGGAAATTTTACTCAAGGGAACTTGTCAAATTTTCATAAATTGGTAGGATGGCTGTTTGTCTCTGTGGTAATCTATAACATTTGGCAGGAAAGGAACAGAAGGATGCATGCGAATGGGCCTCCAAGACAAACTATTCAGCTATCTCTAGTAATCAAAACAATGGTCCGAGAAAAACTTTTCACATGTAAAGGATTTACAAAGCAAGTTGCTAAGGATCCGTCCTTAATTCTTCTTCTTTATTAGCTTGGTTCTAGCTTGCATTTTATTTTTGTAAAACCGTGATGCCTTAATCTCATCATTGTTTAGTTTTGCTCTTTTGGTTCTTCGCGGGGTATGCCCCTAGCTTATGTACATTTTTTGTCATTAATACATATCAATTAGTAAAAAAAAAAAAAAAATATTTTTGGCTACTTAGGTAGTGATAGGTCCATAATTAATCATATTTTTAATACCTATTTTATGTCCGTTTTCGTAATTTTATTAATTAATAAATTGTTTTATTTTGTTTTGTAGGAAAATAAATAAAAACAGATTTCTAGCAGGAAAAGGTGCAAAAAGGGAAAGGAGGTGGAAAATACTTGAAGAAAAGGAAATTGGAGGAAAAATCGATTACTTATTGGAGAAGAAAAGGAAATTGAAGAAATTATATTCAAGATTGGATTGTAATCAAAGGGGCCAAACCCAATATTTTCCCCTATATATATGGCCTTCTCCCTTGTAATTTGAGACACCTAGAATTTGATAGCTCTTTATTTTCTTGCTTTTTACTTTCGTTGGTAGCTTTTATCCGACATACTCGTCTGAATTATTAATATTTTTTAGTTCTTCTTTTCCTTCTTTCGTGCGTTCACTTGTTTCAAATCTTCTGCTACGACCTTACTATTTGATTACATGCATGCTTCATTAGTTAACTAGATTTATTAATTTATTATATAAATACTTGCCATTCACGTTATTAATATTAGGCTTATTAAGTTTCTGACCATATATAGATTAAAGTTAGTTTTGTTAAAATCGTTGATTCATGTTTACTTGGTATTATTATAATTGTTTCGTTATTTTTATAATCATGAGTAGCTAATTCTCTTGCCCTAGGATGAAGATGAAGTTAATTTAATTACTCTTGATTTCTTCTCGTTCCTATTAATTGATTCTCATAATTTTTCTTGGTGCTTAATTATTCAATTGACAAAGTGATTTTGATATATTATTGTTACCGGATTTGTTTTTCATAGCCTATGCTTGCTCCTTGAAGTTTTGATAGGTTATTGTTAGATAACAAGTTTCATAGTATATGCTTGTCTCGTTGATTGATATATCTTATTTTTGAAGAAAAGAGGATTGATTTAGGGCGAGTTGATATTATTTGTGATTGATTAACGGATTCGGATTCCTAGGTTTTCCATATTATTTGATAATCTTTGTTAATTAGTTTAATTAGGTTAATTAAAACTCATCTCAAACCTATTTGTCTAGTTCGCCTGATTTAATTATTAGGGTTTTGAAAATTCATAGTCTCTGTGGATCGACCTGTATTTGCTACAATTAACCACTGTGCGCTTGCAGTTATTTTACACATCAAGTTTTTGGCGCCGCTGCCGGGGACTATTGGTAATTTTCTTTCCTTGATATTAATTCTTCGGATTAGTTTCTTGTTTTCTTTTGTTTGTTTTTTTTAGGGAATTGTGAAGCGGAGAAAAGCTTGGACAAGAAGATCGCTAGAAGGCCTCGCTGTCTCTTTTGAAATTTTTAGAAGCGCTTTTCGGTATTCCGTATCACCTCTCTCTATTTTCTTATTATTATTGAAAAAACACAAAAAATTAAATATTCAAAAAAAACCCAAAAATATTAGTTAGTTAATTGTTTGTTAAAAACCAATTTGCTGCATCATTCATTCTGTCACATAGGATCACATCATCTAGATTTCTTTATTGTATTTATTGCTTTCCATCTTATATAACTGTGGTGATTGCTGGAGGAAAGAGGTACGTACAATTTAGAATAGAACACGTAGTGTAGTGCATCCATAAGTGTTTACTTTCTTGTTCTTTGTGTGTTGCATCATTCAATCAATCTTAAGGGTGCCACCCAATTACAAGATAAGGTGAGGGATTTCATCACCCTTTCCTTGGCCCACAAATCACTAATTCGTTCATCTGCATACCCCTTTTCCTTAATAAAACTAAGTAGACGTTGGCCCCTAGGATCTCACGCTCAATTAGGAAGAGAATCTAGGAGGAACAAATCACTAAGTATTCTTTCGTTTGGTGTCTAGGCAAGCGTGACGCTTACCTGGCTAATTTGGATTGGTGTCTAGAAAGGTGTTTAGCCTCTTGGCAATGCTTGCACCTGCCTGGCCAGTCAGGACGAGTGCTTTTTGAGTTGTGACTTTTAGTAGTATCTTATTGTTAGGAGCAAGGTCTAGATTTTTCTTAGGATAATATAGATTTTTTTCTTTTTGATTTTTCAATTTTTTTTGGTGTTTACTTATAGCTCTTGTCTGCTACGTGACTAATTGTTTACTTCTCTTGTATGCAAAGTGCTTGGGTTCGAGACACTACATCTAGATTAGTAAGACAAACCAATCTGTCATCTCCTAAAGTAGTAAGGCAACTTGAGTTCTCTTCACCCACTAGAATTGAGTCAAAAGAATTAGAAGTTCAACCCGTAGTCATGGCTGTTTCACTTAAAGACCGTTGTTACCCCGCTCGTACCGCTCAACCCTCATGCATAGTCTTACCCGCAGTAACCGCGAATAACTTTGAAATCAAACATCATAACATTAGCATGTTACCTAGGTTTGCTGGGGTAGAGGGAGAGGATCCATATCTTTTCATTCGAGAGTTTGAGGAAGTGTGTGCATTACAGAAACTTCAACAATTGAGTGAGGATTCCATTAGGCTCAGGCTTATTAACTTTGCTTTGAAAGAAGATGCTAAACAGTGGTTGTATAGTCTACCCGTTAATTCTATTTCCACATGGGAGGGATTTGTTGCTATCTTTCTTAAAAAATATTTTCCAAACCATAAGGCAAACAGACTTAGGAATGAAATCAATCAATTTCAACAAAATCGGAATGAGTCTTTTTGGAAATATTTTGATAGATTTAAAAAGCTATTGTCTAAGTGTCCTCAACATGGTATAGAAAAATGGAGACTTTGTAAAATTCTTTATGAAGCCTTAGATAGCCAAACCACTGCTTTGTTAGAGTCTATGTGTAATGGTAAGTTTATGGACAAAGATGAAGATGAAGCTTGGCAATTTTTTGAGGAGTTAGCTGAAAGAACAATGTTGTGGGAGTCAACTAGGGAACCTAATCAGGAAGCTGAAAAATCTAACTCATCTAAGGGCTTACACACAGTTGGTAATTCTATTGCAACCGAAGCTAAGTTAGCTACACTCACTAGACGTCTAGAAGCCTTAGAAACCAACAATGCGTCCTCTCAAATGTCTCTCTGTGCAAACTGTAGTTCTCCTAATCATGTGGTAGAGAATTGCCCTGAAATTGAACAAGTCAATGCCATGTTTCAACCTAGAGTTAGGAATGATCCTTATGCACCCACATACAATCCTGGTTGGAAGAGTCACCCAAATTTCTCATGGAACCAAGGTCAATACAATCAGTATAATCAAAACCCTCAACCTGCTTTTCAAAAGCCCAATCCTGGCCCATACCCAACTCAAAATCCTAATTCCTATCCTCCTCAAAATCTTGGTCATTATCCAAACTCAGTCCCCATGAATCCTCCTGGTTTTGCTGAATCTGATAAGAGATTCAATTCTTTAGAAAAGAGTATTGAGGCGTTATTGAAATCTCAAGCTAATTTAACTCAATCTCAACAATCTTTCATGCAAACCATGACCCAAGATAGGCAGTTAATAAATTCCAACACTCAAGCCATATCTAAGCTAGAGGTCCAAGTCAGTCAATTGGCAAACACAATCAATGAGAGAGAGAAAAATAGATTTCCTAGTCAACCCGAGACAAATCCTAAATTTCATCCAAATCAAAAGTCTCATGAAAATGTAAATTCTGTTATCTCTCTAAGGTCTGGTAATCAATTCAACAATCATGCTGGTGTCAATACTCAAGAAGAAGATAAGCTAACATCTGAACCAAATCCTTTACTCTTGAATCCTAGTCTTAAGCAATCTTCAAATTCCGAGAGTTCTGAAGTAGATAAAGCTGATGAGTCACCACCATCCGATGAACCACCTTCGAAACCCCACTCTGATGTGTCTAATGAAAAAGTCTTTAAACCGAAAGCCCCGTTTCCTCAAAGACTTACTTCAAACAAACAATCTGCTCAGTTAGATAAGATTTTGGAAGTCTTTAAGCAAGTCAAGATTAACATTCCTCTTTTAGATGCGATTCAACAAGTTCCCTCTTATGCTAAGTGTCTAAAAGATTTATGTACTCATAAAAGAACCACTCATGTTCCTAAGAAAGCTTTCCTAACATCTCATGTTAGTTCTATCTTGTCAAATCAAATCCCTGTGAAGTATAAGGATCCTGGTTGTCCTACCATCTCTTGTGTCATAGGTGATACTTTCATTGATAAAGCTTTACTCGATCTAGGAGCTAGTGTGAATCTTCTTCCATTATCTGTCTATCAAGCCTTGGGTTTAGGTGAACTTAAGAAGACTAGTGTCACTCTTCAGTTAGCTGATCGTTCTGTTAAAACTCCAAAAGGTATAGTGGAAGATGTGTTGATTAAGGTTGGTGATTTTGTATTCCCCGTTGATTTTGTTGTTCTAGAAACCGAACCAGTCAAAAATCTCAAAAATCAAATTCCTATCATTTTAGGAAGGCCTTTTCTTGCTACCTCTAATGCTTTGATTAACTGTAGGAATGGTTCGATGAAACTCACTTTTGGTAACATGACGATAGATCTTAATGTCTTCAATGTAGGAAATCAACCTAATGAGCTTTTTGAACAACCTGTAGAAGTTAATTTGATAGATGAGGTTGTTTCATGGTCAAATATTGAGGATAGTACAATTGAGTCTTTTCTTGAGGAAGATGTTATGTTAGAGTATGAGAGTAATAAAGAACTTCATGAGTTGTATAGAAAATTTTCTTCTGATGAGATGTTAGATGAATTGAATGCCATTTGTTCTAAGCATGAAACCCAACTTGAGGATATTTCTTTTGATCCTAGGTCTGTTGTTAAAACTTCCGTTGGTGAGCCACCCACTTTCGTTCATAATCCATCTTTTTCCATTCTTGATCAGTCTTTGATAGTTGATAATGAAACTCATCATGTTCTTTCTAGTGACTTAGTTCATAACCAAGAATTTCAAGTGATCAATCTGCTTAAACAACATAAAGAAGCGTCTAATTGGTTTATGAATGATGTTAGTGGTATGAGTTTTATTCTGGTATATGATCATATTTCTCTAGTGGATAATGGTGTTTTTGTGGGTGTGTTTCACATGTGTGTTGATTGTGTTATGAATGTTATTTTCCCTCGATCTGGTATTGGTTAGTATATCTGTTTCGTAATGTATCTCCCATATAGTCAAGTTTAGGTATGGGGGAGTGTGTGTGAGTGTTTCTTTTATATGTGTCTGTGTTTTATGTGTGTGTGAGTGTTATAGGTAATAATGTATCTCCTCATGCCCTTATCAGGTATTCTCGTCCTTTTCCTTTATCATTTTTTTTTCTCTCATTTGCATACATTGAGGACAATGCATGATTTAGGTATGGGGGAGGGATTTAGTAGTATTATTTAAAAAAAACCCAAAAAAATTGAAAAATGAAAAAAATACAAAAATAATTCTAGCCTTGTGAAATGATTACTTGTTATAAGTTGGCTTGATGCACCCTTACATGCTATAGTACTCTTGTGTTTCTGAAGCTTTTGATTGAGAAGTGATAAGCTAAGTTCTTGTGCACACACATACACTAGCAAGTTGAAACTAGTAGACTTATTGAATGTTGTAAGTAATTAAAAGGACATGAATATGTGCAAGAAGATTTGGTTTCCATGCTTTGAGTACAAGTAGGTGCATTAAAGAGATTTTTGCTTGGGATTAATTATGTTTTACCACCAAGTGAGATTTTGAGCCTATATGCATATCTTTTGCATTTTATATTCGTTTGCTTGAGTGTCCACATGTTGTTTGCATTGCTAGCACTTGTTTGAGACCTTTCTTGAAATGCATGACATTATTTGATGATAAGATGATAAAGGCATTTAGGAATAACCAATTATTATCCAAATTACCACACCCTTTACATATGATCAATTAGTTACCCCTTTGAGCTTAATCCTATTTTTTCGGTGACACACCACATTACTTGCCTAAACCTTTTTGTTGTGCAGCCTTACGTATATTTGATCCCATTTGTCAAAGGCTAGTAGTAAGTTGAGGGAGTAATAAGGTGTGTGAGATGGGGTTTACTTTTGTTCATTACTTTTTGGGAAATATTGGGTTTTGTTGCTTACTTGTCAGTCGTTATTCAATAAATTCTTGAAGAAGGATTGTGGTTTCTTATATATTTATATTATCTATCTTAGCTCTCCAGAAAAAAAAAGAGAAGAAAAAAAGAAAAAAAAGAGAAAAAAAATTGAAAAAAAAATCATATGAGAGCATACTTATGTTTATGTGTTTTGTGCGATCCTTCTTCATTCGACTAGTCAAGCAGTTTGTTGGAAGAAAATTAGAAATCCATGTATGGGGAGGATGTATGTTGTTGTGTATGATTTATTATGGTTCCTACTAGCTTTTGACACTTCACCTTATTTGGCCTTACTTGACATACCTTGTCCTTAGCCCCGTTACAACCCAAATAAAAGACCTTTTGATTATCATCATTAATGTATGTTGTGTTAAAGTTAGATTGATACCAAATGTCAAGCATGCTTATGATTTTGTTGGAATTGAGTGATACACTTACCCTTGTTCTTGAGTGAATATTCTTTTGTGAGTGAAAGGTGAGTTATTGCTTGTTTTGTGCATATGAGATCCCAAGTTTTGACTTTAAGGTGTACTCTTGTGGGCTTAGCATGGTTACCAACTTATTTTTACACTTGACGTGGACTTCTAATGACCGCTGCATATTTCTTTGAGTAGACTATGTGAATACTTGCACCTTACACACCAAGACATTGCAAATTCACTTTGATTTCTTAAGTTGATGTAGCATGAGATGACTTGTATGTGTGGTGTTGCATTGAGCAATCTTTTACATGAGCTAGATGGATTTTGTGGGTACATTCACTATAGGCCCTCACGAGACCTCACTCGTCCACTAGGGCTGCCTAGGGGTTTAAAGGGCTTGTTGCATATGCCAAATGCAACCGTGATCACCTACGGAAGTGGTATTATATATTTAGATAGTATTTTATTATATATTTTTCTCGAGGACGAGCAAAAGATAGGTATGGGGGCATTTGATAGGTCCATAATTAATCATATTTTTAATACCTATTTTATGTCCGTTTTCGTAATTTTATTAATTAATAAATTGTTTTATTTTGTTTTGTAGGAAAATAAATAAAAACAGATTTCTAGCAGGAAAAGGTGCAAAAAGGGAAAGGAGGTGGAAAATACTTGAAGAAAAGGAAATTGGAGGAAAAATCGATTACTTATTGGAGAAGAAAAGGAAATTGAAGAAATTATATTCAAGATTGGATTGTAATCAAAGGGGCCAAACCCAATATTTTCCCCTATATATATGGCCTTCTCCCTTGTAATTTGAGACACCTAGAATTTGATAGCTCTTTATTTTCTTGCTTTTTACTTTCGTTGGTAGCTTTTATCCGACATACTCGTCTGAATTATTAATATTTTTTAGTTCTTCTTTTCCTTCTTTCGTGCGTTCACTTGTTTCAAATCTTCTGCTACGACCTTACTATTTGATTACATGCATGCTTCATTAGTTAACTAGATTTATTAATTTATTATATAAATACTTGCCATTCACGTTATTAATATTAGGCTTATTAAGTTTCTGACCATATATAGATTAAAGTTAGTTTTGTTAAAATCGTTGATTCATGTTTACTTGGTATTATTATAATTGTTTCGTTATTTTTATAATCATGAGTAGCTAATTCTCTTGCCCTAGGATGAAGATGAAGTTAATTTAATTACTCTTGATTTCTTCTCGTTCCTATTAATTGATTCTCATAATTTTTCTTGGTGCTTAATTATTCAATTGACAAAGTGATTTTGATATATTATTGTTACCGGATTTGTTTTTCATAGCCTATGCTTGCTCCTTGAAGTTTTGATAGGTTATTGTTAGATAACAAGTTTCATAGTATATGCTTGTCTCGTTGATTGATATATCTTATTTTTGAAGAAAAGAGGATTGATTTAGGGCGAGTTGATATTATTTGTGATTGATTAACGGATTCGGATTCCTAGGTTTTCCATATTATTTGATAATCTTTGTTAATTAGTTTAATTAGGTTAATTAAAACTCATCTCAAACCTATTTGTCTAGTTCGCCTGATTTAATTATTAGGGTTTTGAAAATTCATAGTCTCTGTGGATCGACCTGTATTTGCTACAATTAACCACTGTGCGCTTGCAGTTATTTTACACATCAGGTAGACACGGGGGGTTCTCCTCCAATTGAGATTCCTGAGTCATTTCACCACCAAAGAAAAAAGAATTATAGATAGTAGGAAGATGAGTTCTTAGAAGTACCTGAACATGATTTGGATAGTATAATGCAGTGTAAGAACCCAAAATTTTGATAGAATTAAAACTTTTCCTATTATGATGAAGTGCATCAATGAATAGTGATTTGGTGGATGAATAGTGATTTTGAGGATTAATAAAATTTTTCATGCCACCTATGTACGAGACGTAGTGTGGATATTCCGAAGTTATACTAGTAATCTACGGAGTAAATAAGTGTATGTAAATGCGATCGGAATTCAGAAATTCAAAATTCTATTTTCGTGTAATATTTGACCGAGCAGTGAATTATATATCAGTAATATCAAGAAATGAGATATTTAATTTGAGGAGTTAATATTTTGGAATTTTATTTTAAGTGATTTGAGAATTTGGAACGAAAACCATTGAGGAAGTGAAACAAACGTTCTAGAAACCGCTGAAACTTTACAATGAGATTAAGCGATTGAGCGAACGAAGCATGGATTAGGGATATGGTATATTAAGAGTCCAATGAAGGATATATTATGAGAAAGAAAGAGGATTGAGAATAAACTCCTAGAATTGAGAAATAGAGAATGGTTGAGAAATCGGGAGAACGTTTTCTGAGATAAAGAGAAATAAACAAGGGATGTTGGAATTAATATTCATTCGAGGTATTGTGCCATATTAGAGCAATAATATGCTTGTAACGTATTAATTTTATTCACGAGACAACAAGGAAATCAAATTGTTCGAAAAGGAAACAAACCAAGGGACTAATATGAAAGAAACAAAAGATGAGGACTTTGTTGCAATTGTTGTGGATAAGGAAATCTAAGTGAGCCAATGAGGTGTTGACAACACATTACAAGAAGATGCATCCAAATATAGATAGATATTACATGTATTAAGTCATTACACATAACAAAACACAAAGAAAACTCCATCTCTCCATTTCTCCACAAGCTGTCCAGCAGAACCAACCCTCAAAGAAAAATATATATCTCCATTTCTCTCCATGATAAAATCATCAAATTTTAACCACAACCTCTCCACTCCATGGGCAATATTCGCTCAAAATTTCATGGCATTCTAATGAGTGTAGCCTAGTTAAATCTCCTCCTCAATTTGAAGAAGCAAACTGTCCTGGTGCTTGACAGTTTCTGGGACGATTTTCAATCGGACGTTTCTCCTTCATTACTCAATGGAATTTCGTGTTCTTTATATGGTTAGAAAGATGTGAAGATGCTCTACAACTCTCATTTAGAAGCCTCGATCAGAAAAGCTCGGTAAGGGCCTCGTTTTCCATGATCTTTCAGTCGGTTTCTAATAACTCCAAATTACTAACTTTGTTTTCTTCATTTCTTTTGATCATTCAAGCTTACCCAAGGCTATACAAGGATACATCAAGGAAGGTATAAAACCCTAACCCCTCTTGGCCATGAATTATTTGTGGTGTTTAATGTTAGATCCATGGATATTAGTGTGAATCTTGGACATATAAGTTATGGACGATGTAGATCTTGAGTTCAAATGTTGTGGTTGTGATTTTTAAGCTTGTGGTTAGTGTATGTAACTCCATGTATGCTATAGAGTAGGATCTTGGTGGTTTAGATGATGGTTGTGATGTTTATATAAGATTCTTGAATGGTTAAGTGGTAAAAGCATGCTGAGTAATTTTCCAGGAACTTGTACTATCTTGTAGGAGGGTTTTGAACCCCTAAATCTTGTCCCCTGAAGTCCTAATATATATTGTTGGAAAGGTATTTGAATGTAGTTTCTAGAAATATAAGGTTCATGACTAGGTGATGTATATATTTTGAGTTATGGCCTGAGAAGTGAAATGTGTTTCTGGAATCCGAACTGCACTAAATGGTCCCCTTGTGAACCTTGTTTAAACCCCTAAACGTTTATGTAAGGTCATGGAAAAATTAGAGGAGCTAGTAAATGCAGTGGTGAAGGCTACCCAAAAAGAATTGGAATAAAATATGTATTTTTCAATTTTATAAAAATGTTAGAGTAAAAGTCGCGCAAGTGAAAAAGTCGTAAGTGGTGTGTGATTTAAGGGGGGAATGGATATGATTCGAATATGGTTACCAAATTAAGTCGAATAAGTGACGAGCGTTATCGAGTGATGACATGAACCTATATTGGGGCTAGAGAGTCATAAGACGAAGACATTAAGTTAATTTTTTACCCCCTAAAACCTCGCAATTAAAAGAGATATTGTTAAGGTACTAACGAACGGCTATTGATTATGTATAGATCATCCCACTCCGCAAGCTCGACCACCCCAACCTCACCAAGGCAAGTTTACTTTTCAAAACTTACATATACAAGGACTTTCACTGTTGTGTTTGTAGTTTTCAATCATATCATATGTTTATGCTTATCGAAGAAATGATGAAATTTGAGTTATATGCATATATATGTTTGTACCCCTTGAACTTAGAATGAAATGTTTTCTTCGGACAACGACTCTAGCAATAGAGGTCGTAGCGGTCCATATATGCTATTGACCGGGGAGCGGTATATTATTATGGGTAAAGAGTTTCTACGTGACACTGTAGGAAACTTTTCTACAGTGTCGCCTTAAAATCACGATTTTGCTGCACATATGATATGCAAACTGATCGTTGAGGTATGGAGAAAAATACAGTGAAGTCAGATTTCAAAAAAAAATTTACTAATTGACGGGAAAAATCAAATTAAAAATGGAGGAAATTAGGTGGGATTGTGTGTGTAAGGGTGTATTCGATTTGTGTGTGGTGCCCCTAGCGGGGCCATTGGATTAGATTAATCTATGGCCCAGATTTAATTTAGGACGATACTGTAGAGAAGTTTCCTACTGTGTCAGGTAGAAACTCTTTTTCCCATTATTTTATCGTGATTAAACTGCGAAAACCCGAAGGGTCACTCGGGAAGTATCGTATACTTTAGTATTTTTTTTTTATATCTTCATAAATACTCAAAATACCTATCTTGGATTAAAAGCTTATTTAATTAAATAATTATTTTATTAATTATTAATATTAAATCTTAAAATACCATTTATTAATTATTGTTCATTATTTTAAAGACAAAGCTAATCCAAGATACCTTTAGCACTTTCAAACTCGAACTCTTTCGAACTCAAAACATTTTCGAAAACCCCCGGTCAGGTTTTGCTTCTTGTACAATTTCAAGAATTATCGGTCGACTGATGTCGGACCTCAACTACTCAGTTTTCAATCAAAATAAAGTTTTTAAAAAGAAAAAGAAAAGGGACTCTGGCAGGTGTGGGAATCGTTGACGAACGATTCCCGGGATGTGTAAGCGGCCGTGAGCCAGGCGGTCCATCAATTATTATTCCGGCCCAGGTGTTGCCGAAGGATGATTACGGATGTAGTTTTCATCGAGGGTGATTACGGATGTAGTTTTCACCCGGGGATAGTTACGGATGTAGTTTCTATCCTTCTACCGGTAGAGAAGACCCGCGGATTATTGGACTTGGATGTGGCGACTGATCATCGTCAATCCCTGTCAGGTTTTATGTTTTCTTCAAGTCCCATCCTCCACTTTGGAAAAATACTCAGACACTGCTTCTTGGGCCTAAGTGCCAAGTTGCCGATAGTGTGGTTTTTGATAAGAAAAATATTGACATCGTGCAATATCTAGAACTGCAAGATTTTCTATAAAGATTGGCACGTGTTAGTGCACTCTTGCAATTATTTCAAAGAATGAAATGTTTTTGAATGAGAAACCTTCTAATCTAATGGAAGGAAAGAGGTTTGCAATGATGTATTCCCTGTACAGTATGTTAACCGTAAAGTGTTTTGCCGAAAATGATATACTCATATGTATATATTTTCAAACTTGAGATATGTTGAAATGGGAACCTTATAAAGGGTTCATATGTTATTCTTAAAGCTCCTTAGTGAGTATAAATGTTTTATTCAAACTCGGACATATATATTGTCCAATTATGTTTTGAAATCTGAGATATATGCCCATACAGTTGGGAATATTTTCAAAATAAACCACATTATTATTTTTCAAAATGGTGAACTTGCTGAGCGTTATGTAGCTCATTCTTGCTTTATAAAAACTTTTCAGAAAGAGAAGAATTTGGTCGGTTAACTCCGCACCAGCAGAAGAGGAGTAGAAGATTTAACCCGGAGATGATTTAGTTCCTGATAAATACTACAGAGTAAGTCATCAGGTTTTCAACTGTAATAGTAAGACTTGTCTTCAAGTGTAGTTGTATAAGTGGAATTACGTAAGACTCTGGATTGTACAGATGAATTGTAATATTTAGTGTTACTTTTGATTATCGTTTGTGAGGTTCTAACTTGTTTGTGTGTAAGATTGAGGTCTGGATGGATGTATTGTTGAGTTGTAAAGTTAATACAGGTATGATATGGTTGGATGGTGACGTGACGACCTGAATCTCTGACCTCGGATTTGGGGACGTTACAGAAATGGTATCAAAGCGATAAGTTACACTACTCAGAAACGAGAGTGTTGAGAGTTAAGTCTAAGTAGGAGAATGACATAAGAGATCATAGTAAACTTATTATTGGACTTCCGGAAGAGGTACCGGTGAGTAGAATGGACTGGAGTGTTTACTGGAGTTATTATACTAGGGTCGATGGAATCCTTAGAGACCTTCAGAATGATGAATAGAGGTTTGAGAGTCGTACATGACCTATCATTGGTAATGATATAGGAAGCAGAGCGAAATCTCAAGAGTAGCTGAGGTAGAGGCGATATTGCCAATATGATCGGATGACTAGGCCGGCATAAATTTTGTGGCCCATAGTCCTCCATAGTTTAGGAGGCGGCATTTTAAGAATCAAGAAGTTTAGAATTCCCTACATAATTAAGGGTACTTAGTACTTGGAATAATGAAAGTCTTTTACTTTGGCTATAAGATCCGATTTTCGATAAGTAACGGGTTTACCCGAAAGTTGGTCACTATGTCGTTGTGGATTTCATTACCCTTGATGGCGAATTTTACATGTGTTATACGAGAATGTTATCATAATACGAGCGTGCTAGATAATTCCACGCATGATTCGGACGCTAGAGCATGGTAGTTTAACTTAGAGAACAAACAAGTAGAATTAACAAAGGGACTCAAGAGAAGTTGAATATGGTTGCAACGAGCGATACAGTGATCTCAGAGTCTACCAAAAGAAAAGACCAGTGGGTCTAGAGTGGGATCCTTTGATAGAGATGTTATAAGGGACTACGTATATATGTATTGTAGACCTCAATATTTTTGGTATATGTTCATATACACACACCCGCCACTGAACCTATGGACTGCACTGAGATCCCTGAGAGATTTCTTTGATCTGTTCCCAGGGGGAACTGGCCACTTGTGATTCATGTCGGAAGGCATGAAGTAGGACCCTATGGACTTAGCAGGTGTCCCCGAAATGATGTGAAGTTTGGTCTTCAAGATAAAGCACGGAAATGACAGATATATTTGTGAAACCCTAACTCGATAAATGACTTTAAGATGATGATTGAGAGACGCACTAGTTAGTGTCTTGTATTACGAAGACGAAGAGATGGAGCTACCCTCATAATGGTGATAATGAGATGCACGAATGATTATTAACTTATTTTGGTAACTACCGGCTGGCGCACTACTTCATTTGAAACTTTTCACTAACCATGTTACCTCGATTATTTTATATCAGGTAACCCTTCTAGCTTTCTACTTCAAACTTGTGGAATAACAACCAGTGATATACTTTCCCTAAAGCAGGAATTATCCGAAGTAATTTTATTTGATCCATGAACATTCCATTCAAAAATTCATGATGATCTTGTTCGGCTCAGGCCTATTTACATTTTCTTTCAATTATCCAAGGAAGGTTCAACAAATATTTCCTTAATTAATCGATGAATATTACTTAACGAATATTGATATTTGATTGCTTCTTTCGTGCACTCTTCAGTTGAGCTCATAAATATTTAACAAATTACTGAGGACATGGATGATCTAATGTCCAGACATCCTTCATGAATTCTTTTCTTCTATTCAAGATGAGATTGTACATCATACATTGAAATCATAGTAAGGATATCATTTTGAGATTGGTATGCTGAATTTAATTCTATTGTAGGATCTGATAAAGCATGTGTACGGAGGCACCTTAGGTGGACCGTTTCACTGGTAAGTAATATTTGATGAGAGGTTATCGATTGTTCCGATACCTAGAACATTCTCTTCAGATTTTATAGTTTTCTTTTTCAAACTTAATAACTTCTTATTTCCATTCGTTGTCCGAGTAGCCTAAAGTTTCTTCAGTGGCTACGATGTTGAAATTCCGTTCTAGCCAATTGAAACTGGCTAGTCGATATGTCAATATGAATGACTAGTTAATTGTTCTAACTAGTCAAAATTGTAATGTTGTGAAGAACACCTAGCTAATTGTCCTAGCTAGTGGTGATGTCTCAAACAGGTGGACTAGCAAATTTTGTCTAGCTAGTTGCTAGTGTTTCTTGAAAAGGACTAGTTATTGTTTCACTGGTCCAACTCCCAATTTAATTTATTCAGCAATTCTGTCATGCATTTTACCTACGGTAAAGCATGATGATGAAAGTTCGATGAATAACTTGATTGAGACCTAGTGAGGTCGCCCACTCGACTTGAACTCTTACCCATCTTCGTATCAGACTTTATATCACTTGAATATTTTATTCTTTCATTCATACAATGAGAATTCATTTGAAACCATTGATTACTTGAATGACAAACTACTTCATTCTTTAATTGTCATGGAGTAGAATTGCTTTCTATTGGTTGACCTTCATCAATGCGACTTTAGATTTCCTCTTATTATTCAGGAGGAAAATTGTCCACCCGATGTAAGAATTGTATAAAGACCGTCTTTATGACCTTTGTATCCAACAATCATTGCCCTCTCGTGCAACATTCTCTATGATATCATATTTCATAATTATCAGGACCTGAAGGAATAAACCTTGTTGTACTCTTTCTGTCTATCCTTATATCTCCGAAAATCGAGACTCCTAGTATTTGGAACCATCAACATTCTTGGAACATCCAATGTGGAATTCTTACTGAAATTATCTATTGGACCTTGTTATTTTGAAACCATTCCTTTCGAAAGTGATTACTCCAAGGTGAACGGGAGGTACAATTGTGAACCGTTGCACCAATATGAGATCAAAAACCAAATGTTGTAATTGTGCAGCCAGAACGTTATGCCGAGTAACTATTTAAAGTAGGAATAACAAGTCGGGGCATACCACAAGGACCTTTAATTAATAGTGTGAGGAAGGTTATAAGAAATGATGAGGTGGTTGGGAGTACGCTCCTACCAACCGTTGTCAGGATGATATAGTAATGAATTCTGGAGTACCAAGCCTTTTCCTGATCCAAGAAATGCAAATCGATTGCGATGTAAAACATATCCTTGGAGGAAACTAACCTGGAAGTGAGATGGACAAGAAAGGAAGAAGTATCGTGGCAAGAATGTGAAGCTTTACTTAGCTTAAAGGGATTGATGCACATAGAGAGACATAAAGTTTAACAGGCCCTAATAGCAATGGATGCATGGATATATCCCAATGATCCTTCGAGATTACCACCTAATCAAGTTTATTGGGAATCGTAGCAGTATGTAGGCCTCAGACCGATTGGCGCCAGTTGTGAAAGAGGACGAGCGTATGACCTCTTACATATACCATCGAGAATCGATACCCCTAACTGGAGATGTAATTGTTGACCAGTTAAAATGCGTAGTTGTTTTTCAAGGATAAGGTTGAAAGGCGGGTTTCACCAACTCAAGATCGACCTCTGTACTGTGCCAAAGTTGGCATGTCACACTAATATAAACGTTATAAAATTATGGTAGTATCATTTGAGTGGACTAACGAGTCAGAAGCCTTTATGGATTAATGAACAAAGTTTTGGAATGAAATGAGATATTAGCAACAACCTCGTTGTTAGCTATACTTAATGATAAAAAGAGGACTTTGAGAGTCACGATGATGCATCTTTCAAGAGTTTAAGTGGTGTGCTGATGCAGTAGAAAGGGGATGATAGCCTATACTTCTAGACAACATAAAGGTTACGAGATAGGATATACTAACCGTGAGTCGGGGATTTGTCATGATAGCGTTCATGCATAAAACGGAGACGTTAACCTTATGAGAAAAGTGTGAAAGTTTTCCACAAGTGCCATAAGTTCATATTAGAACTAAACATAAGAAAGAGAAGGTGACGAAAGGGAGTATAATGGAGAAATTTGTTATTTCCCAGGAAAGGCCAGTGTGGTGGCCGATACCTATAGAAGGGATTATTCGAAATTGGAATTCAGTCAGTATTGACCAAGAAAATAGAGTATATACAATAAAGAATAATGTTAGAGGAAAATGACTAAATTATGGGAAAGAACAAAGATGTATAGGGAATTAAAAGAATGTTTGGCAAGCGGATATGAAGAATGGTATTGGCAAACTATTAAGTACAAACGCGTCATGTCAAAAACAAAATGATAGAGATCTAGTGGATTAATTTCGCCTGTAGAAAATCTTGAACGTGGACAGAATTATAATGAACTTCATGAGTAGGTCGTCGAAGACCGAGCCAAGAGATGGCCATAGTTGATTTATAATTGTTGGACCAAGTGATTTACCTACGAGAGACTTTCCATTTAGAAGATTATCGAACTATATACGGAAGAGATGTTGGTGCAATATAAAACTTCGGCAGCGATCACGTCAGATAAAGACTTAAGATTAAACTTCGAATATTGAAGGTGCTTTCAAGCATATTTAGCAGAAAGATTGAGCGTATGTACTAATTTGATCTGTGGCTGACGGACATGGAAGAAGAATTATCCAGACGATCGAATTTGTATTTAGTGTCGCGCCTTAGATTTCACGGGGGAATCGAGGATAAAAACTTATCCATGAAACGAATGTTGTTATCACGATCATCACCATGCGAACGTAAGGACGTCTCTTGTAAATCGTACTGTGAAAGAAGAAGTTTCGCTTTTCTTGCGCTACGAAGAAGTCAATGAACGAGGGATATAGTAGCTGAACCGGTTCGACATATACCGAAGACTATACAGTATCCATAGCAAATGGTAACGGCTGACGGGAGGCAACACATGCGTGCTGATCAAGCCAAGGAATATGAAGAATACCATGCGTATTGACGTTGTCTCAGATTATAAAACGCGACCACAAATTATTCACGGGCCAACGATACAAGGACTCAACACGGATACTATGAACAATGTAGAAGAGGAACATATAAGTAGTGGGATAGAAATTTTCATTCATAGAACAACCGATAAGGAATACAGGTCGAGGAGAGCATGCGTTGAGAAACAACATTAAAGCGTTGGTGAGACCAAGGTGAGAGAACAAAAGGGTTGAAGTGTCAACCTGAGAGTTCGAAAGGGTAAAGTTGGAATTGTATCCACAACTATTTTCCTTAGGTTCTTAAGATAGAATCCTTTTAAGGAGAGGAGACTGCATTAACCCTAATTTTCGTGAATATTCGAAACCTGGACGAATAGTAATTTTATGGGTGGATGAGAAATTTTTGCAATCACGATATGTACGAATTATTAAATGAAGATTTCGAATTGATATTACGTCTTTACGGTACAGACGAGTTTATGTAAAAGTCATTATTTTTTTTTACGAAACCCATTATTTCGAATGGTCAAATTTTATGAGATATCAAAGAAGTGTGAGGTGGGAAAATTCGTGATGCTAAAGGTATCCCCTGGAAAGGATTGATGCGGTTTGTTAAGAAAGAGAAGCTAAGTCTGAGGTTTATTGGACCTTTTGAGATTTTGAGGCGTATTGGGAAGTTAGCCTACGAGCTAGCCTTGCCCCAAGCTTGCAGCAAATTCATAATGTGATTCATATGTCTATGTTACGACCCTACGACACCGACTATCAGCATGTGATAGAGTACAACCAAGTGGACCTATGACCCGACTTGACCTATGTGGAGCAACCCGTGGAAATCATGGATAGAGAAGAACAAGTGCCGAGGAACAAGGTTTTCAAACTAATAAGGAATTGTTAGAAAATCAAGATGTGGAAGAATCCACCTGGAAGTTGAAAGAGTGAAACAAAGAAGGAGTAACCCCAGTGATTCCTAAACTGATTCCGGGACGGAATCCTTTTAAGGAGGGGAGACTATAATAACCCAAAATTTCGGTAGAATTAAAACTTTTCCTATTATGATGAAGTGCATCAATGAATAGTGATTTGGTGGATGAATAGTGATTGTGATGATTAAGAAAATTTTTCATGCCACCTATGTACGAGACGTAGTGTGGATATTCCGAAGTTATACTAGTTATCTACGGAGTAAATAATTGTATGTAAATGCGATCGGAATTCAGAAATTCCAAATTCTATTTTCGTGTAATATTTGACCGAGCAGTGAATTATATATCAGTAATATCAAGAAATGAGATATTTAATTTGAGGAGTTAATATTTTGGAATTTTATTATAAGTGATTTGAGAATTTGGAACGAAAACCACTGAGGAAGTGAAACAAACGTTCTAGAAACCACTGAAACTTTACAATGAGATTAAGCGATTGAGCGAATGAAGCATGGATTAGGGATATGGTATATTAATAGTCCAAGGAAGGATATATTATGAGAAAGAAAGAGGATTGAGAAATAGAGAATGGTTGAGAAATCGGGAGAACGTTTTCTGAGATAAAGAGAAATAAACAAGGGATGTTGGAATTAATATTCATTCGAGGTATTGTGCCATATTAGAGCAATAATATGCAAAGTATAAGTTGTAACGTATTAATTTTATTCACGAGACAACAAGGAAATCAAATTGTTGGAAAAGGAAACAAACCAAGGGACTAATATGAAAGAAACAAAAGATGAGGACTTTGTTGTAATTGTTGTGGATAAGGAAATCCCAGTGAGCCAATGAGGTGTTGACAACACATTACAAGAAGATGCATCCAAATATAGATAGATATTACATGTATTAAGTCATTACACATAACAAAACACAAAGAAAACTCCATCTCTCCATTTCTCCACAAGCTGTCCAGCAGAACCAACCCTCAAAGAAAAATATATATCTCCATTTCTATCCATGATAAAATCATCAAATTTTAACCACAACCTCTCCACTCCATGGGCAATATTCGCTCAAAATTTCATGGCATTCTAATGAGCGTAGCCTAGTTAAATCTCCTCCCCAATTTGAAGAAGCAAACTGTCCTGGTGCTTGACAGTTTCTGGGACGATTTTCAATCGGACGTATCTCCTTCATTACTCAATGGAATTTCGTGTTCTTTATATGGTTAGAAAGCTGTGAAGATGCTCTACAACTCTCATTTAGAAGCCTCGATCAGAAAAGCTCGGTAAGGGCCTCGTTTTCCATGATCTTTCAGTCGGGTTCTAATAACTCCGAATTACTAACTTTGTTTTCTTCATTTCTTTTGATCATTCAAGCTTACCCAAGGCTATACAAGGATTATACAAGGTTTAGAAAGCTATTATACACATTAAGGAAGGTATAAAACCCTAACCCCTCTTGGCCATGAATTATTTGTGGTGTTTAATGTTAGATCCATGGATATTATTGTGAATCTTGGACATATAAGTTATGGATGATGTAGATCTTGAGTTTAAATGTTGTGGTTGTGTTTTTTAAGCTTGTGGTTAGTGTATGTAACTCAATGTATGCTATAGAGTAGGATCTTGGTTGTTTAGATGATGGTTGTGATGTTTATATAAGATTCTTGAATGGTTAAGTGGTAAAAGCATGCTGAGTAATTTTCAAGGAACTTGTACTGTCTTGTAGGAGGGTTTTGAACCCCTAAATCTTGTCCCCTGAAATCCTAATATATATTTTTGGAAAGGTATTTGAATGTAGTTTCCAGAAATATAAGGTTCATGACTAGGTGATGTATAGATTTTGAGTTATGGCCTGAGAAGTGAAATGTGTTTCTGGAATCCGAACTGCACTAAATGGTCCCCTTGTGAACCTTGTTTAAACCCCTAAAAATTTATGTAGGATAATGGAAAAATTAGAGGAGCTAGTAAATGCAGTGGTGAAGGCTACCCAAAAAGAATTTGAAAAAAATATGTATTTTTCAATTTTATAAAAATGTTAGAGTAAAAGTCGCGCAAGTGAAAAAGTCGTAACTGGAGTGTGATTTAAGGGGGGAATGGATATGATTCGAATATGGTAACCAAATTAAGTCGAATAAGTGACGAGCGTTATCGAGTGATGACATGAACCTATAGTGGGGCTAGAGACTATAAGACAAAGTCATTAAGTTAATTTTTTACCCCCTAAAACCTCGCAATTAAAAGAGATATTGTTAAGGTACTAACGAACGGCTATTGATTATGTATAGATCATCCCACTCCGCAAGCTCGACCACCCCAACCTCACCAAGGCAAGTTTACTTTTCAAAACTTACATATACAAGGACTTTCACTGTTGTGTTTGTAGTTTTCAATCATATCATATGTTTATGCTTATCGAAGAAATGATGAAATTTGAGTTATATGCATATAGATGTTTGTACCCCTTGAACTTAGAATGAAATGTTTTCTTCGGACAACGACTCTAGAAATAGAGGTCGTAGCGGTCCATATATGCTATTGACCGGGGAGCGGTATATTATTATATCGTGATTAAATTGCGAAAACCCGAAGGGTCACTCGGGAAGTATCGTATACTTAAGTATTTATTTTTATATCTTCATAAATACTCAAAAATACCTATCTTGGATTAAAAGCTTATTTAATTAAATAATTATTTTATTAATTATTAATATTAAATCTTAAAATACCATTTATTAATTATTGTTCATTATTTTAAAGACAAAGCTAATCCAAGATACCTTTAGCACTTTCAAACTCGAACTCTTTCGAACTCAAAACATTTTCGAAAACCCCCGGTCAGGTTTTGCTTCTTGTACAATTTCAAGAATTATCGGTCGACTGATGTCGGACCTCAACTACTCAGTTTTCAATCAAAATAAAGTTTTTAAAAAGAAAAAGAAAAGGGACTCTGGCAGGTGTGGGAATCGTTGACGAACGATTCCCGAGATGTGTAAGCGGCCGTGAGCCTGGCGGTCCATCAATTATTATTCCGGCCCAGGTGTTGCCGAAGGATGATTACGGATGTAATTTTCATCGAGGGTGATTACGGATGTAGTTTTCACCCGGGGATAGTTACGGATGTAGTTTCTATCCTTCTACCGGTAGAGAAGACCGGCGGTTTATTGGACTTGGATGTGGCGACTGATCATCGTCAATCCCTGTCAGGTTTTACGTTTTCTTCAAGTCCCATCCTCCACTTTGGAAAAATACTCAGACACTGCTTCTTGGGCCTAAGTGCCAAGATGCCGATAGTGTGGTTTTTGATAAGAAAAATATTGACATCGTGTAATATCTAGAAATGCAAGGTTTTCTATAAAGATTGGCACGTGTTAGTGCACTCTTGCAATTATTTCAAAGAATGAAATGTTTTTGAATGAGAAACCTTCTAATCTAATGGAAGGAAAGAGGTTTGCAATGATGTATTCCCTGTACAGTATGTTAACCGTAGAGTGTTTTGCCGAAAATGATATACTCATATGTATATATTTTCAAACTTGAGATATGTTGAAATGGGAACCTTATAAAGGGTTCATATGTTATTCTTAAAGCTCCTTAGTGAGTATAAATGTTTTATTCAAACTCGGACATATATATTGTCCAATTATGTTTTGAAATCTGAGATATATGCCCATACAGTTGGGAATGTTTTCAAAATAAACCACATTATTATTTTTCAAAATGGTGAACTTTCTGAGCGTTATGTAGCTCATTCTTGCTTTATAAAAACTTTTCAGAAAGAGAAGAATTTGGTCGGTTAACTCCGCACCAGCAGAAGAGGAGTAGAAGATTTACCCCGGAGATGATTTAGTTCCTGATAAATACTACAGAGTAAGTCTGATAGGTTTTCAACTGTAATAGTAAGACTTGTCTTCAAGTGTAGTTGTATAAGTGGAATTACGTAAGACTCTGGATTGTACAGATGAATTGTAATATTTAGTGTTACTTTTGATTATCGTTTCTGAGGCTCTAACTTGTTTGTGTGTAAGATTGAGGTCTGGATGGATGTATTGTTGAGTTGTAAAGTTAATACAGGTATGATATGGTTGGATGGTGACGTGACGACCTGAATCTCTGACCTCGGATTTGGGGGCGATACATGCAGGTATTTAATTTAGATTATTTTCACTGTCCTTCTTTGTAATGTCAGAGAAAATTCTCTTTTGCTGTACATAAGAAGAAACACAATATTTTCTACCAAATCTAGCTTCAACATCAGGAATGAAATGGTTAATAATCAGTTGCATGAATTTATGATAATAAACCATATTCATGTCATGATCTCTTGACCCAAGTTTAATACACATCTGACTTAAGATAATGTGACCAAAATTAATTACTCTGTTTATAAAGCAAACCATATGCAATATGTGATGTAACAGCAGTAATTTGTGAAAAGAACTACATTTACCAGTAAAACATTTAGCAAGTTGGTCAAAGAAGAAAGATCATTCTTTCCTAAGAAAGGATTTATTTAACTGGCTCATGTTATCTAGAGGTCCATTATAACCTAATTCAGATAACATAGTTCTCACATTATCATCAGATGGTACATTCTCAAAATTCGTACTAACAGGTAAGTGAAGTACTGAATTAACAACCGATTCAGTAATATCAAATGAGTCTTGTCCTAAGTGTAGAACAATCTTACCTGATTGACTCTGAGTAGAATCAATTACCTCAGCATTCTCCCAAGCTTGTGAAACAGCTACTTGATTAATTTGTGGAGATGCTGTCAAGGCATAACTTAATGGTCCTTTCGCCATAAAGTCCATAATTGGGTGAAAATCAGTTGACACCTCTTTCTTGTTGGTGATAGCTGCAACATGATTGTGCATCATAAAATCAAAGTCACCAAACTTGAAATCTACTGATATGGGTAGTCTTCTTTGAGTTGCCATTTTGATCTGAAAAGAACTTAAGAAATCTTTGAAATTGATTAGTGATTTTGAGAACTCGAGAGTGTTTTTGCTTTAGAGAATGAAATTAGAGAAAGCAATTACACGATTAGAGTGTCAAAATAATTATATTTCAAAAATCCTTCAGACCCATTATCCCACGTTGACACGTAGGTTGACAGGTGTCAGAGGGAAAAATGAGAGTCGTTTTCTCTACCTTCTCTCTAACTTCCCTCTAAAAACCCTATCCAGCCGTCACAAATTCTAGGCCAAATCTACACCTTTTTCCACCAGATCCAAACTTAATCCTTCCTAATTTCACCTCCCTCTTCTCATCTCTCGCCTAAAACACCATATTTCTTAGTTTATATTATAATTTAATTTATGGTTTCCTCTGGTTTGGTCCTTTCTTCCTATGGCGAAGGGGAACTTTGGTACTTGTATTGTGAGGACTTGGTGGCTTGCTCGCCTTTGTCTCCGCTTTTTCAGAGATTTCGAACCTCCTTTAAGGGGGTTTATTGCGATAGGAAGCCGTGTTTCGGCTCTACTGTGCGATTCAAAGTTGGACTGTCTTCAAGATTTCGTTTCAATTTGGGATGGAAACTCGTTACTGTACGAGGATGGTGGGTTTCACATCTTTGAGGTATTATGTGCGTTTGGTGGTTTCACCAGCACGTGTGACCTTGTCTTATCGGACTTCTCTATTAAAAAAGGTGCTACTTGTTCTGTCTATAATGATTTAGTTGCGAATCTTGGGGTTTCCAAGGATGGGTGTTGTGGATATCTGAATACAAATCATGTGTTTGTCGGAAGTTCTGACAGAATCTTGCAAGACGTACTCTGTACTTATGAGGAGCCTTCAAGGGCTGCCTTGGTCCGTTTGGAGACCGTGTGGAAGTTCATCCCTCTTGTGCTTGCCCCTTTGTACCTGTCGTTGGGTTTGAACGGTGCTATGAAGATTTGGTGGAGACAACCCTTCAATCGGGATATCTCTTCTTGGGTGTATGCTGTAGAGCTTGTGACTACAGTATTGGATTCTTGGTACTCTTCTATGTGTGAGATGCCAACAAATAGAGGGAAGCGTTGCTTGAGCCCAACCTGTTTGTTGAATGGTTTAAACAAAAGAGGTTCGGCCGGGTTTTCGTTGTATTTATGCGAGTACTCAGATCAGTTACAAGATTTGGGTTTTTTTCAATCGGGTTTTCATACAATCTTTAAGCTCGTCTCAGAGTTAAAAGCTTTGTATGAAGAAATCTTGTATGTTGACCTTACCGGTTCAGGTGGGTTCGTTCCTTTACTCCTGTCAAGAACAAGGCTGATAGTGGTTGGTGAACTATCGAGTGGTAGTTCAGGACCTGAGGTTTCTTGTCGATTGTCCCATGTTGAGGATTGCCTGGTGTTATGGGAAGGGGTGAATAGCAATCCGGAAACTTTTGTTACTGGGATGCAAGCCATTCCAATGCGAAACTTAACATGTGTGTATGATTTTATTGATCAATGCTTGTCAAAAGAGCAGATGATTGTATCTCTGAGGGCTGGGAAACAGGGTTTTAATGATGACCACCTCTGCATTAGGGGTGAATTTGAAGGTGGCAAGGTGATTTTTTGGAGGCCTGGAAGATTTGAAGATGTTACTCGTCCGAGGAATGATGGTGAGGGCAGTGTTGGGACAATCAGATCTTGGCACTGCGATTTTTGATACAATAAATTAACGAGTACGAATAGAAAAGTCACCTTGTTAACGGTTGATTCCACGCTCTTCTATTGTATTCCCAAATTCCCTTGAGCGAAATGTGGCCTTCGTCTTCTCAAGTTAACCTCTCTTCTTGCTCCTGGGTGGCCACTAAATTTTTTCGACCAGCCCCGAGCAAGAAGAGAATAGGAATATATATAGGCTACAATAGGGATCATGGACAATTAGGTTGGGCCTTCTAATTACATCTTGAGCCTAGCCCAATGTAATTAAATATTAATTCAATCCACTAAAGAATTAATATTTGCACTACCTTTCCTAATACCGTAATTTAATTAATTAATTCGGTTCCAATATTATTTGCTTATTAAATTCCCCATGTTTAAAATATCGCATGTCCATTAATTAAATAAATTACTGATAATTCATTTAATTAATATCTTTTATCCTTGATCATCCACTCAACCTTTATTTAATTATATGCCGGAATAAATCCACCTGCAGGGTTTCACATAATTAAATCTTTTTGAGCTTTCAAGGGGACATCATTAACCCGAATATTATCAGGACATGGATTCCTTCAATAAATAATATCCCACCATATATATTATTTCATCACCCAAAATATAATGATATAATTCACAAGAATTATTTCATATATAAATCAAAGCATGTAAATAATATACACGTGTCAATTACTATATCTGGATTAAGAACCTAAGCATTAATAATAACATAGAATCTTAGTTCACCTTCTTAATCAATATAAGGGAACAATTCTAAATTTGATCCTGTTCAATATACACAAAGTATACTAGTATTATTTATTAGTCAATATAAACTAATCTAAATAATACTACGGCCATTCCAGTGGATTGTCTAACTCCACCTGTGCTGTGAACCTTATTATATTATATAAACCGTATTTAATAATCTAATATTTTGTATCCCATTTGATACTAGATTATTCACAATATATAATATTTAGACAACATGTAAACATTTAAATGATTCTCAA
Organism: Saposhnikovia divaricata; assembly: GCA_036435485.1. Taxonomy (NCBI): domain Eukaryota; kingdom Viridiplantae; phylum Streptophyta; class Magnoliopsida; order Apiales; family Apiaceae; genus Saposhnikovia; species Saposhnikovia divaricata. The sequence continues at coordinate 109,455,489 of CM071599.1, read as the reverse complement.
TTAAATAGGCCAGAAATAAATGTATATACTTCAAATAAATATTTTCAGTATACACCAACAATCTCCCACTTATACTCAAAATATTCTATGAGTATATCAATGTTTATTTAATCCACTATTACACAGAAAACTATGTGTCCATCCATCTGACTCCTATCGCTTCCACATGCCTGTCAAAAACCTTGGCTGGCAAACTCTTTGTGAAAGGATCTGCCCGGTTGTCTTCTGATGATATGTGAGCCACAACTATATCTCCTCGCTTTACGATTCCTCGTATGAGATGATACTTACGTTCAATATGTTTAGCTGCTTTGTGATCTCGCGGTTCCTTCGAATTTGCCACAGCACCAGTGCTATCACAATACACTGTCAAGCTCCTAGGCAAATTAGGTACCACATCCAAGTCCAAAAGGAAGTTCCTGAACCATACAGCCTCCTTTGCAGCCTCAGAGGCCGCCACGTACTCGGCTTCCATGGAAGAGTCTGCAATGCATTTCTACTTTACACTCCTCCATATTACGGCTCCACCTCCCAAAGTAAAAACATATCCCGAGGTCGATTTCCTCTTATCCCTATCTGATTGGAAATCTGAATCAGTATATCCCAAAGGAAATAGATCTGAGGCCTTGTAAATTAACATATACTCCCTAGTCCTTCTCAGGTACTTGAGTATAGTTTTTACTGCACTCCAATGTTCCTGACCTGGGTTCGACTGATATCTACTAACCATGCCTACAGCAAAGTAGATGTCAGGCCTCGTACATAACATAGCATACATTAAGCTTCCACATGCCGAAGCATAAGGAACTGCTTTCATGCTCTCTATATCCTTAGGTGTCGAAGGACACTGCTCCTTGGATAGAGCCACTCCATGCTTAAAAGGTAGAAAACCTTTCTTAGAGTTCTGCATGTTAAAACGAGCTAATACTTCATCAATGTAGGGCTCTTGAGATAAAGCCAACATCCTTTTCTTGCGATCCCTTATTACTTTGATCCCAAGGATGTATGCCGCTTCACCTAAGTCCTTCATTTCAAATTGTTTGAACAACCATGCCTTTACTGATGACAACATCTTAACATTGTTTCCAATGAGTAAAATGTCATCTACATACAGCACTAGAAAAACCACTGCGTTACCCTCACTTCTCTTATACACACATGATTCGCTTGGACTTTGATCAAATCCATATGACTGGACTGCCTGATCAAAACGAATATTCCAGTCCCTAGAAGCTTGTTTTAGCCCATAAATAGACCTCTTAAGCTTACAAACAAGATGCTCTTGGCCTTCCTTAATGAATCCTTTTGGTTGTTGCATATAGATGGTTTACTCAAGACTTCCATTAAGGAAAGCTGTCTTGACATCCATTTGCCAAATCTCATAATCGAGATGAGCTGCTATAGATAAAATAATCCGGATCGACTTAAGCATAACAACCGGCGTAAAGGTTTCCTCATAATCAATCCCTTCTTTCTGAGTATACCCTTTCGCAACAAGTCGTGCTTTCCAGGCTTTCACCTTTTTGTCAGATCCTCTTTTCTTCTTGTAGATCCACATACATCCAATGGGCTTTACACCTTTGGGTGGTTCCACGAGCTCCCAAACTTGATTAGAATACATAGATTCCATCTCAGATTCCATTGCCTTTTGCCAAAGATCTGCATCTTTATCTAGAATTGCTTCTTCGTATGTCCTGGGATCCTCATCATGTTCACCAGAGACCAAGTCCGAGGACTCTCCCAAAAACATGAATCTATCAGGTTGTTGAACAACCCTCCCACTACAACGAAGCACCGGTGTGGTATTAGTGACAGGTTGTGCATTTTCTTGTGGTTGTACTATTGGCACTTGGGGATTATCTGTCCCTCCCACTAGTTCCTCTAAAACGATACTACTCATGGGTTTGTGTTTCATTATATAGTCTTCTTCTAAGAATCTAGCATTGGTGCTAACAATGATATCTCGATCCCTAGGACTATAAAATGAATAACCTTTCGTTCCCATGGGATAGCCTACAAACAGCCTTACTTCTGTACGAGATTCTAACTTGGTCGCGTTCTTGTTCAGCACATGTGCTGGACAACCCCAAATCCGAATATGTCTTAGACTTGGTTTGCTACCAGTCCACAATTCTATTGGAGTCTTGGGAACCGACTTAGAAGGTACCAAGTTCAGAAGGTAAGCCGCTGTTTCTATAGCATATCCCCAAAACGACTTGGGTAAATCTGAATAACTCATCATCGATCTAACACTCTCTAAAAGAGTCTGATTCCTTCTCTCTGCTACACCATTCTGCTGAGGTGTGCCAGGTGCAGACAACTGGGATGCAATCCCATTTTCTGATAAATATTCCCTAAATTCTCCAAGCAAGTATTCGCCACCACGATCTGATCGTAGTGACTTGATACATTTTCCAAGATGTCGCTTCTCCGCACTTGCTTTGTACTCTTTGAATTTTTCAAAGCACTCAGACTTACGGCGCAACAAATAAATGTACCCATATCTAGAATAATCGTCAATGAAAGTGACAAAATACTCATAACCTCCTCTTGCTTGGATACTCATATGTCCACATAAATCAGTATGAACCAATTCTAACACTTCTTTAGCTCTATTCCCCTTTGCTTTAAAAGGCCTATTAGTCATCTTACCTTCCAAGCAGGATTCACAAACTGGAAATGGCTCCACTGCCAACGAGCCTAATGGCCCATCTACTACCAGTCTTTGAATCCTCCTCAAGTTAATATGACCTAAAGTTAAGTGCCAAAGATATGTTTGGTTCAATTCAGAAGGTTTCTTTCTTTTATTTGAGCTAGAAAGAATGTTATTAGTTTCCTTATGTTGCAGCATTGGTTGGATAGGATTAATAATATATAAATTGTCTTGCAATGTACCAGAACATATAACTCGTTTATTCATCATAATAGAAACATTACGATCCAAACAAACATTATAACCATCCATGGCAAGTTTAGAAACCGAAATTAAATTCCTTCTAAACGAAGGTACATAAAGACAATTATTCAAAACCAAAATCCTATCATCGCCAAAAGATAATGTAATTATTCCAACTGCAACTACTGCTACTTTCGTAGCATCTCCCATGAACACATATATCTCGCCATCTCTAAGCATTCTGGATTGCTGGAACCCCTGCATAGAGTTACAAACATGGTCAGTGGCTCCTGTATCTACACACCAAGTGCTCGTAGATATAGCCGCTATATATGTTTCTGTAACTAGAGAAAGAGACATACCAGTATTGTTTGTCTTCTTAGGAAGAGGACAATCCTGTTTCCAGTGACCTGACTGCTTGCACCTGAAGCACTTGCCCTTAGGCTTTTTCACACCACCTTGAACTCCCACTGCATTAGCAACCTTTCCAGCTTTCTGTGTCTGAGTCTTTTTCTTCTTCATACCTTTCGGCTTAGATGAAGAAGCTTTCTCGGCCACATTCACTTGAACATTCTGCTTAAAGAGTCCTTCAGCTGCCTGAAGTTCTGTCAGAAGTTCCGCGAGACTATACATCCTTTTGTTCATGGTGTAATTCAAGCGGAACTGCTCAAAACTTTTGGGCAAGCTCATAAGGATGATATCGATCTGGGTTTCCCCATCAATATCAGCACCAAGGATCTCCATCTCATTCAGATGAGACATCATTCTGAGAACATGATCCCTTACAGGTGTTCCTTCAACCATCTGGGTGTTCATTAAAGCCTTCATTGCTACTTGCCTAGCAGCCCTATTCTGTTCTCCAAAAAGTTCCTTGAGATTAAAGAGCATATCTGAAGCAGTGGGCATTGCCTGATGCTGATGCTGCAAAACACCCGACATTGCTGCCAGAATGTAACATCGCGACATCTCATCAGCCTTAATCCACCGCTTATAATACTCCTTCTCACTTTCAGGAGCATCTTCAGCAGGCTGGTCTGGCTTGGGTTCATAAGTACAAAATTTGTACTCCTCAGCAGTCAACACTATGTCCAAATTACGTTTCCATTCAATATAGTTCGGTCTAGTAAGTTTGTTATCCTTAAGTATGGTGAATAGTGGATTAAAGCCCATAATGATCTAATCCTGAGAATCATACATGTAAGACATAATCAGATAGTTGCATAAATCTTAAATCCTATTGATTTCCTCTAACAATTAATTAAAATTAATGCATTAATATTTAAACACCATAAGTATCTGGTACGCCACGATGGGTGACATATATACCACTTAAATTCGTTTAAATATTACTTCGGTCCTATTACTAAATAATACGCCACGTTAGGGTGGACTATATATTATTTTTCATAGCTAAGTGTATACCATTATTAAATCTTAAATTAATAAAAAGACTGGATACCACCATTAAATATTTCAAATCAATAATCGATAATAGGATAATTCCCAGATCGGGGGGAGCATTGTCAAGAGGCATCACTTAAGACCCCTTTCTAGACAGAATCATCCTTTCTCTCAATATCAAAATCTATATTCAATCAGTGGTACCCTTCTAATTAATTGAATTCTATGAAACTTGGTACGCCACGATGGGTGGCATGTATACCTTTCAATATTCGTAATTAATTTAGGAAGTTTGTTCTAGTAATATCCATAATACTACCTGACACCATAAATCATACGCCACGATGGGTGGCATGTATATAATTTATATTCGTCTCGGTGTTAAATTACATACAAACAATAACGGAGACCATGGGATTTAATTCCTAATTAATTCCCTCACCCACTTAGAATTTTTTTTATTTAAAATTGAGGAATTTTATCTAGATGCATCGCCCTATGTTATTATTTCGAGGTCTACATGTTATAAAAATAACAAAACAAAGAACACATAACATAGCAGCATGCACCATAAAATTAAAGCAATAAATAAAATTAATGTCCATGTCGTCCTAATTATGTTAAACATGCAATTAAAATTACACACATAATTAACAACACACATAATAATTATTTAAAGCAATAATTAAAAATCAGTGGAAAAAATTAAAATAAAATTTTCCACTATTATGGCCCCTTGAAAAAAATTTCCAGCCCTTTATTCTGCTGAAAAAACAAATTTATGCCAAAAAAAATGCTGTTGCGCAACTCCTGCCTTCGTTACAGCCCTGTTACAGACCTGTCACGCATGTGCGTCATGCGTTACTGCCTGTTACAGACATGTCACGCATGTGCGTCATGCGTTACTGCCTGTTTTCACTGGTAACGCAGGCTGCACCTGCGTTACAGGATTCTGACCAGAAATTCTCACGCGCGCCGCCTCTCCTCTGTCGCCTGTTCTGAATCTCAATTGTTTTTCCAACAGCCACTGTTCTGTAGTAATAATACGAACCAACAGCTACGCAGCGGACAAATTTTTGTCTCCGTTTCGATTTCCCATCGCACGTAATTGTTACAAAATATCCGGATCTTAATAAAATCCAACTAACAATTACAAAAAAATAGATCTAATACAAAACTAATTTTGTAAATCTATTCTAACACGATCAACCCTCGTGATTTACAACCACGATAAACCACGTGGAAACCAAAAACAAAAAATTAACCACGATTAAACCACGTGGGATCCAAACAAATAATTAAAATTACATGGCCATAATAGTGAATACTAAACAACCTGCAAAAGATTATTATCCAAGCACACCACTATACACATGCATATATAATTACGACATGGACATCGTATCAAAATTCGCAGAACCAATGAACCAGGCTCTTGATACCAATTGTTGGGACAATCAGATCTTGGCACTGCGATTTTTGATACAATAAATTAACGAGCACGAATAGAAAAGTCACCTTGTTAACGGTTGATTCCACGCTCTTCTATTGTATTCCCAAATTCCCTTGAGCGAAGTGTGGCCTTCGTCTTCTCAAGTTAACCTCTCTTCTTGCTCCTGGGTGGCCACTAAATTTTTTCGACCAGCCCCGAGCAAGAAGAGAATATGAATATATATAGGCTACAATAGGGATCATGGACAATTAGGTTGGGCCTTCTAATTACATCTTGAGCCTAGCCCAATGTAATTAAATATTAATTCAATCCACTAAAGAATTAATATTTGCACTACCTTTCCTAATACCGTAATTTAATTAATTAATTCGGTTCCAATATTATTTGCTTATTAAATTCCCCATGTTTAAAATATCGCATGTCCATTAATTAAATAAATTACTGATAATTCATTTAATTAATATCTTTTATCCTTGATCATCCACTCAACCTTTATTTAATTATGCCGGAATAAATCCACCTACAGGGTTTCACATAATTAAATCTTTTTGAGCTTTCAAGGGGACATCATTAACCCGAATATTATCAGGACATGGATTCCTTCAATAAATAATATCCCACCATATATATTATTTCATCACCCAAAATATAATGATATAATTCACAAGAATTATTTCATATATAAATCAAAGCATGTAAATAATATACACGTGTCAATTACTATATCTGGATTAAGAACCTAAGCATTAATAATAACATATAATCTTAGTTCACCTTCTTAATCAGTATAAGGGAACAATTCTAAATTTGATCCTGTTCAATATACACAAAGTATACTAGTATTATTTATTAGTCAATATAAACTAATCTAAATAATACTACAGCCATTCCAGTGGATTGTCTAACTCCACCTGTGCTGTGAACCTTATTATATTATATAAACCGTATTTAATAATCTAATATTCTGTATCCCATTTGATACTAGATTATTCACAATATATAATATTTAGACAACATGTAAACATTTAAATGATTCTCAATTAAATAGGCCAGAAATAAATGTATATACTTCAAATAAATATTTTCAGTATACACCAACAGGCAGTCAGGCAATGCTTTAATGGTTCAGGAGATCGTATATGATCTAAAGTCTAGCCTTAATGGTTTTGTGGGATGCTTTCAAGTGTTTGATGGAGAGCGCAGAATGCGCTTTGTTTCAGGTTATTGTGCAGATAGCTTTCGGCTAGACTTAGGAGCGAGTCTTTGGTTTCAATGTGGTTGGAATTCAATTCCGAAGGTAGTTGAGCTACCCTTTCATATGACAACCTTGTTAATAACGAGGAGGAAGCAACCTGTTGATGACAGGGCTGCTTTGTATGAGGTTAAACTTATTCTGGATGGAAGCAACACTATGCGAAGAATATTGATGCGAGAAAGAGTACTACTCTGGTTAAGGGGACATCCATGCTTGTCAAGATGGATATCTGCTGCATTGGGCAACTGAATATGTGGTGTAAAGTTTGCCAGAACTGTAACTGGCACGATAATGTTGGGCACCAGTTTTTTGTGATGCCTACTCCCTACGTGATTTCGAAGGAGAGTGCAAGCCCAGAGGCAGGGGACTATGGTTCGTCTGCAATGATTGATGATGCTGAGGATTTAACTGATATGGGGTGTTTTCCTATGAGAACAACATATGTGTTTGTGGGGTATATTGGTTTGCCCATGGAACTTACCTGGCATAGGCTTGTAATTGGGTTTTAAGCTAGTTCTAACTAGTTTCTGTTTTGGTTGTTGTCCATTCTGGACTATTGTTTAGCTAATTGTTGTAATGTTTGGATGTTGACTTCGCGGGGTATGCCCTAGACTTGTTTCAGTTGTTCCTTTTGGTATAAAATTTTTTAATTAGCAAAAAAAAAAAAAAGGTTGACAGGTGTCAGTCCCTGAAAAATACAGTTACCCACGACTTTTGGAAAATAAAATTCAAAATTAATTTCAAGTAAATCAATCAAGGTAAAATCAAGATAAAAATCAATACTGATCACCTTCCTTTTCCTGATGTGATCTTCTCATCAAGATAATCACTCGATTCAATGTAATTCTTGAATAGAAAGAATTACTAATCCTGATGTGAACACACTTGTATTCCTGATCAATATCATCTTGATTCCAGAGACTAAATGGAGTTTCCACATGGCATTTTTTTTTACCTGTAAAAGAAATAAATAAAATCTGAACAAAATCAATTGGTTAAATTTGTTCAATATTTCTTGAAAATACATGAAATACAGTCACACATAATTATGACTGACTGCATTGATATTCCCCAAACGACTGTTCAGCTTCTCACGTCTTTCTATAAAAGAAACCGACGTCTTATGCCATTCTTCAAAACCTTTTCATTCTTTTTTCTTTCCATCATGGATTTCAACCCAAATCTTCATATGAACCCTAGCTTTTGGTTCATTACTACTAAGAAGTTCTTTACTCTTGATGATCAGAAGCAAGTAAACTATCTCTTAGAATAGATGACTTTTCTCATCGAGCCAGATATGATTGGTCTTAACCCAGATGATTTCCACGAATCTCCTCTAAAACATCTACCAGTCGGAAACAATCCTCCTCTAATCTCTTCACACATTGAGGATGAAGAATTTGGTGAAGAGTCTGAGGTTGATCTTGATGGAGATGTTATTCATCTTCTTCAATAAGCAAGAAGATGAGTCAGCTGCTTTCATTCAAGTCGCCCAGATAAGGAATCCAATCTTGAGATGCTCCTTGTCCTGAAGTCGATCGTTGAGGATTGAAGCAGTAACAACTTTAGACAAGAATAGAATTATCAGTAGTAGTTAGACAAAAAGAAGAATTATACTTCATTTCCATGTATGTAATGCTTTTGATTAATGAAAATACAAGTTTTCTTATTATCTACTTATCTATCGTTGTTTATTGACTAATCCTGAATAATGATATAAATTATCAGTATGCATGTGATAAAACTTGCTAACATAGACTTTAACAAAACTCATAATTGAACCACTAAATAACATGAACTTCAGAATTTGAAACAGTAAGACACACAAATTTCACAATCCTGATACTGACGATACAATCCTGATGTCAATATTGATGACGTCAGTATACTGATAGCAATCCTGATCCTGATGTTTGTTAATAAGTCTATCATACTGAAATTTATCAAAGTAAAGTGTTACAGCTTAAGCATTTAACCATCAATTATAGATCCTGACAAAGACATCAAGTCTATAAGCTGAACAATATACCTTGCTACTTGTGCAGATGTTAAAGATCTATAAATTTAACATTCCTAACTCACCAACCAATCTAATGAATGTAGCCATATCAAGTGGTTTAGTTAGAATATCTGCAAGCTGTTTGTCAGTAGGAACAAAATGAAGTTCCACATACCATTTTCAATATGTTCTCTAATAAAATGATACCTGACATCAATGTGCTTAGTCCTTGAGTGTTGAACTGGATTTTCTGCAATTTTGATAGCACTAGTATTATCAAAAAACATAGGAATATTACTAAGTGTCATACCATAATCCATCAACTGATTTCTTATCTAAAGGAGTTGAGCACAACAACTACCTGCTGCAATGTATTCAGCTTCTGCAGTTGAGGTTGAAACTGATTGCTACTTCTTGCTTGCCCAAGAAATCAATCTGTTTCCCAAGAATTGACATGTACCTGTAGTGCTTTTCCTGTCTATTTTACACCCTGCATAATCAGAGTCTGAATAGCCAATTATGGAGAAATCAGATTCTCTTGGATACAACAAACCAAGATTTGGAGTTCCCTTGAGATATCTAAAAATTCTCTTCACAACAATTAAATGAGATTCCTTAGGATCACTTTGGAATCTAGCACATAAACAGGTAGAGAACATTATATCTGGTCTATTTGCAGTTAGATATAACATTGAACCTATCATGCCTCTATAGCTAGTGTTATCAACACTCTTTCCCTTAGGATCAGAGTCTAGCTTAGTGGCTGTTGCCATGGGTGTCTTTGCAATTGCACAATTTTGAAAGTCAAACCCTTTTAAAAGATCTTTGATATACTTTGACTGATTAATGAAATACCAGTCTCAGTCTGTTTGACCTGTAAGCCTAAAAAGTAATTTAGTTCACCCATCATGCTCATCTGATACTTAGACTGCATAAGCTTACTAAAATTAGCACATAACTTTTCATTAGTAGAATCAAATATAATATCATCAACATAAACTTGAACTAAAAGCAAATCACCTTTTATCTTTCTAAAGAATAGAGTTTTGTCAATTGTACCTCTTGTGAAGCCATTTTCAAGAAGAAATTTAGACAAAGTCTCATACCATGCTCTTGGTGCCTGCTTTAGTCCATAGAGTGCCTTGTCAAGTTTGTAGACATGATTTGGAAACTTTGGATCAACAAAACCAGGTGGTTGTTCCACATACACTTCCTCATCAAGCTTGCCATTAAGAAAAGCACTCTTTACATCCATCTGGTATACCTTGAATTTTGAATGAGCTGCAAATGCAAGAAACATTCTGATTGCTTCCAATCTTGTTACAGGTGCAAAGGTTTCATCATAATCAATTCCTTCTTCCTGAGAATAACCCTTGGCCACCAGTCTTGCTTTGTTTCTTACAATCATACAAGATTCATCTAGCTTGTTTCTGAAAACCCATTTAGCACCAACAATAGATCTATCTTTAGGTCTTGGTACCAGTTTCCAACTTTGTTCCTCTCAAACTCATTCAATTCTTCCTGCATTGCTATTACCTAATCAGGATCCTTTAAGGCTTCTTCAACCTTCTTAGGTTCATTCTTTGAGAGAAAACAACTATACAAGCATTCATTTAAATTGATCTTCTAGTTCGAACACCACTATTTGGATCACCAATAATCAAATCTTCAGTATGATCCCTTGTCCATTTTCTAACAGGTGGTAGATTGCTCCTGCTAGACTCTTCCCCTAAGATAGTGGTATTTCTTATAGAAGATTTTTCATTTCCTTCAAAAGCTCCCCCTTGATCAGCAGAATCAGTGGATTCAATACTGCTACTAGTTTCTGATCTTCTTTCATTAAACTCTGAAGAATCAGTTCTTGATGAAGTAGACTCCGAAACACTAGTCTGATCCTGACCAGTACTATGTTCTCCTTGATTGAATTGCTCCCCCTCAACAGTAGCATTCCTTTGAGAAGCAATATAGATTTCCTCTGGAGAACCTTCATCATCGCTGGAGAGAATCTCGAATACTTAAGATTTTCAAATTCTAGATTGTCATGGCTTTCATCAATTTGAAAAATTCCAAACTTCTTATCATCAAATGCAACATGAATTGATTCCATAACAATGTGAGTTCTGAGATTGTATACTTTGAAGGACTTTGATACTGAATATCCTGGAAAGATTGCTTCATCCGATTTGGCTTCAAATTTTCCAAGTTGTTCTGGATGAACTTTCAGGACATAGCATTTGCATCCAAAGATGAGAAAGTATTTCACATTTGGTTTCTTTCCTTTGATCCTCTCATAGGGAGTCTTACCATGAGCATTTACCAAGGTACAGTTTTGAGTGAAACATGCAGTGTTTATAGCTTCTGCCCAAAAATAGGTTGGAAGATTTGCATCTGCAAGCATGGTTCTTACTGCCTCTATGAGAGTTCTGTTCTTTATTTCTACTACACCATTCTGCTGAGGTGTTCCAGGTGCAGAAAACTGTTGAGTAATTCCATTGTCTGCACAATACTACTCCATTGTAGAATTCTTAAATTCTGTACCATTGTCACTTCTGAGCACTTTGACCTTGTACTCAGAGCTATTTTGAATATTCTTGACAAGTTCAATGATTTGCTGATGAGCTTCATCCTTGTTGGGTAGAAAGAATACCCATGTGAACCTTGTGTAATCATCCACTATAACTAGAGCATATCTTTTCTTGTTGATAGACATAATGTTTACCCAAATAAATCAAGATGCAGCATGTGAAATGGTTCAGTAATTGAATTTTCTGTCTTGCTCTTGAAAGTGGTTCTTTTTTGTTTTCCAAGCTGGCAAGCATCACAAAGTCCATCTTGCACATAATTTGCCTGAGGTAGGCCTCTCTCCAGATGGTGCTTAACAAGTTGATTAAGCTTCTTGAAGTTGAGATGAGAGAGCTTCTTGTGCTAGTTCCAACTTTCATCATTTGATGCCTTGCTGTAAAGACATCTGACAATTCCTTTAGATGTGTCACTCAAGCTAGCTTCATATATGTTACCATGTCTCTGACCAGTCAGAACAATGTCTCCATTCTTTATATTCAAGATTTTGCACCCTTCACTGTCAAAGATTGATTGGTCACCCTTATCACCCAGTTGACTTATGCCTAAAAGTGTGTGTTTCAAGCCTTCAACCAGTGCTACGTTTTCTATGATGACATTCCCCAAAATTATTGAGCCATATCCCAGAGTTTCTCCTTTGTTGCCATCTCCAAAGGATATTACTGGGCCAGCTTTCCTCTCAAACTTTGTAAGCAGGGACTTCTTTCCAGTCATATGTCTAGAGCATCCACTGTCCAAGATAATTTTTTTTTTTTTTTGCTAAAAAATTTTTATGCATTAAAGAAAATAGTTACAAGAGGGAGTTAACTCCGAAGGCCAGGAAAAACTGGAAAAAAAGGCAGCCAACTATTACAAAGAAAATGATATTGCCTATAGACACCAAAACTAAATTGGAACTAATTTGGAATGATTGTAGACCAAGCGCCTAGAATATTGTGTTTAATACGCTCCTTAGCAAACCACTTAGATGACTCAAGTCTGCATACTATAATATTAGAGCATCTGCACGCCAATTGCATAGGGTTTGAGTAATCTCCTGAATGGAATCTAGAGTTGCGCTCTTTCCATATTTGATAAGCACCCACTTGAAAGATGAGCACTCTAATTGTTGCGAAAATGTCACGAGAAATGTCCCTGTTCAGCTCTAAATTCCAATCAGACCAATCGGTTGGGAGAGGAGAACAATGGCCTTCAGTAATATATCGAAACAGTTGTTGAGTAAACGAGCATTCGAGGAAGATATGATTTGGAGTTTCTTCACCGTTAATACAAAAGTAGCATCTGGTGTCCTGCGTTAACCCAATCTTCTGTAATGAAGTGAGAGTGCGTACTCTCCCATGCATGATCAGCCAATGGTGGCAAGAAAATCTCGGGACAAGTAATTTATGCCAAACACTAGAGAACCAAGACACAGGGGAACCATGTTGCCGAATAGAAACCCAGAAGTCTGAAACTCTGAGATGCTTTGACGATTTATTATCCCAATGGATGTCATCTTGCTTTGCCAAATCGAAAGGGAACGACATTGGGAAATTTTGCCTCCAAGTCAACATTGTGTGGTAATTTGACACAGGTAAGGTCCATCCCGAAGTTGATATGACAGTAGCAACCTTTAAATTTGCAGGGAGGCCTGATTGGGAAATAACTTGGTCGTGCAGGTTGTCACAGATCGGTTGTCTATTAAACCACGGATCAAACCAAAAGAAGGTGTTCCTACCATCACCAATGACATGAGAGACATGCTGACGCGCAATGTCTCTAGCATCCAGAACCTTCTTGAGAATCCACGAGCATTTACTAGGCTTTCTGACTTGCCAAACAGATGAATCTCTAACAATGGTACACTTTACCCAATCAGCCCACAGGGAGTTTGAGTTCGGTTTGAGAATTGCCATAAGATGTTTGATGATGAGAGCTTTATTCCAAGAACATATATCCTTGATCCCAAGACCCCCCTCCTCCTTCAAAAGCGTAACCGTTTTCCACGCAACTTTGGTTTTAGAGTTGCTATTAGAGTTCCCATTCCATAAGCATCGAGACAACAGCTTCTGGATGTGGTTTGAGATACCTTTAGGAAGAATAAAATGGGCACACCAGTATGAGTAAATGCCTTGAAGAATAGATTTGATTAGTTGAAGCCTCCCCGCAAAAGAAAGGAAGATGGCAGTCCATGTATCAATTCTATTAGTGATCCTCGATATTAAAGAATGGCAGTCTCTAAAATTAAGCTTTTGCGTAATCAAAGGCACCCCTAGGAATTTAGCTGGAAGGGAGCCCAACTGAATACCATAAGTGTCAAGAATCCATTGTTGTAGCCCCGATGGAGGATTAGACAGAAAGCATATGCTTTTAAGGGGATTAGCTTTAAGGCCTGCGAAGTTAGTGAAGACATTGAGAGTATCCATAAGAAGAGTAATAGATTTTACCTCCCCTGAACAGAACAGCATGAGATCGTCAGCAAAGCAAAGGTGGTTAATCTTTATATCCTCTGTACATTTATGCATCTTAAAGTCCCTGTTAAGCATTGCTTTATCCAAGAACTCCGAAAGGACATCCATTATAAGGACAAAAATGTAAGGGGAGAGTGGGTCTCCTTGGCGAATTCCTCGAGAGTTTGAAAAATAGCCACAGGATTCACCGTTAACCTTAACACTGAACCTAGCAGAGGAGATACAAGCATGGATCCATCTGACAAAATGAGGAGGATAACCTCTGAGAAGTAGCAGGTCTACGATGAATTGCCATCTGCAGGAATCGAACGCTTTGTGGAGATCCAACTTAAAGGTGGCTTGAGAAGGTCCCCTTGAATTGTTGTACCCTTTTAACACTTCTTGGGCCAAAAGGATGTTGTCAGAAATCGTGCGACCCTTAACAAAGGCAGCTTGAGCTTTGTGAATCAGAGGAGGCAAAGTTTTGCTGAGTCTTTGAGCAATGAGTTTTGATATACACTTGTACAGCGTGTTACAACAGGAGATAGGACGATAATCAGCCATAGAGGAAGGATTTTGACATTTAGGAATAAGGGCTATGGTGGTTGCATTAACATAATGAGGCATGTTCCCATTGTCCAGGAAAAAATGTACCGCTTTGAGAAAGTCATCACCAACTACAGACCAAGCAGCAATAAAGAAATTCACATTAAATCCATCTGGGCCAGGGGATTTGTTCTGCTTCATAGATTTGAGGATGTTAAAAATCTCATCATCCGTTGCCCTGATTAATAACATTTGAGCTTGATTGCTAGATATCCTTTTCGAGAGCATCGATCCTAAAGAATCAATACCGGGATATGCCAGAAGGTCATTATTGAAGAGGTTTTGGAAGTAGTGAACTGCCTCACTCTTAATTTCTGAATCTTCTGTGATGATATGGCCATTGCCATCAATAAGATAAGTGATTTTGTTGATATTCCAGTTACTAGCAATGCGTTTATGAAAGTAGGCTGAATTTTGATCACCAAGAGCTAGCCATTGGACTCGGGAACGTTGATGAGCAATACTTTCTTCTTTGTCAAGAGAATCCCAAAGCTGCTTAGATAACTTCTTTTCCTCTAGGTGCAGGGTAACATTAAATGGGTCAGTTAAGATCGCCTCCTGGATGCTACAGACCTTATCCCTGAGGTCCTGAATGTGCCTATTGATAGGCCCTGCTCGCTGTTGCATACTAATAATCTTCCTCTTAACGGGCTTAAGCTTTTGCATGAAACCAAATAAGGGATTACCATTAATTGGGGTGCTCCATACTTCCCTGACCGCTGGAAGAAACTCTGGATGATCAACCCAGTAGTTGTAGAACTGAAACTGTCTATTTCCACCTCTCACGTTCATAGAAAGATTAAGAATGGCAGCACAATGATCTGACAAACCCCAGGAAGCAAATCGAGCATGAGAATTCTGCTGAGTGAGTAACCACGATGGGTCACCTAAGATACGGTCAAGTTTCCTTGTAATTGGAGAAGAAGCTTGCTTGTTGCACCAAGTATGAAATGGACCTGTACTCCGGATGTCAGTGAGGCCTTTATGAGTTAGAAAATCTTTGAAAACCTGCATATCAGAAGTCCAAATGTCTGCTCCCCCACAGGTTTCATTAAGGTCCTTAATAGTATTAAAATCACCCAACACTGCCCAAGGCAGTTGAAGAGTGTCTAGAGAGGCAATATCATTCCAGAGATTAAATCTATCTAGCTGATAGTTAGAAGCATATACAAAAGTAAAGTAATAAGTAGATTGCGAAGAAATAAGTGTGGCCTTACAGTGAATAAACTGAGCTGACTTACAAACAACAAAAATGTCCCAGATTTGAGGATTCCATCCTAACAAAATTCTACCTTTACGGTTGAACTGATAGTTGTCTTCCCAGTTCCAGTGACTATGAACAGCTCTAAAACAAGCATTAGCCCTATTCCCACGAACCTTTGTTTCCAAAAGACCCGCCAAAGAAATACTATTGTTCACCAGAAAATTATGCAAGTCAACCTGCTTAAACCTCTTATTTAAACCTCGAACGTTTAAGGCACACACATTAACCATGATAAGGTTATTTGGAGGAGTTCCTGGGGCTAAGCCCCTTCTTCTTCTTGCTATTCTTGTTAACCACGGTTTGGAACCCATCATCATCAATTTTGTTCTTTACACCTAGATAAGATGAGGTTGGATTTGTAATTCCCTTAAGCTTATCCACTTCATCAATTTGTTTGAGCCTAGAGATGATGCCCGACGTAGGGATTGGAGGAGAAGCCAAATCAAATTCTGAGCCTCTAAGCGCCTGGACTTTCGTTTCCCCCTTATTTAGTTGGCCTGTAGCAGGAAAAGGAGACAAGTTTTTAACAGAACCTTGATCTGGAACAAAGGATTCGTTACGAATAGGAACTGAAACATCACATGGGGCTGTTTGAGTCGCTTTAGGACTGAATAAAGCATCTACACAAGGGACAGAGCTAGTAGATGCTGCTGTGGCAATAGGAGCGTCAGTAGTATTAGTCTTTTGAACCCAAATCGTAGAGTTGGTCTTGATTGTCGAGGTTGCCAGTGGGCATCTTGAATTGGAATGACCAAAAACTTTACACCTAGTGCACTGCGAAGGCTTGTTAAAATACTCTACCTTCACCTGGACTAGCGATTCAGAGGTACCATCACTATTAAGAACAGTCACATTGAGAGCATTAGGAAGCATGGTGTTTGCATTAGCTTCCACTAAAATTTTTGCATAAGGGAGCGGCTCTAGCTTAGCAGTAATAGGGTCTAGCTGAATAGGTTCGCCTACACCACTTGCAACTCTGGCCAGACCGTCCCTGGTAGACCAATACGAATAAGGAATATCATGAATTTTGATCCATACTGGTAACTTCGTGAAGCCTGATTTTTCAAGTTTTTTACCTTCAAACCAAGGTTCTATAATGATCTGATTCCTTTTAAAATACCACGGTCCAGCAGCCAAGACTCTATTCTTTTCCACCTCTGTGTTAAACTTGAAGACATAGAAGCCTTTCTTAACCATATAGAGTTTCACAAAACCTAGGTGAAGCCAAAGTTTACGCGCTTCTTCCTCCACCATCTTGAAAGGCAGAGTCGACCCTATAAAATACCCTACCAGACTTGTATGCCAAGCTTTTTGTCCTGACATCAAGAAATCCTTAGGAGGCCTAATGACCGGAATGTCACCTTCTCCCACACAATGCGGAGGAAAGTAATTCAACTTTTCAGGAGGCGAGGTCAAGTTAGCATTTTGAACAACATTAGACCAAGACTTTGGTAAATCTTTGTCTTTATGATTTATTGCATCCTCAAGAGCCTCTGTCCTTATGTCCTGAGACCTAGGCATATCCTCGAACACCTTACCTTGAGAGTTCTTTGTCCCTGATGTTCCTCCCTGAGAGTTTGCAAAAATAGGAAGACCAAATTCATCTCTACCAGTGATAATTCTAGTAGATTTAGGAAGGCCTGAATTGAAGTTGTCTGTTTTCAAGAGTTTATTTTTCTCAAAGTCTGCCATTGAAAAACCTTTTGACTCCATATACCTCTGCATCTCCATGATTTGATTTCTCGCAGTAATCAATTGATATCTATCATACTTACTCGTCGATAGAGCAGCCTTAATAGCATCATTTGCTGAGAACTGTTTCCTGAAATATGCTTGTTCCAGAACGGTGGTATCATTTTCAGTCTCATCATCTGTCTCCTCCTGATTAAGAGAGGCCTCTTCCGCTTCAAGCTGAGCTCGTTCTTGCTCATCAACTAATTTTCTAGCAGATCTGGGAGATAGTACATCTTCAGTTTCAGCCTCCATACCTGCAAAAGCAAAGTCAACGTGGATTGGATCCGTCGCTAGATGCGAAATCTCCCCTTGCTCAGGGGATTCTTGCATTAGTTCTTGAAGAACAGAGCTCGAAATGATGATAGGGGCACTATCCATGTTGTGCAGGCCAAATTCTACGGGGGAACCATCATGATCTATCGGAACACCATCAGAGTTAACATTTGAGTCTAGACTACCCATAGATAACAAATAAAAGATAAAAGAAATAAAGTGTTAAGGCGTGGGAAGAAAAGAGAAGGGAACCTGATGAGAAGAAATGGGTAGTGTTTAAGTTAGAGATTAAGAGAAAGGATGAATTAATGAAGGCTGAAAAGATTACTGATGATAAGGGTTTTAGAGGGGAGGCGGCTAAAGTTAGGGTTCTATCCTAGAGAGAAGGGAGAGGAAATTTCTAGAGAGAGAAACATAATGCATTTTATCCTGTCCAAGATAATTGAATGCTTCTTTCCGGTGCCCTGCAAACAAAAAGTAGCTAGTTAGAATTTTTTAGGACCCAACTTTGATTGGATCCTTTCTTACTAACTTGTGAACCAACAGGCTTTGAATATTTTGCTTTTGATTTACCTGTTGCAGAGTCAACCTTAGACTCTGATTTCACAAACTGTTTGTGACTAGGATTTTCAGATTTCAGAGAATAATAGTCATAAAACAGTTCATGATATTCCTTACACATATAAATGGAATGAAGTAAACTACCACAATGATAACAGGGTTCTTGTGGTTGGTGTTGAATTCTCTGAGTCTTGGGGAATCTGGACTCAGTTTTCCAAGAAGGTTTTTGATTGCAGTCTAGGGCCAAATGATTATGATTTCCACATTTATAGCATTTCTTTCTAGGTGCATCAGGTACATTCTTGTAATTATTCCCTTTGTTAATACCTTCTTTTCCATTCCTATTTCTTCTGATCTTGATAGACTCTGAAATACCTTCTAGTCTCTGTTTCAACTGGGACTTAGACAGAAAACCTATGTTGACATTCTTAGGTTTTTCTAACACTCTCTCATCTGAACTGCTATTGTTAATTCTTTTGTGCACAACTGGGGTACCTTTAGAATCAACAAATTTAACTTGTTTAGGTTCAGAAACTATATTCTTACCTTCAGACTTAGATGTGCTAGCTTCAATTTTACTATCATCATTGACAATAGCTACAGTATCTTCTTGCCTAGCCTTATCAAAACCTAAACCATTAACTTTACCAAGAATTTGATTTTCAATTATTTCTTGAGTCTTTTTACCAGAATTGTTAATGGTTTTAATCACATCTCTCTCTTCCTCTAGTTCTTTTCTGACATAGTCATAAGCCTCAAGAATAACACTATAATCATGCTTAGCTTTATCAGAACTTAATCTATATAATTCCATTTGAATTAACTCAGATTTAAGAAAATTATTTCTACTAACTAATTCATCATTCTTAGCCTTGAGTTCATCTTTTTCACTAGCAAGAATTTTGAAATTAGTCATAAAATTCTTAAACTCAACATGAATAGATCTAATATCATCAGAATCTAAGCTATCAAATGAATCAAGAGAGTGAAGTGATACCTTAACAGAAGATGAAGAAGTTTTCGTTGGAGATCCAGGCTTGTCTGAATCACTTGCCATCAGTGCAATGTTGTCATAATCCAATTCATCTTCAGAATCACTGGAGTCTGCCCAATCCTTCTGTGTGACCATGAGTACATTGCCCTTCCCTGAATTCCTAGGCTTCTTGCTGTTGGGACAATCAGATCTTGGCACTACAATTTTTGATACAATAAATTAAACGAGTATGAACAGAAAAGCCAACCTTAATTAATGGTTGATTCCACGCTCTTCTATTGTATTCCTTTACTCCCTTGAACGAAGTGTGGCCTTCGATCCTCCAAGGTTTCGCCTCCAAGATTTAGAATTCAGAACCCTTATTCTTGGAGACATAATAAGTATTTATAGGCTACAATAGGGATCGAGGAGTAAATTAGGTCGGGCCTTCTAATGATAACTTGGGCCAAGCCCTTTATCATTAATATTAATTAATTCCACTACATAATTAATATTGCACCACCCACCTAATTCCGGTAATTCATTCAATTAATTAAATCGGCTCCTTTATTATTTGCTTATTAAATTCCCCATGTTTAAAATATCGCATGTCCATTAATTAAATAAATTACTGATAATTCATTTAATTAATATCTTTTATCCTTGATCATCCACTCAACCTTTATTTAATTATGCCGGAATAAATCCACCTACAGGGTTTCACATAATTAAATCTTTTTGAGTTTTCAAGGGGACATCATTAACCCGAATATTATGAGGACATGGATTCCTTCAATAAATAATATCCACCATATATATTATTCTATCACCCAAAATATAATGATTTAATTCGCAAGAATTATTTCATATATAAATCAAAGCATGTAAATAATATACATGTGTCAATTATTATATCCGGATTAAGAACCTAAGCATTAATAATAACATAGAATCTTAGTTCACCTTCTTAATCAGTATAAGGGAACAATTTTAAATTTGATCCTGTTCAATATACACAAAGTATACTAGTATTATTTACTAGTCAATAAAACTATTCTAAATAATACTACAGCCATGCCAGTGGATTGTCCAATACCACCTGTGCTGTGAACCTTATTATATTATATAAACCGTATTTAACAATCTAATATTCTGTATCCCATTTGATACTAGATTGTCCACAATATATAATATTAGACATCATGTAAACATTTAAATGATTCTCAATAAAACTGGGCCAGAAATAAATGTATATACTTCAAATAAATATTTTCAGTATACACTAACAATCTCCAACTTATACTCAAAATATTCTATGAGTATATCAGTGTTTATTTAATCCACTATTACTCACAAAACTACTTTATAACCAAATATCTGACTCCTATCTTTCTGGAAATCTGAATCGGTATACCCTATAGGGAACAAATCTGAGGCCTTGTAAATTAATATATACTCCTTAGTCCTTCTAAGGTACTTGAGTATCTGTTTTTTTACTGCACTCTAATTTCCTTACCTGGGTTCGAATGATATCTACTAACTATGCCCACTGCAAAGCACACATCATTCATCGTACATAACATAACATACATTAAGCTTCCACATGCCCAAGCATAAGGAACTGCTTTTACACTCTCTATCTCCTTAAGTGTCGACAGACACTGATCCTTTGATAGAGCAACTCCTTTCTTGAAAAGTAAGAAACCCCTCTTGAAGTTCTGCATGTTAAAACGAGCCAATACCTCTTCAATGAAGGGTTCATGAGATAAAGCCAACATCCTTTTTTTTCGATCCCTTATCTCTTTGATCCCAAGGATATATGCCGCTTCACTCTAATCCTTCATTTCTTATTGTTTGAACAACTATGATAACATCTAAACATTATTTACAATGAGAAAAATGTCATCTACATATAGTACTAGAAAAACCACTACATTACCCTCACTTCTCTTATTCACGCACGATTCGCTTGGACTTTGATCAAATCCATATGACTGGACTGCCTGATCAAAATGAATATTCCAGTCCCTAGAAGCTTGTTTAAGTCCATAAAAGACCTCTTAAGCTTACAAACAAGATGCTCTTGGCCTTTCTTAATGAATTCTTTTGGTTGTTGCATATAGATGGTTTCCTCAAGACTTCCATTAAGGAAAGTTGTCTTGACATCCATTTGCCAAATCTCATAATCGAGATGAGCTGCTATAGATAAAAGAATCCGGATCGACTTAAGCATAACAACCGGCGAAAAGGTTTCCTCATAATCGATCCCTTCTTTCTGAGTATACCCTTTCGCAACAAGTCGTGCTTTCCAGGCTTTTTTACCTTTTTGTCAGATCCTCTTTTCTTCTTGTAGATCCACATACATCCAATGGGTTTTACACCTTTGGGTGGTTCCACGAGCTCCCAAACTTGATTAGAATACATAGATTCCATCTCAGATTCCATTTCCTTTTGCCAATGATCTGCATCTTTGTCCAGAATTGCCTCTTCGTATGTCCTAGGATCCTCATCATGTTCACCAGAGACAAAGTTCGAGGACTCTCCCAAAAACATGAATCTATCTGGTTGTTGAACAACCCTCCCACTACGACGAGGCACTGGTGCAGTATTAATGTTAAGTTGTGCATTTTCTTGTGGCTGTTCTACTTGTACTATTGGCACTTGGGGATTATCTATCCCTCCCACTAGTTCCTCTAAAACGATACTACTCATGGGTTTTTGGTTCATTATATAGTCTTCTTCTAAGAATTTAGCATTGGTGCAAACAATGATATCTCGATCCCTAGGACTATAAAATGAATAACCTTTCGTTCCCATGGGATAACCTACAAACAGCCTTACTTCTGTACGAGATTCTAACTTGGTCGCGTTCTTGTTCAGCACATGTGCTGGACAACCCCAAATCCGAATATGTCTTAGACTTGGTTTGCTGCCAGTCCACAATTCTATTGGAGTCTTGGGAATCGACTTAGAAGGTACCAAGTTCAGAGGGTAAGTCGCTGTTTCTATAGCATATCCCCAAAACGACTTGGGTAAATCTGAATAACTCATCATAGATCTAACACTCTCTAAAAGAGTCCGATTCCTTCTCTCTACTACACCATTCTGCTGAGGTGTGCCAGGTGCAGACAACTGGGATGTGATCCCATTTTCTGATAAATATTCCCTAAATTCTCCAAGCAAGTATTCGCCACCACGATCTGATCGTAGTGACTTGATACATTTCCAAGATGTTGCTTCTCCGCACTTGCTTTGTACTCTTTGAATTTTTCAAAGCACTCAGACTTACGGCGTAACAAATAAACGTACCCATATCTAGAATAATCGTCAATGAAAGTGACAAAATACTCATAACCACCTCTTGCTTGGAAACTCATAGGTCCACATAAATCAGTATGAACCAATTCTAACACTTCTTTAGCTCTATTCCCCTTTGCTTTAAAAGGCTTATTAGTCATCTTACCTTCCAAGCAGGATTCACAAACTGGAAATGGCTCCACTGCCAACGAGCCTAATGGCCCATCTACTATCAGTCTTTGAATCCTCCTCAAGTTAATATGACCTAATCTTCAGTGCCAAAGATATGTTTGGTTCAATTCAGAAGGTTTCTTTCTTTTATTTGAGCTAGAAAGAATATTATTAGTTTCCTTATGTTGCAGCATTGGTTGGATAGGATTAATAATATATAAATTGTCTTCCAATGTACCAGAACATATAACTCGTTTATTCATCATAATAGAAACATTACGATCCAAACAAACATTATAACCATCCATAGCAAGTTTAGAAACCGAAATCAAATTTCTTCTAAACGAAGGTACAAAAAGACAATTGTTCAAAACCAAAATCTTATCATCTCCAAAAGATAAAGTAATTATTCCAACTGCAACTACTGCTACTTTCGTAGCATCTCCTATGAACACATATATCTCGCCATCTCTAAGCATTCTGGATTGCTGGAACTCCTGCATAGAGTTACAAACATGGTCAGTGGCTCCTGTATCTACACACCAAGTGCTCGTAGATATAGCCGCTATATATGTTTCTGTAACTAGAGAAAGAGACATACTAGTATTGTTTGTCCTCTTAGGAAGAGGACAATCCTGTTTCCAGTGACCTGACTGCTTGCACCTGAAGCACTTGCTCCTAGGCTTTTTCACAGCACCTTGAACTCCCACTGCAATAGCAACCTTTCCAGCTTTCTGTGTCTGAACCTTTTTCTTCTTCTTGCCTTTCGGCTTAGAGGAAGAAGCTTTCTCAGCCACATTCACTTGAACATTCTGCTTAAAGAGTCCTTCAGCTGCCTGAAGTTTTGTCAAAAGTTCCGCGAGACTATACATCCTTTTGTTCATGGTGTAATTCAAGCAGAACTGCTCAAAACTTATGGGCAGACTCATAAGGATGATATCGATCTGGGTTTCCCCATCAATATCAACACCAAGGATCTCCATCTCATTCAGATGAGACATCATCCTGAGAACATGATCCCTTACAGGTGTTCCTTCAGCCATCTGAGTGTTCATTAAAGCCTTCATTGCTACTTGCCTAGCAGCCCTATTCTGTTCTCCAAAAAGTTCCTTGAGATTAAAGAGCATATCTGAAGCTGTGGCCATAGCCTGATGCTAATGCTGCAAAACACCCGACATTGCTACCAGAATGTAACATCGCGACATCTCATCAGCCTTAACCCACCGCTTATAATACTCCTTCTCACTTTCAGGAGCATCTTCAGCAGGCTGATCTGGCTTTGGTTCATAAGTGCAAAATTTATACTCCTCAATAGTCAACACTATGTCCAAATTACATTTCCATTCAATATAGTTTGGTCCAGTAAGTTTGTTATCCTTAAGTATGGTGAATAGTGGATTAAAGCCCATAATGATCTAATCCTGAGAATCATACATGTAACACATAATCAGAGAGTTGCACAAATCTTAAAACCTATTGGTTTCCTCTAACAATTAATTAAAATTAATGCACTAATATTTAAACACCATAAGTATCTGGTACGCCACGATGGGTGACATATATACCACTTAATTCGTTTAAATATTACTTCGGTCCTATTACTAAATAATACGCCACGTTTTGGTGGACTATATATTACCTTTCATAGCTAAGTGTATACCATTATCAAATCTTAAATTAATAGCAATAAGACCAGATGCCACCATTAAATATTTCAAATCAATAATCGATAATATGATAATTCCCAGATCGGGGGGAGCATTGTCAAGAGGCGTCACTTAAGACCCCTTTCTAGACAGAATCATCCTTTCTCTCAATATAAAAAATCTATATTCAATCAGTGGTACCCTTCTAATTAATCGAACTGTATGAAACTTGGTATGCCACGTTGTGTGGCATGTATACCTTTCAATATTCGTAATTAATTTAGGAAGTTTGTCCTAGTAATATCCATAACACTACCTGACACCATAAATCATATGCCACGTTAGGGTGGACTATATATAAGTGATATTCGTCTTAGTGTTAAATTTACATACAAACAATAATGGAGACCGTGGGATTTAATTCCTAATTAATTCCCTCACCCACTTAGTATTTTTATTTAAAATTGAGGAATTTTATCTAGCATGCATCGCCTTATGTTATTTAATCGCAGTCCACATGTATCAAAATACACAAAACACATAACATAACAGCATGCTATTCATGATTAAAGCATAATAAATAAATACTATGTCCATGTCGTCCTAATTATGTTAAACATGCAATTAAAAAATAATTACACACATAATTAACAACACACATAACATAATTAATTAAATCAATAATCAAAATCAGTGGAAAAAATTAAAATAAAATTTTCCACTATTATGGCCCCTAGAAAAAAATTTCCAGCCCTGTATTCTGCTAAATTTATGCCAAAAACTGCTGTTGCGCAACTCCTGCCTGCGTTACAGCCCTGGAAGAGGTGTTGCGCATGACGCACATGCGTTATAGCCTCTATGGCCTATAACACAGGAGCTAACTGCGTTACCCTGCTTTGCCAGATTTTTTTCACGCACTGCTTGTCTCCTTCTGCTACCAGACTCTTCTGTCGTCTTTAACAACTTATCAACAGCAATTCAATCGAACAATCAGCTACGCAGCGGAAAACTTTATTGCTCCGATTTAATTTCCGATCGCACGTAATTGTTACAAAATATCCGGATCTTAACAAAATCCATCAAACAATTACAAAAAAAATAGATCTAATACAAAACTAATTTTGCAAAATCTATTAACACGATCAACCCTTGTGTTTTACAACCACGATAAACCACGTGGAAATCAAACAAAAATTAACCACGATTAAACCACGTGGGATCCAAACACATAATTAAAATATACATGGCCATAATAGTGGATAACAACCTGCAAAA
This sequence comes from Saposhnikovia divaricata, assembly GCA_036435485.1. Taxonomy (NCBI): domain Eukaryota; kingdom Viridiplantae; phylum Streptophyta; class Magnoliopsida; order Apiales; family Apiaceae; genus Saposhnikovia; species Saposhnikovia divaricata. The sequence continues at coordinate 109,429,676 of CM071599.1, read as the reverse complement.
CAGAATATACAAGCCTACCACTATATACATGCATATATAATTACGACATGGACATCGTATCAAAAATTGCAGAACCATAGAACCAGGCTCTTGATGCCAATTGTTGGGACAATCAGATCTTGGCACTGCGATTTTTGAAACAATAAATTAAACGAGTATGAACAGAAAAGCCAACCTTAATTAATGGTTGATTCCACGCTCTTCTGTATTCCTTTACTCCCTTGAACGAAGTGTGGGCTTCGATCCTCCAAGGTTTCGCCTCCAAGATTTAGAATTCAGAACTCTTATTCTTGGAGACATAATAAGTATTTATAGGCTACAATAGGGATCGAGGAGTAAATTAGGTCGGGCCTTCTAATGATAACTTGGGCCAAGCCCTTTATCATTAATATTAATTAATTCCACTACATAATTAATATTGCACCACCCACCTAATTCCGGTAATTCATTTAATTAATTAAATCGGCTCCTTTATTATTTGCTTATTAAATTCCCCATGTTTAAAATATCGCATGTCCATTAATTAAATAAATTACTGATAATTCATTTAATTAATATCTTTTATCCTTGATCATCCACTCAAGCTTTATTTAATTATGCCGGAATAAATCCACCTGCAGGGTTTCACATAATTAAATCTTTTTGAGCTTTCAAGGGGACATCATTAACCTGAATAGTATGAGGACATGGATTCCTTCAATAAATAATATCTACCATATATATTATTCCATCACCCAAAATATAATGATTTAATTCGCAAGAATTATTTCATATATAAATCAAAGCATGTAAATAATATACCCGTGTCAATTATTATATCCGGATTAAGAACCTAAGCATTAATAATAACATAGAATCTTAGTTCACCTTCTTAATGAGTATAAGGGAACAATTCTAAATTTGTTCCTGTTCAATATACACAAAGTATACTAGTATTATTTACTAGTCAGTATAAACTATTCTAAATAATACTACAGCCATGCCAGTGGATTGTCCAATACCACCTGTGCTGTGAACCTTATTATATTATATAAACCGTATTTAACAATCTAATATCCTGTATCCCATTTGATACTAGATTGTCCACAATATATAATATTAGACAGCATGTAAACATTTAAATGATTCTCAATAAAACTGGGCCAGAAATAAATGTATATACTTCAAATAAAAATTTTCAGTATACACTAACACTTGCACTCACTAGCAAAGTGTCCAAGCTCACTGTAGTTAAAGCACTTGATCTTGGCTTTATCAATCTTGATAATTGTACTCTTGCCTTTGTCACTCTTCTTCTCCTCTTTCTTCTGAAAATATCCCTTGCTAAATCTTCTCCTGTTGAATCTTCCTTTCTTGAAAGCTTTAGCAAACATAGCAAAGAGTTCTTGCATCTCTGATTCAGAATCATTATCTTCAGAGTCTATATCTGTAGTCTCTGACTCAGAACTTTCTTTGCTCTTATTCTTCCTCAAGTCTCTTTCAGTAGATTCAGACTTTTCTTCTGGAAGCTTCTTTGATTTAGATTCAGTAGTGAGTGCAACAGTTTTCATCTTTCCTTCACTCCTGCTCTTTTTCTGCTGCCTGTCAAGTTCATAAGCTCTCAATTTTCCATAAACTGCTTCTAATGTTATTTCATCCAGATCATTAGCTTCCTCAATTGCAGATATCTTCTCATTGTAGAAATCAGGAAGAGATTTCATGAACTTATTATTCATATCCTCCAAGTCATAATATTTACCATGCATGGCCATCTCATTAATGAGTTTAGTAAACCTATCAAAGGTGTCAGTAAGTGACTCACCAGACTTGGATTCAAAGTACTCATACTGTTGTATGAGAAGTGTCCTCATGTTCTTCCTGACAGGTTTTGTTCCTTCACAGTGAACCTTTAGATTGTCCCATATCTCCTTAGCAGTTTTACAAGAGAGAACATTGTTAGTGAGAACAGAATCAAGACTGTTGAATAGTATGTTTCTCACTTTAGCATCCTTAAGAACGTTCTCCTTTTCCTTATCTGTCCATTCAGATTTAGGCTTCTCTGCTGTATGTTCTGGAACAACTTTTCCTTCGACAGTTGCATGAGGAACAAGCCTTGTTGGAACAAAAGGCCCATCTCTGATTCTATCAAGATAATCAGGATCTGTTGCTTCCAGGTGATGCAACATCTTCACTTCCCATAAAGTATATTCATTTCTCTTGAGCATAGGGATCTAGTATTACCATCCTTGTAACCAGACAGGATTGCAGATCTTTATGATTATTCGAAATCAACCTGCTCTGATACCAATTGTTAACTCGAATAACTTGTAGAAGGCCTTGAATACAAGTTATATAATCGTGTCTGATTTTTGCTTGATTAGATGAACAAGAACAAACGAATGAATTAAACTATGTTTGTATTAAATAAATCAAATACAAACTCTACCAAAGGTGTATAATACCTTTAGCAGTTATTGACAATACAAATCTCTCTCTCTGTTTGTTTCGAACTCTCGAATACAAACCTTATACAGAGCTTCACACGATATGCACTCTAAAATTCACAATTCGCTCTTCTTACATTGATATTGAGAGAGTATTTATAATGCTACCTATCAACAAATAACAGAATTATAATCTATCTATGACAATGTTCTGCCGTCCAGTTGATAGTTTCCATCAACAGAGAATTCGTTTCCATCACGATATCTTCTTGCTTGTTCTACAAAACAAAGTTCCTGTTTTATAGCACTTGCCAATTTCTGTAGCATCCATAATGACATCATCAGTAACCCGACTTATATCAGGATTTCCCATTGCATCAGGATCTAATCATCCCATCAGTATTTGATCAGGATCTGACTTTCTGTATCAGGATCTGCACTTAGTTCCTGAAATGTAGTCTTTGACGCACTATTCCTGACTAAACTCTACAGATTACTGTCTAACACATATATCCTATACAAAGTGCTAAAACCTTTATAAGATCAGGATATACAAGAAGTATTAGCAAATTCTATTCTTATCATCACAACTCATGAATTATTCCTAACAGATATAAAATCCACTTATCACATTCCTAGTGTTATATGTTGATGACATATTTATAATAGGGAATGACATTCCTTCTCTACAGGCTGTGAAGACTTGGTTGGGAAAAGTTTCTCGATGAAAGACTTAGGTGATGCTACCTATATCTTAGGGATCGGGATCTATAGAGATAGATCTAATAGATTAATCGGCTTAAGTCAGAGTACATACATTGACAAGGTATTGCATCATTTTAGGATGCAAAAGGCAAAGAGGGGCTATGTCCCAATGTCTCATGGGATAGCGATCTCAAAGGAATACTGTCCTAAATCATAAGATGATAAGGACCGTATGAGTAAAGTACCATATGCTTCGGCAATTGGTTCTATAATGTATGCAATGATATGTACTCGTCCTGATGTCTCGTATGTTTTAAGCTTGACGAGTAGATACCAGTCTAATCCAAGTGAGGGTCACTGGATAGCTATCAAGAATATTCTTAAGTACCTTAAAAGGTCTAAAGATTCGTTCTTGATATACGGAGGAGATGATAAGCTGGCTGTAAGAGGTTACACTAATGCTAGTTTCCAAACAGATAGGGATGATTCTGTGTCCCAACCTGGATTCGTGTTTTGTCTAAAGGGAGGTATTGTAAGCTCGAAAAGTTCGAAGCAAGAGACTGTAGCTTATTCTACAATGGAAGCTGAGTATATTGCTGCCAGTAAAGCAGCCAAAGAGGCTGTTTGGATATGGAAGTTTATTAGAGGACTTGGCGTGGTTCCATCTCGCAGATCTGGTTGATTTGTAGTGCAAGTGGGAGATTGATAGTGTTAGTGCCCTAGAAACAATGTAGTTTTGCTTCTAGGAAATACTATTTTGTTATTTAATGATTATGTTCTACTAATTATACTACGATATAATTGTTAGAGTAATAAATGTCCTTGGAATATGGAACACGTATTCTATATCTTTAAGTACATGACTTAAAAATGAGATTATAAGAATAATATTTATATTCTTAAATATCCCTAATCGAGCATTATTAATATGAAACAATTATAATGCGTAAAGATTAATATGTTTGTTGACTGATGACCACATCTCATTCGTCATAGGTATAGTGATTCTAAAGTCAAGAACATAGGTGTATGTAATATTCTACATGGCACTGGATTGACCCACGGTGAGATTCTACATGTTGATAATGTCATTAGAAAGACTCACAGTGATAATGGTGTAATGATCCTTAGACTTGAGATCATTATATTTCTATACGAGGATTAATATACTTTGACTACATTAAAAGTTACCTTTGACCGGGTGATGATAAAAGTGGACATCGGGTATATTATGAGTTGTAATAGAAATATGAATGATAGATATAGGATTTAGCCCTCCTATTATTAGGAGAGATATTATTGGCCTCTTGATTGAGTGAGACTATGAAAATGCATGGCCATGCTCAAATATTGATTTGTTTTAATAGTCTACTCATTAATCAAGAAAACCCGGATTAAACGTTGAAGAGGATGACTGATTACATGCGTCGAGTTTAATCTATAATATTTGGTTAAAGGGATTATATTACACGGAAACATTAATCACGAAATGTTTAATTTGATCACCTATTATTATTATTACTTAGGTAGCAATGATGTATTACTAGATGCCGCTCATTGTTTATAATTTTATTAATGGATATTAAAATTATTGCCAACGTAATAATAAACTAAAGGGTTACACAATAAGAATGTTTAAAAGGAGTTTTAATTTAAATTACAAATTTAAATTAAATTATTAAATTCGAAATTGAATATTTAATTAATTGAGCTGGTCTTAATTAGAATTAAATAGAATTCAAATTTAATATTAAGACCAAATCAGAATGGATTTGGAGAAGCCCAATTCGATTTAGGGTCTTAGCCCAATCTCTCTTCCCTATAAATACATTACGATGTATTGTTTAGGGTTACACTTTTGCAATTGGTTTTTTAGAGAAAAACCCTAACTGCTCAAAATGTGTGAGAGGCTAGAGAGAGAGGCAGGTTTTCAGCTAGTACCGACTCCGGTGATTGTAGAGACAATCGGGCATTCTTGTGGACTGATTAGAGACGCAGATCTTGCATCAAGGGCTGCGTGGTGATTGCATCTAAGGACCTCCATCTTTCTGAAATCGTAAAGCTTCTTTAAGGTAAAGATTCTGATCTCCGAATTAAATATCATGTTTTTGCATGGATCCCGTGGTAGGGTTTCGATGTTTTTATTCTTTTTCGCATTTAATTCCGCTGCGTTTGATGCTCGAAACCCTTCACTGTGATATTCTGATCTATTACTTTCTCCCCCTTAATGAAGTTGACAACACCAAGTAGGGTAGAAAATGATAGCAGAGTTGCTTGGATCTCGGCAAAACCAGCAGTGGACAGATTGTCAATTTTAGTTTCATAGATGCACTCCTATCCTCAAGGGATTTCAACCTTGAATCAGGTTGTTTAGAAGGACCACCAGATCTTAACCATTTTGGAGATAAAGGCAAAGATTGGGGCAAGGAAGCTATGGGGGTTCTGACACTCTCAGTATTTTTCTGAGTGATCTCATCACTCCCCACAATTGAACTCTCAAGGACTAGAGCCTGTATGAAGGGGTTTCTCTCAATTTCACTCTAGACATGCTCAAGTCCCTCTCCTTTTGCTAGCTCATTTGGCTGCCTCTCATTTTTATGTTCACCTCTATTTTCTTTTATCTCTTTTTTCTTTTTCTCTCCCTCACTCATCCTAGATGCATGGATATGAGCAGTACCAACATGCGTTGAAAGAGAACGATTAGATTTTACCTTTTTAAAAGAAGAAATTGGCACATGATCATCATCAGAAGCATCTTCAACAAGCACTGCATCCTGATCAAACTGTGTAGAGGTGACAACATCTTTTTCCAAAATGTTACTGTCAACAGGTGGGGGTGACAACAACTTTTTGTATGACCTTGACAGCAGCTAAGGTTGTGACAGCAACTTAATGTAGTACTGACATATAAAACCCTTATGGGAACTCTTAAATATCATGATGGTAACCTAGCTCGATATCATATCGACGAGTAAGGCGACTATAACATCCCGAATTTTCGGGATATTAATTTCTAATTTCGAAACTAAAATAAACGAAATTATTTATTCAAATTATCCAAAATTAACAAAAGTCAAATGCAACGGTCAAATTCAATATTCTAAAATCATCAAATTGGAGACGCAGCTCCACAAATCCAATATTCAATATCTAATAAAGTACTGAAATTTATTCAATAATGCGATAGTCTTTTCCAATAATAACATCTAATCAAGTAGCACGAAATCCACACAGTTCGAATCCTTAATCTTAATAAGCTCCCAAAAGTCCGAACCTGAAACATATTAAAACAATGAGCTACGAAGCCCAGCAAGTAACTATCGCTCAACGGCTCAAAAATAATATTTTTTTAAAAAGAGAACAACATTTCTTAAACTTTAAATAGATACAAAAATCAAAACAATAAAATCATATTTATTCCCACAATTCTAAATTACGGTCACATTAACCAGTGACACAGTTCTATGTTCGATGGGGGCTAGTTTACGTATCTATGTGTTCCGGAACGTGCGTAAACTAGTTCTATGATTCTATATGCTACACTATCTAGTGACCGGATTCTATGATTCGATACGCAACTAAAACTGGGGAATTCTAAAATAATTCTTTTCTAAAATCAATTTTCGATATCACAAATTTCGATGACCAAATCAAACAGATATTTTGAAACAGAATAAAATAGAATTTATAACAAGCAACGAAAAGTTACTTACCTCGAAAACGACCAAACACCAAATATTAATATACGAACAAATCCTAAAATTTGATTAATAAAACATAAAACAATCAATCATTTACCGAACACATAGTACATGTACTCTATTAAAATCATATAATCAAAATCTTTTTAAACAACAAGAATCATGCTTATCGTATTAAATTAAAATACCTGACATTTTCTAGTTTTTTTTAACATGAAAGTAAAGTCAACCAAGCAAGAACTTAGAACATAAAATATACTGACCATGTACTTCACTTATGTTTGCATGCATTCCCACAATAAATCATATAATATAGTTTAAACATTGAAGCTAATTTGCATGATTCAATTATCAAAAATTCATAATTATGCTAATCATTAAATATCTAAATTAACTTATTATACAATTAAGTGTATCTTGGACATTATTAAATTTCAAGTATAAAATGTTAGTGTAGGTGGCCTAGAGGCAATACATTGTTTCTTTTAATAAACCCTTATGTCAATTGATTATTCATTAAACGTATTTATTATGACTTTAATTACTGCGATATATTTGTTAGCATAATAAATGTCCTTAGAATCATGATACACATTGTATAGTTTAAGTACATGACTTGAACTTGAGATTATATAATATATTTCTTAAAGGTCCCTAGTCGAGTATTATTATTACAGGGCAATAATAATACGTAAATAGACTAGTATGTTGTTTGACAGATAACCACATCTCATTGGTTATAAGTATGGAGATACTAAAGTAAAAAACATAGGTACATGTAGGGGTACATGGTACTGGACAGACCCACAGTGAGATTGTTCATGTTTAATAAAGTCATAAGAAAGACTCACAGTGATAATGGTGTAATGGTCCTTTGACTTGAGTCATTATATTTCTATACGAGGATTAATATACTTTGACTACACTAAACGTTACCTTTGACCGGGTGATGATAAAACTGGACATCGGGTATATCATGAGTAGCATGAGAAATATGAATGATAGATAAAGGATTTAACCCTCCTAGAATTAGGAGAGATATTATTGGCCTCTTGATTGAGTGAGACTGTAAAATGCATGGCCGTGCTCAAATAATGATTTGTTTTAATAGTCTACTCATGGATCAAGTAAACCCGGATTAAATGTTGAAGAGGATGACTAAACACATGCCTCGAGTTTAATCTATAATATTTGGTTAAAGGGGTTATAGTACACAGAAACATTAATCACAAAAGGTTTAAATTGGATCACCGATTATTATTATTACTTGGGTAGCAATGATGTATTACTAGATACCGCTCAATGTTTATAATTTTATTAGATATTAAAATTATTGCCAACGTAATAATAACCTATAGGGTCACACACTTAGAACGTCTTAAAAGGAGTTTTAGTTTAAATTAAAAATTTAAATTAAATCATTATTAAATTGAGAATTGGCTATTTAATTAATTAGACTGGTCCTAATTAATTATCTAAGAAAATTCAAATTTAATAAAGTAAGAACAGAATTGGATTTAAGGAAGTCCAACAATAAAATCAGAATAAAAATAGAATTGGGTTTAAGGAAGCCCAATTCGGGGTTTTTGATTTTAGCCCATTATTTCTCTCATATAAATACATAATGATGTATTATTTTAGGGTTAAGAGTCATTAAATCGTTTTTGACAAAATCCTAGCAGCTCCATCTTCGAGAGGCTAGAGAGAGAGAGAGGCTGTTCTTCGCGGGCTAGTACCTGGCTCCTCGGATCGTTGGACGGTCGGACGTTCGTGTGGATTACCTTAGAGACACGGATCTTGACGCAAGGACTGTGTGTGGTGATTACAAGCAAGAATCTCCGTTGAGTTCGTGAAACAAGATCTTAATAGGTATGATTCGTTATCTCCATAATCTGCCCGGAATTATACATGGATCCTGGTTTGGGTTTCGAAAATTTTGTTTTATTTACGTTTATCCGCTGCGTTTTATGCCTCGGAACCCAACAATGGCATCAGAGCTACGTGTATAAGGGGTTGATTTGGTTACGTGTTAACTGTATATGATGCGAGTATGCATGTTTTGCGAATCTGCCATGTTTATGTTCTTATATATGCTGTTTATAATATGTTATGATGCATATATATGGTTCTGTTATGATTTAAGATGATTGAGATGATCATATGATTATTAATCTGTATATATACTGATATATATATATATATATATGATTAATGTTTGTTCTTGATATGGGAATTGTATACGATACGATTTCTGTATACGCTGTGCAAATCTGGTGAAATCTGTCCAGTGTCCGATTTTCGCAAACGATATGTGTTTTTTGACTGGAAACGAGCGTCTGAACAAAACTGATAGTTTGACTATCACCGACTCGTCTGTAAGGCGTTTGACGCCGTTTATTGCATGAAAAAGACGATTTATTGTTTTCAGGATTTGATTCTGATTTTCTGATTTTTGTGGTATATGATTTCTTTAATTGGATCATCTGAAATATGATATGGTATAACATGATTATATAATATGACATATTATTTAATTGTTACTTGAGCATGGTGATGGTTATGGCCTTAAGACCCTTAGATTAATGGTTTTGGTTTTATAAATACGACTTGCATGTCGTTTTCTTCATTCTTGTAATTGTTGAACCTCGAATGTAACTCGAGTTTTATCATGTAAGTACTTTAGTGTAGATTGTATTCAATTATTCAATGTAATGTAATTGAAGATTGAAGGATGGTCCAAGAGAAGGAGCAATCAAGAAGACAAGAAGAATGAAGACATGTAATTTGTATTTATGTTTATTCCACCATAGATTGACCTTGATCCTTTCATTAGCTTGAGAGGATCATATAGGATAAAGGCCATAACCCATCACGTTTACATACTGCACTTACTTTACATATGATGTATGAATGTATGTGTAGGATACATAGAGATGCATGCTTTAATTAGATTAATCATGTATGAATGAATGTATTAGATACATCACCCATGCCATGCCTGCTTAAACAAGATAAAATCTGTAACGATTCAAGATTTTAAAATTAACAAACGATCATGAGATTCTTGTGTTTATAAAATATGGATTTTAAAACACGGAATTAAATATGGATTTTTGATATCTAAAATTGAGATTTTCTGTCAAAAGCGGATATGCGTATTCGTAAGGTTAATGGGTATTAAGTGTGACCATTGGGATCCTCCATCTACCTGGGAAATGAACAATCTACGATGTCAATTTGAAGTATTTGGTTCAAGGAAAATTGAGGATCTCTTTATGATGTGATCATGATCGTCCTAAATTCTTTAAACCCCTTAACAAAATATTAAGTTTTAATCAGATGCTTTCCAATGAATGAACACTCATCGAATCCTAGATCGACAAAGGGAATGATTGTCAGTGGCAGGGGACTCCTGTCTATCGTGGTGAGATGCGACGAATATAAACGGTTATATTCGGCCGTTGTATCATTGGGTCTAACTTAACTGAGTCGTCATAATGATGTGGAAATAAACGGTTATATTCAACTATTATGAACTTAGAAGCATAGAGTTTGGTTAAAAATCTATTAGATAGATAAGATCAATCGTTGTTCACCAAACTATCCAAGAATTTTATATGATATAATTGACAATTGTTGTCTACCTAAATAATCATATTTTAAGGACTACCAGTGGTTGACTTAGGATATGACGAAATATGGATCTTGGCTCACTAGAAAGATTTATGGGATATGCTTTCCGAATTAATAGTAAGGGCTATTAATTTGATAAAAATAGTGGGAGATATATTATGAATATATCATAATCATTTGAACATAATTTATAACTAAGACAATCTAATGTTTATTTTGGGCATTTATCATTGTAGATACTAATGGCAAACAACACAAACACACTAACCGTACAATCAGTCCTTGAAAAGGACAAACTGATAGGAGGAAACAACTTCCTAGACTGGCAGAGGAAATTGAGGATTGTCCTCAGGCAGGAGCGCAAGCTTCATGTCATTGATATCCCTCCGCCAGGTCCCCTTCCTGAGAACGCTATTGTTGAGGAACGAGCGGCCCGCACAAGGGATGAGAATGATGCAAATGATGTTGCATGTCTCATGTTGGCAACTATGAGTGCTGAGCTTCAAAGACAACATGTGCATATGGATGCATATACTATCAATGAGCACTTGCAAAGCATGTTTGCAAGCCAAACTCGTCAAGAAAGGTTCAACACGAGTAAGTCACTCTTTAATTGCAAACAAGGGGCAAGTGAACCAGTTGGCCCACATGTTTTGAAGATGATTGGTTACATTGAGTACCTCGCTACTTTGGGTTTCCCAATTGGTCCGGAAACTAGTATTGATCTAATCATGAATTCTTTGAACAGCAGATTTACTCAGTTTGTTGTGAACTAAAATATGAATGAATTTGACAAAACACCTACTGAATTGTTGGCTATGTTGAGGACATATGAAACCAACATGAAGACAGCTGAACCTGCTCCCATACTGATGGTGGGCAATAAAGGTAAGGCCAAGGGGAAAGGAAAGTAGAAGGGTAAGAAAAAGATTGAATCTGATTCTACACCCAAGCCAAAGTCAGGTCCCAAACAGGCTTTAAAGCCTAAAGGTGGTGTTGCTAAGGGTGAATGTCACTACTGTAAGAAAACTGGTCACTGGAAGAGAAACTGTCCTGTTTATTTGGAGGATCTGAAGAAATTGAAGGGTGTTCAGATTTCTGGATCAGGTATTTATGTTATAGAAGTCAATCTGTCTATTTCTACATCTTGGGTATTGGATACTGGATGTGCTTCTCACATTTGTATAAATGTGGAGGAACTGCAGAGAAGTAGGACTTTGGCTAAGGGAGAAGTGGACCTACGAGTTGGCAATGGAGCAAAAGTTGCTGCTTTAGCTATAGGCACTTATTATTTATCTTTACCCTCTGGGCTTGTTCTAGAACTAGAAGACTACTTTTACGTGCCTGCGATTCGCAGAAAAATTATTTCTGTTTCTTGTTTGGACAAGAAAGGTTTTTCGTTTACAATAAAGAACAACAGTTGCTCTTTTGCTTTGAATGATTTAACCTATGGTGTTGCGCGTTTGTTTAATGGTTTATATGTTCTTGATTTAGATAATCCTGTCTATAATATAGAAAACAAACGACTTAAAGTCAATGACTCAAATCAAACATACCTCTGGCATTGTCGTCTAGGCCATATAAATGAGAAACGCATATCCAAATTACATAAGGATGGATACTTGGATAAGTTTGATTTTGAATCATACAAAGAATGCGAATCTTGTTTGCTTGGTAAGATGACTAAAGCCCCTAGAGGCAATACATTGTTTCTTTTAATAAACCCTTATGTCAATTGATTATTCATTAAACGTATTTATTATGACTTTAATTACTGCGATATATTTGTTAGCATAATAAATGTCCTTAGAATCATGATACACATTGTATAGTTTAAGTACATGACTTGAACTTGAGATTATATAATATATCATATTCTTAAAGGTCCCTAGTCGAGTATTATTATTACAGGGCAATAATAATACGTAAATAGACTAGTATGTTGTTTGACAGATAACCACATCTCATTGGTTATAAGTATGGAGATACTAAAGTCAAAAACATAGGTACATGTAGGGGTACATGGTACTGGACAGACCCACAGTGAGATTCTTCATGTTTAATAAAGTCATAAGAAAGACTCACAGTGATAATGGTGTAATGGTCCTTTGACTTGAGTCATTATATTTCTATACGAGGATTAATATACTTTGACTACACTAAAAGTTACCTTTGACCGGGTGATGATAAAAGTGGACATCGGGCATATTATGAGTAGTATGAGAAATATGAATGATAGATAAAGGATTTAACCCTCCTAGAATTAGGAGAGATATTATTGGCCTCTTGATTGAGTGAGACTGCAAAATGCATGGTCGTGCTCAAATAATGATTTGTTTTAATAGTCTACTCATGGATCAAGTAAACCCGGATTAAATGTTGAAGAGGATGACTAAACACATGCCTCGAGTTTAATCTATAATATTTGGTTAAAGGGGTTATATTACACAGAAACATTAATCACAAAAGGTTTAAATTGGATCACCGATTATTATTATTACTCTGGTAGCAATGATGTATTACTAGATACCGCTCATTGTTTATAATTTTATTAGATATTAAAATTATTGCCAACGTAATAATAACCTATAGGGTCACACACTTAGAACGTCTTAAAAGGAGTTTTAGTTTAAATTAAGAATTTAAATTAAATCATTATTAAATTGAGAATTGGCTATTTAATTAATTAGACTGGTCCTAATTAATTATCTAAGAAAATTCAAATTTAATAAAGTAAGAACAGAATTGGATTTAAGGAAGTCCAACAATAAAATTAGAATAAAAATAGAATTGGGTTTAAGGAAGCCCAATTCGGGGTTTTTGATTTTAGCCCATTATTTCTCTCATATAAATACATAATGATGTATTATTTTAGGGTTAAGAGTCATTAAATCATTTTTGACAAAATCCTAGCAGCTCCATCTTCGAGAGGCTAGAGAGAGAGAGGCTGTTCTTCGCGGGCTAGTACCTGGCTCCTCGGATCGTTGGACGGTCGGACGTTCGTGTGGATTACCTTAAAGACACGGATCTTGACGTAAGGACTGTGTGTGGTGATTACAAGCATGGATCTCCGTTGAGTTCGTGAAACAAGATCTTAATAGGTATGATTCGTTATCTCCATAATCTGCCCGGAATTATACATGGATCCAGGTTTGGGTTTCGAAAATTTTGTTTTATTTACGTTTATCCGCTGCGTTTTATGCCTCGGAACCCAACATAAAACAATAAAAATATTTATTAATTGTTAACATAGAATTCATCCAGATAACACATACACAATTACACATAACTCATAAACTTAAAACTTCATATTGATACAGTAACCTTTAAAAGCAAGACACCGGGTCATGCAATACAAATAAAATAATATTAATCTTATTCTCCTATTCATAAATTTAACATGCGAATCTATCAACTTAATCATATTTAAATTTAATTGCACAATTTCATTTAGACAAATAAGAGAAAACACTCTAATTAATTCATTTATGGCATAAAATTTTACAAGACCGTACCGATTCGTGTAAATTGAGATGTGTGTCATCATTAAAACACTGAAATCCAAGTAACTCAAGCATATAACTCCACAACAAATACTATTATAATCGATAATAGGACATAAGAAAACAAAAGTAAGTATTGATACAATTCATATAAACATGCTGCATAAAACAAATAAGATAAAAAAAAGAAACAAAAAAAAACAACTTCTAAAAACTGGAAAGGAAAAGAGAACATACCCGTGATTCGTTAAAGCTGTACGACTTTTTACGTTATTCTGTTGGGTCTTTATATAGGTAGTGTAACCCTAAATTAATTAAGGTAATTCTAAAATCTTCCTATAAAATATTTGCAACACCTCCAAGTAATTCCTAAAATATAATATTTTATTCACACATAATTAACTTAAATAAAAAGATATTGATTCACTAAAATATTCTTACTCTTCTTTCCGATAATAACAAATCTTATCTTTTAGAATTCTAGAATTTTCTAAATAAACTAAATATCTAACTAGAAATTATTTTAAAATTTAATATCTAATTTTAAAAAGGAAAATAAAAATTATGGATTTTACAGCGACGGACCTTGAGGCTTACGAGCAGCAGCACGAGGATTCTTTATTATATGTTCACGATCGGCTTGAAGACTCGATAGAGTACCCTATTGAGGACCTGAAGGAGGTTCCAGCTAAGGAGGAGAATCCTGTTAAGGATAAAGAATTTACCCTTGAGGAAATGAGGGCTGCAGCCAGAGAGACTGTAAGAGTTAAGGTATAGTGCTCAGAAAAGTGAGCATAAAGAACTGAGATATTATTAAGGGAATTAAAGAGGCATATTGGATTCATAGCTGGACTGCCGGATGAAGTACCAGCAAGAAAGACGGATTTGAAGAATTACTTGAGATCTAATATGAGGATAGATAAGAATCCTTAGGAACTTTCAGATTAATGAGAAAAGAGTTAGAATGATGCATGATTATCAAAGACATCGATATAGGACGGGGAGCAGAGTCCCCAAGAGCAGTGGAGATAAAGGCAGCAAGTGCCATATCAGGTGATAAATGGATTAACGTGAATATTGTCAATGGTAATTCGCCATGAGAAGGCAGATTCCATAGGTTATAAGCTCAAATTGAGATTGATGAGGTGGTTTATTCAGAGAATTGTCCATTTTATGAATGGGTCAGCTTAGGAAGTAAAGACATTGGGAAGGGATGGCATGATTAGACAAAGTTTTGTAAGGAAGTAATAAGTGAGACGATGATCTCAGAACCTACAAGAGGAAAAGACCAGTGAGTCTATGATAACCTAGTAATATGACTATTGTCAAGGACTAAGTATAGGTTTATTTCAACTCATTGAAATGATGAACCAGAAACCTTAAATAGATGTGATTCAGAGGAATATTAAATTCTTTCTTTTCCTTGAATGGATTATAGTAGTTACCTTAGGTTTATTCTGACACTGAATTGTAAATGGATCAGGTAAGGCGATCAGTGGTTGAAAGGTAATTGAGAATTTTTTTAGATGAAACCTGAAAGAACGAGTGTATGCCAAGTTCTCGAAGTATGAGTCTGGCAAAATGAAGTTCAGTTATTAGGACATACGATCAATAGTGAGTAGAGTTGGTTGACCCTGCCGAGTTAAAGACAGTTTCAAATGGAGAAAGGCCAACCACACTAGCAAAGGCAGGTTTCATAAGATTCACAAGGTATTACCAAATATTTGCTCAGGACTTTACAAAGATTGTAATCCTGTAACCCGACTTATTTGTAAGACTAAAAAGTTTGAATGGACAAGAAAAATGTGAGAAAATCTCCCCGGAGCTGAAGATGAAATTGGTGACGACCCAGCATTGGTGTTCCCTAATGGAAAAAGGAAGACTGTGTAATATATTATGATGCATCTCATACAAGTTTAGGTGGTATCAACTATTAGGACGTATATGTATCAGGAGATGTGGCATGTTTCAATTTGGAACTTTTGATTTCCTTCAATGGAGGTATATATTGGTTCCCTTCCAGTGATTAGACTTCCAACGTCATGTCAATCATTCCGTTATTATAACTACTTACGATTCTACTTACTTGGATGTTCTTAGAACTATTCTCCAGGTTCCGAAATTAATCTTCTTAGTGTTACTAGTGGACGAATAGATTGACCAAAATTTCCCTGATACTGGAAAGAACTTCAACAAACTTTGGCAAACCTTGTCTTTCTGATTATCAGAAGACGTCACTGAAGAGGGTGGAAACTGGAGCGAACCCTGTGGATTGGGCAAGGTAGCCGCTATACGGGTTGGTAGACAGACCCTGATTATTACAGTTGATTGTAGAGATAAAATTATGAAGTTGAGATTGGACGGAAAAAGGGAAATGTGATTAAGAAATAAGCCGGGTTGAGAAATTCCTGGATTGACTTAAATGAAAAGGCTGTATGCCAGAAGTGTTAAGCTTACGCGGCACGTGGGATTGTCAAGAGAAGTTGAAAAGATAAAAATAAAGGAAAGGTGATCGGAGACGGTACCGAGAGGTCGATTGAAACTTATATGGAGTAAAATTTTGAAAAGATCAGAAACGGTATCAAGGAAGGATGAACGAGGAGTGACTATGCCACTCTGGCACCCAAGATTTGCTGTGTGAGGGAAAGCAGTGAACAAATACAAAAAAAATGTTTAAGAGTACGCAGGACAAAGTATGTTGATAAGCGTAACCTATCCCAAATAAATTATCTTCTCTATGGACGAAGGAGGCACTATGCCAGGCAATTGCTAGAAAAGTAATGCCATTAGCTAACCATAAACTCACATACTGTGGCGCGGCCATTTGGGGCCATGTGGCAATGAATTATGAAGTGAATAGACCAGCAATGTAAGGACAAAGCGGGGTGCTTCTGACCAAGCTCCAACTGCGAGAACTTTTGATATAAATGGAGTGATTCAGGAATATATGATTGACCAGCTTATGAAATAGAAAGTGAAGTAAAGTGAATTGGGATACATGATGATGGGATTTTATAAATACCATGGATGTCCTATGACTGAGGAAAGTGATTAATAAAGGTTTATGAGGATTGTTAATGATGGTGCAGTATGATGCATAAATGTTAACTAAAACTTAGTATCCTCAAGAAGAGTAATAAATTCTAAGGGATTCACGTTAAACACGATCAATATCTTCCAGAACATCCTTGCTACCATTACCAAATTCTGTAAGAAGAGCGGATAGACATATGTTGTCTTTCGAAAGGTTATGTAGACTGATGTAAATTCGAAAGAAAAAGCTAGCATTAAGATGAGAATGATTGAAAAGAAACCCTTATTAAGGAAATAGGATTTGGTTGTCAATTAAAGCGTGTAAGTATTTCTTGAAAATAGAATTTAGGATAGAATATCCATAAATTAAGACAAACCCTGGGGATGCCCAAAGGAGGGCATTACCCTAATAAGGACAATGTGAATTTGGGTGATATAATTTGGATTGACCGAGGCATCGATAATCCTTAGGGATTTATTGAAAGGAGTTTCGGAAAGTACATAGACAGAATTGTTATAAAATCGATTAAGGATATTTTGATATACCCTGTACCTAGAAAATACAGGAGGAATGATGAGGATGACCTAAGAAACCTTACCGGAATAAAGGTAATATTCTAAGATTCAAAATATAAGTTTGGTAGAGAATGTATGACACATAAAAATAATGCTAGGCGAGGCATGTATGAAATCATGAGGAAGTATGGATTGAACCAAATAAAGGTTGAGATTATCCTAAAACAAGAAAGAACTAAGAAGAATAAATATCCTAGGTATGATTGAGAGTAACTGTGACAAAGTTCACATGGGAAGGTGGAAGCAATGACTTATGGAAAAAGACTGATTTATATTTTCTCTGCTTCAGCAGAGTTTGAAAGAGAATGCTTTCACCCAGCAGTGATGAGAATGAGATAGAAAAATTTAAGTTGGAATAGACCCAGACAACATTGATTACAAGAAACTATTATTATCAGGAAAGGCCAATGAGGTGGCCGACACTTTAAGTATAAAGGGGTAATTATAGATGCTCATACCAAAGAAACAGAATGATATTGAGAAGGACTCGAAGGACATATTGTGGTGGAGGATTTACATTCCTTCTGATGATTGTGTAAGAAGCAACCATAATAATAGTTTAAGTAAAGATTCGATTCCTGATATCGTCTTAAGCAAATTACACACCTTAGGAGGTCCTATTTTGAGGTAAACCAGGACCATGATACGAAATTGATTAAGTAAATCGCTAAGTTTCCAGTCTTCTACTGAAGATATCTGATTAACAATTTCATCAACCTGGCATAGCTGCGGTGATTGAAGCATTCCTTATGGCATAGCTGCTTCATTAATATCTACATCAAGTTCAGGAAGTATTCCTTATGAATAAGAAATAGTGATTAGTTCATCTTCCTAGAGAATTTTGGATATGCCAATTATGAAACCCGCCTGATTAACCATTAAAGCACTACGTAAACAGCAAACGATGGTGATTCAACAATGCACTACATTAATATAGTGGTGATTCTTCTAAGAAAGTAGATGAGAACGCAAGGATAAAGATAGTGCTGCTATTGATAAGCTAAATGGCATGTTGATGAATGACAAGCAAGGTTATGTTAGTGTATTTCTGCGCAAACAAGATAGAGAATATGAGGTTGGAGATTAATGATGCTAAAAGTATTCCCGTGGAAAGAATTAATGAGACTTGGAGAGAAGGACAGTTGAGCCCGAGATTTATTGGGCCATCTGAGAGTTTAAAAGTGTTCGGAAGGTGGCATTCGAGCCAGCTTTACCCCCAAAACTTATAGAATGGTCGTAACATGTTTCATGTGGCAAGGCTACACCAGTAAAATGCAGATGCTCGACAGATGATAAGGGTACGAACAGGTAGATATACGACCTGGTCTGACTTACGAAGAACAACCTGTGGAAAATCACGGGTGGAAAAGAACAAGTGATGAGAAACAAGTTTGGCAGAAGTAGATTATATTGGATCTAAGTTAAAGAAATCGGCCAAATTCATTTCAGAGGGTTTAAATTGGAATAATGTGATGATTATAGAGTAAATGTGACGGGATACCAATAAGGAGGTGCCAAGTGCAAAATAAGTCTCAATAAAGAGATGACGGTGGAGGTAAATAATAGAAGTGAATAAGAATGAGATAATAAGACGGATGTGATTGATAAAGAAAAGATTGGAAAGTAATTATGGAATGTGAATCAAGGAATGCTACGAATGGACGGATGAATGGGTTCTCTGACGAACTCCCGAGATGACAACCTGATAATGGTAGAATTATGATTATGAAAGAGCTAGTAGCGTGGCGTGGAATATCAGTAACAATGATGTCAAGCGAGAAATCTAAGATTTGACCTGAGCGGTTGAAAGATTCCCAAAAGTAAGTGTTGCTAAGGTTGAACCAGAGTATAGGTCCATAGAATAATGGACAAAGCAGCAAGATATGTTTACACGTGAGATTATGATCAAATAGTACTGGATATAATTATGATTATTTTCTTCTTTGATGAACCTCTATCATTCAGAAGTAAATTCTAAGTATAATTATGATTATTTTCTTCTTTGATGAACCTCTATCGTTCAGAGGTAAATTCTAAGTATGATGTTTTGCAATCATGAAAATTTTCTATAATTCTTTGAAATTCTTTTCTTCTCTTCTCTCTTATTAACCTTCTTTATGAATTGAGAAGAACAACCCTTTTAAGGAGGGGAGGTACTGCTAGGTGACTATCTGTCTGTGTGATAGAAGTCTAAGTGGAATACCATAACTTGTTTAATTGCTTGTCAAGTACTAAAGGCCGGCCCCCTTCTGTTCTAACTATGAAATATAACAAATGTTCATTGATCATAGTGATCTCTTAAAAAATCCTTCTATTTCTATATATACTGATCGAGATTGCGAAGATTAAAGCGATCAGGAAAAGCATAGTACAAGTAAGGTTATCTCCGAGTTCGCAGCACGATAGTGATACCAAAGTCACTACAGATACCAATAAGAGTAGTGGTATACGGCTAAGTAAGAGCATATGTAAGAACCCAGATTGTGGATAGAATTAAAACTTTTTATTATGTATGGATGTAATAGTGAATAGTGGGTACGGCTACGATGTAACGATTGTTCTAATGAATGGAATGGATTTGGATTCAAATATTTATATGTCATGAAGAATGATATTGGTTGACAATCTAGATAAGAATTATCTATCTCCTAGGAAATTAAGATTTGATAATTCCAAGGAGGAAGGTTATTCTTATGTCATCCAAATCGATGTCTGTTATCAGTCCAGTGGTTCCGAAAAATGGTTAAGGAACGATCGAAAGAGAACCGGGACATCTATATATCCCTAAAAGAATAAGTAAAGAATAATTGGTGAATAGTGATTATGGTGGAATTAGGAATATTATTAGACGACGCTATATAGAAGTACCCGGAACGAATTTCTGAGTTCATATTAGTGATCCAGGGGGAAAAAGAGTGTATGTAAATGTTATCGGATTCTGAAAAATAGCACTTTTATTTTCCCCGAGATTTCCCTGGACACTGAAAGACCTAAGAGATTATTAAAAGGATTTAAGGAAAATGGATTCGAGAATTATTAAGAATGATGGAGAATAGTATTATAAATATTAAGGAGGTTTCCGGGAGAACCCTAACTAGAAATCTTCGAGATATTCTTACAAACGATAAATTAAATTAAGCAATAACCGGACAAGGAACAAGCAAGGGACCAAGATATGTTGCCCAGTAATTAAAAATTATAGAAGGGGGGTTGAATACAATTGTATAAGATTTTCGACTTAAATAGAAATAATAACACAAGTATGAATAAATAACAGCTTTATTAATTCTGATATAAAACTGTTACAAACTCTCTCAAGAAATTCTTATGTTCTTGAGAGCTGCTAGGTTACAAGATAATTCGTGTAAGCGATTACAATTAAGTAAAACCTAAACTGTTCTTATATACAGTACATAGCTGCACTATCAATTACAAGATATATAAAATCAATTACATACGTCTCTTAGTACATATCTTGAATGATAGCTGCGTTCCTAAAAATCAGGAACCGACATGTCAATCTTCCTAGATTCCTGGACTGATCCTCGTGTAATCCTGATCAGCTTTCCAATCCTAATGATAACCCAATACTGACGGTGCATTACTGATGACGTCAGCATCAGTATTTGATCAGTAGTCCAGATCCTGATCATCACTTGAATCAATATCTAACAATCTCCCCTAATTTGTACTTTGTGAAATAAAGCACAAATTCCTTGATTCAGTGATGTCAAAAACTCAAAACAAAATATTACAAGAAATCCTCAGGCTTAGTCTCAGAAATTCTCACAAAGAAATTACTCATCTGCAAGAAGCTTGATAATAATTCCTCTTCTTTAATTTCGATAATTTGAATCAGTCTTTTCTTCAGATTCCTGAGTTCTTCATCTTTTTCATTAATCTGATAAATACCTACCCTGAGATTCTGAATTGAGCTTCTTGGTAAATCTAAATCTCCCAACAGTAAATATGCAAGTTCTTTTCCATCAGTATTCAGAGATAATTGTTCTTGATAAAATATCACTTCTTTAACAGCTGAACCCCTTTGCATTTCAACTTCTTGTCCTACTGTATTCATGTACATGGGAGTATAATTACCATCATACCTTGATCCTCCATCCAAATGTCTGTATCTAATAGTTCCGAGAATCATGGTACACCAATTATTGTAAACATCAGCTTCATTATCATGAATTCTTCTATTCTTGAGCAGATAAAGAACATATTTCAGTTCTTTTGTTAATTTGGACAACACCTCCTGAATAGTCAGCTTCTTAACACTCTTGTCTTTCATGGAATACAACAACTTCTCTACCTTCTTAGAATCAACATTGCAAGCAACAATTACAACAGCTTCAAGTTTCCAAAGATCATCAACTGTTAGTTCATCACCAATTCTTTTCACTAGCATATGTTGATCTGTCTGTCTTGTAGAGATAATTTCAGTTCGATTATGACCAATACCTCCTCTAGTGTAAGGTTCTAAACCCTTCAAGCTAGACTGAATATCTGCCCAAAGTAAATTAGATTTTTGAACAGATTGCGAAGTACCAACTTCAGAGATAAAAGGAAGTTCAGTCATAAGAGTACTTGATTTAAAAACAACTGGTCCTTGATTCAACCGTTCATCAGTACTCTCTCATTTCTTGTTCTTCTTCTTCTTAACTGGCATCTGTTGATGTTCTGGAATAGGTCTTCTTCGATCATACCACAATAATCTGTTTGAACCAGCCAGATCTTCCAAGTACTTTCTGGTTTCTTCAACCTCAGTATCTTTTGTTCTTTTTCTGGCCTCCTTTTCTTTTTCATCAACTTCCAGATTGTGAATTTCAACTACAACAGTAAGAATCATGACCTCAAGTTCTTTCAAGATTTCAGCTTCATCAGAATCAGGAACAGCAAATTGAGTAGTTCTCACAGTAAATTTACCTCTTCTAGCTAACTGTGGTCTTTCATCAGCAGCTTCTTCAGGTACATTAAATTTGTTATCTGGAGTCAGTGTAAGAAGTAGTGGAGATTTCTTCTTCTTTACTTTCGGAAAATCTTCAGGTATCTCCTCAATTGTGATTCCACTAGACCTTGTCTGTCTTGAACTTGTTTGAATAGACTTTCTTCCTCTGCCTCTTCCTCCACTTGCAGCAGGAGCTTCTTTCTGTTTAGCAATTCCCTCAAGAATCTTCTTTTGTTCTTTTAAGATCTCTTGAGTACTCATTTCAGAATTTTCTACAAAGATCAAAGCCAGTGCTTCCCTAGCATGATGCTGTTGAACTTTAATATCATTGTGAAATACAATTTCACTCTCTCCTGACTTGGAAGTAATCTTCTAAAAGAGATGTGGTGCATCTTCTATCTCACTAATAAACAAATCCTCATCTTCTTCAGGAATTGTTGGAAGTAATTGATTTTGACAAGATGGTTGAGATTCTTCCTCTGTCAGAATTTGAGACTGCACCATTGTTCTTACTGTTTTCTTCCCAGATTTAGAAACATGAGTTGACCGCTTGGTTTGAGTTTGAGACACACTCCTCCTTGTTACCAAAGCAGCATCAGAGGTTCCTGGTTCATATGACAGAGCACCACCACCACCATCATTTCCAGAAGTATCATCATCCTTTCATACAACTAGATCAGGTGTGCATTTTGTTTTGACTACCTTCTCCCCCTTTTTGACATCAGTAGCATCACCAGCAGGATCAGTCAAAAAGATAAGATAAGTTGTAGAGAATCTTCAATATTAGTCATCCTTGAGGACATAGTGACAACCTTATCTTCCAAGGTATCCATCCTTGTGGTGAAGGCAGTGCTTAAACGTTGAAGCTGTTTAGCAGTGGCAATCTCAGAATAATCCTTAACATACCGAGCATGAAATTTTTCATTATCACACTTGACCGAATTAATTTCATCTTTCAGCCCTTTTGCCAGAATAGTTGTTGTCTTCAGATGAGCTTTGAGATTAGGATCAGAAATCTTAGTAGTTATATGACTGGAGTGAAAAAGTGCATTACTGAAATTTATATCAGCAGATGGTAGTGTTGTATCCTGAAAAGCTGCATTCAGCAGATGGTAGTGTTGTATCCTGAAAAGTTGCATTCAGATTAGAAACAATTCATAAATCTCTCTGTTTTTTGAAAGTGATCTCATCACTTCTCACAACATCACCTAAGTTACTTTCAATAGTAACTGCTATCTCACTAGAAGTTTGAAAATTCTCACTCTGTTCTACCTCTCCTTTTGCCAGTTCAGGAGACTGCCTCTCTTCACTCTTCTTTTTCTCTAAGTGTTCACTCTCTTTCTCACAAGAAAGGTTCTAGCTCAACAAATTCAAAGAAATAAGAGGTGGCTGAGAGGAGTGGACTGAAGTCATACAAATAGAGGTATCCCTTGTCTCAGGTCTATCTGTAATCATACTATCAGTAAAAGAAGCAGAGATAGAAGTGTTACCTGATGAAGTTGAGATAGATTCCATTGGTCTTGAAGAAAGTGGTTCAATGAGCAGTGGAATATTTGGATCAGAAATACTTTCATCAGGATTGACATCTGCAACTGGAGAATGACTTGCATCAGTATTTGCTACCAATGGTTCTTGTGTAGTCTGAGGTTGTGAAGCCGCTTTAACACTTTGAGTCAAAGGTTCTTGTGTGCTTCCCTCAAATGCAGTGTTAGAAATCTCCTGTGCTGATGTGAGTTTGCCTGCATCTTCACTTTGAGAAGATGGTTCTTGTGGGGCAGGAATGTTCTTGTCTTCACCTTCCCTTTGAGAAAGTGGTTCTTGTGGGACCATTCCTTCAGAAATATCTGCACCCACACTTTGAGTGGGTGGTTCTTGTGGGACTAGATCTTCAATAGCTGTTGAACTCCTTTGAAGTTCATGTTCTTGTGGGCGTGATCCTTTCAGAGGTGAAATGATCCTCTATTTCTTCTGTCTACTGAAAACCTTTTCAGCTTGTCTCTTTATCCGAAGAGGTGTTGGTTTGTGACCAAGCTGAGCAGCAATAGCATTTACTTCATCCACAGACATCTCAATTATTCTTCTCTTTGGAGATGTAAGTGCTGGAGAATCAGAAATCTCAACAGTCTTTACAGGTGATGTATCAGGAGTAGAGATAGCAGGAATGACAGACGTGTCAGGAACTGATGATTCATCAAGATCGATATCATCATTAAGATTCTGCATATCTTCAGGAATATAATACTGACTCTTGTTGAGTATCCTTCTTCTTTTCTTTTGCTTTACTAATTTAACCAATTCAGCAGTAACAGGAGCAATAACTTCCTTTTTCTTCATGATTATAGAGATAGTCTTGTCATCATCACTATCAGAATCAGAGACCTGTTGCAAAAACTTTCTCTTTTCACCTGTTTCTTTAGATGCTCCAGCCTTAATCAAAGATTCATCAATCAGAACCCCTTGTTCACCTCCTTGTGACTTCTTTTTAGTGAGGGTTGAAGTGGAGAAATCTTTTTATCCTGATTGTCTGCCAGACACATCAGATCTAGCTGACTTCTTTCCTTTTACAACTGATGTCTTTTGAGAGACACCAGAGGTGGTTGACTGTTTAGGTAACTGTGTATGATGTGTGCTTGTGTCAGGAACAAGATATGTTTGGTCCTGTCCCATAGCACTTGTGGCTGGGCCATAAAGTTCAGGCAATCTCTTTTTCAAGAGAAGCAAGACCCCATCAGGAATATAAGGATTTCCCTTAAAACCAATTGCCTTATCTGATTTACCCAAGGATTTGATATTGTTATCAGAAATCTTAAAGATAGGCAATACTGTATCATTTTCAAATTCAACATTGGGACATAACTGAGAGAATATTAATTGAAAAAATCTAATAAAACAGACATAACCACATTTATCTGTTTTCCTAGCACTTAATGCTCTAAGAATGAAAGCCCTATAATCAAATACAGTATCATGGATTAGAGAGTACTGATAAGTGGAATTTATATCCACTTATTTTTCGCTAATTGGACCTAAATTGGTGGTTTATCCTTAAGTATGTTGTGATTTTTAATTCGTTTTTTGTTAATTAAGTTTTTGTTGTGCAGAATTCGCAACTTTAGGTATGGTGCGATAAAAGGCTAAAAACGGTGGAATTCTATCCCAATTTTATCAAGTGGACTGGCTACGAGGAAAAAGAATTATCATTAAGAAATTCTGAGTGATATATTCTTAATGCTGAAACCCCGGTTGGAATTGTTATATTTTTCGTTAAGCGAAAGGAGTCCGGTCTCAGATCCACCGGAAACCGCAGCTTGGGATTTAAGGATTTATTTATATTAATAAATATTTTTTTTAATTAGAAAATTATATTTATAAATATCTAATAATATTATATATTTATTTTTATAATTTCGGAATTAAATTATTTATTTATTAATTAAATATGTTTCGTTAAAATTATAAATCACCACCCACCAGTTCACGTTGGAATTGAATTAGCAAAAGAAAAAAAAAAGAAATAAAAAAAGAATAAACTGTAAAGGCTGTCGGCAATTAAAGAATATAAAGAAGAAGACATTGAGTGTAATCTGCTGTGTGTCGGCTGAGTTTGGTAGAAGAGTACACGCGCCCGGACGAGCGTGTCATGCACGCGCTGGAGAAAGGAAGAAGATTCAGAGCGTGCAGTGCACGCGCCTTGCTTGCGTTTGGGGTTTGCTGGTCGGCCGAGTGCAGAGTAGTATTGGTGATGTTGGTGTAATTCCTTTCGGCTGTTTTATTTATTTTGTGTGCTGTGTTTATTTCTTTTTATTTCTTTTTATTTCTTTTCATTTTTATTTTATTAGTTTGGTGTGCTAATTTTTTGCTATAAATAGGTGTAGATTCTAAGTTTCAAAACACACCAATTTGGAGAAAAACATTTCTCTCTTGTTTTCTCTCTAGCTTCTTTGTAATTTTAAGTTTTGTTTTTATACACTTTAATTTTTGCAAATTTAGTATAATTGTTATTTCGGTTGAAGAAATTACGGGGATTATTCAGAGTGCTCTTTTCTTTCATTGGAAGCTATTTCGGTTCTACTTTCTAACTCTTGTAATTTTCATATTTAATTTATCGCAATTTTTAATTTAATTATTATTATTATTATTATTATTATTATTATTATTATTATTATTATTATTATTATTATTATTATTATTATTATTATTATTATTATGTTTTCATTTAATCCCATGATGACGATTCGTTCGATTATGAACTAATCGCCGTCATGGGGTTCTAATGGATTTATTTACGTAATTTAGTAATTCGATGCCTTAATAATTTGTATTATGATAAAAATTCAGATTGCCTAATGTGGTTGCGCTTAATTTAAAAGATGCGTAGCTAACGTCTAAATTATTAATTCTTAATGAATGCGAAGGTGGATTTAGGAATTTAGAATTTGCCATGTTAGCATAGGTTCGTAATTGTTATGTACATTTACGATAAGTGGTAGGATTTTGGATCACATCACCCTATGTAGTCATAATAAAGGAATTTATTCGTAAACCAATTATTTTTTCAAATCTTATAGACATATAGGGTCTAAGCATAAAAGGTGTCCTCGTGACTTCTCTCTTTTTAAGTGGATGTTCGTATGGTTTGATATGAGTTAAGGCTGAAAGGTGCTTATGTTAGTTTCGTGTTCCCGACTAGCTTTCGTAAATTATCAAAATTACTTTGAAATTAAGGCATCAATTTTAAATGAAATAAATAATGAAATTAGAATCCCATGTTTTTCTCACATATAAATTCTCATTTAATTAAATTAATTAGTTTGAATTATTTATTATTAATTTAACTAATCAATTAGAAAAATACAAACAAACCCCCCCTTGTATTTATTCAAGCAGTTTGTTGTTTAATCATACGTTGTTGCTTAAACATTATTTCTGATCAAACACCCAAGTCTTCGTGGGAGTGAATTTATTATATTACTTATGACCGCGTACACTTGCGTAGTTAGTTTTCGAACCAACAAGTTTTTGTGATTTAGGATGTTTGATTAATCGAGTCATAATATTGCATATAGTTTCATGGAGTTCATAATACACCATGCTAGTTTAATATAATTCATAATTATACAAAAAAAAAATTGCATATTCATGATTAGTTGCATATCATATTTTACGTGATCCCATAGCGTTGGGTGGTTCCGTTTAGTAGTCAATGATGAATTTGAGTGTGATAATGATGGGTAGAGGGCTGATTTAAGTACTTTTGAATTAACGTGCATGTTGCAGAAACACAATCTTACACAACTCATCATTTGATTTTGGGCTAGGTTAAGGTCATGCTTGTTTGGTTGTTGAAATTTAATCACCTGATTATATTTGGAATTTTCTTTATTCCCTTGATAGCGTAGAATCACTAAATATAAGTTTGGGGGAAACCAGGGTTCATGCTAGTTTGTGTGTATAATGGATAGGTGTCAATTGGCTAGTAGCCAGCTCATATTTATATGAGTAGTCTAGGGTTGGAATTGAGAATTCTCATTCCAGATTGCATATAAAAAAAATTAAAAAAATTAAAAAAAAAAATTTAGTGTTGATGAGAGTATGAGCATGCAAAAGTGGCCAGGGTGGGCTCTTTAATACTCGAGTAATTAAGTTCTAGGGGACTCAAGCCCAGTGACCTAAGACTTTTCCGGTCTGGGATCCACTAACCTAACGCTCGCTACCTGGGTATTATTGTATAAGCCTTTTGGGGTCTCATCCATTGCACAGTCAAATAAGCATGTATGTTGTGTATAGTATTATGCGTCATAGTTGTTAGTAATAAAGCATGAATTCCTGTCTAACTCAAATGATGATGGAGGTGTTTCTAAGTTATGAAGTGTCTAGCGTTTATTCTATTTATAAACTTGTGATTGTCTGGGCGAAGAATATGTATGGTTTTGATCTAGCACGAAGAGTAATTCTGATCAGCATTGCACACACGCACGTTTCTGTACTTGTACATGTTAATATGCGGGTATTTAGTCGATCTCTATTTGGAATTTTCACATTCTTTGAGTCACTCTTCTAAATTGGTTATTTCTCTGCCTATGGGATCCTTGCATCGTTTACATTTATGCACTTAGAGGTAGTCGAGTCTGTTTTCTCTTGAGGACAAGCTTCAGTTTAAGTTTGGGGGTGTGATAAGTGGATTTTATATCCACTTATTTTCCGCTAATTGGACCTAAATTGGTGGTTTATCCTTAAGTATGTTGTGATTTTTAATTCGTTTTTTGTTAATTAAGTTTTTGTTGTGCAGAACTCGCAACTTTAGGTATTATGGCGATAAAAGGCTAAAAACGGTGGAATTCTATCTCAATTTTATCAAGTGGACTGGCTACGAGGAAAAAGAATTATCATTAAGAAAT
The DNA here is from genome assembly GCA_036435485.1 of Saposhnikovia divaricata. Classification (NCBI taxonomy): domain Eukaryota; kingdom Viridiplantae; phylum Streptophyta; class Magnoliopsida; order Apiales; family Apiaceae; genus Saposhnikovia; species Saposhnikovia divaricata. Next base: position 109,400,753 of record CM071599.1, on the reverse strand, counting down.
TCTGAGTGATATATTCTTAATGCTGAAACCCCGGTTGGAATTGTTATATTTTTCGTTAAGCGAAAGGAGTCTGGTCTCAGATCCTCCAGAAACCGCAGCTTGGGATTTAAGGATTTATTTATATTAATAAATATTTTTTTTAATTAGAAAATTATATTTATAAATATCTAATAATATTAGATATTTATTTTTATAATTTCGGAATTAAATTAATTATTTATTAATTAAGTATGTTTCGTTGAAATTATAAATCACCACCCACCAGTTCACGTTGGAATTGAATTAGCAAAAGAAAAAAAAATAAAAAAATAAAAAAAGAATAAATTGTAAAGGCTGTCGGCAATTAAAGAATATAAAGAAGAAGACATTGAGTGTAATCTGCTGTGTGTCGGCTGAGTTTGCTAGAAGAGTACACGCGCCCGGACGAGCGTGTCATGCACGCGCTGGAGAAAGGAAGAAGATTCAGAGCGTGCAGTGCACGCGCCTTGCTCGCGTTTGGGGTTTGCTGGTCGGCCGAGTGCAGAGTAGTATTGGTGTTGTTGGTGTAATTCCTTTCGGCTGTTTTATTTGTTTTGTGTGCTGTGTTTATTTCTTTTTATTTCTTTTCATTTTTATTTTATTAGTTTGGTGTGCTAATTTTTTGCTATAAATAGGTGTAGATTCTAAGTTTCAAAACACACCAATTTGGAGAAAAACATTTCTCTCTTGTTTTCTCTCTAGCTTCTTTGTAATTTTAAGTTTTGTTTTTATACACTTTAATTTTTACAAATTTAGTATAATTGTTATTTCGGTTGAAGTAATTACGGGGATTATTCGGAGTGCTCTTTTCTTTCATTGGAAGCTATTTCGGTTCTACTTTCTAACTCTTGTAATTTTCATATTTAATTTATCGCAATTTTTAATTTAGTTATTATTATTATTATTATTATTATTATTATTATTATTATTATTATTATTATTATTATTATTATTATTATTATTTTTTTGCTAAATAAAAAATATATATACTAAAGAAGTACATAATCTAGGGGCATACCCCGCGAAAGAACAACATAAGCTCGAAGGCTACAACAAAGAACTCAAACTAACTAAAAATTATTATTATTATTATTATTATTATTATTATTATTATTATTATTATTATGTTTTCATTTAATCCCATGATGACGATTCGTTCTATTATGAACTAATCGCCGTCATGGGGTTCTAATGGATTTATTTACGTAATTTAGTAATTCGATGCCTTAATAATTTGTATTATGATAAAAATTCAGATTGCCTAATGTGGTTGCGCTTAATTTATTAGATGCGTAGCTAACGTCTAAATTATTAATTCCTAATGAATGCGAAAGTGGATTTAGGAATTTAGAATTTGCCATGTTAGCATAGGTTCGTAATTGTTATGTACATTTACGATAAGTGGTAGGATTTTGGATCACATCACCCTATGTAGTCATAATAAAGGAATTTATTCGTAAACCAATTATGTTTTCAAATCTTATAGACATATAGGGTCTAAGCATAAAAGGTGTCCTCATGACTTCTATCTTTTTAAGTGGATGTTCGTGTGGTTTGATATGAGTTAAGGCTGAAAGGCGCTTATGTTAGTTTCGTATTCCCGACTAGCTTTCGTAAATTATCAAAATTACTTTGAAATTAAGGCATCAATTCTAAATGAAATAAATAATGAAATTAGAATCCCATGTTTTTCTCACATATAAATTCTCATTTAATTAAATTAATTAGTTTGAATTATTTATTATTAATTTAACTAATCAATTAGAAAAATACAAACAAACCCCCCTTGTATTTATTCAAGCAGTTTGTTGTTTAATCATACGTCGTTTGCTTAAACATTATTTCTGAACAAACACCAAGTCTTCGTGGGAACGAATTTATTATATTACTTGTGACCGCGTACACTTGCGCAGTTAGTTTTCGAACCAACAAGTACCCAATGTGAATTGAAGCAGTCGGTAGTGCTTCAAAGTTAGAGACTTTGTTCAAGAAGCACCTACTGATAGTATCAAAGATGAAATTCTATTCCTTCTTAAACTTGGTTCTGTATAACTTCCCAAACTTTCTTGGTTCTCCATTGTGACCCAGACTCGTAGCAAACTCCAACAAAGAAGCATCAGTAATTGTTGCTGGAGTCTTACCATTGAGAGAAGGTAATTGTAGAGCTTCAACAACCACTTCTGGAGTAACATGATGTGTAACTCCATTGTATGTAAATGTCAGGTTAGGCCTTCCTGAAGGTTCGAGTACACCAAAGACAGCAGTCTTCCAAACCTGCATCACACAATTGAAAGAGACTTTGGCGGGTGCCATTAAAGCATATTTAATCGGACTAGACGCCAAGAAATCCTGAATGATGTGAAAATCATTCGATAGTTCCTGATGGTCAAGAACAGCAACATAGTTGTTGGGAGCAAAAGTGACACCATTGATAACAACCTTATTGTTTACAAATGATGAATTCTCCATTTTTGGTGTGACAAAGAGATATTGAAATTTTGAGCAATTAGGGTTTATGTTCGCACAGAGAAAAAGGCAATACTGATAGGTTTGAGAATAATGAAATCAATAACTAAATTGATTTTAGACAACTAATAATTTCTCAAAAACAGGTGTCAGTAATCGATTTGTGCAACGTGAGAGAGTGGTGTTAACCGTATATGACACGACTTACGATGTGTATTTATATATATCAGCGAGTAAAACACACGCGCTCGTATTTTCAAGAAATGCATTTGTGAGAATGATTAAAAATATGACAATAACATATTCAATTAAAAAATCAAATATCACTCTCTTAAAATACCTGGTACCATTAAAAACCAGAATACGAAGCGTTTCTTGACTTCGTTACTCACCCATCTCTATTTAACACCTAGAGACTTGTTCACTATCCCTTTAATCTTTCATTCCCTCCTGAAAATAAAAAACCCTTCACACAACACACCTTTAAACAATGTCAAAACTTACCATCAAGGAAAAGAATCTCCATCTCGTAGAGAACAGAGATATCTTCAGTTATACTCGTGAAGAGTTTGATGCTTTTGACTGGGAAAGGCAACTCGAAACTTTGTGGCTGCAGATGGATGCCAGTCTTGAAGAAATCGAGAGGGAAAGGCCTGCAACAGTGATCGACATCGATGCTGCTCTTAAAGCAACATTAGCATGGATTTCCTCTAAGGCATCCTCATCCAGCACCACCAACCATTGTTAATGAATATGTCAGCAAAAATAACCTTATCCCTTCACCTTCCACCCAAACAAAGTGGGAAAGATGGGATCTGGGATGGATGCTAGTAATGGAGTGGTTTGGACTTCACTTTTTATTTTCCTGTTGAATAGATTAGTAGATAGAGAGAACAAAAAGATGTAGTATTTGCATGTATTCTCTTTCTTATTATCAATGAAAAATCCTGTTTCTCTAATCTTATTCAATGTGTTCTACAATTTTTTTTATGTTTATGAACTGTTCTTCAAAGAATTAAATCAAAGAAGTGAATATGAAAACTAATTAAAGTAATCATGTAAGTAACAAATTCATTGACAAAAACCACAGTTAAATCAGGAACAGAACAATTAGAGATTACTTGAAGTATACAAATTGTACTGATAACCAAACCGTTGCATCAGGATCTGATGTTTGACTAACGTCAGGATTGACTTTTCGTCAGTATTCGACATACATCAGGATCTGACACTCATCAGTATTTGGTCTCCCCTTGTTCTCAGAAACTATCATAGTTTATCATTCCTAATTCATTCACCAATTTTGTAAAAGTAGCTTCAGGTAGTGGCTTGGTGAATATATCAGCTAGCGGTCGATCAATAGGAACAAAGTGAAGCTCGATTGTTCCTTCCAGTACTTATTCTCTTATGAAATGATATCTGATATTGATATGCTTATTAAGAGAATGTTGGACTGGATTTCCTGTCATAGCAATAGCACTTTGGTTATCACAATAAATAATCATAGTCCATTAACTGATTCCTCATCCACATGATCTGAGCACAACAGCTTCCAGCAGCTATGTACTCAGCTTCTGCAGTTGATGTGGAGATAGACTTTTGATTTTTACTAAACCAAGAAACTAGTCTTCCTCCAAGAAACTGATAACTGCCTGAAGTACTTTTCCTGTCTATTTTGCATCCTGCAAAATCAGCATCTGAGTAACCACATAGATTAAAGTCAGACTCTCTAGCATACCAAAGGCCAAGTGATGGAGTGCCTTTCAAGTATTTGAAAATCCTTTTAATAGCAATAAGATGTGGTTCTCTGGGGTTTGCCTGAAATCTTGCACATAGACAGGTTGCATACATGATATCTGGTCTGCTAGCTGTTAGATACAAAAGTGAGCCAATCATACCTCTGTAGTTAGTTACATCTACCTCAATACCTTGATCAGGATCAAGCTTTGTAGCTGTAGCTATGGGAGTTGTAGCAGTAGCACTATCTTGCATATTAAACTTCTTCAATAAATTCTTTGTGTACTTTGACTGATTGATAAAACTTCCATCATTAGTCTGTTTAACTTGCAGACCTAAGAAATAGCACATTTCTTCCATCATGCTCATTTGATATCTAGACTGCATTAGCTTTGAAAACTTCTCACATAATTTGGGGTTAGTTGACCCAAATATGATATCATCAACATAAATCTGAACTAATAGCAAGTCCTTACCATGATTCAAGTAAAACAAGGTTTTATCAATTGTACCTCTTTTGAAACCACTTTCCAGTAAGAATTGAGCAAGAGTTTCATACCAGGCTCTTGGAGCTTGCTTTAGTCCATAAAGTGCTTTATCCAGTCTATAGACATGAACTGGATATCTAGGATCAATGAAACCAGGAGGTTGTTCAACATATACCTCATCTTCCAATTCTCTATTCAGAAAAGCACTTTTAACATCCATCTGGAAAACTTTGAATTGCTTATGGGCTGCATATGCCAGAAAAATTCTGATGGCTTCTGTAAGAACCCAGATTTTGGGTAGAATTAAAACTTTTTATTATTCAGTGATGTAAGAATGAATAGTGGTTACGGCTACGATGTAATAGTTGATCTTCTGAATGAATGAATGGAATTCGATTTAAATATTTATATGTCTTGAAGAATGCTAATGGTTGACCACTTAGGTAAGAATAATCTATCTCCTAGGGGAATAAGATATGGCAATTCCAAGCAGGAGAATATTCTCATGTCATCCAGATCGATAACGATTAATCTAGTGGTTCCGTAAAAAGGTTAAGGAACGATCGAAAGAGAATACGGTCAATTGTACAATCCTAAGAGAATAAGTTGAGAATAAAGAATGAATAGTGTTTTGGTGGAAGTAAGAATAATAAGAGACGACACTATATAGAAGTATTCGGAACGGATTTCCGAGTTCGTATTAGTGATCCAGGGGGAAAATAAGTGTATGTAAAAGCTGTCGGATTCTGAAAAACTGCACTTTTATTTTCTCCGAGAATTCCCTGGACACTGATAGCCTTAAGGATTTAACCAAGGGATTTAAGGAATATAAATTGGAAAGTTAGAAAGAAAGATGGAGAATGATAGTATTAATATTAAGAAGATTCCCGATAAACCCTAATTAGAAATCCGTGAAATATTCCTACGCACGATCAATCCAAACGAGCAATAACCGGACACAGAATCAAGTAGAGAAAGCAAGATACATGCATGTGCAAGTGATAATATCTAGTAACTAGCAAGGGATTAGAACAATTAGAATGCAACTAGTACTTAGAAAATCAAGTCACTTAGTTAGCCTTAAACCATCCAATCTTAATGAGAGTCGGTTTCTCTCTCTAACTTCTCTCTCTAACCCAAACCAGCCGCCATCAATCTTTCACCATTGTCCATCAGATCTACATAATAGCCATCGTTTAATCCATCTTCCATCTTTAACCCTTCACCTACACACCATATTTCTTAATTATTTATAGTATGTTATCCTATTTCTTGTCTCCAAGGGTTGTATTTTACACTTCTGATGGAGATTTTAGGTTCGGTTTATTGATGGGTGTTGACCCATTTGGTGAGATCGAAGCTCTAGGCCCATGGTCGTGGAACTTCATATTTGCAGCTGATAAGGTTCTTGGCTCTATGCTAGACCTTGTCAAAATTGTTGAGTTTTGTTACTCAACATATGTTGTCTTGAGAAGGGATTTACTTGTTATCTCCTTTCAAGATCCGATTCAAGTGTTTTTCTTGAAGGATAATGCTGAGGCTCCTTGCTTGAAGAGAGGAAAGGGTTTCGCTGGGCTTGTTAGTCCGCTCCATGTGTCTCTTTCTTCGTTTCGAAAATTGATGAAGTTTTCGGAATTAAATTCTGTGGTTTTGGAAGATGGTTTGACTGTGGTGAGGTTTTTGATGGATTGTAGCTCTGAATGGGCTACTAGTGTTGGTTTCTTTGTTCTCGACTATGGTGTGACTCTTGCAAGTATGAGAGGATGTATTCATGAGGTTATTACGGAGGCTGTTGATGGTTTTCTTGGTGATGTGAACACTGGGTTCTTCTTCTTATATGATTGTAGGCATGTATTTGGTTTACCTATATTTGAGGAGGTTAAGTCCTTGTCTGTTATCATGATAGTATTATGTCACATTTCGTTGATTTCTCTGAAATTTCTTTTTGAGGAGATCTATGTCTTCTCCATGATTGTAGGCATGGAGAGGACTTCATGAAGTACTTTTTTTTTTTTTTTTGCTAAAAAATTTTTATGCATTAAAGAAAATAGTTACAAGAGGGAGTTAACTCCGAAGGCCAGGAAAAACTGGAAAAAAGGCAGCCAACTATTACAAAGAAAATGATATTGCCTATAGACACCAAAACTAAATTGGAACTAATTTGGAATGATTGTAGACCAAGCGCCCAGAATATTGTGTTTAATACGCTCCTTAGCAAACCACTTAGATGACTCAAGTCTGCATACTATAATATTAGAGCATCTGCACGCCAATTGCATAGGGTTTGAGTAATCTCCTGAATGGAATCTAGAGTTGCGCTCTTTCCATATTTGATAAGCACCCACTTGAAAGATGAGCACTCTAATTGTTGCGAAAATGTCACGAGAAATGTCCCTGTTCAGCTCTAAATTCCAATCAGACCAATCGGTTGGGAGAGGAGAACAATGGCCTTCAGTAATATATCGAAACAGTTGCTGAGTAAACGAGCATTCGAGGAAGATATGATTTGGAGTTTCTTCACCGTTAATACAAAAGTAGCATCTGGTGTCCTGCGTTAACCCAATCTTCTGTAATGAAGTGAGAGTGCGTACTCTCCCATGCATGATCAGCCAATGGTGGCAAGAAAATCTCGGGACAAGTAATTTATGCCAAACACTAGAGAACCAAGACACAGGGGAACCATGTTGCCGAATAGAAACCCAGAAGTCTGAAACTCAGAGATGCTTTGACGATTTATTATCCCAATGGATGTCATCTTGCTTTGCCAAATCGAAAGGGAACGACATTGGGAAATTTTGCCTCCAAGTCAACATTGTGTGGTAATTTGACACAGGTAAGGTCCATCCCGAAGTTGATATGACAGCAGCAACCTTTAAATTTGCAGGGAGGCCTGATTGGGAAATAACTTGGTCGTGCAGGTTGTCACAGATCGGTTGTCTATTAAACCACGGATCAAACCAAAAGAAGGTGTTCCTACCATCACCAATGACATGAGAGACATGCTGACGCGCAATGTCTCTAGCATCCAGAACCTTCTTGAGAATCCACGAGCATTTACTAGGCTTTCTGACTTGCCAAACAGATGAATCTCTAACAATGGTACACTTTACCCAATCAGCCCACAGGGAGTTTGAGTTCGGTTTGAGAATTGCCATAAGATGTTTGATGATGAGAGCTTTATTCCAAGAACATATATCCTTGATCCCAAGACCCCCCTCCTCCTTCAAAAGCGTAACCGTTTTCCATGCAACTTTGGTTTTAGAGTTGCTATTAGAGTTCCCATTCCATAAGAATCGAGACAACAGCTTTTGGATGTGGTTTGAGATACCTTTAGGAAGAATAAAATGGGCACACCAGTATGAGTAAATGCCTTGAAGAACAGATTTGATTAGTTGAAGCCTCCCCGCAAAAGAAAGGAAGATGGCAGTCCATGTATCAATTCTATTAGTGATCCTCGATATTAAAGAATGGCAGTCTCTAAAATTAAGCTTTTGCGTAATCAAAGGCACCCCTAGGAATTTAGCTGGAAGGGAGCCCAACTGAATACCATAAGTGTCAAGAATCCATTGTTGTAGCCCCGATGGAGGATTAGACAGAAAGCATATGCTTTTAAGGGGATTAGCTTTAAGGCCTGCGAAGTTAGTGAAGACATTGAGAGTATCCATAAGAAGAGTAATAGATTTTACCTCCCCTGAACAGAACAACATGAGATCGTCAGCAAAGCAAAGGTGGTTAATCTTTATATCCTCTGTACCTTTATGCATCTTAAAGTCCCTGTTAAGCATTGCTTTATCCAAGAACTCCGAAAGGACATCCATTATAAGGACAAAAATGTAAGGGGAGAGTGGGTCTCCTTGGCGAATTCCTCGAGAGTTTGAAAAATAGCCACAGGATTCACCGTTAACCTTAACACTGAACCTAGCAGAGGAGATACAAGCATGGATCCATCTGACAAAATGAGGAGGATAACCTCTGAGAATTAGCAGGTCTACGATGAATTGCCATCTGCAGGAATCGAACGCTTTGTGGAGATCCAACTTAAAGGTGGCTTGAGAAGGTCCCCTTGAATTGTTGTACCCTTTTAACACTTCTTGGGCCAAAAGGATGTTGTCAGAAATCGTGCGACCCTTAACAAAGGCAGCTTGAGCTTTGTGAATCAGAGGAGGCAAAGTTTTGCTGAGTCTTTGAGCAATGAGTTTTGATATACACTTGTACAGCGTGTTACAACAGGAGATAGGACGATAATCAGCCATAGAGGAAGGATTTTGACATTTAGGAATAAGGGCTATGGTGGTTGCATTAACATAATGAGGCATGTTCCCATTGTCCAGGAAAAAATGTACCGCTTTGAGAAAGTCATCACCAACTACAGACCAAGCAGCAATAAAGAATTTCACATTAAATCCATCTGGGCCAGGGGATTTGTTCTGCTTCATAGATTTGAGGATGTTAAAAATCTCATCATCCGTTGCCCTGATTAATAACATTTGAGCTTGATTGCTAGATATCCTTTTCGAGAGCATCGATCCTAAAGAATCAATACCGGGATATGCCAGAAGGTCATTATTGAAGAGGTTTTGGAAGTAGTGAACTGCCTCTCTCTTAATTTCTGAATCTTCTCTGATGATATGGCCATTGCCATCAATAAGAGAAGTGATTTTGTTGATATTCCAGTTACTAGCAATGCGTTTATGAAAGTAGGCTGAATTTTGATCACCAAGAGCTAGCCATTGGACTCGGGAACGTTGATGAGCAATACTTTCTTCTTTGTCAAGATAATCCCAAAGCTGCTTAGATAACTTCTTTTCCTCTAGGTGCAGGGTGACATTAAATGGGTCAGTTAAGATCGCCTCCTGGATGCTACAGACCTTATCCCTGAGGTCCTGAATGTGCCTATTGATAGGCCCTGCTCGCTGTTGCATACTAATAAGCTTCCTCTTAACGAGCTTAAGCTTTTGCATGAAACCAAATAAGGGATTACAATTAATTGGGGTGCTCCATACTTCCCTGACCGCTGGATGAAACTCTGGATGATCAACCCAGTAGTTGTAGAACTGAAACTATCTATTTCCACCTCTCACGTTCATAGAAAGATTAAGAATGGCAGCACAATGATCTGACAAACCCCAGGAAGCAAATCGAGCATGAGAATTCTGCTGAGTGAGTAACCACGAGGGGTCACCTAAGATACGGTCAAGTTTCCTTGTAATTGGAGAAGAAGCTTGCTTGTTGCACCAAGTATGAAATGGACCTGTACTCCGGATGTCAGTGAGGCCTTTATGAGTTAGAAAATCTTTGAAAACCTGCATATCAGAAGTCCAAATGTCTGCTCCCCCACAGGTTTCATTAAGGTCCTTAATAGTATTAAAATCACCCAACACTGCCCAAGGCAGTTGAAGAGTGTCTAGAGAGGCAATATCATTCCAGAGATTAAATCTATCTAGCTGATAGTTAGAAGCATATACAAAAGTAAAGTAATAAGTAGATTGCGAAGAAATAAGTGTGGCCTTACAGTGAATAAACTGAGCTGACTTACAAACAACAAAAATGTTCCAGATTTGAGGATTCCATCCTAACAAAATTCTACCTTTACGGTTGAACTGATAGTTGTCTTCCCAGTTCCAGTGACTATGAACAGCTCTAAAACAAGCATTAGCCCTACTCCCACGAACCTTTCTTTCCAAAAGACCCGCCAAAGAAATACTATTGTTCACCAGAAAATTATGCAAGTCAACCTGCTTAAACCTCTTATTTAAACCTCGAACGTTTAAGGCACACACATTAACCATGATAAAGTTATTTGGAGGAGTTCCTGGGGCTAAGCCCCTTCTTCTTCTTGCTATTCTTGTTAACCACAGTTTGGAACCCATCATCATCAATTTTGTTCTTTACACCTAGATAAGATGAGGTTGGATTTGTAATTCCCTTAAGCTTATCCACTTCATCAATTTGTTTGAGCCTAGAGATGATGCCCGACGTAGGGATTGGAGGAGAAGCCAAATCAAATTCTGAGCCTCTAAGCGCCTGGACTTTCGTTTCCCCCTTATTTAGTTGGCCTGTAGTAGGAAAAGGAGACAAGTTTTTAACAGAACCTTGATCTGGAACAAAGGATTCGTTACGAATAGGAACTGAAACATCACATGGGGCTGTTTGAGTCGCTTTAGGACTGAATAAAGCATCTACACAAGGGACAGAGCTAGTAGATGCTGCTGTGGCAATAGGAGCGTCAGTAGTATTAGTCTTTTGAACCCAAATCGTAGAGTTGGTCTTGATTGTCGAGGTTGCCAGTGGGCATCTTGAATTGGAATGACCAAAAACTTTACACCTAGTGCACTGCGAAGGCTTGTTAAAATACTCTACCTTCACCTGGACTAGCGACTCAGAGGTACCATCACTATTAAGAACAGTCACATTGAGAGCATTAGGAAGCATGGTGTTTGCATTAGCTTCCACTAAAATTTTTGCATAAGGGAGCGGCTCTAGCTTAGCAGTAATAGGGTCTAGCTGAATAGGTTCGCCTACACCACTTGCAACTCTGGCCAGACCGTCCCTGGTAGACCAATACGAATAAGGAATATCATGAATTTTGATCCATACTGGTAACTTCGTGAAGCCTGATTTTTCAAGTTTTTTACCTTCAAACCAAGGTTCTATAATGATCTGATTCCTTTTAAAATACCACGGTCCAGCAGCCAAGACTCTATTCTTTTCCACCTCTGTGTTAAACTTGAAGACATAGAAGCCTTTCTTAACCATATAGAGTTTCACAAAACCTAGGTGAAGCCAAAGTTTACGCGCTTCTTCCTCCACCATCTTGAAAGGCAGAGTCGACCCTATAAAATACCCTACCAGACTTGTATGCCAAGCTTTTTGTCCTGACATCAAGAAATCCTTAGGAGGCCTAATGACCGGAATGTCACCTTCTCCCACATAATGCGGAGGAAAGTAATTCAACTTTTCAGGAGGCGAGGTCAAGTTAGCATTTTGAACAACATTAGACCAAGACTTTGGTAAATCTTTGTCTTTATGATTTATTGCATCCTCAAGAGCCTCTGTCCTTATGTCCTGAGACCTAGGCATATCCTCGAACACCTTACCTTGAGAGTTCTTTGTCCCTGATGTTCCTCCCTCAGAGTTTGCAAAAATAGGAAGACCAAATTCATCTCTACCAGTGATAATTCTAGTAGATTTAGGAAGGCCTGAATTGAAGTTGTCTGTTTTCAAGAGTTTATTTTTCTCAAAGTCTGCCATTGAAAAACCTTTTGACTCCATATACCTCTGCATCTCCATGATTTGATTTCTCGCAGTAATCAATTGATATCTATCATACTTACTCGTCGATAGAGCAGCCTTAATAGCATCATTTGCTGAGAACTGTTTCCTGAAATATGCTTGTTCCAGAACGGTGGTATCATTTTCAGTCTCATCATCTGTCTCCTCCTGATTAAGAGAGGCCTCTTCCGCTTCAAGCTGAGCTCGTTCTTGCTCATCAACTAATTTTCTAGCAGATCTGGGAGATAGTACATCTTCAGTTTCAGCCTCCATACCTGCAAAAGCAAAGTCAACGTGGATTGGATCCGTCGCTAGATGCGAAATCTCCCCTTGCTCAGGGGATTCTTGCATTAGTTCTTGAAGAACAGAGCTCGAAATGATGATAGGGGCACTATCCATGTTGTGCAGGCCAAATTCTACGGGGGAACCATCATGATCTATCGGAACACCATCAGAGTTAACATTTGAGTCTAGACTACCCATAGATAACAAATAAAAGATAAAAGAAATAAAGTGTTAAGGCGTGGGAAGAAAAGAGAAGGGAACCTGATGAGAAGAAATGGGTAGTGTTTAAGTTAGAGATTAAGAGAAAGGATGAATTAATGAAGGCTGAAAAGATTACTGATGATAAGGGTTTTAGAGGGGAGGCGGCTAAAGTTAGGGTTCTATCCTAGAGAGAAGGGAGAGGAAATTTCTAGAGAGAGAAACATAATGCCCCAGGACTTCATGAAGTTGGTGCTGTCCACCAAGTGTTTGTCAATGTGGTTTTTCGACAAATTTTAAAAGATGCGGTGCTGATGAAGGAACAGAACTTCAAAGTTGCATACAAGATGCAGTTTGCTGATCAGGTATGTATGAACACTCCTATGTGTGCAGATGAGTGCATGGGTACTGTTAACATGAAAAACCAGATGTTCGATGGTAGTCCAGTATTGCATTGTTCTGGGTATTTTGTAGATCAAATTGGTATGGCTAATTTGATTGCTTGTAAGATGTTTGATAGTCTGTTGTACCGAGAAATTGCAGACTTATTTGTGCAAAATAGGGAATGTTGGTTTCTGGTTATGAATGAGTTTATAACTAGCTTGTTGGTTTGGTCTGATGCTATTGCTAGCCATGACTTTGATATTGTTGAGGGTGGAATGATGTGGGTAGATTTGACTAAAGATTCGGTAGCTTCTGAATATGAAGTCCGCTGGTGCAAGGGGCAGAGCAGCTCAGCTGCTAAGGAGGTTTTGGGTATCATTATCAAGGAATACCAGATGTTCGATGGAAGTCTGGTGTGTAATAGAGAGAACAGATTGCCTGCACTCGATGGTGTGCATTGTTCTGAGTGTTTTGTAGTTGAGGATGCACATGTGTTTGTGAAAATGTCGAACCAATTTATCGGTAGGATTGTTAGCTTATTGACAATTGACTCAGGAGCTTCTGTATATGAAGTTTGTTTTTGCAAAGGGCAGGGCAGTTTATGGAAGCAATGCAGTGGCCTGCGCGTAGGCAGGGGGTTTCAAGATATTCGGGGGAGTCGGTTGCCCATGGTCAGTTCTACTGATCTTGCTGTTATGGCGAGTCTATGGTCCTGTAATCAGGTCATACAAAGGTTTATTTTAGTGGAAGCTATGTTTAGCTTTCGTAGCGATGGAACACGATTTATTTCGCATTTTGGTTAGAAAATTGAGCACTGCATTCTTTGTAGGAGTGCAGAATGGTTTATTTGGCAAACTGATGGTAATATACTTGTTTTAGGAACAAGTTATGATATGGTGTTTGAAGGTGATTTGCTAGGAAAAGTTGCATATATCCACGTTGGTTTGGCTACTATGTTGGGGCCGCATAAACAAATGAAAGATAGGAATAGTAGTTCTCTTCCAATGGGGTATGGGATGATGGAGATGGTGCATCTTTGCAAAGCAGGGAAGCATGTTGTCATCATGCAGTATGGGGAGTCAAGGCGCAAATGGAGGTCACTCCGAGGTGATGGCAGGGTGAACAGGGGAGGCCGCCCACGCAGAACTTATTTCATGGCATAATCTTTATAGGCTCGGGTGACTTTAATGTTGTGACCTAGTGGTTAGTGTATTGTCTTTTGTTGGTCATTGTAATGACTTTTGTTGATTTCGCGGGGTATGCCCCTAGAATTGTTTAAGTTGTTCCTTTTGGTATAAAATTTTTTAATTAGCAAAAAAAAAACCATCCAATCTTCAACACTTGTCCTCACAAATACCTCATTGCATGCATCATCACTTTATTAAAGTTATTTTAACCAAGATATTATCCAAGGCCTTCACTTTATGCAATTATTTTCCAAGAACCAAGCAAAGAACACCAACACTCTCTCCTTGTTCTTCCATTCGGCTTTTCTTAATTTCCAAGGGGGAAATCCCACTTCCAACCATCATTTGATCTTGTAATTTTTAAGGTGAGTCCTATAATTCAAGAAACTAATCACCTAGAAATTTCAAGCTCAAATTCCTTTGTTTCCATTTTCAAATAAATCATTCAAGAGGAGCATGAATAGTGTTCTTCAAGATCTAACTTTGTTTTCTTTATTTCTTTTGATTGATCTAGCAAGCTTAAGCACTCCTAAGGACCATACAAGGCTTAGTAAGGCTATTTCACTCTCTAAGGAAGGTATAACCTCTTGAAACCCTAACCCTTGTTTGAGATTTAAGCATGTTTATGATAGATATAGCTTAGTTATGGTTATGTTAAGGTTAAAGCATGATTATACGCATGATTATGAATGGATCTTGATAAATGTTAAAAATATTTAGATGAACAGAAAGGCATTTCTTGGACTTATTTCATGGTTATAAATCATGTATATGTTGTTTGGAGTGGATACCATGTTTATGGGAAGGTTTGAAATTGGTAAATATTCGATTTATAGCCGTCGTAATGCCGAAATTTCGTTAACCTTAAGAAAATGACTTGGACAGTAGATGTAACTCACTGCCTAGCTTCGAAATCTGCCATGATAAGATAGATAATGTTCCAAGCTTCATTTGGATATAAAGAACGTATGAAACGGACTTACAGTTTAGGAGTTATGGCCGGTATACTAAAAGTAGTTCGAAACCATAAACGAGAATTCGTAACTAAAATTGAACCCTCGAAAAATACGTAAGTCAGTGGAAAATCTTGGTAATTAAATACTAGAGGTAAAAAGGAAGGTGTGAGAGAAAATCTCATGTGAATCGGATTGTTTTTCGATTTTATAAAAATGTTTGAATCAAGGTTAACAGCGAACGAAACCCTTAAAGGTATAACTTTGGTTATAACTTAGAAAACGAGCGATAAAACTCGAGTTATAATCTTGGTTCGTAATCAATCGAATTTAGAACTTATACGACTTAAGTATACACCAAGTACGAGTATGATGACATGTCTTAACAACGAACAAATGTCGGATCGTATCGGTAATAAAAAGAGTTACACAAAAAGGGATATAACGAGATAATTCGAAAACATGTTTCGACTTAAGTTGATACTTACCCTTTTAAAAAGTGTTAAGTGATTAATCTCGAATCTCTTGACTATTTATAGATTGCCGAGCTGACCCGGAACACCCTACCACTACCCCTACTCGTACTCGGTTACCAGGCAAGTTCTAAATCCTTTTAAAGGCTGTTGTTGTGAATATATATATATATATATATATATATATATATATATATATATATATATATATATGATCCGATTTTGTGTTTCATATGCCATAACAAGCATGCCTACTTTCAAGATATATTGTGATACCTGTTCCTTAAATTATTGTTGGCTTATAGGCTATATATCGAATAATCAGTTATAAGCCGGTTATTGATAAGTCCCTTAGAGAAGGGCATATATATCGTATTCGTTGAGTATAGATCGGGAGTCAGTACTTCTTGATATATCGTAATTACATTCGAGGAAAATATTTAAGTAAATATTTTCCATTATTTGGTTGACGAATATTATTTGAATATTCGTCCGAGATTATTTAATTAACGATTATTACTTCAAATAATTATTTGAACGCTATTTATTCAATGAATATTATTTTTCAATATTCATTCAAAGTCGATTCATTTATCGAATATTATTTCGAATATTCTTTTAAAAGATTGGATTACTAAATGAATATTACTTTGATATTCATTTAGAATATTATTCATTAAATGAATATTACTTTGTGAATATTCATTTAAGTTCCTAATTACTTGACGAATATTATTTTAAATATTCATCTGATGATCTATTTATTTATCAAATATTATTTCAAGTTTCCTTTCAAGTATTATTACTTGAACGAATATTATTTTGAATATTCATTTAAATATTTAATTATTCAATAAATACTTCCTCCTTATTTATTCAAGAAATATCTTAAGAAATACTTCGATTTAAATATTTGCTCGTAGTCATAAGCCTTCTGTAATTATTTCTGATGCAATAAATATTCTCCGAATATCTATCTAATACTCTGAAATGACTTCATATATCATCGCTGACCTTCGATAATTATAAAATTTCTTCGAAGTCGGGTTATTATTATTATTATACCAAGAAAGGTTCTCAAAATGTCGTTCTTCCTTCGAATCTATCTTCCAAATAATAAGAGAACCTTACTTGAAAAATGTTATTTATCTTGAGGACTTCCCGGTCATAAATCTTTCGAAACTTATTCTTTCTACTCGCAACGAGAATTGCTATCTATTGCATCTGGGTACCCTCTCATCATTCGAGGGGTAAGATTTTTGGAACAAGATGGTATCCTCTAACAAGGAACAGCTTGGGAGATAAAATGTTGAATTTTCCTTTCCAACTAGATACGACTACTTTGTGGAGTCTTATCAACAAGTATTATACTTGGGGAAAGGGGGACGAACTTTGCGTTCAGAGTCAAGAATCTCTCTTCGAACTTGGAGTCGTGTAAGAGGTCGAGTAGCGCCGGTCGATCCCTTTGGCCCAACCGTTGGCCGGGGAAAGCTAGTAGGGCGGTAGACAAGTAAAGCCGTCAGTTCTTCCTTCTACCGGTAGTAGATCTAAATTGAGCTATACAGTCTGCGACTGATCATCGTAAGATTGGCAGTGGGCGCGGTGAATACTCCAGCGTAAGTTCAATCATCCAGATTCATTTATTTTCTGCAACAGTATTATTGTTGGCAGTATTGGAAAAGTATTCATAATTTGAATATATATGTTTTGAGTTACTTGTAGCTTCATCAATTACCTTATACTGGTACTGTCTTCGCTAAGGCATGGCATATGGTTTCAAAGTTGTTTGAACTGCTATATATATATATATATATATATATATATATATATATATATATATATATATATATATATATATATATATATATATATAGAGTCCTACTCTACTACAAACTAAAATTAACTACAAACTACAAACTAAACACTAATTCAATATTTCATGCTAATCTAATGATCAAACTAGGGATACCCCAATACAAAAAGTGTTTAAAATAATTGGCTCCATTCAGCAAAAAAAGTAAATAAAATAAATAAAATAAAAAAATTCACTGTTCACGTGATGACGTGGCAGTGGATTTCACTGGTTAACGGTGCTTCGCACCTTCTTGTACGGCGCTTCGCGCCTTTATCATTCTAAAGTTGTAAGGAATGGCAATCAATGGTAAAGGCAATAGACGATTGACGGGTGTGTCGAGGGCCTGCGGCCCTCATGACTACCTAACTCATCCGTTTACTGTCTTAAATGCTTCGCATTTCCACGGCAAGTTTTTTTTTTTGGTGGATAGAGCCAATTATTTTAAGCATTTTTTGTGAAGGTACCCTTGGCGGGAACCTTAGAATAAATGAAATATAATTAATCTAGTGTTAGTTTGTAGTTTGTATTTAAGGATTTGTTTGTATTTGAGCAAAAGCCTATATATATATATATCATCCCTGTTCATTTATATTGTTGTTGGTGGGCTATTGCTCATCCTTGCTTATTTATTATGTCACAACAACAGCTAGGACAGATGGCTCGCGTCAGGCGCACTCGGCGCAAGCGGGTTACCCGACCCACCGGACTCCCCGCTGAGATGCTAGCCGCTATTGCTGAGGTAGCATAGTTAGACAGCTTTTGTTTCCTGTTTAACTATATGTATAATTAATGTATTCAACGGCAAAACTTTTAAACTTATGATGTTATCCTTTTGGCTTGTAATAACTTTTATTCGTAAACCCCTTTATGTAAGACTTATTTCAAATTCATCTCTGGGACTATAACTGTGTGTGTGTGAGTGGATATTATTGTGGGGTCACAGCATGCTACTTATTGATCTTGGACTCAAGTCAAGTATTATGTATGAGTTATGAGACCGTAACGACCCGATCCCTGACCCCGGATCTGGGGGTGTTACAGCTTCTAGCCTTGCAACAGGAGCAAAAGTCTCATCATAGTCTATTCCTTCCTGTTGAGAGTACCCCTTTGCAACTAGTCTTGCTTTATTCCTCATAATAGTGCCATCTGAATCTGTCTTGTTTCTGAACACCCATTTTGTACCAACAATTGATCTACCCTTTGGCCTTGGAACTAGTTTGCAGACTTCATTTCTATCAAATTCATTCAGTTCTTCTTTCATTGATGTAACCCAATCAGCATCCTTGAGTGCATCTTCAACTTTCTTAGGCTCCTCCTTTGACAGAAAGTTATTATAGAGGCATTCATTTTGTGTTGCACTTCTGGTTTTAACACCTGCATCAGGATTCCCAATAATTAAATCAGGAGTATGGCTTTTGGTCCATTTCCTTGCTGATGGTAAATCATTTCTTGAGTTGAATGCTCCTCCTTGATTGGTGTTATCTTCAAAAGAACTAGAATTATTAGAAGCTCCCCCTGAGATAGTGCTATCTCCTCCTGAAGTGCTGTCAGGATTATCACTTGAATCTGTTTCTGATGATTCTCCTCCTGATGTTTGAGTTGTATCAGTACTGATGGTATTTTGCTGTTGCTCCCCCTCAACATTTGCATTATTTGAATCATCATCAGTAACTGGTGTTTCATCAGGCATTGGTTGATCGTCAGGATCTGATGGAGTATCAGTATCTGACATTACTTCATCAGAATTCTTGGTAGCTTCATTTGCAAAGATCAAACTGTCATGTGAGTCTTCAGCAATTCCTGTTATTTTCTTATCATCAAAAGAAACATTGATAGACTCCATGACTGTCCTTGTTCTTAGATTATAGACTTTAAAGGCTCTTGAAGTTGGATAACCAATAAAAATGCCCTCATCAGCTTTAGTTTCAAATTTCCCTAGCTGTTCAGGATGAGGTCTAAGAACAAAGCACTTGCAACCAAACACATGCAAATGTTTCAGACTTGGCTTCTTCTCTTTAATCATTTGATAAGGAGTGACACCATGTCTGTTGATTAGAGTAATGTTTTGAGTGTAGCATGCTGTGTTGACTGCTTCTACCCAAAAATATGTAGGTAGTTTAGCTTCTTCCAACATTGTTCTGCCAGCTTCAATAAGAGTTCTGTTCTTCCTTTCAACTACTCCATTTTGCTGGGGTGTGCCAGGAGCAGAGAATTATTGAACTATTCCTTTGTATTTACAGAACTCTTCCATTACTGAATTCTTGAATTCAGTTCCATTATCACTTCTTATAATCTTGACTTTGTACTTTATGCCAGTTTCAATGAGTCTTACATGGTCAAAAAGTATCTCAGCAGTTTTATCTTTTCTGTGCAGAAAATACACCCAGGTAAATCTAGTATATTCATCAACAATGACTAGAGTATACCATTTCTTACTGATGGACATAATGTTGACTGGTCCAAACAAGTCAAGATGTAGCATCTGATATGGTTCATCAATCGAGGATTCAGATTTACTCTTGAATGATGTTCTTCTCTGTTTAGCTTTATGACAAGCATCATAGAGTCCATCAGGAGTATACAACACCTTTGGTAATCCTCTCACCAAATCTTTCTTAACCAACTCATTGATGTTGTAGAAGTTGAGATGAGAAAGCTTCTTGTGCCAATTCCAACTTTCATCTATTGTTGCTTTACTGATGAGACATGTTGAGGGACCATCAGTATTGGTGTAGATATTGGCTTCATAAATGTTACCATGTCTTTCACCAGTCAATACAATCCTTCCAGATGTTTTACTGATCACTTCAAAGTGAGCATCATTGAAGTTGACATGATAACCTCTGTCTGTGATTTGACTAACACTAAGCAGATTGTGTTTGAGTCCTTTCACCAGAGCTACTTTTTCAATGATGACATTTCCAATGATTATATTGCCATATCCCAAAGTTTGTCCAATGTTGCCATCTCCATAAGACACTGTTGGGCCAGCTTTCTCCTCAAATTCTGATAGCAAGGTTTTGTTTCCAGTCATGTGCACAGAGCATCCACTATTCATGACTAACACATTTTTCTTTTTACCCTGCAATCAGAAACACAAAGAGCTCAGTTATAATTTTTAAGAACCCACACTTGTTGGGTTCTTTTTGCATGCAATTTAACATTTTTAGCAGCAGAAGTCTTTTTAACAAAAGCAGTTCTGTCAGATCTAAATCCATCAGAATTTGCTTTGTCATTATCAGAATTAACAGATGCATGCTTAGTATTCAGACTCTTTGTTCTACCAGAATTTGCACTTTTATTAAATTTTGGCAAGGGATCATAATAATTGTTGTACAAACTATGGTATTCTTCACATGTATAGATAGAATGCCATTTACTGCCACAGTGAAAACAAGGATTCTGTGGTTTATAAAATATTGATCTATTCCTAATGTCAGACTTAGGAACTACAGTAGCCTTCTTTTTACTCCTCCTGCAATCAATAGCAAGATGATTAGAGTTACCACAATTAAAGCATGTTTTCCTTGGTGCATTTAGAATATACTTATAATTATTTTCTTTGTTTATTCCAATTTTACCATTCCTGTTCCTCTTAGCGGTAGTAGTTTTCACTCTATCTGTCACTTCACAGATTCTGTCTCTGAGTTGTTTCTTAGACAAAAGACCTACATTTCTGACAGATTTAGACTCAGAATTTTGTGTAGAAGTAGATCCCTTTTCTAAAGTAGATTTGGGATTTTCTGGATACACATAATTAACAGGTTTTAATTTGGTCTTTGTTCTGTCTGTAACATGTCTATAGGTTTTTGGATTTGTTGACTCATTCACAACAACTCTTCCTGGTTTTGTTGTTTCAGCAGTAACGACTTTACCTTTATTCTTCTTTTTGTCCTCTGGTTTATAACCTAGACCCTCTTTCCAGTTCTTATCTGTGATTAGATCGTGTGTTTTCTTTCCAGAGTGTGTCCAGGTTCTGAGTTTCTCATTAGCTTCATTAAGTTCCTTTTCAAGTGCAGAACATTTAAACTCCATTTCTAGCTTCATGTGCTTAGCCTTATCACATTCATTTTGTACTTCTTCCATAATGAGTAACTCAGCTTCTAGATGATCATTTCTTTTAGTCAATTCTGACATCTCAGATATTATTCTAGCATTTTCAAGGGATTGACTTTTAAAACTAATATGCAGAGACTTTAAGAAAGATCTTAACTCAAAAGCATTATCAGTATCAAAATCAAAAACAACTTCAGGTACCTTATTTTCAGGAGCAACAATCTTATCCACATTTGCCATTAATGCATAGTTCACCTTTTCCTCTTCAGAGTCTGAGGAAGAGTCCATCCAATCCTTGCTTGATGAGATAAGAGCTTTGGTCATAGCCTTTTTCCATTCAGTTAGAAAATGATCCATTCTGTCACAGTTATAGCATTTGACTTTTGACTTTTCAAACTTGCTGCTTTTGCTTTCATTCTTCTTGTACCTGTTCTTATCAGTATTGACAGGTTTCTTCTGAAAGTTGCCTTGTCTTCTAGCCTTCCTGAACTTCATCTTCTTGAAACCTTTGACTATCATAGCAACCATTTCCATCATATCAGAATTAGTAGAGTCATCATCAGTATCAGTATCAGGATTGGCATCAGGATCTGATGATGAGTCATCAGTATTGGACTCAGCTACTCTACTTCTCCTTCTTGAAACCTCCACGCTTTTTCCTTTTGATTTTGATTCAGCATTCAAAGCAACAGCCTTTGCTTTGTTGGTCTTCTTATTCTTCCTTTGTTGAACCTCAAGATCATGGGTTCTTAGCATCCCATAGACATCATCAAGAGACACAGCATTGAGATCATATTGATGCCTAATGATAGAGGTTTGAGTATCCCACTCCTCAGGCAAAGATCTAACAAACTTGGTGTTCGAGTCTTCTGGTTCATACTCTTTACCCACCAGAGATAGATTATTCAATAATGTCAGAAATCTATCATACAGATCAGTGAGGCTCTCATCAAATTTTGCATCAAACTGCTCATACTCTTGAATCAACAGAGCCCTTTTGTTCCTTTTGATAGATTCAGTACCCTGTCATTGAGTCTCCAAAGTTTCCCAGATCTCCTTAGCAATTTTACATGCTATCACTCTGTTTGACATGACAGCATCAAGGCTATTATGAAGAATGTTCTTCACCTTTGCATCTCTGAGTACTTCAGCCTTTTCCTCAGGAGTCCATTCAGCCTTTGTCTTCTGAACATAGTGCTCAGGTATAGTATCTGTTCTAGCAACCAGTCTCTTAGGGATATATGGTCCATCATATATTTGATCGAGATAGTTAGGATCAATTGCCTCCAGATACATCAACATCTTTACCCTCCATGTGGGGTGTTCAGCCTTTTTCAGAACAGGGATTTTAATACTTTCATACTTGCTTGTCGACATCTTAAGATTATTTCTGATTGTAGTAAATCAGTTTGCTCTTATACCAATTGTTGCCCAGTAATTAACAATTGTAGAAGGGGGGTTGAATACAATTGTATAAGATTTTCGACTTAAATAGAAAAAATAACACAAGTATGAATAAATAACAGCTTTATTAATTCTGATATAAAACTGTTACAAACTCTCTCAAGAAATTCTTATGTTCTTGAGAGCTGCTAGGTTACAAGATAATTCGTGTAAGCGATTACAATTAAGTAAAACCTAAACTGTGTTTATATACAGTACACAGCTGCACTATCAATTACAAGATATATCAAATCAATTACATACGTCTCTTAGTACATATCTTGAATGATAGCTGCATTCCTATAAATCAGGAACCGACATGTCAATCTTCCTAGATTCCTGGACTGATGTATATCCTCGTGTAATCCTGATCAGCTTCCAATCCTGATAATAACCCAATACTGATGGTGCATTACTGATGACATCAGCATCAGTATCTGATCAGTAGTCCAGATCCTGATCATCACTTGAATCAAATCAATATCTAACAAGATACATGCACATGCTAGTAGATATTATCTAGTAACCAGGCTAGTTGCATTACTAACTAGAATACATAAGAGATCAACCAAGTGTTTAGCAATCAAACTACTAGTTACATGAACACCATCAAATTATCAACACATGTCCATGCAAAAGACATCATCCCTTGCATCACCACTTTAATAAAGCAATTTAGATGAGATATTATCATAACAAAACCACTTTATTCATTCTCATCCAAAATCAACCAAGCAAATACTCCCCCCCTGGAAGAGCTCTCGGCCCAAACCCTAAATCAAGAACCAAAATCCCACTTTCCACCATCATTTGATCTTTTAATTTTTATGGTGAGTCTCATAATTCATGAAAGTAATCTCCTCAAAATCCTATCTTCATTCTCTTCTTTTTCCATTTTCAAAAAAATCATCAAAGAGGAGGATGAATAGTGATTCTTATGAACTAACATGGATTTCTTGATTTCTTTTGGTTGATCTAGCTAGCTTAGGCCACACAAGGACTAGATCAAGGCTTAGTAAGGCTCTAGAACACTCCAAGGAAGGTAATCATCTCTTGAAACCCTAGATCTTACTTTGAGATTTTGCATGATCTTGATGGTTTTAGCATAAGTGATGTTATAAGCATGATTATAAGCATGAATATGGATTTATTAGTGGATCTAAGTATGATTATGATATGATGTTATAGTAGATGAATTTGGACAGTTGAAGATGAGAAACATGTGTATAAGTTGCATGGATGCCCGGTGTGGCTTGTTATTGATGATATGATTTTTAGAACGTTCGATTTATAGCCGTCGTAATGCCCGATTTTCGTTAGATCTTAAGAACCGTGCATCAAAGTAGCTCCAATTGTCTCAACTGGATAATAATGTAACATGTCCTTGTAGATCTCGAGTCGTAGATCATTTTAGAAGAAGAATCGAATCAAACGGACTTACGGTAATAAAAAGAGTTATACAAAAGGGTGCATAACGAGATAACTAGAAAGCGTGTTTCGACTTAAGTAAAGTTTATACGTAACCTTCTAAAGAAGTGTTAGGTGATTAATCTCGAATATTCTGATTGTTTATAGATCACCGAGCGGACCCGGGACACGCTGCCTCTACCCACACCCGATTACCAGGCAAGTTTCAAATCTTTTTAAAGGCTGTTTTTGTGAATATATATATATGCTTCTGTTATACATATGCCATAGCATGCATGCCTACTTTCAAGTTATATTGTTATACTTGTTTCTGATTTAATGTTGGCTTATAAGATAGATAAATAATATATCGATTATAAACCGGATATTATTAAGACCCTTAGCGAAGGGCATACGAATCTCATTTTTCGAATGTAGACCAGGAGTCGTTATTTCTTGATATATCATGTTATTTTCGGAGGAAAATATTTAAGTAGATATTTTCCATTACTTATTTGTTGAATATTATTTGGAATATTCAATTGAGTTTATTTATTTAATGAATATTACTTTGAATATTCTTTGGAACTTTATGTATTTAAGGAACATTATTTTGAATATTCATTCGAGATTATTTATTATATGAATATTATTTCGAATATTCATTCGACCTTTACTTATGTGATGAATATTATCTTTAATATTCATCTAGAGCTAATTTATTTATCGAATATTATTTCGAACCTTCATTCGAATTATTTATTATTAATTTCGAATATTCAATCAATCATTATTTATCTAATAAATACCACCTCGGACATTCCTTTGGACTTCTGTTCATTCAATAAATATTATCTCTAAATATCCCTTTGATAATTATTTCTTCCACAAGCATTATTATTCTTTGAATATTCATTATTCGTTCAATGAATATTATTATGAATATTTATTCAAGGATCATTCCGAGCAATATTCTTCAATAATTATGACTTAATAAATGTTCTTTGAATATTCATTGAATTCTTGCTAACTAAGCTTTAAAATATATTATCTTCGATCTTCAGATATTATGTAAACTATTCCGAGCCTTATTATTATTATTTTATCAAGGGAGGTTCTCAAAACTCCATTCTTCATTCGAATCTATCTTCTAAAATATAAGGGAACCTTGCTTGAGAGATGTTATTTCTTTGACTGCCCGGTCATATACTTGTTAAACTATTCTTTTCACATGCAACTTTGTTGCTAGCCATCAAATTGAGTCTGTTTGTTACTTCCTCATCATTCGAGGGGTAAAGATTATTGGGACAAGTTAATATCCATTAACAAGCATCAGCTTGGGAAATATCAGTGAATTTTCCTTTCCAGCTAGATACGACTACTTCGTGGAGTCTTATCAACAAGTATTATACTTGGGGAAAGGGGGACGAGCTTTACACTTCAGAATCTTGGAATTATTCGAACTAGGAGTATTTGTGTAAGAGGCTGTGGGTCAGTCCATCATTAAAACTGCTATAAGAGGCTGTGGGACAGTCCATCCTTGAAATAGGGTCCGAGTGGCGCCGGTCCCAACTATGCCCAACCGTTGGCTAGGTAAATCCAGCGTATGGTGGTATCCATATGTTCTTCCTTCTACCGGTAGTAAAACAAATCTTGAGATACACAACCTGCGACTGATCATCGTAAGGCGGTGTCATCTGGAACGACATACTCCAATATTGGTTTACTATCCAGAATCTATTTATTTTCTACAACATTATCAGTGTTGGCAGGACTGAAAATTGTTCAAAACTGGAATTGCATATTTTTTCCTGCAATTTCCTTTTTAAGAAAAAAGTGATGATGTTTGGCTCTTTTCTTTGCATAGCAGATACTCTTACGAAAGATATAATTTGAGTTACCTTGTAACTTCATCCTTCATATTATACTGGCTTTATGTTCGTTGATGCATGGCATATGGGCTCAAAGATTCTTTTTCTGAAATTGTTATATTTATCTTTGTTGTTCTGTTATACATATTATTGTTGGTGGGCTATTGCTCACCCTTACTTTATTATTTATATCACAACAACAGCTAGGTCAGATGTCCCGCACCAGGCGCACCCGACGCAAGAAGGTGACTGCACCCGTAGGACTACCCGCTGATGTGCTAGCTACCATTGTTGAGGTAGACTAGACTGGTAACTTTTGTTTTCAGTTTTAATTATATGTATGACTAATGTAATCAACGACAAGAACTTTAAACTTATGTTGTTACTCCTTTTGGATTGTAATAACTTTTATTCGTGAATCCTTTAATGTGAGACATATTTCAATTTCATCTCTGGGACTATAACTGTTATGTGTGTGAGGGGATATTGTTGCGGGGTCACAGCATGTTACTTATTTATTTTGGACTCAAATCAAGTGTTATGTATGGAATACGAGACCGTAACGACCCGATCCCCGATCCCGGATCTGGGGGTGTTACAAAGATGGTATCAGAGCGAGAGTTATATATCCCAAGAGATGATGCGACGTTATATAATAATAAATTCACTAATATAATAAGAACTCTTGCCAAGTTCACCTAAAACCCTTACGGGAAATTTTTAAGTATCATGATAGTAACATAGTTCGTCTTGTGTAGGCGAGCGACATGTCTGCCCAGGAGGCAGCTGCGAGACTGCATGATGAGGACATGTTTCGGACCAGAGACCTGTATTATGAGCATTTGCTTGATAAGGACACTGATGTTATTGAGTCTGAGGAGGAGGACCCTGAGGAGGTCTAGGTTGATGCTACTACTGATGTTATTGAGTTTGAGGATGTTGATGAGGAGGATCCAGATAAGACCCAGCTTATAGCTGATGTTAGGGTCATGGAGGAGGACACTGGCATGACCACTGAGCTTGTTGAGTATAGAATACAAGAAAGAATACAGAGGGGGGGTGAATGGATTCTTGAACTTTTCTTTGTTCTTGAATTAGTGTAGCACAATATGTGTTTGTGTGTGTAGATTTGTAAATGCGGATTAAGAATAACACAAGACACAATATCACTTTAATCTAATATTTTATTAGACAAAGATTTTGCTACAATCTGCGAATACAAATGTTAGTATTCTCATCTTCGTTTTTCTCAGAGAGATGTTTTCTATCGTGTATTAAAAACTTAACTTCTAAGGAAGTGAGGCTGTATCCTTATAGAGCATGAATACAACCTACTTACTACAAATAAGGTAGCTAAACAATTTTACTTTCTAGTGTGTCTATCCTTTTTGAGTAAGCATCCAAATGGCTACAGGTTTGACTTTGCAAGGCTCTGTTCAGATCCACTTCTTTAGCTCTTTGTCTCTTGTACATCTCTCCAAGATTCTTTGTAGGCTTTTCTAAAGTACATTACAGATTGTGGTCCATAAAGTGCTTTAGCTTGTTGCAGGTTTCTGACTTGTACAATTCTTCAGTATTTTATCTCCAATATTGTATTCGAGAAGTAACTCTGTTGGTGATTCGAGAACTAGAATTGGCTTGATTGATAACTCCGAGTTCTCGAATACTGTTAAACTGATATATCGAATGACTTCTCGAATAAGTCTTTTCTCCAGGAATCCTTGAGATATCGAATAGAGCATTTTGCTTA
Source organism: Saposhnikovia divaricata (assembly GCA_036435485.1). Lineage (NCBI taxonomy): Eukaryota > Viridiplantae > Streptophyta > Magnoliopsida > Apiales > Apiaceae > Saposhnikovia > Saposhnikovia divaricata. Next base: position 109,372,910 of record CM071599.1, on the reverse strand, counting down.
TCGAATGCCTGAGATATCGAATAGCTTCTTTAGTCCTTGAGATATCGAATAGAGCATTGACTTGTTGACTCTTAGAGAACTCGAATGATGCTTTGACTTGTTGACTCCATGAGTTCTCGAATAGAGTATTTTGACATGTCGAATCTCTGAGTTCTCGAATAAGGCTTTGACTAGTTGACCTTCAGAGATATCAAACAGTGTCTTTTGAGATAACGAATCTCTGACTTCTCGAATGCTAGACTTCTCGAATATAACAAACATACTTCTCGAACTGGTACTTAGGCAAATTCTTCATTTCTTCAAATCCCAATTATGATTATTTGACAGTCTTTATCTCCTTGCTTGAGTCATGAACCTTGGAACTTCTTTCAAGAATTATTCTTGACTTTCTAAGTACAGTTACACAACTACGATTTGATGCCTATTACAAGTACAAAACAAATAGAAACTCTACAATTAGAGGTTCTTTCAGTTAAGAGGTCGTGTAGGTAGTGCATAGCATTACACATACTTAGGCTTGTTATTATATGAGTACTGGCATGTCTCTGTAACTAACAATCTCCCCCAAATTGTGAGTAAAACCCTTAGTCACAATTTCATACCTGATAACAAGCCTAACATACATAAAGATAAAACCTTGAAAAGTACAGGTATGTAGATTTGAACTAAGAACATGAATAGAAATACAAGTGTGTAATCTTACAGACTATGATGAGATGCTAGCCTTTATCATTTGATTCCCTCTCCATTTCCTTGGCTAGTAGATCATCATATGCCTTCTATTTTCTTTTTTTTTCCTTCCTTGCATTCTCATCCGTAGCTCTTATAATTTCTGCCATTGCATCCAATTCTTCAAGCAAGATAGAGTCTTTGAAATCTTCAAGTACTGGTTTCAGAATGTTGGCAGGATAGTGATTGAGTAGGTTCATTCTTATATTGACATGATCTCCATTTCTCCTCCTATACTTTACAACATAGGGATTAAATTGAACTCTACACAATCCCTTAGCCCTTAACGCTTCTGCTTCAGCTTCAAGTTTATCAATTTCTTTATCCCTTTTCAACCACTTCTCAAGGCGATCAGCTCTTCATGATTTCTCTTTATCTTCACAAAGTCAATCAGTTCCAGCTTCCATACTCTTTCCATTTTATCATTTGCATCCAACATGGCAATAATCCTTTCTATGTCATATAACTTGCCCTAATTTTGACACTGCCCTTGTTTAAACTTCTTCTATCTTCCATCAGTATACTTGATCGCAAGGGAGTCATTAATGATTGAAACATGATAGATTCTTTGAGCTCTAAGGTATTCCAGTTGGTCTTCATTGTAGTCTTCATCTAGTGGTTGGAGTTTTAGGCTTGGATAGATTGTTAGGGTTCTTGATTTGGAAAGCTTTTGTTTTCTTGCTGCTTGTTTGAATTTGATTCTTTTAGTGTGTGGTTGCCTGACAGTAGTATGTGACCTTTGCTGGTAGACCATTGTAGTATTCCATTAGCAGTTTGCTTTTTGAAACATACAGATGGTTTCTTGACTTGAATCTTCTTCTCTTCTTGAGGTGGTAAAACAGTTTCAGAAGCCATGGATTAGATTTTGGTAGGTCATTACTAACAGCATTCACCATAGACTTAGAGTCTTGTGTTGTGGTGAGATTACTGCTAGCAATGCCTAAGGCTTGTTGTTTTCCATTCTTCCTTTCATAGACTTTACCTTGATCATCATCCTTCTTGTCCTTGCTATCTTTCTTCTTCTTTTTGTCCTCATCACCCTTATCACTCCTGTGATGTTTTCCATTCCCATCACTCTGTTGGTTTCGATCGCATACACGCAGCGAAAACAGTAAATAAAAATCGAAACCAAGCCTCGGATCCATGTATAATATATCGATAATCATGGTAGTAAGAATATGTTTACCTTTTTGAAGCTTTACAATCGTAACAATGATGGAGATGCAAGCCTCCCACGAATATTGAGCGCTCCTCTTCGAAGCCTCCTCTACGGTATCCACACGAACACTCCAAGAACGATTCTTGTTCGGAAGGGAGGTACTAGCCTCCAATGAAATTATAAGATCTAGTTTTTAGGGTTTTGGTTTTTGGGATGCGGCTCTACTGATTTTCACGTACACGAAATCCTTTACCCCATATCTTTATATATAGGATAGTGTAAAGCCAAAAAACCCTTGCCAAAAACCTAGCCCAAATATGATAATAAAATCTAATTCTATTATTCAAATAAATAATTAAGTCAAACTTAATTATTAAAATCATATCTCATATATCTTTGTATTTTATTATAGCTTAATTAAGTCACACTTAATTAATATAATAAAATACAACTTATCATTAATTAATTTAAATTCATAATTTAAATTAATTCTTCCTTTAAAATGTTCTATGTGTGTGACCCTGTAGGTTATTATTTATTTTGGCAATAATTTTATTTTCCAATAAAATTATAAACAATGAGCGGTATCTAGTAATACATCATTGCTACCCAATTAAATAATAATTAAATCGTGATTCGATAAACCTTTTGTGATTAATGTTCCCATGTAATATAATCCCTTTAACCAAATATTATAGATTAAACTCGAGGCATGTTTATTGTCATCCTCTTCATAATTTAATCCGGGTTTACTTGATCCATGAGTAGACTATTAATAACAAATCATTATTTGAGCACGGCCATGCATTTTATAGTCTCACTCAATCAAGAGGCCAATAATATCTCTCCTAATAATAGGAGGGTTAAATCCTTTATCTATCATTCATATTTCTCATACGATTCACAATATACCCGATGTCCACTTTTATCATTACCCGGTCAAAGGTAACTTTTAATGTAGTCAAAGTATATTATTCTCGTATAGAAATATAATGATCTCAAGTCAAAGGATCATTACACCATTATCACTGTGAGTCTTTCTTATGACTTAATTAACATGAAGAATCTCACGGTGGGTCTGTCCAGTACCATGTACCCTACATGTACCTATGTATTGACTTTAGTATCTCCATACTTATAACCAATGAGATGTGGTTATCAGTCAAAAACATACTAGTCTATTTATGTATTATTATTGTCCTGTATAATAATACTCGACTAGGGACCTTTAAGAATATGATATTATATAATCTCAAATTCAAGTTTTAAACTTAAACTATATAATGTGTATCATTATTCTAAGGACATTTATTATGCTAACAAATATCGCAGTAATTAGAGTCATAATAAATACATTTATTTAATAATCAAATAACATAATGTTTATTTAAGAAACAATGTATTGCCTCTAGGGCACCTACACTAACAATCTCCCACTTGCACTAGAGCCAATCACCCATGTATCTAATACCCATGGAACTAGTGTGACCGTCGTGCTTCTGCTGCGATAAAGCCTTGGTCAGTGGGTCCGCAACATTATCATTGGTATGCACTTTACATATATGTATATCTCCTCTCTCGTTTATCTCTCGAAGAAGATGATATCTTCTAAGTATATGCTTTTCCTTGGAATGGGACCTTGGTTCCTTAGCCTGCGCAATGGCTCCATTGTTATCGCAATACAGATCAACTGGATCTGCAATCGACGGAACCACACCAAGTCCGGTAATAAATTTCCGAATCCAAACAGCCTCTTTGGCTGCTTCACTGGCGGCAATATACTCAGCTTCCATTGTAGAATCAGCTACTGTCTCTTGCTTCGAACTTTTCCAGCTTACAGCACCTCCATTTAGACAAAACACGAATCCAGACTGGGACACAGAATCGTCCTTATCTGTCTGGAAACTAGCATCAGTGTAACCTTTTACGACCAGCTTCTCATCTCCTCCGTATATCAAGAACGAATCTTTAGTCCGTTTAAGGTACTTAAGAATATTCTTGACAGCTGTCCAGTGACCCTCACCTGGATTAGACTGGTACCTGCTCGTCATGCTTAAAGCATACGAGACATCAGGACGACTACATATCATTGCATACATTATAGAACCAATTGCCGAAGCATATGGTACTTTACTCATACGGTCCTTATCATCTGATGATTTAGGACAGTTTTCCTTTGAGATCACTATCCCATGAGACACCGGGACAAAGCCCCTCTTTGCCTCTTGCATTCCAAAACGATGCAATACTTTGTCAATGTATGTACTCTGACTTAGGCCGATTAATCTTTTAGATCTATCCCTATAGATCCTGATCCCTAAGATATAGGTAGCATCGCCTAAGTCTTTCATCGAGAAACTTTTTCCTAACCAAGTCTTCACAGCTTGTAGAGAAGGAATGTCATTCCCTATTAGTAATATGTCATCCACATATAATACTAGGAATGCCACATGGCTCCCACTAACCTTCTTGTAAACACACGGCTCATCCTCATTTTGTTTGAAGCCAAACTCTTTAACTGTTTCATCAAAACGGATGTTCCACCTCCTTGAGGCCTGCTTCAATCCATAAATAGATCGTAGCAACTTACAAACCATTCTAGCAAACTTTGGATCGACAAAACCCTCAGGTTGTGTCATGTACACATCCTCTTCTAAGCTTCCATTTAAGAAAGCAGTCTTGACATCCATTTGCCAGATTTCATAGTCATAATAAGCCGCTATCGCAAGCAAAATCCTGATGGACTTGACCATAGCTACCGGTGAGAAAGTTTCATCATAGTCTATACCATGAATTTGCTTGAAACCTTTCGCCACCAGTCTTGCTTTGTAGGTCTGTAAATTTCCATCCATGTCAGTTTTCTTCTTGAAAACCCACTTGCACTCTATGGGTTTAACCCCATCAGGTGGTGCAACCAAAGTCCATACTTTGTTTTCATACATGGAATCCATCTCAGATTTCATGGCTTCCAGCCATCTCTCAGAATCTGGACTATTCATAGCATCCTTGTAGGTGAGAGGCTCATCATTATCTACAAGCATCACATCACCACCTTGAGTCAGGAGAAATCCATAATATCTCTCTGGCTCATGGCGAATCCTACTTGATCTACGAACAACCTGTGTTTCTTGAGAATTATCGTTATTCTGCTCTTGTTCCACCTCAGGTTCAATGCTATTTTGTGGTTCTCGATCTTCATCGATATCTATAGTCCTCCCACTGTTTCTTTTGGAAACAAAATCTCTTTCCATGAAAACAGCATCTCGAGCAATGAACACTTTCTGCTCAGAAGGACTATAAAAATAATACGCCTTTGTTTCTTTAGGGTATCCCACAAAATTGCACTCTTCGGATTTAGGTCCAAGCTTGTCAGATACTTGACGTTTTACAAACGCCTTGCATCCCCAAACTTTCATAAAGTTCATGCTTGACCGTTTCTCCTCCCATATCTCATATGGAGTCTTTTGAACCTTTTTAGTTGGAACACGGTTAAGTGTGAAAGCTGCTGTTTCTAAAGCATAACCCCAGAAACTTATTGGAAGATCTGCATGACTCATCATCGATCGTACCATGTCTAACAGGGTGCGATTTCTCCTCTCTGAAACTCCATTCCATTGAGGTGTACCTGGCGGAGTGAGTTGTGATACAATACCACACTCTTTTAAATACTCTTTAAATTCGGTGCTTAAGTATTCACCCCCACGATCGGATCGTAAGATCTTAATACTTGCACCTCCGCCTATTTGCTTCTCTACTTCAGCCTTGTATTCTTTGAATTTTTCAAAAGAATCGGATTTGTTCTTCATAAGATATACATATCCATATCTACTGAAGTCATCAGTAAATGTTATGAAGTAGTAGTAGCCTCCTCTAGCCATCACACGCATTGGGCCACATACATCACTATGTATTAGCTCCAAACGTTCAGTGGCCCTTTGACCCTTACCAGTAAAAGGGGCTTTAGTCATCTTACCAAGCAAACAAGATTCGCATTTTTCGTATGATTCAAAATCAAACTTATCCAAGTATCCATCTTTATGTAATTTGGAAATGCGTTTCTCATTTATATGGCCTAGACGACAATGCCAGAGGTATGTTTGATTTGAGTCATTAACTTTAAGTCGTTTGTTTTCTATGTTACAGACAGGATTATCTAAATCAAGAACATATAAACCATTAAATAAACGCGCAACACCATAGGTTAAATCATTTAAAGCAAAAGAGCAACTATTGTTCTTTATTATAAACGAAAAACCTTTCTTGTCCAAACAAGAAACAGAAATAATGTTTCTGCGAATCGCAGGCACGTAATAATAGTCTTCAAGTTCTAAAACAAGCCCAGAGGGCAAAGATAAATAATAAGTTCCTATGGCTAAAGCAGCAACTCTTGCTCCATTGCCTACTCGTAGGTCCACTTCTCCCTTAGCCAAAGTCCTACTTCTCTGCAGTTCTTGCACATTTATACAAATGTGAGATGCACATCCAGTATCCAATACCCAAGATGTAGAAGTAGACAGATTGACTTCTATAACATATATTCCTGAAGTAGAAGCTTGTTGAGCCTTCTTCTTCCTCAGATCCTCCTTCAATCTATCCTTCTCAAGGATTGATCGAACGGATAGAGAGTTTGTGTTGTTTGTCATTATTCAGTATCTACAATGTTAAAAGCACATAATAAACATTAGATTGTCCGAGTTATTATTATTATGTTCAAATGATTATGATATATTCATAATATATCTCCCACTATTTTTATCAAATTAATAGCCCTTACTATTAAATCGGAAAGAATATCCCATAAATCTTTCTAGTGAGCCAAGATCCATATTTCGTCATATCCTAAGTCAACCACTGGTAGTCCTTAAAACATGATTATTTAGGTAGACAACAGTTGTCAATTATATCATATATAATTCTTGGATAGTTTGGTGAACAACAATTGTTCTTGTCTATCTAATAGATTTTGAACCAAACTCTATGCTTCTAAGTTCATAATAATTGAATATAACCGTTTATTTTCACCTTATTATGACGACTTAGTTAAGTTAAACCCAATGATACAACGGTCGAATATAACCGCTTATATTCGTCACATTTCACCGTGATAGACAGGAGTACCCTGCCACTGGCAGTCATTCCCCTTATCGATCTAGGATTTAATGAGTGTTCATTCATTGGAAAGCATCTGATTAAAACTTAATATTTTGTTAAGGGGTTTAGAATTAAAACGACCATGATCCCATCATAAAGAGATTCCCAATTTTTCCTTGAATTAAATACTTCAAATCAATATTCATCAATAGTTTGATTTCCAGGTTGTTGGAGGAGTCACAAGTGGCCTCACTTAATACCCAACTTCTTTACAGGTAAAACCTGTTTTTGACAAAATCTCCCCATATCTAAATAATTGAAAATTCGTATCTAATTCCGTGTTTCATAAACACAGAAATCTCATGATCGTTTGTTCATTTTAAAATCTCGAATCGTTACAGATTTTATCTTGTTTAGCATGGCAAGCATGGTATGGGTGACGTATCTAATACATGCATACATCATTAATCTAATTAAAACATGCATACATCTTTCTACTCTACACATGCATCATATGTAAAGTGCATCACATAAAATAATATGCTATGGTTATGGCCCAATCCTATGCGATTTTTCCAAGCTAATGGAAAAATCAAGGTCAATCTATGGTGGTAATAACTAATTATTACATAATCTCTTGATGCGCTTCCAAAGCTGCCTTGATTGCCTCCAAGCTCCTCTTGAAACATTTTACAAAAGAACTCGAGTTGCATTCGAGATAAAATAATTACAAAAAGAAAAACGACATGCAAGTCGTATTTAATTATTATATACCATAAATTAAAAATTAATAATATAAATTGAAAACTAGGTCTTGGGGCCATAACCATGCATCATGCTCACATAGCAATTAAAAACATCACATATTGTATAATCACAATTTTATACAACATAAATTAAATATGATCAAATCATAAATAATAAAATTAACGCACTTTAATTAAATATTAATCTAGTAATCAAAATTACTAATTAATAAAATTTGGCATACTCCAAATTAAACATTAACATTTATAATTTAATCTTAGCATGCAAAACCTGGCAATTTTTATTTATTTATTTATTTATTTATTTATTTATTTATTTTTTTAATAAAAACAGCAGATACGCATCTTCGGTATGCGCATATGACTTTTTCTGTTAATTTTATGCGAAACGCATTCTGCGTATGCGTTTCTGGCCGAAACCCTAGCAGATGCGCATACTCAGTATGCGCATCACCTGTACATGCGATTTTCTGCAGAATTTCTGAAAACCCAGTTCGATCGTGTTCAACATATTGTACGCGATTTTTGCATCCAGACTGATTAAACAGACCTCAGATAACACAGCAACATATTACAAACATATATCACAGATTCTAGAATGATTCAAAATCAAAACCTATTATTAATAAATACGTATGAACATGTATGTATATGTTCATGTATAAACTGAACTACTGATCCTATATTATGATTATAGACTGGTTTACAGATGTTAACGTCACGTTTTAATCTCATTAAAACACAGCAGGTTTCAACAGATCGAAGACACAATCAAAACAGGAATCACAGTAGCATCTTTTCACCCATGAATATGCAGTAGGATAAGGGTTCATCGGGATGGAAAAACAAAAAAACAGTTCTGGTATCACTCATAACAGATCGTGTACATAATTAAAGACCAGATTATGTTACGTTTTAATCCTACTAATACATGGCAGATCACTGGACGCATCAAAACCAGTAGAAAACGAAACATGCATATCGTTATATCATGCATCACGTAGGGTTCATGTACGAACAAAAAATCAGTTCTTAAAAACGCATATAACGGATCGTTTATATCATATATAACCAGATTATCCTATTATACAAGCAGCTCTGATGCCATTGTTGGTTTCGATCGCATACACGCAGCGAAAACAGTAAATAAAAATCGAAACCAAGCCTCGGATCCATGTATAATATATCGATAATCATGGTAGTAAGAATATGTTTACCTTTTTGAAGCTTTACAATCGTAACAATGATGGAGATGCAAGCCTCCCACGAATATTGAGCGCTCCTCTTCGAAGCCTCCTCTACGGTATCCACACGAACACTCCAAGAACGATTCTTGTTCGGAAGGGAGGTACTAGCCTCCAATGAAATTATAAGATCTAGTTTTTAGGGTTTTGGTTTTTGGGATGCGGCTCTACTGATTTTCACGTACACAAAATCCTTTACCCCATATCTTTATATATAGGATAGTGTAAAGCCAAAAAACCCTTGCCAAAAACCTAGCCCAAATATGATAATAAAATCTAATTCTATTATTCAAATAAATAATTAAGTCAAACTTAATTATTAAAATCATATCTCATATATCTTTGTATTTTATTATAGCTTAATTAAGTCACACTTAATTAATATAATAAAATACAACTTATCATTAATTAATTTAAATTCATAATTTAAATTAATTCTTCCTTTAAAATGTTCTATGTGTGTGACCCTGTAGATTATTATTTATTTTGGCAATAATTTTATTTTCCAATAAAATTATAAACAATGAGCGGTATCTAGTAATACATCATTGCTACCCAATTAAATAATAATTAAATCGTGATTCGATAAACCTTTTGTGATTAATGTTCCCGTGTAATATAATCCCTTTAACCAAATATTATAGATTAAACTCGAGGCATGTTTATTGTCATCCTCTTCATAATTTAATCCGGGTTTACTTGATCCATGAGTAGACTATTAATAACAAATCATTATTTGAGCACGGCCATGCATTTTATAGTCTCACTCAATCAAGAGGCCAATAATATCTCTCCTAATAATAGGAGGGTTAAATCCTTTATCTATCATTCATATTTCTCATACCATTCACAATATACCCGATGTCCACATTTATCATTACCCTACATGTACCTATGTATTGACTTTAGTATCTCCATACTTATAACCAATGAGATGTGGTTATCAGTCAAAAACATACTAGTCTATTTATGTATTATTATTGTCCTGTATAATAATACTCGACTAGGGACTTTTAAGAATATGATATTATATAATCTCAAATTCAAGTTGTAAACTTAAACTATATAATGTGTATCATTATTCTAAGGACATTTATTATGCTAACAAATATCGCAGTAATTAGAGTCATAATAAATACATTTATTTAATAATCAAATAACATAATGTTTATTTAAGAAACAATGTATTGCCTCTAGGGCACCTACACTAACACACTCTTGTCCTCATCTTTGTCATCCTTATTCCTCCTTGGCTTGGCCATTTCTGGAATTACACCAGTTGCAATGAATGATCTTAGGATTTGTAGTGCTTCTATCTCCTCAGCTATCCTCATCTCCTTTTTCTTTTGCAGTAGATCAATGATGTCAATAATGAGTCTGTGATTTTGAGAAGTGAGATCATTGGGAATGACCAATTGTTTGATATCCTCAATCCTTGTGGCAGACTGATAGATAATTGTTCTTGGATAATTGCAAACTTCAGGCAACCTAGCTTGTTGACCATTCCTCAGATCAGTATATAGGCTTCTGTTGTTCTCTCCCATCTTTTCTATTATCCCCAGGATAGCATCAATCTCTTTGAATTTTAGAGCCTCCAAGGTATCATAAGATAGATGCCATATTTTATTACTGGTCACCATCATAATCTCCTTGAGATAGAATTGATTTAGCTTCCTTGGAATCACTGTTAGATAATTGATTTGCTCTTTCAGAATCCTTCTATACTCCAATGTATCCCCTCCAACCTTTGCTTGTGAGACTTGCAGAAACTTTAAGAAGGCAGCATCATGATAACTTTCTGAATTTGCTACTTCTATCAGCTTGGCCACAGTAACTACATCCACTTCAACTGGTTGATCTTCTTCATTTCTGGAGGTTTTAGCTTCCTCAATTGGCATAGATCCTGCGACCACTATAGAGGTGATGGTTTGTTTTTGGCCGCTTGGGGTAGTGATGTGTACATGAGGTAGAGTGACAAATAGTAGAGAAGGTAGAGGTGCATTGACTTTGGCTTTGCCCTTGCCTTGAACATGAGAGATTGTGGGTTTTGAGATTGTTGGTTGACCTTTCTCCTTTATAGACTTCTCTCCTTTATAACCTTTCTCCTTGGGTTTCTCCTTTATAGACTTCTCTTCTTTTGACTCCCCCTTAGGCTTTGAGTCCCTTAGGTTTGTCTTCTCCCCCTTAGGCTTAGAGTTAGGCACTGAGGCTTAAGTAGGGGCCCTTGGGTTGGAAGAGGTGAGATTGGAAGATTCATTTGGAAGAGAGAGACCGATATGTTTCATCATTGCAGACAACATAGATTGTTGATGCAGAAGAACATCAGCTGTGGTGGATGCTTGAGTGCTCAACTGCTCAGAGATAGTTACTACTATGTCTGTTAGATGAGCATTCGATTTCTTGAGGGATGTCACTTCTGTTTCCAGGGGAGCCACCTTTTTGAATAACTCAGTAGATTTGAAACCAGAAAGTGACTGTTCTTTGAGTCTCTGCACTTCAAACTTGGTCATCTCATGCACTGGGACCTCAGTGATCAGCTTTTCTCCATACTGGTTTGCAAAGAGGGTCCTGAGCATGGCATTTGCATCAGTTGTCTGATCAGATAAGATTTGGAATTTATGCCCCAGACCTGTGACAGCATCTTTCAGTATAGCTAGACCAATATCCATCTTAGTGCAGGTGGAGTTGCAGACTTTGATGTCTTTGATAACACTATCCAACTGAGGGAACCTTGCATTAAAGGCCCTCTTTATCTCTCCCACAGACTTGTCTGTTGCATCACTTACCATGTTGACTTCTGATTTGACACATGTGCCAAGGTAGTGTGCAGCCTTGAGGAATCCTTTGTAGATGTCATTGATGGCTTCATACACTTCACCAGGAGTTAGGGATTTAGCATTTGAACCTAGTGAAGTGATGTATTCCTCTCTTAGATACTGAAGAGCTTCATTGAGAGTGAGATCAAATTTTCCTTGCATCCAGGAATCTACATTGCCATCTCTCTCAGCATCATATATTATATTTGCCGTTTGCATCTCCACATCATCTCTGTGGCATAGGAGAATAGCCTCATAGTCTGGGTTTGGAAGATTTGAAGTAAGAAGGTGTTGAGCAATCTTTGTGAACTCAGGAATCTGATCCACAGCTAAGCTTTGGAGTGCTTCAACCGTCAATTGTGGTGGAACAGATCTTGATCCTGAAGCACTGCCATGTTGCACAGGCTTCAGCCATTGTGACATAAAGTCAGAGCTAGAGCTAGTCAAGCTAAACTTCTCAGTTACAGATGCAACTTCTGTAATCGGATGGAATGACTCTACTACTGGTGTCTCCACAGAAGTGGGATGAGTTACACCAATAGTTGACACAGGCACAGAGTCTCTAGTTGACACACCAAGAGAAGTGTCTTTTAGAATGGATTTTGGCTACTCCCCCTGAGAAATAGAGGGGGTTTCAATATTGATGTGCTCTTTACTTAGTGTTGTGCCATCCTTATCACTCCCATGTGCTGACTCTTTACAGGATTGTGCATTGGGGAGGATGCTTGATTCTATAGATGCACCATGTTGAGAGGATACATCTAGTGAACTGTGTGCCCCTGATTTAACAACTTCAGCCATTTGTGTGACTGAAGAGGTGGTTTTAGATTTCTTCTTCTTCTTCTTTGGCCTTAGTAAGGGTGACTCAGGTTCCTCACTTCCTAAACCTAATTCTACAGCCAAGGCTGCTTCAGTTAAGATTTTTAGAGGTTCAGAAGCAACCTGTTTTCTCTTCTTCTCCTTTGTACTGACACCACCCTGTTGAGAGGATGATGCAGGTGGCTCTGTGTTTGGTAAAGTGTTTGGCTGAGGGGGTTGGTTAGTAGGCCCTGGGTTAACATTTTGCTCTACTTGCTTGGGCCTAGCTAACTCTAATTTTGAGGCAAATGTTGGCATGTTGTGGGGGTAAGTCCTAAATAAGCTCTCCATATGGGGAGTTATTTCGAGTCTTACATCCACATCATTCCTAGTCTCTAAGCTACCAAAAATGAGTTTGGTCATGGATTTCGGATAGCCTATTCTCTTTTTGTCTAACCCAAGCAATTCAATCAATTTATTATCTATGAAATTAAATACAAATTGAATAAAGCGAGGGAAGAAAATTTCATTACCTCTCTTGGCTGAGTTCTTACCAAGTCTCCCATACAATTCTTGCATTACGATCAGTCCAACATCAATCTTTCTCCCATATGCTAGAGCATAGCCTATTTGTTGAATAGGTGTGCTGACTTGATCAAAGCTAGATTCCTTGCTGTGAAGACTTGAATAAGAGTGGCAAAGACATAGCTCCATTCTTTTCTCAAGTACTTCCTATTCAAATTTCCAAGCTTGATTTTATCAGAGTAGCTGATAAAATCAAAGAAGTCCTCCAATTCCGCATTCGTGGCTAGTGGGTCATACACTCCTTGTTGTAGCCCCAGTGCTTGATTCATGTCTTCAGTAGTGATAGTGATTTCCTTGTCCTGAATCTTGCAGTAGACCACGTATGAGGTTATAGCATTCTCTAGGGCCACAACCTCCACAGTAGCAGTCCTCCAAAACTGTTCTAGTAGGTCTAGATACAGAGTTGGGTTGGCTGAGAGTGCATCCTTGATGTATGATTCAGCCATCCATCGAACGAAGCACTTAAAGTTTGCATTGGGTGCTTCAACATCGTTGGTCATTGCTATGAAATTGGTGTGGTAGGAATTGTGAGTTGGGTATTTTCCATTGTTACACAGAGAGGTGAGAAGAGAATGAAGGTTGAAGAAGAAATTTAGCTTTTGACGTTAGGGTTTTCAGAGGTTTTGGAACTTTAGCTGCCTGAGAAATCGAATGAAATGATTTGAACCGTTGTGGAATTGTATATATGTGAGTGACTTGAGTTGTCAATTAGATATATGTTCTGTATCGACAAGTCAGTTATTCGAGAAGTATAAAACAACTATTCGATAAGTCAAGAAAGGCTTATTCGATATCTCAAGCAGTTTGAAACTCACAGCTGGCAGTTATCTAACTTAGAACATAATTCTAAATTAAATAAAATATGTTTTTATGAGTGATTTAAAATTCTGAATAAAAATCCAAAAGCGATTAAGATTCAACGGAAATTCAACCTTTTCAAATGATTCGACAACTCAAATATTCTATTCGAGAACTCAGTCATTAGAGAACACAATTGTTCTATTCGAGAACTCAAATGTTATATTCGAGAAGTCAAGCAACCAACCAGCATCCAGCATAATCAGCATCAGAATAACCAACCAGATTGAACCCTGTGTCCTTAGGATACCATAAACCCAAGTTTGTAGTGCCCTTAAGATATCTAAAGATCCTTTTTATAGCAATCAAATGTGATTCCTTTGGATTTGATTGAAACCTTGCACACAGATATGTAGCAAACATGATGTCTGGTCTACTTGCAGTGAGATAGAGTAAGGAACCAACCATGCCTCTTCATAAGTGGATTTTATATCGTGTTTCGTTTCGGCTTAAATTGATTGACTTGGCTTCAAGTATGTCGTGTTTTTGATTCGTTTTAGTGAGTTTGTGCAGGGTTATTATCTTGGGATTGGATGATATAAATTGCATATTTTATGGTGGAATTGAGTTCTAGAAGTGAAAAATGACAATTTGCAAAAGGAACGAAGAAAAAGGAATTAAAACGAAGAAAATCAGCAAAAATCAGCTTCTGGCATAGGCCACGGGCGCAGCCACCGCTACCAAGGGCGCAGCCAGCGCCATGAACAGTAGCAAGGGCGCAGCCAGCGCGCGTACGGGCACAGCTAGCGCGGAGAAATTTTGCCAGATTTCGGATTTTTGTTTTGGCCATATCTTGAGTTCTACAAGTCCGTTTTGGACAATCTTACAGTCCACGCGAAGCTAACGAGATTCTCTATCATTCTAAAGTGGTCAAGATGTCCAATTACAACTGGAATAGTCCAGAAATAATGAAAAAAATTCAGCTACGAATTTTCCTTCAAAACAGAATCAGTTTAGGAAACGTATTCTGCAGAAATTCTATTTAACTCTATTTTGGGGAATTTCTTGCTGGGCAAGACTTCTAGAGCCTATATAAACACATCCTACCATTGTAATTTGTAACATTAGTTAGTATATTATAACATAGAGTTCATATCTTGTTTCATTATCATGGTTTCACTTGATCCCATGATGACGAGAGGTTCAATTACGAACTAATCGTTGTCATGGGATTCTAACGGATTTATTTATGGAGCTTTAGTATTTGATGCTTTAAAGATCTGTGTGTGATGTATATTTGATATCCTTGTATGGTTATTCATAATGCTTTTAGATGCGTAGCTAACATCTAAATTGAATTGTTAATCTCTTGCGAAACGATAGTGGATCTTGAGATTTAAAACTTGCCATGCTAGCATTGGATAGGTTGATGTTTTAACATCATGATTTGTAGCGTAAATAGAGATATTATGCTGCCCTATGTGATCAATATGGATAACTTAAGCTTAAACCGTTATGTTTTCAAATCTTATAGAGATATAGGGTCTAAACATAATTGGTGTCTATTCATCTTCTATCTCTTTTGTGGATGTATGGGTAGTTTGGTGTTAGTATACCGAGAGGTATCTTATACTTGTTTCGTATTGTCCGATCAGATATCATAACCATTGCATATAGTCTTTAAAGGCGTCAGATCTAAGCAAAGTATTTAATGAAGTTAGGATCCCATGTTTTCTCTTGCATAAGTAATTCGATTCCAATTCTCGTTAGTTAGTTAATTATTAGTTTTGTTAATTTGTTTCTTAGTTAATTATAGTTAATCTAAACCCAATCTTGTTAATTGTCTTAGTAGTGAATAAAAACCATACATTGTTGCATAGGTGCATGAACTGAATTGAATCCCAACCAGATCTCTATGGGAACGAACTTGACTTATTCATATATTACTTGTGACCACGTACGCTTGCGTGATTTAGTGCAAACAAGTTTTTGGCGTCGCTGCCGGGGATCATCGGTGTTTTATTTTTAGTTTATGTGCTTGTCATCAGTGGTCATTAGAGTTCATTGACTCGGATTGTTTCTTACATTGTTGTTTAGTTCTATTTGTTTCAGGTAGCAATGGGAGAACCAGCAGCAGCGAAAGCATTGATGTATTGTTCTCAACCAAAGATCAATTACGTCCAATTTAGCATTGTTAGGCTAGCTATTGCAGCTAATACTTTCGAAATCAAGCCTAGCATAATTCAGATGGTGCAGAATTTGGTTCAGTTTGGGGGTGCTCCGATTGAAGATCCTAACATACACATCCGGAATTTCATTGAGATCTGCGACACTTTCAAGATCAACGGGGTGTCGGAAGATGCTATCAAATTAAGACTTTTCCCATTCTCTTTGAGGGATAAAGCTAAGGGCTGGTTGTACTCTCTACCAGCAGGTTCTATTTTGACATAGGAGGATCTTGCTCAGAGATTTCTCACTAAATTTTTTCCCATGGCAAAGACCGCAGCAATCAGGAACACTATTACTCAATTTTCACAACAGTCTGAAGAATGTTTGTGCGAGGCTTGGGAGCGATATAAGGAGATGCTAAGGAAGTGTCCACATCATGGAATGCCTGATTGGATGGTGATTAACTGCTTTTATAATGGCTTGGGTGCACAGTCAAAACCCGTGCATATGCAGCATCAGGTGGAGCTTTATGGGCTAAGAGCTATGCGGAAGCTTATGAGCTAATTGAGATGATGGCTGCGAATGAATACCATATTCCAACTCAGAGATTATCACAAGGCAAATTAGCAGGAATTCTGGAAGCTAATACAGTCACAGCTCTAGCAGCTCAGCTAGAGGCACTTAATAAGAAATTGGATTTTATGTCAAAGCATGGGGTGCCTCAAGTTGCTAGTGGTGGTGAGCTATGTGAGGGCGCACATGAGACGAGTCAATGTACCATATCTTCTGAATCGGCACAGTTTGTGAGCAACTTCCAGCAACCTTCGTAACCAGCTCCAGCCACCAATCATTCCAATTTCGGTTGGAGCAACAATCAAGATTTTTAGCAGCAACAGTTTCATAGGGATGATGGTCAATATTCGAATGAAAAATCTGAATTGGATGAATTGAGGTTGATGATTAAAAGTCAGGCGGTATCTCTCAAGACATTGGGCAAATTGCAAGTGCCTTTCTCAACGAACCGCAGGGAGTTCTTCCTAGTGCCACAGAGGTAAATCCAGGAAAACAAGATGACATGGAGCAGGTTAATGCCATAACACTCAGATCTGGAAAAGTCACGAACGATCAGAATTCAGCAATTGAGGATGAAGAAGGAATTCATGATCAGGATCCTACAGAAAAAGAAGAAAATTCTATTTTTTCAGAATCTGTGGTGGATAGTGATGAGGAGGAAGAGTGTGAGTCACTAGGCTTGGCTGATCTTTGGGATTCTAAGGTGCTGGTTGATGAGGTGGTTTCATGGTCAAATCTTGAGGATAGTGCAATTGAGTCTTTTCTTGAGGAAGATGTTTTGATTGAGGGTAATGAGGATCTTCATGAGTTGTATAGGAATTTTACTTCTGATGAGATGTTAGAGGAATTGAAGGTCATTTGTTTTAAGTATGAAATACAACTTGAGGAGAGTTCTTTTGATCCTAAGCCAGTTGTGAAGACTTTTGTTGGTGAACTACCCACTTTCGTTCCTAATCCGTCTATTTCCACTCTTGCTCAGTCTTTGGTGGTTAATAATGAAAATCATCATGTTGAAGAAACTTCCAGACTCGAGTTTAAACCATCAGATCAGCTAAGGTATGTATATTTGGGTCAATCATCTACTTTGCCTATTATTATTGTTGCTAACTTGTCAGGTAGTGAAGAGAACAATGTTACGAACACTTTTGAGGAGCAAAGAAGGCGGAAACTTGTCGTCAAGGATATAGCCATTGAAAAGATAGTTAAATGGCCATATAGAGATACGGTGTAGAAATTTTCAATAGAAAAGCCATTACCATGTCTAGCTAAAGACTTTAAATAAAAGCGCTTCGTGGGAGGCAACCCATATGTTTTGATGATTAGGTATGTTTCCTACTATCCCTCTTATTTACTTTCATTCAATGCGGACATTGAATATTTCAAGTTTGGGGGTGGTTCGAGGGATGAGTAGTAGATATGTAGTTGTTTATAATAGTTATGTGTCATGTAGGATATCATGCTTTGCATTTTAGTTGTAATTCATGCATGTTTTGTTCCTGTTATTATCATGTGAGTCCATAGTATTTTGCATTTGCACCCATGCTGGATAGGAATTTTGTGTTGTTGACGCTTTTGATTGAGAAGTGATATGCTTTGTTCTTGTGCACACACATACACTAGTAAGTTGAAGCTAGTAGACTTATTGAATGTTGTGAATAATTAGAAGGACATGAATATGTGCAAGTTTATTTAGTTTGCATGCTTTGAATACAAGTAGGTACATTAAAGAGATTTTTGATTGGGATTGAGTATGTTTTTCCCTGCACCGAGTGAGCTTTGAGCCTTATTGCATATTTGTTGCAATTTATTCGTTTGCTTGAGTGTCCACGGATTGTTTGCATTGCTAGCAGTTGTTTGAGGTCTTTCTTGAAATGCATGACATTATTTGACGATCAAAATGATAAAGGCATTTAGGAATAACCGCATATTTTCCCATATTACCACACCATATTTACATGATCAATTAGTTAACCCGTTGAGCTTAATCCTATTTTTTCGGTGACATACCACATTACTTGCCTAGACCTTTTTCTTGTATTGGCCTTACATTAATTTGAACCCACATTGTCAATGGCTAGTAGAGTGCTTAAGGGAGTAATAAGGTGTGCCAAGAGGGGTTTATTGTTGGTCATAATTTTGGGGGAAATATTGAACATTGGGTTTGGTTGTGTTGGTCCCTTTGGATCATAGTGATTTGTGTTTAACCCGTTTAATGATTACAAAGGGGGTTAGAAGATTTACCTTAATCGCTACGGCGCAAGCGATTCAAATCCACGATCTTCTATTGTATTCCCTTACTCCCTTGAACGAAGTGTGGCCTTCGATCCTCCAAGGTTTAGCCTCCAAGCTCTAGAATTCAGAACCCTTATTCTTGGAGACATAATGAGTATTTATAGGCTACAATAGGGATCAAGGAGTAAATTTGGTCGGGCCTTCTAATGATAACTTGGGCCAAGCCCTTTATCATTAATGTTAATTAATTCCACTAAATAATTAATATTGCACCACCCACCCAATTCCGGTAATTTATTTAATTAATTAAATCAGCTCCTTTATTATTTGCTTATTAAATTCCCCATGTTTAAAATATCCCATGTCCATTAATTAAATAAATTACTGATAATTTATTTAATTAATATCTTTTATCCTTGATCATCCACTCAACCTTTATTTAATTATGTCGGAATAAATCCACCTGCAGGGTTTCACATAATTAAATCTTTTTGAGCTTTCAATGGGACATCATTAACCCGAATATTATCAGGACATGGATTCCTTCAATAAATAATATCCACCATATATATTATTCCATCACCCAAAATATAATGATTTAATTCGTAAGAATTATTTCATATATAAATCAAAGCATGTAAATAATATATACGTGTCAATTACTATATCCGGATTAAGAACCTAAGCATTAATAATAACATAGAATCTTAGTTCACCTTCTTAATCATTATAAGGGAACAATTCTAAATTTGATCCTGTTCAATATACACAAAGTATACTAGTATTATTTAATAGTCAATATAAATTAATCTAAATAATACTATAGCAATACCAGTGGATTGTCCAATACCACCTGTGCTGTGAACCTTATTATATTATATAAGCCGTATTTAATAATCTAATATTCAGTATCCCATTTGATACTAGATTATCCACAATATATAATATTAGACAACATGTAAACATTTAAATGATTCTCAATTAAACCGGCTAGAAATAAATGTATATACTTCAAATAAATATTTTCAGTATACACCAACAGGTTGTTTACTTGATAGTCGGCATGTGTAATAAAATCGTGGGATCATTGTTATTATTTATATTATTGCTTTATTTAGCTCTCGGAAAAAGAAAAAAAAGAAAAAAAAAAAGAAAAAAAATATTATGAGAGCATATTTGTGTTTGTTGTGATCCTACTTTAGTCGACTAGTCGAGTGTTTTTGTTGGAAGAAAAATAATAAATTATGTGGGGGAAAATAGGGTGTTGTGTATGATTCATTATAGTTCCTACTAGCTTTTGACACTTCACCTGATTTGGCTTATTTGACAACCTTGTCCCTAGCCCCGTTACAACCCAATTAAAGACCTTTTGATTATCGTCATTGATGTATGTTGTGTTAAGAGTTAGATTGATACCAAATGTCAAACATGCTTATGATTTTGTTGGAATTGATTGAAACACTTACCCTTGTTCTTGAGTGAATATTCTTTTGTGAGTGGATTGTGAGTGTGTACTTGTTTTTGCGTATGAGATCCCGAGTTTTGTCTCAAAGATGTACTCTTGTAGGCTTAGCATGGTTACTAACTTATTCTTACACTTGACATGGACTTTTGAGAACTTATGCATGTTCATTGAGTAGACTATGTGAATACTTGCACTTTCGACACCAAGACATCGCATTATTACTTTGATTCTTAAGTTGAAATGACATGAGAGGATTTGAAGGTGTGGTGATGTATTAGTAATCATATGCATTTTCATATTAGTTGCATTCATGCATTGCATTGCATTGGATTTTGTGGGTACATTCTCTATAGGCCCTCACGAGACCTTACTCGTCCACTAGGGCTGCCTAGGGGTTTAAAGGGCTTGTTGCACATGCCAAATGCAACCGTGATCACCTACGAAAGTGGTACTAATTAGTTAGTGTATAGTTGTTTATGCTTGAGGACAAGCATCGGTTTAAGTTTGGGGGTGTGATAAGTGGATTTTATATCCACTTGGAACGCTTCGTTTCGGCTTAAATTGATTGACTTGGCCTCAAGTATATCGTGTTTTTGATTCATTTTAGTGAGATTGTTCAGGGTTATTATCTTGGGGTTGGATGATATAAATTGCATATTTTATGATGGAATTGAGTTCTAGAAGTGAAAAATGACAATTTGCAAAAGGAACGAAGGAAAAAGGAGTTAAAACGAAGAAAATCAGCAAAAATCAGCTTCTGGCATAAGCCACGGGCGCAGCCAGCGCTACCAAGGGTGCAGCCGGCGCCATGAACAGTAGTACGGACGCAGCCGGCGTGGAGAAATTCTGCCAGATTTCGGATTTTTTTTTTTGCCATATCTTGAGTTCTACAAGTCCGTTTTGGACGATCTTACAGTCCACGCGAAGCTAACAAGATTCTCTATCATTCTAAAGTGGTCCAGATGTCCAATTACAACTGAAACGGTCCAGAAATAATGAAGAAAAGTCAGCTATGAATTTTCCTTCAAAACAGAATCAGTTTAGGAAACGTATTCTGCTGAAATTCTATTTTAACTCTATTTTGGGGAATTTCTTATTGGGCAAGACTTCTAGAGCCTATATAAACACATCCTACCATTGTAATTTGTATCATTAATTAGCATATTATAACACAGATTTCATATCTTGTTTCATTATCATGGTTTCACTTGATCCCATGATGACGAGAGGTTCAATTACGAACTAATTGTTGTCATGGGATTCTAACGGATTTATTTCTGGAGCTTTAGTATTTTGATGCTTTAAAGATCTCTGTGTGATGTATATTTGATATCCTTGTATGGTTATTCTTAATGCTTTTAGATGCATAGCTAACATCTAAATTGAATTATTAATCTCTTGCGAAACGAGAGTGGATCTTGAGATTTAGAACTTGCCATGCTAGCATAGGATAGGCTGATGTTTTAACATCATGATTTGTAGCGTAAATACAGATATTATACTGCCCTATGTGATCAATATGGATAACTTGAGCTTAAACCATTATGTTTTCAAATCTTATAGAGATATAGGGTCTAAACATAATTGGTGTCTATTCATCTTCTATCTCTTTTGTGGATGTATGGGTAGTTTGGTGTTAGTATACCGAGAGGTAGCTTATACTTATTTCGTGTTGTCCGATCAGATATCATAACCATTGCATATAGTGATTAAAGGCGTCAGGTCTAAGCAAAGTATGTAATGAAGTTAGGATCCCATGTTTTCTCTTGCATAAGTAATTCGATTCCAATTCTCGTTAGTTAGTTAATTCTTAGTTATGTTAATTTGTTTCTTAGTTAATTATAGTTAATCTAATCCCAATCTTGTTAATTGTCTTAGCAGTGAATAAAAACCATACATTATTGCATAGGTGCATGAACTGAATTGAAACCCAACCAGATTTCTGTGGGAACGAACTTGACTTATTCATATATAACTTGTGACCACGTACGCTTGCGTGATTTCGTGCAAACACCTCTGTAGACTGAGATATCTACTTTCTTGACTTTAGCATCTTCATCCAATTTAGTGGTAGTGGCCATGGGTGTCTTTGCAGGTGAGCAATCTTCTAAGTCAAACTTCTTCAATAAATCCTTGATGTACTTGGTTTGACTGATAAAGATACCATCCTTCCTCTGACTAACTTGCAACCCAAGAAAGAATGTCAGCTCTCTCATCATACTCATCTCATATCTGCTCTCCACGAGCTTAGAGAATTTCTCACACAGCTTCTCATTTGTAGAGCCAAATATGATATCATCCACATAGATCTGAACTAGGATAATATCATCACCATGTTTCTTGTAAAATAGTATTTTGTCCAATGTGCCTGTAGTGAATTGATTTTCCAGAATTAATTGTGATAAAGTATCATACCATGCCCTTGGAGCCTGCTTAAGTCCATATAATGCCTTAAGTAATCTGTAGATAAACTCTGGGAAATGTGGATCCTCAAAGCCAGGTATTATTGCACATAAACTTCTTCTTCCAACTCTCCATTCAGAAATGCACTCTTGACATCCATTTGATAGACTTTAAAATTTGAATGAGCAGCAAATGCCAAGAATATTCTGATGGCTTCTAATCTGGCAACAGGGGCAAAAGTCTCATCATAGTCAATCCCTTTCTGTTGAGAGTATCCTTTTGCAACCAACCTTGCTTTGTTTCTAATGACCACACCATTTTTATCCATCTTGTTCTTCAGAACCCATTTTTTTCCAACAATGGTTCTATCCTTTGGTGCAGGCACAAGTTCCCATACTTTGTTTCTTTCACATTGATTCAGCTCCTCTTGCATAGAAATAATCCAATCTGGATCCAACAGTGCATCATCAAGTTTCTTAGGCTCAATCTGAGATAGAAAGCAACCATAGAGACACTCATTTTGAGTTGCTCTCCTAGTTCTCACTCCTGCATTTGGATCTCCAATGATTTGAGCTGTAGTGTGTGATCTATCCCATTTCCTTGAGTGCTCATTTTGATTTCTTAACCTTGATGTTACTTCATCATCCAAATCATGATCATCTTCATTTCCTCCCTCTATGAAGTTGCTACTATTCACAGGTGTGTCTTGGATGCTAGTCTCTTCACTGTTGATTGGAACAAATTCTTCTCTTTCATCATCATTCACTTGAGTTTGTTGAAATTGAGTTTCAACTTCAATTTCAAGCTCTTCATCAGAATCATCTAGATTTTCAAACTTTCATGGATCTCTATCTTCATCACTGGCTTCTTCTAATCCAGGTAGTTTACTGTCATCAAATGTCACATCTGTGATTTCCATAACTTTCTTTTGACTGATGACATAAACCTTGTATGCAATTCTCTCCATAGAATAGCCGAGAAAAATTACTTCAAATGCCTTTGCATCAATCTTCCCAACATATTCTAAATTGTCTTTCAACACAAAGCATTTGCTTCCAAAAGTATGAACATACTTTAGAGTAGGCTTCTTTCCAGTCATCAATTGTAAGGTGTCTTTCCAGTGTTTTTGTTGATGAGGGTTCTGTTCTGAATGTAGCATGCAGTGCTCACAGCCTCAGCCAAAAAACATGTAGGCATCTTTGCATCAAGCAACATTGTTCTAGCAGCCTCAATTAGAGTTCTGTTCTTTCTCTCAACTACTCCATTTTGTTGTGGAGTCCTTGGAGCTGAGAACTGTTGAGAAATGCCATTCTCTTTGCAAAATGCTTCAAGTAAGGCATTCCTGAACTCTGTTCCGTTATCACTTCTCAATGCAATCACACTTGCATTGTTGGCTTTTGCTTCCTTATCAACTTTCTTTATGTCCTCAATGATTACTTGTGGAGCCTCATCCTTTGATGCTAGAAATTCCACCCATGTATACCTTGTGTAGTCATCAACCATCACTAGGGCATACTTCTTTCTTGAGAGTGACATAATATTGACAGGCCCAAACAAATCCATATGAATTAATTGCAGGGGCTTGGTGATTGATGTCACTGTTTTTAACTTATGGCTTGACCTTTTCATCTTTCCTTTTTGACAAGCCTCACACACTCCTTTTTGACAGAAATCAAGTGTGGGCATGCCTCTCACTAACTCTCTTTTGACCAGAGAATTAATGGCCTTGAAGTTCAGGTGTGATAACTTCATGTGCCATAGCCAACAATCTTCATTTGATGCTTTTGAGTAGAAGCAACAAACTTTGTCCTTGTTTGCAGAGTCCATATTGGCTACAAACAGGCTTCCTTTCCTTACTCCAAATAGAGCAAAATCACCAGTCTTCTTGTGAGTGATCAAACATTCATCTTTGTCAAAATTTACCTTGAATCCTCTATCAGTAAACTGACCAACACTTAGCAGATTATGCTTGAGACCCTTGACTAGTGCTACATCTTCAATGATGACATTACTAACTTTTAACTTGACATATCCCAATGTGTTACCCATGCTGTCATCTCCAAAAGCAACCATTGGGCCAGCCTTCTCCTCATATTGTGATAGCAGGGCAATATCACCAGTCATGTGATTTGAGCATCCACTGTCCAAAATCCACATGACCTTCTTTTCACTTTCTTTGCCCTGCAAACACAAAGGTATTACTTCTTCTTTGGTACCCAAACAAGTTTGGGTCCATTTGGCTTAGAAACATTTTTATCATAAACAACATGCTTATCAACTTTCTTGGTGTTAGTCTTCTTGTCACTGTTAGAAGTCTTAGATCCTGAGGTTTCAGACTTAGGTGACAGAGGTACCTTCCTAGCTCTAGGAGGACTTGAAGACTTTGACCTTGTGTAGTGTGTATGAGAGTTGTGACTGATACAACCATCAATGAATTGCCTTCTCAGATTGAAACAACTAGTCATGACATTCATATTGCATGGCATACAGTCAAATTTATCACAGAATGGAGCATCTCTATGTCTTAAAGGCACAGAACAGTCATAGAAAGGTTTGGGCACACTACCAACAGGTTTCTTGCATGCATGAGTTAAATGATTGGTACTGAAACAATTTTGACAAGTTTTTCTAGGGGCATTAGGCATATAAGCATAATTATTATCTTTGTTAATCCATAGTTTGCCATTTCTGTTCTGTTTCTTCTTATTAGCCACTTTCTTTTCAGATTCATTTATCCCAGCTGATACAAACTTAACAAACTTCTCAGGTCTAGACTTACCACCTACTGGCTCCTTGGTTTTGGACTTGACACTCTCACTCTTAGAGGATGCTGGTTGTTCACTAGACTGTGACTCATCCTCATCATTCAACATTTTCTTAATGAGTAAGGCATCCTCATCAATTTCAAATGTTGGTTTCTTAAAAATTGGAGACTCAGTCTTTTTCAAAATGTGAGGCATTTCATCCTGAACAACTAGGGCATCTTCAACGACAGCATAGCCTTTCCTCTATTTAAGAGTGCCATAGTCAAGTCCAATGGCAGCCTTGGGTTTAGCTTGATTTTTCTCATGGTAGGACTGCAGTAGACTAGAGGAGTTCATAAATGCTTTCAGTTTGAATTCATTCTCAGCTAGTTCATCCCTAAGAGCCTTCTCAACCTGACTAGCACATAGAACCTTATTCTGCAAATATTTAACTTCTTTCTTAAGGTTATCTACATGAATAGAATTTAGCTTCTTGTTTAACAATTTATTCTTAGTAGACAGTTTGGCAATCTCTTCATCAGCAGCAGTGATACTAGTATGAATATTAAACATTTCAACAGATAGTTGTTCAACCATGCATTTACATTCAGAAACAGACATATCTATGGTAGTAAGAGATGGTACCTGAGAGTCAGATGGAGATTGATCATCCTTGGAATCAGCCATCAAGGCATAGTTGTAGAATTCTTGCTACTCTCCATCACTATCAGAGTCATCCCAACACTTCCCTTCAGCTATGTAGGCCTTACCTTGTGTTTGCTTTTTCAGAAGGGCCTCATACTTAGCTTCAAGCTCTAGAAACTCCTTATCCTTCTTTTTAGGCTTCTTGCATTCACTGGCAAAATGCCCTAGGTCATTGCATCTATAACACCTTACAGATGACCTATCCACATGGCTGGTTTTGAATTTATTCTTTTTTGCTTTCACAGGTGCCTTGCTCTTGTTGAATGAATGGGTTTGGGGTCGAGCTTTGAAGGGTTGGTTCCTCTTGAATCTGATTTTTGGAAACTTTCTGGCCATGAAAG
This sequence comes from Saposhnikovia divaricata, assembly GCA_036435485.1. NCBI lineage: Eukaryota > Viridiplantae > Streptophyta > Magnoliopsida > Apiales > Apiaceae > Saposhnikovia > Saposhnikovia divaricata. Next base: position 109,346,291 of record CM071599.1, on the reverse strand, counting down.
CAAATGAAGTGTTTTCCATGCCATCTAGCTCTTCAAGAGTATAGAACTCTTCTTCTTCCTTCTCTTCAACAGGTTCAGTCACTTCACCATTATTTTCTTCATCATCTACTATCTCTTCTATCCTCAGCTGACTTGTAGATGCTTCTGGGTCTTGAATAGATTTGTTAACAATCAAGGCACATGATGTGTTTACTATTCTGCCTTGGTTGGCTTGGATAGCCCTCTTCTGAAGCAACTCAAGCTCATGAGTTTTTAAAACCCCATAGAGCACATCATAAGTGACTTTGTTCAAATCTCTTTCTCTTAGAGAAATGAACCTTTGCTCTAGATGGTTTGGAGAAGACAATAGAAATTTCATATTCAGCTCCTTGGTGCTGTAGACCTTCCCATTCATCAGTAGCTCAGTCACCAGCTTGTGAAACCTTTCAAACATGTCAGTAATGCTTTCCTTGGACTGAGCCATGAAAGCTTCATACTGTGTGACCAGTATCTGTTTCTTATTTTCTCTAACCTCTTCTGTTCCTTCACATAACACCTCAATATGATCCCACATCTCCTTTGCTGTTTTGCAAGAGGCTATGTTAGCAAACATTGACATCTCCATTGAATCTATGATCAGCAGCATGAGATGACTATCAAGGGCAACCATCTCCTTTTCTGTATCTGTCCATTTGGATGGTTCTTTAGGCACATAAGATCTTGGAAAGGTTATGGTTCCAACAGTCTTTTCAGGAATTTATTGTTGTGGAACAAAGGGACCATTCTTGAGTATCTTAGGATATAGAGGATTAGCAGTTTTGATGAACAACTGCATCTTGATCTTCCAGAGGTCACTACGCCATAAACAGCCTGCTGTAACCCAAAAATTCTGTTACAGTAGGGTGGTAAAATGTTACAATAGACCCATTTTTGGGCTAGGGTAACATAAATTACATGTTACATATTTCGATGTTACCCTAGGGTACCTAAGGTAACATATTTCACCCCTAGGGTAACATGCCCTATCGGTTACCTTAGAGGTCAACTATAACATAAAAATGACATATTGCAACATAAAATTCGGTTACCTTAGGGTGCTTCAATTTTTTTAAGAAAGTGGGGCCACCAGTGGGCCCACTACTGGGCCCCACCACTGGGCCCCACCACTGGGCCCACCACTGGGCCCCACTATTGGGCCCCACCTGTGCCCCCTATTTTTTAACCAGGCTGATGTAACACTTTAACAGTCTAATGTAACACTTTAACAGGCTAATGTAACACTTTAACAAAAAAACAATTGAACAGCACCTCTTTGAATGTATACAATCCCAAAATACCATTCAACCATAATGAACCACAAAGAGATCAATCTCAACATCCAAACAAGCTTATAAATTCTGATTCAACATCCAAACAAAACAAACTAATTTAACATCCGAATTAGAAGATAAAAGCTAGTTAACATCCATAAGTACTTTTACATCCCAATTCTAAGTTAAATAATGTACTAGAAGCTTAAACTTAGAAAGCAGTGATACTAGAAGCTACTGCCTCCAGTGATAGGTGTACCATCATCAGCTTCACTTGTAGCAATTGCACACAACTACTCGACATCAACTGTGATGTCCGGGTTGGCCTCTCCAAGTTTTTTAAGTGCAAATGCCAAGTTCCGTTGCATCTTCTGTTCAAATTCAGACTCGACTTTCTTCATTTTCTCCTCCACCTCAGAAGCGAGGCTTTCCTTAATCCTTGCGGTCAGCTCTTTCACATATGTTTCTGTTGGTGGATTAGAACAACTGCTCATTCCTGACTTAAAGCATCTTCCTTTTAGCCAATTAGGACCATGTTTTGCACCAAGCTCATCAGAAGCGGCATCTCCGGTGGTGAGTTTTTTGGTAATATTGTCCTACAAAAGAAAACATAAAAGTCAACTGGTTAAACATGCATAAGATTACTTGATTTAATTATAATATTCTCCTGGTTAAACATGCCAAGTCTCCTGGTTAAACATGCCAAGTCTCTGTAGTAGAAATCAAAATTCTAGTTGAAACAAACAAAGACCGAATCAGGTGTGTTTGGAAATTCACAGTTAATTTATTTTAGTCTATAGAGTACCTGATTTTCTGTCTGTAGGAAGGCTACTATAAGAGACTTGTGTGGTGAGAACTGGGAACAGGGTAGGAAACTATCAAATATAGAAACAGTTCCAGATTACACATTATTAACAGCATTTTCCCACTGATTTCACAATGATAGTATCAGGAAAGAGTTAAAGTATACCAGAAGTATTATGGGTCTGGCAAAGAGCTTCTAACAGACGTACCAATATCGCACTGTATTGCATTGCAAACAAAACGTCACAACCTCCAAGTAGAATCCATTCAACAATTAGACAGGCGTATGCTAGGGGCATGAGTTTGAAATTAAGTTCATGTTTTTCTTAGTTAGGTCATAATTCTAAAATCAAGTATGCCTATATCGGAACACACCTGGTTAAACATGCATAAAAGAAAACTTGTGTATATATAGATGGGCTAACAGACAACATTTAAAGCCCTAAGCCACACCCAGTAATATCCACTTTTCTTACAGAACACAGATAATGTCAACCATATATATAGACAACCATATGTAATGTTACCATGAAATACTTACAATTTTTTTTGTGATTATTTCAGGATTGGTCTTGTAGATACGTCCTTCAACTCGCTTCCGAGTTTCAACAAAAACCTCTGCATCACATGGTTCAAGCTCATCTGCCACAGCTTTTTTTTTCTAGTAAAAAAAATGAACACGAATAAATGAGCAACATTGTGGTATTACTTTGGACATAAACAATGAACAAGTTAAATCGAACAAGAAAATCCAGTAAACAAATAAAAACCTCTGCATCACATGGTTCAAGCTCATCTGCCACTGCTTTTTTTTTTCTAGTAAAAAAAATGAACACAAAACAATAATCAACATTGTGGTATTACTTTAGACGGAAACAATACAATTTTCTTTTGGCAGTCATAGGTCTCTGCATCACAGGTGTATCAATGGATTTTCCCAATTTATTCAGTCGTGGTGACTTTCGAGTACCATCTTGTGGCCACTTCTCTGAACCCATCTGCTTCTCTGTGTGCTTCCTCTGTTGTTGTAGTTGATGAGCCGTTGTGAATTGGCGCTTAGGGGGGTTTTTTAGCTACAAAAGTGCAAGGGTAGTTACACAATAGTTAATTGAAATAAATTAGACAATATGCAAGAAGTTACCAGTACCAAGAAGTTAACCATATAAACATTGTACTTGTAAGTCGATTTTTAGATCTTGGCCTCATAACCACATGCGGCTACATTTTTTTGATTGGATGCACACTCATGTCAATGACATTATCAATGTAAAAATCAATATGGTCATTGCTTTTAGTTTGGTCAACTACTCGATTAAGTTCCAAGTCACTCGTCAGCAACTTCCAATCACCAGAATTCTCTGCCATTACATAAATTCCTCCAATTTCTGAATATTTAAGGTCATCGTGGACATGCTCCATGAGTACGGTATATGAAAATATTTCAGTATCGACACAATGTACAACAGTCTCTGTCCCACCAGTATATCGTGTACCCTGGAATTCACCTTGATGGTGGAATCTGAGATGAATAAATTTTTCCATATATCCTGAAAAATAATTAAGAATGGAAATTACATTAGAGTAAGAACAGAGTGCACATAGCTAATAAGAAAAACAATAAGTAAATGTCAAGTTAACATAGCAAGTAATCGGTTACCACATGGTGTTACATAAATAATTGAACATAAATAAGTAAATGTTAGGAATGCTAGATAATTAACTTAATTAATTAAAGGTTCAGTGATTACAAAAGACAAATGAACATTAACATATTGCATAAAAACATCTAGATTTAGAAAATTATGCAGGTTTTTCGACTACGTCGATCTCGATAAGAACATGTCTAGTTGGAACATCATCCCTAGCCCATGTATCCTCATTGTCTTGAACTTCAATTTCTGATCCAAGTGGTGCATCATGTAAAAGTGCTTCATCTTGACCTTCATCTTCATCTTCCACATCACACCAGTCCCTTGGCAGTTTCTTGATGACATTATACTTCATCTTTTCAACTTGATCTTCTACATAGAATACCTGTTGTACTTGTGAAGCCAATACGTATGGATCAGATTTATGGCATAATCGATTAAAATTCACTCGTGTCATCCCATATAAATCCTTTTCTTCTTGGTACCAACAACACTTAAACAACACTACAACTAATTTTCCCCAATAATCAAGTTCTATTATCTCTTCAATGGCTCCATAGTAATTGACATCACCGACCTTTGGTTTATCATCTTTTGAGCTTGCAAAACTGGTCGTCAAAGACGTCAAAAAAACACCACTATTTTGTGTTGTGCATCTAGCATCCCGGTTCTTCGTGTGGTATCTGTACCCATTGATTACATATCCATTATACCTCTTAGCTGATCGATTAGGGCCCATTGCAAACACTTCTAATTCCTATGAAATATTTCCTCTTTTGCCAACCTCTTCCTGCATCCAGTTCCAGAAGTCATCGCTATGTTGTTTGGCCCTTTTAAATTTTTTCAACTTTGTTTGACCATCAATCAAAGCTTTATGCTTCCTACAGAAAGTAGCTAGTTTAAAATTCTAGAAAAAACTGACTAATTATATAAAGAAACTAAGTTAGGAATTAGGAATTGAAACTTACGCAATTAACTCCTCTACTTCTTTGTTTCCAGAGTTGAATAGAATATAACGATGCATGTCCATCCACTGAGGTACTTCTAAATGTATAGCTTTTCCATTTTTATTTTTTCTTGTACCAATATGGTATTGCAACTTTTCTGGACAACCTTGAAGTTTTCTAGGCTTGGTAATATCACCTGATCCGGCATTGTCACCCAAGAATCTTGAACAAAATGTCAAGCATTCTTCTGCAAGGTAACCCTCGGCGATAGAACCCTCTGGTTTACTTCTGTTTCGCACATATTTTTTTAACTTGCATAAATAACGTTCAATAGGCCACATGGAACGAAGGTGTGCTGGTCCACCATAAGCTAGTTCACTGCATAAGTGAACCAACAAGTGGAACATTATATCAAAGAAAGCCTGTATAAATATTGTCTCAAATTGACAAAGTACTTCCACGATTTCTTGTTGTAGCCTGTTCACCTCACTTAAGTCGATCACTTTGCTCCAAACACTTCTCAGAAAGGCCCCTAATCTGATTAAAGGGGTGACAACTGCAGGCTTCAGTGATTTTTTAACAGCAAATTGCAATAAATGGTGCAACACAAAATGTGCATCATGACTCTTATAGCCTGAGACTTTCCTCTCCTTAGTATTAACAAACCGAACGATGTTAGATGCACTACCATATGGCAATTTGGCATTTTTCAGTACCGAGCAAAATCGATCTTTCTCATCATTCGTCATGTCAAATATGGCAGCTCTGATTTCAAGGTATTTCCCATCACTTGATAAAACAGGATGAAGTTCCTTCCTGATGCAAAGTTCTTGCAAATCTTTGCGAGCATTGACATGGTCTTTTGACTTTCCAGGAATATTCAGTAAAGTTCCAAGTATGCTCTCACAGATGTTATTCTCGATATGCATAGCATCGAGGTTATGCCGATGTAAGTTCTGACTCCAATACGGCAAAGTGAAAAATATCGACTTCTTCTTGAAAGGGGAATCAACCTTTTTAACTTTTTTTTGGCCTGGCACCTTCTTTTTCTTTCCAAACTCATGTTGAAAATTCGACAATAATATTTCTACGTCTGTTCCAGTTAAAATTTCAGGAGGCTTCCCCATCTCAATTTGACCATTGAATCTATTCTTATCGAACCTCCACTTGTGTCCTGGATCAAGAAATTTCCTATGGCACATGTAGCACACTTTTTTACTATGTTTTAGGTATTGTGAAGAAATCTCGTAATTGCATACGGGACAACCTAAATACCCCTTCGTGCTCCAACCGGATAACATTGCATATCCCGGAAAATCGCTGATTGTCCATAAAAGACTTGCACGTAAGTTGAATGTCTGATCAGCAGAAGCATCGTATGTTTCTACACCCTCATCCCATAACTCTTTCAACTCGGCTATTAGAGGTTGCATGTACACATCAATGCTATTCTTAGGGGATTCAGGACCGGAGATAAGCGTTGACAGAATTAGGTTTTCTGGCTTCATACACAACCAAGGAGGCAGGTTGTAATTTACCAAAACTATTGGCCAAGTACTATGATTTATGTTCATCGAACGGAAAGGATTGAATCCATCCGATGCTAGACCTAGTCTGATGTTCCTATTTTCTGACGAGAAAAGGGGATAAAGTGCATCCATCTTCTTCCAAGCCTCCGCATCAGCAGGATGCCTAAGTTTCCCATCCTTTTTACGTCCAAGTGCATGCCACGACATCAGTTTTGAATAGTCTTTGTGCATAAACAATCTCTACAGCCTTGGCCTTAATGGAAAATATCGCATCACATTTGCCGGGACTTTGCGAGGCATCTTCTCCGTTTCATTCTCATCTGGGCTTGTCGTTCCAACCATAACCCACCTTGAAGTTTCACAAGTTCTACATTCTTGTTCATTTTCATTTTCACCCTAATAAAGCATACAACTATTTGGACACGCGTGTATCTTTTTATAATCGAGACCTAAATCTCTGATTATATTCTTAGCAGCGTTGAAAGACAGGGGAATGTCTGCCTGTGGAAAAGCTTCTTTGATCAATTGTAGTATTTCGCCAAACCCTGACTTTGTAATTCCATGAACACACTTCAAGGAATAAAGTCGGACAATGAAACTTAGCTTAGAAAATTTTGTACAGCCTTGATATAAGGGAAGTTTTCCCTCTTCCAGATGTCTATTAAATTTCTTAGCATCATCGTTTGGTCCATTAGTACAATGCAACATCTCTCCTAGATTATCTCCAAAATCAATATCGTTCCCCATATTTACATCCTCGTCATTACGTGCATGATCAGGGACAAGATGTTTTGAAACTTCTACAATCCAGTTTGCATACAGGGAAAAAGGACCGCTGCATATAAGATGATCGTAGACAACATCTTGTACATGCCACTTGATGTTCTTACAGTTCTTGCAAGGGCATAGCATTTCGTCACCTACAGCCACTTGGGGGAATGCATTTTCTATAAATGCTTTTATCCCTATCATATACTCTTGTCTATACTTTGGAAGGTTTATCCAAATATTAGGCATGTCGTCCATCACTACATTTATGACAACTCAAAATGCCATAAAATATAAGTACACTCTAGGCTTACAAAAGATTAGGCAATTAAAACTTATAAAAGCTAAACATAGTCTGAAGAGCTGCCTTAGGCCTTGTCATAAGTTTACAAATCTAATCATTATTACATACGTATACTCATGAACGACAACAATTAGCTAACAAATCTGAATACAACAACATTGGTTTTACATTACTACTTAAACTATATTAATGATAAACTATATTAACAAATCAGCTTTCTCGTATTGAAATCTACCAATATAACAAACATTTACGATATGAAAAAGTTAATAATACAACAAAATAATCATCATAACTCAGTGTTTAAGTTCACACTCACCGATTCAATTGCAAAAATGAACAAACTAGAAACCCTAAGTGTACTTGCAGAAAACAGACAGAGGAAGCCAAATCAACACCAAATCAACATCAAAATGAAAAACATAAATTAAAAACATAAACATAAAGCACAAAAAAAAATACCTAATTGGAGGAAGCCCTAATTGCTGGGTGGAGAAGAAGGTACGCTGAGATTTCGCGTCTTGTAATCTGAGGAAGCCCTAACTACTATCTTCTTGCAATCGTCGTCTTGCAGAGAGGGGTTGAGTGGAGAGGGGGAGAAGGAGAGTGAATTGGGTGGGCGGCTGTGAGAAAGTGAAGTAGTGAATTGGGGGAAAGTAAAGTATTATTCCGCTTAGCCAAAAAAATCCCCCCAAAAAGTCCCGCTCAGCCTACAAAAAATTTCCCCGAGTATAGTACACTGATTTGTTTTGTTTTTTTGATAAATAATATTTTACTATTAAAATACTTATAATTTAATATAAAATTTTTATTAAATAAACTTGAAGTAATTATTAAAAAAATAAAAATTTTGATGTAGTTTTATAAAATTTGTTTTATTCGATTTTTTTAAAAAATTGGAGGGTAAATATTAACAATTTAAAAAAATGTTGTACAACAAAATTATAATTTCTGAAAAAATTATTTTTTGATTTTAAAAAATAAATAATTTTCTAATTCATTTTATAAAAAATTAACAAATTTTAAAAACTAAATTTATTTTAAAATTTTAAAAAAAAATCAAAAAAATTAAATTAAATAAAAGGAGTTGGCAAGGACAACTCTGATGTAACACGTACATATTTATGTTACATGCTTCAACAGTTTCTAGCTAATGTAACATCATATTTTTGGCTAAGGTAACATAAAAAACATAATGTTACCTCAGGATGTGAGTAGTATAGCTAAGGTAACATATTGGGCTAACATTTCTTCGGTAGGGGTTACGATAGGCCATATATGGTGTAGTGGGTTGTAGTTCTCTTTGTCAAACTTAGGGACCTTCACTGCTCCTGTAGTCTTTGGTGTATTTGCCTAAGTACCAATTCGAGAAGTACATTTGTCTATTCGAGAAGTCTAGCATTCGAGAAGTCAGGGATTCGATATCTCAAAAGACACTGTTCGATATCTCTGAAGGTCAACTAGTCAAAGCCTTATTCGAGAACTCAGAGATTCGACATGTCTAAATACTCTATTCGAGAACTCATGGAGTCAACAAGTCAAAGTATCATTCGAGTTCTCTAAGAGTCAACAAGTCAATGCTCTATTCAATATCTCAAGGACTAAAGAAGCTATTCGATATCTCAAGGATTCGATAAGTAAAATGCTCTATTCGATATCTCAAGGATTCCTGAAGAAAAGACTTATTCGAGAAGTCATTCGATATAACAGTTTAACAGTATTCGAGAACTCAGAGTTATCGATCAAGTCAATTCTAGTTCTCTAATCACCAACAGAGTTACTTCTCGAATACAATCTTGGAGACAAAATACTGAAGAATTGTACAAGTCAGAAACCTGCAACAAGCTAAAGCACTTTATGGACCACAATCTGTAATGTACTTTGGAAAAGCCTACAAAGAAGCTTGGAGAGATGTACAAGAGACAAATAGCTAAAGAAGTGGATCTGAACAGAGCTTTGCAAAGTCAAACTTGTAGTTGTTTGGATGCTTACTCAAAAAGGATAGACACACTAGAAAGTAAAATTGTTTAGCTACCTTATTTGTAGTAAGTAGGTTATATTCATGCTTTATAAGGACACAGCCTCACTTCCTTAGAAGTTAAGTTTTTCATACACAAAAGAAAACATCTCTCTGAGAAAAACGAAGCTAAGAATACTAATTTTTGTATTCACAGATTGTAGCAAAATCTTTATCTAATAATATATTAGATTAAAGTGATACTGTGTTGTGTTGCTCGCTTATTATTTTCCGTACTTAAATTATAGCACACACTTAACATATATCTTGCTATACAGATTCAAGAACAACGAAAAGTTCAAGAATCCATTCACCCCCCCTCTGTATTCTTTCTTGTGTTCTATACTCAACAAGTGGTATCAGAGCAGGCTGTTTATTCAAAAACAGAAAACTATCATGAATACACCAGAGACTACAGGAACGGTGAAGGTCCCTAAGTTTGACAAAGAGACACTACGCAATAAACGCACATACGCAACCCCCAAATAAAGTTGCAAAAGACCTGAAAAGCGTTGCGTAACGTCTTACGCGACACCAGAGGGGCGTTACCAATACCGGCGTTGCGTAAGATCCCTAATGCAACGCTTTTTCCAAGCTATTGCAACACTACGAAAGTATTGCATAAGAGGTCTTATGCAACACCAAAAGCAAGTAAAGGCAACACCAAATGGTGTTGCATAAGATATTCAGCCATTTCAGCAGTGGGGCTCACCTGGTGCCACGTCAGCAGTGGGGCCCACATGCCACATCAGCATTGGATCCCACGAGGTGCCACATCAGCAAGGTGCCACATCAGCAGGTGCCACGTCAGCAGTGATGTCCACCTAGATGCCACGTCAGCAGTGGGGCCCACAAGGAGCCATGTCAGCAGTGGGTCCCACATTGTGCTACGTCAGTTGCGGGGCCCGCATGGTTCCACTTCAGCAGTGGGCCCACATGGTGCCACATCAGTAGTGGGCCCACATGCCACATCAGTAGTGGGGACCACTATTTAATGCAACGCTAGTTTTTTTTATGCAACAGCATTTTTTTATTGCAACATTAAAACTATGCTACTGCAACACCAAATAGAGTCAAATGCAACGGTTTTTAATAAAAAATTTGAAATGGCAACCTTGTTCATAAATAATACCAACCTCTCCAAAATCCAACATAACTAAATTTCCAAAAACCAACCACAATGATGCAGCCAACAAATGTACTTAACAGTCATTGCCAGCAAAAGTACTTAACAGTTTACATATTCTTACCAACATTAACAAGCTAGCGCATGCACTAATTCTAAGTTCAAAGTAAGCCAATTCAAACTTCAAAAGTACGGAATAACTAAGTTATACCATGAGTGAGCGCTACATAATAAAATCCCTAAGTTGTGCCAGCATGAGTCATTGGAGTACCACTATCGTCTTGATTACTGGAAATCATGGCACAAAACTCTCCAATATCCAATTTCAAATCTGGATTAGCTTCACCCAATTTTTTCAGCATCCATGTCATGTTCTCTTGCACTTTTTTGTTCACCCTGGCTTCTAATTCACCTTCAAGATCATGCTTTATCTTTGTCAACTCCTGAACATACCCTTCTGTAGGAGCAACTGTAGGAGCAACGGGAGTCGATGTGGTACTAGTCTTTTTCCCTGGCCTTCCCACCAGCCAGTTTCGTGCATGGGTCTTGCCATTAGAAGCGACTGCATTTGCTTCAGCCTCGTTTCCATCCTCTATTAACTGCTGGATTTTGGTCTACAAGAAATGGTTAATTCAATATTTGAAATAAAGCATTATTATAGACTACATCTATACAACAAAATACACTTACAATTTTTTCCTTTATTTGTACAGTATTTGACTTGTAGGTTCGACCCTCCTGTCACTTACGAGAGTCCGAATAGATTTGAGCATCACATGGGGCTGCATGCTTGGGGTCAGTCTTCTTCTGTCATGTATGGGATAACACATCAAACATGTCATTAATCAAAAATACCAATATGTTAAAAATTTCCAAACGTTCAAACTAAGAAATATGAATACGTATCAGACTATCTAAAAATAAATTTCTATGAATACACAAACTATTGAATCAACTAAGTAATATATCTTTCTCCTTATTACTTAACATTTAACTTCTAAATCTGACTAGTGAAAATAATATTTTGGGCATTTCTTTAAATTAGTAGCATGTTTCAAGGGATGGACAATAATTTCCAAATCTAAGTTCCAATTCTACAAATCACAATGTCCTGGCATTATTATTAAAAATAATTATTATTATATACAGAGACAGTTACAAAATTAGGTATCCAAATCGCCACAATTTTATCTCCCTAGTCATTTTCCACTTTTCCAAATTGTGTATGAAATCCATACTCAAACATAGCAAACATAAAATGAGTTATCACATAAAAATATGAAATATCAAACAAATCTAGGGCCTATATGAAAAAATTAAACTTGGACAAAGAAAAACACATACCATGTCTTCAATAACTAGGGACACAGGTTTACGACCCAAAGTGTGTGTCTCAACTAATTCTTTACGATGCTTAGCATTATCCGCAGCAAGTTTCTGTAAAATAAAAACATATCATGATACTTGAATTTTTTTTTGGTCAGGATGGTATACAACTGTTGGTATAATTTTTGCACAAAATAATTTAATAACTGATTACTTGCACTAATTGTTAAAGCTCTACCTTAACTGATTCATCCCCCCAGTACTTCAAGAGCATTTTAGAATCCTCTAGTGGAATCCGCTCGGTTCTGTGTTCTAGCCTTTCCTGATCAGTTTCATATCGACTATAAAACTTTTCCTTCATACGAGACTTGTGCACCTTCCAAGCAGCATTCATTGTATTATACACCCATTTTTGTCCATCTTCGGGAATAACATACCTACCCTATAAAATAAAAAACATAAAAGAAAATGATGCAAGTACAGTCCCACAATTCACTACATAATTTTTGAAAATGATTTAATCTATGGATTAGGTAAGAATTTACCAGAGTATAGTCCCACAAATTTTGCTTCAATTGGTCGGGAACAACGTGCCAATTGATGTAAGTAAGTGACACATTATCCCTTGCTAATGCCCCCAAAAAATTACTTATTTCCGCAATATCTCCTTTACTTTCTGAAATTGCTTGACCTTTTTGATTCAACGAAATGACTTTTTTATTTTTAGGGTTCCTTTCATGAACCTTACTCATTCTTGTCGGTCCTCTAGGTTTTCTTGGAGCTCGTACTTTATTAACCATGTGCACAAAATGTAAAGAAAACTGTTAATAATATATATTACTAAAATGCTACCAAGTTAATACTATGTTACCTTCTTCAACTTCCACATCCATAATCTCCTCCATGTTCAATTCAGCAACATTTTCTTCTATTCTAGCTGCTTCATTTTGCTTTTGACGTTCTCGTAATGCTAGGTAAGCAGCAACTGTACCAGCACCAGGAGCTGCTTCATCATTACTTGACTGTCTAAACACTTTGCGGCATGTTGGTTTCACTTGTGTTGGACGATATGAACTTGAAACTTCCTTCTCAGTTCCAGCTTTCTTCGACTCCTTCACAGTGCCAGCTTTCCTCAACTCCTTCTCAATTCCGAGGGTTATATTAGCTCGTGATCGAGTTCTTGGTCCAAGTTGAGTTTTCTTTGTTTCAACAATTTTAATTCTCTACAATTTGTAAGATATTCAGATTATTAATTCCACACTCTTAATGAACATTACAAATTCTGGAATAAAAATTTAAATCGAAAGACCTACCTCCGACGAACCATCACTTTGATCATCACTTTCTGGATTATACTGTGAGTCACAGTCCTCAGGTTCTTTCCCTTTTTTGCCTTTCCCTTTACTGTTCTCGGCTACATCTGCTCTGAGACTAGAAACTAATGACGGTACCCCGAGTTCTTTATACTTTTTAGCATTTTCTTGCATTCTGCGAACTCTATTCATTTCATACTGTGTCAGCGGTGGTGGAGGCAACTACAAGAAATCATTGCATAAACAATAATTAGAATAACTATCTAATATGGTATATACTAAAATTCCAGGTGAGTTAGATTTCAGGGGTGTGAAATATATTGGTAATTTATATAAGACCCTATTTTCCAACAGGTACATAAAAATCAAATCAGATTAGTCAAATCATACCTTCGCTGGAACATCATTCTCTTTCGTCTTTTCACTGTCACTTGAATCTTTATCTAAATCTAATTTCCTTCTTACAGTTGCATTTTCATTCACATGTACATCTTCTTGACTAGACATCAAAACAGGCTGTGCTGAAAATTCCTTCCTCTTACCAACCTCAGGTGAGGTCTTACTCCTTTTCTGCTGTTGTTGCTGGATTTGATGTGTAGTAACAAACCTACGCTTCACTGGTGGTTTCTTAGCAGAAGTTGTAACAACAATGTATACATTTTGTGTGAACATCAAAATTCATTACACACATATTTATGCAAGAATTTAATATTACATGTAGATTATACCTTGGATTAAGTTTTTCCTTGGCCTGACGATTACGTGAGGTTGCATCTGAATCATTGGCTCAATTTCTTTGTCAACAATATTGTCTATGTAAAAATTTATTTCTTCTCCCTCAATGCAGTCCTTAGTAAGTCCAACCACTTCCGCGTCTTTTGTCATGAGTTCCCAACCACCTCCCCTTCCTTTGCTGATATAGATTCCTCCAATTTCATTGTAATCGAGGTAATCTTTTACAAATTCCATAAGCACAGTGTAAGAGAAACGGTCCACTTGTACGCGGGTTACCACCAGAGATTTTCCACCAGCATAGACTGTCTTCTTAAACTCTCCTTGATGGTACAACCTGACATTGATGCATTTTTCATCCATCCTGTTCACAGTAAATGTCCCATTAGAACCAGGTATATATATATATATATATATATATATATAAATAATGAAAAAGGAAAACAAGTAAATTAATGAAGAGTTATAAATCATTAAATCTAATGAATGCACTTCACAGGTAAGAGTTAAATTAAGGAAAACAAGTAAACAAATAAATTAATGACAACAGAAAGAGTGCAAATTTCATTACAAAGAAACAGTGTCAAGTACATTAATGAAGAGAGTAAATTACATCAAAAACAAAGAGCGACAAATACACTTTAAATCTAAGACAGTAGACATGACAGAAATAAAGCAATGTAATTCTCTATGAGGAGCAACAGTTCCTAAGGAGATACGGGAACTTGTGCTAGGGCGATATCATCTCTAAAACAATCCCCATCAGCAACTTCAATGTCTATGCCACGAACAATATTAATATCTTGTACATTAGGATTTCTAATATCTTCTTCGGTTGCATTCTCGTTCTCAGCATCACACCAGTCCCTCGGTAATTTTTTAATAACATAATGTACCATCTTTTCAGTCGAATCTTCCACGTAAAAAACTTGTTGCACTTGAGAAGACAAGACATAAGGATCATTTTTAAAGCATAACTTGTTAAACTTTAGTAAGCCCGTATGCGTCTTTCTCTTCTTGGTACCAACAACACTTAAAGAGGACCACATTAAAAACTCCCCAATAATCTAGTTCAAAAATTTCTTCGATTGATCCATAATAGTTGACATTCCCAACTATTGGATTTTGGTCTTTCGAACTAGCAAAACTAGTGGTTTTGGCAGTCAAAAAACCCCACTGTTTTGTGTGGTACATCGAGAATCCCTAGACTTGGTATGGAATCTATAACCATTTACTACATAGCCACTAAACCTCCTGGCCATCCGATTAAGACCCAATGCAAGCACCTCTAAATCTCTTGAAATCATGTCCTTCTTCAGAACCTCTTCTTTTAGCCATTTCCAAAAGTCGTTGGTATGTGTTCGTTCCTTTTTGTAGCTCGATGCTCCCTAGAAAAATATTCAGTTTAGACAGACTAATAAATGTAGACATTGATATCATAGAATTGAATAAAATGAAAAAAGGACTTAAGAACATACTCAATCAGATTCTCTGTTTCACTATTGCCATAGTTGAACAAAATGTAGCGATGACAGGCCCTCCAATCTGCATCATTTAATTTAAAGATTTTTCCATCTTTATTCTTTCTTGTTCCAATATGATGCCCGACATTTGTTGGACATCTTGCAAAATCAGTACAATACTTGGTGCCTTTTGTTACTCCTTCACTGCTCAAAAATCTTGAACAGAAAGTAACACATTCTTCTGCCATCAGGTTTATTTCTATTTCGAACGTAAGATTTTAGCTTTCCAAGGTACCGCTCAATAGGAAACATGCACCTAAGGTGTTGTGGTCCACCAAGTTCGACTTCTCGGCATAAATGAACAAGCAAGTGGACCATTATATCAAATAAAGCTTGTGGGAAAATCGTCTCTCAAATCGACAAAGTATGTCGATAATTTCTTGTTGCAGCCTCTTAATTTCATCCAAATCAATAACCTTGGCCCATATACCTCTTAGGAATGTGCTAAGTCTGATCAGTGGTAACGCAACCTTGGGTTTTAATGTTTTCTTTACCGCAAATGGTAACAAAAGGTTGAGTATGAAATGAGCATCGTGGCTCTTATACCCTACTACTTTTCTCTCGCGTGTGTGTACATACCGGCTGATATTCGAAGCACAACCATATTGATGTGCCGAAAACATGACATTTAATTTATCGCAAGCGCACGATCTCGTTTTAGTATTTTAAGATTCGATCCACAGGGAATAATTTTTATTTGCGATCCTTAACTTTTAATTTAATCGAACTAGAACAATTCGAATTTTGAAAATTTGGTTTTATGCTATTTAATTCCTAAAACTATTTTAAAAGAAAATTTATCTACTTAAACTAAAAACTAAATTTTTCAAAACTATTTTTTTTCTTAAAAGAAAATTAAATTAATCTACTTGAACTACAAACTGAATTTTTTTTCATTTTTACTATTTGATTTAAAATTACATAAAGAAAACAAAATTTTAAAAGAAAATCTAATTTATTCTAATTTAAAATTCAAAAGAATAGAAAAATTAGCCACTCTTAATTTCTAATTTAGATTTTGCAAATTTGAATTTTTCTATTTAGATATTTAAAAGAAAATTTAATCTATTTTAGAAGAAATTTAATTTTATTCTAATTTTTAAAGTAAGAAATTAAAAGTTTAAAAGAACCAAAAACTAATTTATTTAAGAATTCTAAATCTGATTTAAATTTAAATTTTATTCTAAGAAATTATTTGACAAATTAATTTTTGAGATGGGTTATTAACAATACTTAACTTAGCATAAAACTAACTTCTCAGCTTAGCTAAACCAGACCTCGGCATGACTCAAATACAAATTCAACTTAACAAATACCAAACCAAGTAATTCATGTATTTTACAAATTGAACAAACTTAGCATTTCTACGAACAGTACTAGAACATCAAACATAGAGAAACAGACTTTAAGTTAACAAAATATACTTGCAACCAGGATTAATCACAAAACAGCATTCAAAATTCAACTCCATTTACAAACCAAACCAATCTAACGCAACTACTGTAACGCAAAACCATAATTTCATAACAGCACAATTAGTCACCACTCGGATTCGGTCAAACTCAGTTAACAAAATCTGCTACGAACTCGATAAACACAACGATAAACTCATGAACTAACAAAGTAAGAATTAACGATTTACAAACACAGAATCAGACCGGACTGACTCGGCAAACTCGGAAATGACTCAGTACACTCAATGGACTCACTAATTAACTCAGACAACTTAAACTTGGTACATCAAACTTGACAAACATCAATCAAAACTCAAACGCAACTCTAGCCCCGTCGACTCAAAACCAGCGAAACCAACATTTGGAAATAAAACTAAACGATGTAGAAACTCAGTCAGCAAAACAACAAGTAAAATTAGTCGACTCAGGAAGCACCAGACAACACTCAGACTCAACCATTACAATGAAATCGACAAAACAAAACCAGTACTTGGAAACTCGCGGCAAACACAAATACCGACCAGTAACTGAACTCAGATTAAAGAAATCAACCAAAAATAACCATACAAACAGCTAAACTCGGAATCACGGAATTACAAGCAACTCGAAGTACTGCATACACTGATAACAACTCGGAAAATGAGAAATCAACACAACCAATCAAACACTCAATGAATTCGACAACTTAGAGGAAAACTCAACATAATATATACAATCACTAAACAAAACTCATTACTAAACAAAAATAACCCAACTCGCAGTCTATATCTCAGCCATAACCTCAACAAAAACAAACCAAAATCAAATTAGTGATTTAATTAAAACTGCAGCAAAACTCTTAAGCCAATCGAACTCTAACTTAATAACACATTTGACTCGACTCAGTACTCAGACTTCGCCAATACCGCCACTTAACAACCACTCGGAAAATGAAATCAACAATTCGCAACTAGGATAAACTCAGACATTCGATTAACAACGCTTGCAGAACATAACTAAGAATTAACGATTTACAACGAAAATGGGGAGTTGGCATTTTTAAGGGGGAAAGAAAGAGAGAGAGAGAGAGAGAGAGAGAGAGAGAGAGAGAGAGAGAGAGAGAGAGAGAGAGAGAGAGAACAACAGGGGAGAGGCTCGTGGGGGTGTTGCAGCAAACGGAGATGAAGGGGAATGAAGAGAGGCTGGGAAGGAGATAGAGAAAGAAAAAGGGAATTTAAGTTATGAAAGTGAACTGGGTTTGCAACAAGAAAACAGGGGAATTTACATTTACAACTAATGCTTCGAATTAACAAAATAAACGAGACATACAATACGATATAAAAATTAAATTTGATTTTTGTTTTGTAGTTTTTTTTTCTTTTTTTATTACACTAAAATATCAAACATAAAATTTAGATTTATAATTAAAATTTATCAAACCCACAATAAAATTTAGATTTAAAGGGGCAAAACTAATATTTAAAACGGAAATTAAAACTACGAAACAAATTCTTCAAATCGATACTTTCAATCCCGTGTGGTTAGCGTTGCTACCTTATCCACCCGATAATTTACGAAAATAACGAAATAAAGAATAAGGAAAATAAAATGACAGAGGGATGCAAGAATTAAAATGAATCTTGAAATTTCATAAAAATAAAGAGTGTTTACAAATAGAAAATTACAACTACAATTTTTGGAGAAGAACTACTACAACATAATTCTAGTATGTAAGGTAATGGGTATTTGGTTTCTAACAAGTGAAGATGAGGCCTATTTATAGGAAATAATTAGGGTTTTTAGTAGGTGTGGGTGAATCTTGGCCATTGATTTAGTTTAGTGTTGGCTAAATCTTGGTCATCCATTTTGTTTGGTGAAAATATGCACCACCCCCCTTGCCTTTCCTTTTCTTCTTGTTTTGGTCCTTCTTTTTCTTCTTTTTTCATTTATTTCTTTATTTTTCCATTTCTTCAGTTTTCTCGAAATTTCCTGAAATGCAACAAAATAATTTATTAAAATACGAATTCAAACAATAAATAGGTAATAAAAATATGCAAAAATATGCACTTATCACATATGGTAATTTGGCATTCTTTAATACAGAACAGAAGATATCTTTCTCCTTATTTGTCATGTCAAATATTGCTGCTCTAATCTCATAATGCTTTCCATCCGCGGATTTAACAGGATGAAGGGGCTTTCTTATACCCAATTCTTGTAAATCAAAACAAGCATTTAAGTGATCCTTCCACTTGCCACCAATATTAAGTAAAGTACCTAATATTTTGTCACATACGTTCTTTTCTATGTGCATGGCATCAAGGTTATGTCGAAGTGGATTTTTACTCCAATATGGCAAGACAAAAAAAATCGACTTCTTTTTGAAAGGACAATGACTTGTAACCTGTTTCTTGACCTTCCCAAATTTGTTTTCAAACCCCAACAAAAACTCTTCAATATCAGTTCCTGACAAAACTTCTGGAATCTGCCCCATTTCAACATCGCCATTAAATTGTCTCTTATCCAGCCTCCATTCGTGTGTAGGATCAAGAAATTTTCGGTGATGCATGTAGCACATCTTTTTGCTATGTTTTAAATAATCCGAAGAAGTCTCGTAATGGCATACGGGACATGCTAGTTTCCCATTCGTGCTCCAACCTGACAACATACCATAGCCCGGAAAATCACTTATGGTCCACAACACGCGTGCACGTAAATTAAAATTCTGGTCAGTTAGGGCATCGTAAGTTTCGACTCCCACGTCCCATAATTCTTTCAACTCCGTGATCAAAGGCTGTATATACACGTCAATATTATTGTTCGGTGAATCTGGACCCGATATTAATGTTGAAAGAATCAAATTTTCTTGTTTCATGCATAGCCATGGTGGAAGGTTATAATTCACCAACAGTATTGGCCATGCGCTATGAGTTGAACTCATTGAACAATAAGGGTTAAATCCGTCAGATGCTACACCTAAACTCACATTTCGAATCTCTGATGGAAAAGCAGGATATTGAGCATCCATTGTCTTCCATGCCTTAGCATCTGCCGGATGTCTTAGTTTCCCGTCATCTTTTCGTCCTACTGCATGCCATGTCATAAGTTTCTAAAAATCTTTGCACATAAACATCCTTTGCAGCCTTGATTTTAGCGGAAAATATCTCATCACATTTGCTGGCACCCGTGAAACACCTTCTCCGCATCATCATCAGTAGCAATCCCTTTTTTCTCTTCTACAACCCACCTTGAAACACCACAAGTCTGACAAACATCTTTATCTTCATTTTCCCCCCAATACAACATGCAACTATTTGGGCATGCATGTATTCTTTGATAATCGAGTCCTAAATCCTTAATAATATTTTTTGCGGCATTGAATGACATAGGCAGGTGGGCATTAGGAAATGCTTCTTTCATTAGTTTCAGCAATTCCCCAAATGCAGACTCAATAATTCCATGAACACACTTTAAATGATAAAGTGTGATCAAGAAACTTAGTCGAGAAAAGTTAGCACAACCAGGATATAACGGTTTCTTTCCCTCATTAACATGTCGATAAACTTTTCAGCCTCTGCATTTGGTCTACCTTCAAACTTCTTACCCATACAGTTAAACATAAAGTCTAAATTATTCCCAAAATCCACCCCCGTTTCATAATCCGTGAATCCATTACTATTTCCTAATTTCGTTCGTGAAACATCATAAATCCAATTGACACGTAACGGCGATGGACCATTGCAAACCAGATGATTATAGATGACATCTTTGGTATTCCAATTACGATCCATACATTTTTTGCAAGGGCACTTCATTTCATCGCCTAGACAAGAAACGGGGAATGCATTTTTCAAAAAATATTTTACCCCTTCCCCATATTCTGCACTATATCTGGGAAGTCCTATCCAAATATCACTCTCATCATCCATTACAGCAATATATCCACCGCCTAGTAAATCTAAACTTGTATACGTGGCTAACAGTTTCGACAAATCACCAAGGCCTAGCCTGTAAGGTTTAAATATATTATAATCTACCATATGAAAAAGGCTTTTGTAACTGAACATTATAATTGTACTATAAGTAGTTTAACGCTAGAGTGTAATGTCAAGAACAGATGCACACTTAGAGAATTAGGAAAAATATATAACAGAATGTAGCTTTGAGTTATGAGTAAAACTATTATGGTAGATTAGCCATCATAAATAAGGTAACATAATAGGAGTTTACTTTAGTTTCACAGTTTCACAAACTATGAGTTTACTTTAGTCACAAACTTTATGTACAGTTTTACAATCCGATTAAAATTCATCACTTGTTCTGAATGTAACATAATATCAAGTTTAGCTAAAATTTGTCAATATAGTTGCTAGTACATTGACAAAATATGGATGAAACAATGAAAACACACATACATTACAGTACTCTCTCTGTTCTTTCTCTCTCTCTCTCTCTCTCTCTCTCTCTCTCTCTCTCTCTCTCTCAATATTCTCCCTCTCCCACGCTCCATCTCTCTTTCTCTCTCAACCTTCTTGGTGTCTCTCACTCACTCTAACACTCAACAAATATCAAGCACATAAAACAAAATACAAGTACATAAAACCCTAGATTGATTAAAAAAAAAACCAAATCCAAACCCAATAATTATGACCAAATCCAAGATAATCAAGCACATAAAACACAAATACAAGGACATAAAACCCTGTATTGATTCAAAAAAAACCCTAGATTTAATCACATGCAATAATTATAAGCAAATCCAATATAATTAGAGATTTTTTCCTAGAGGGAAACCGTGAGTACAGAGAAGAAGTGTCACGAATATGTTAACTGAAAGCCCCAATTGAAAAAGCCCTAATTTCAACTGCAAAATGAAAAAGAATGAATCTGTGAGTACAGAGAAGATGTGTAAAAACAATGAATTTGGTAAATATTATGTGTAAAGAAGAGTATGTTTAAACCGTCGGTGTATGCAGTGATCGAGAGTTGCAGTGTGTGAGAGAGTCGAGAGTTTCGGTGTTTGAGAGAATACCTAGATTTAGATTTGGGGAAAGTACATGCAATTTGGGGGAAAGTATAGCAATTTAGTTTTGGGGGAAATTGTCCGCCCTTTTTTAACCCCGTGCAAACCACGTGTCTTTCCTAACATAGTACTGTTGTCTTAATTCTTAAATAATTTTAATTTTTTTTTAATGAAATGATTTTAATTTTTTATTTGCTAGATAAAAAAATTAATATTTTTAAAATAATAATAATTATTATTAAAATAATAATTTTGTAACATCCGTACGATTGGAACGTCGAAAAATAATTTTAAAAAATAGATTCATAATTCGGGACAAGACTAGTTAAAAGAAAATTCCACTTTGACCAGTTTGACCGTTATAAAACCAAACCAAATACATATAGGAATTTTTTTAAAAAATTACCGTATCACTAAACTCGTTATATCTTGACATCCGTGCGATTGGAACGTCGAAAAAATAATTTTAAAAAATAGATTCATCATTCGGGACAAGACTAGTTAAAAGGAAGTCCACTTTGACCGGTTTAACCGTTATAAAACCAAACCAAATACATATAGGAATTTTTTTGAAAAATTACCGTATCACTAAAATCATTATATCTTGACATCTGCGTGATTGGAACGTCGAAAAAATAATTAAAAAAATAGATTCATCATTCGGGACAAGACTAGTTAAAAGGAAGTCCACTTTGACCGATTTGACCGTTATAAAACCAAACCAAATACATATAGGAATTTTTTGAAAAATTACCGTATCACTAAAATCGTTATATCTTGACATCCGTCCAATTGGAACGTCGAAAAAATAATTTAAAAAAATAGATTCATCATTCGGGACAAGACTAGTTAAAAGGAAGTCCACTTTGACCGGTTTGACCGTTATAAAAACAAACCAAATACATATAGGAATTTTTTTGAAAAATTACCGTATCACTAAAATCGTTATATCGTGACATCCGTGTGATTGGAACGTCAAAAAAATAATTTAAAAAGATAGATTCATCATTCGGGACAAGACTAGTTGAAAGGAAGTCCACTTTGACCGGTTTGACCGTTATAAAACCAAACCAAATACATATAGGAATTTTTTTGAAAAATTACCGTATCACTAAAATGGTTATATCTTGAGATCCGTATAATTGGAACGTCGAAAAAATAATTCAAAAAAATAGATTCATCATTCGGCACAAGACTAGTTAAAAGGAAGTCCACTTTGACCGGTTTGACCGTTATAAAACCAAACCAAATACATATATGAATTTTTTTTAAAATTACCGTATCACTAAAATCTTTATATCTTGACATCTGCGTGATTGGAACGTTGAAAAAATAATTTAAAAAAATAAATTCATTATTCGGGACAAGACCAGTTAAAAGGAAGTCCACTTTGACCGGTTTGACCGTTATAAAACCAATCCAAATACATATAGGAATTTTTTTGAAAACTTACCGTATCACTAAAATCGTTATATCTTGACATCCGTGTGATTGGAAAGTCAAAAAAAATAATTTAAAAAAATAGATTCATCATTCGGCACAATACTAGTTAAAAAGAAGTCCATTTTGACCGGTTTGACCGTTATAAAACCAAACCAAATACATATAGGAATTTTTTTGAAAAATTACCGTATGACTAAAATCGTTATATCTTGACATCCGCATGATTCGAATGTCGAAAAAATAATCTAAAAAATAGATTCATCATTCGGGACAAGACTAGTTAAAATGAAGTCCACTTTGACTGGTTTGACCGTTATAAAACCAAAACAAATACATGTAGGAATTTTTTTGAAAAATTACCATACCACTAAAATCGTTATATCTTGACATCCGTGTGATTGGAACGTCGAAAAAATAATTTAAAAAAATAGATTCATTATTCGGGACAAGACTAGTTAAAAGGAAGTCCACTTTGACCGGTTTGACCGTTATAAAACCAAACCAAATACTTATAGGAATTTTTTTGAAAAATTACCGTATCACTAAAATCGTTATATCTTGACATCCGTGTGATTGGAACGTCGAAAAAATAATTTAAAAAAATAGATTCATCATCCGGGACAAGACTAGTTAAAAGGAAGTCCACTTTGACCGGTTTGACCGTTATAAAACCAATCCAAATACATATAGGAATTTTTTTGAAAAATTATCGTATCACTAAAATCGTTATATCTTAACATCCGTATGATTGGAACGTCGAAAAAATAATTTAAAAAAATAAATTCATCATTCGGGACAAGACTAGTTAAAAGGAAGTTCACTTTGACTGGTTTGACCGTTCTAAAACCAAACCAAATACATATAGGAATTTTTTTGAAAAATTTCCGTACCACTAAAATCGTTATATCTTGACATCCGTGCGATTGGAACGTCGAAAAAATAATTTAAAAAAATAGGTTCATCATTCGGGACAAGACTATTTAAAAAAATATCTAATGCAACACTTCATACAGCAAATGCAACACTACTGTTATCTAATGCAACACTTATGCCACGTCATCATATGACACGTCAGCAGAGGTGGGTCCCACTCCTGCCACCTCAGCAATTGTGGGCCCCACAACTGCCACGTCAGCATTAGTGGGCCTCTGCCACGTCACCATTGTGGGACCCACACTGCCACGTCAGCAGTGGTGGGTCCCGCACCTGCCACGTCAGAATTTAAATAAAAAAATATATCTAATGCAACACTTAAACAGAAAATGCAACACTACTGTTATCTAATGCAACATTTATGCCACGTCATCAAATGCCACGTCAGCATAGGTGGGGCCCACTTCTACCACGTTAGCAATTATGGGCCCCACACTTGCCACGTCAGCATTGGTGGGCCTCCTACCACGTCACCATTATGGGTCCCACACTGCCACGTTAGCAGTGGTGGGTCCCGCACCTGCCACGTCAGAATTTAAATAAAAAAAAATATCTAATGCAACACTTCAAACAGCAAATTCAACACTACTGTTATCTAATGCAACACTAATGCCACGTCATCAAATGCCACGTCAGCACAGGTGGGTCCCACTTCTACCACGTCAACAATTGTGGGCCCCACAATTGCCATGTCAGCAAACGCCACGTTAGAACATGTGGGTCCCACTTCTGCCACGTCATCATTTATTAAAATAAAAAATTATCTAACGCAACACCAGTTCAGCTCAGTTGCAAAAGACCCAAAATTTCTATCTAACGAAACGCTTTCTGTGCAACGCTTTGTAAAATGGGTTGAGTATGTGCGTTTATGGCGTAGTGAGAACTACAACCTCTGGAAGATCAAGATGCAATAGTTCATCAAAGCTGCTAATCCTCTATATCCTGAGATACTCAAGAATGGTCCCTTTGTTCCACAACAAGAGATTCCTAAAAAGACTGTTGGAACTATAACCTTTCCAAGATCTTATGTGCCTAAAGAACCATCCAAATGGACGGATACAGAAAAGGATATGGTTGCTCTCTACAGTCATCTCATGTTATTAATCATAGATTCTATGGAACTATCAATGTTTGCTAATATAGCCTCTTGCAAAACAGCAAAGGAGATGTGGGATCATATTGAGGTGTTATGTGAAGGAACAGAAGAGGTTAGAGAAAATAAGAAACAGATACTGGTCACACAGTATGAAGCTTTCATGGCTCAGTCCAAGGAAAGCATTACTGACATGTTTGAAAGGTTTCACAAGCTGGTGACTGAGCTACAGATGAATGGGAAGGTATACAGCACCAAGGAGCTGAATATGAAATTTCTATTGTCTTCTCCAAACCATCTAGAGCAAAGGGTCATTTCTCTAAGAGAAAGAGATTTGAACAAAGTCACTTATGATGTGCTCTATGGGGTTTTAAAAACTCATGAGCTTGAGTTGCTTCAGAAGAGGGCTATCCAAGCCAACCAAGGCAGAATAGTAAACACATCATGTGCCTTGATTGTTAACAAATCTATTCAAGACCTAGAAGCATCTACAAGTCAGCTGAGGATAGAAGAGATAGTAGATGATGAAGAAAATAATGGTGAAGTGACTGAACCTGTTGAAGAGAAGGAAGAAGAAGAGTTCTATACTCTTGAAGAGCTAGATGGCATGGAAAACACTTCATTTGCTTTCATGGCCAGAAAGTTTCCAAAAATCAGATTCAAGAGGAACCAACCCTTCAAAGCTCGACCCCAAAACCATTCATTCAACAAGAGCAAGGCACCTGTGAAAGCAAAAAAGAATAAATTCAAAACCAGCCATGTGGATAGGTCATCTGTAAGGTGTTATAGATGCAATGACCTAGGGCATTATGCCAGTGAATGCAAGAAGCCTAAAAAGAAGGATAAGGAGTTTCTAGAGCTTGAAGCTAAGTATGAGGCCCTTCTGAAAAAGCAAACACTAGGTAAGGCATACATAGCTGAAGGGAAGTGTTGGGATGACTTTAATAGTGATGGAGAGGAGCAAGAATTCTACAACTATGCCTTGATGGCTGATTCCAAGGATGTACAATCTCCATCTGACTCTCAGGTACCATCTCTCACTACCATATATATGTATGTTTCTGAGTATAAATGCATGGTTGAATAACTATCTGTTGAAATGTTTAATATTCATACTAGTATGACTGCTCCTAATGAAGAGATTGCAAACTGTCTGCTAAGAATGAATTGTTAAACAAGAAGAATGCGGAACTTGAGCTAACTGCTATGCATGTAGATAACCTTAAGAAAGAAGTTGAATATTTGCAGAA
Source organism: Saposhnikovia divaricata (assembly GCA_036435485.1). Taxonomy (NCBI): domain Eukaryota; kingdom Viridiplantae; phylum Streptophyta; class Magnoliopsida; order Apiales; family Apiaceae; genus Saposhnikovia; species Saposhnikovia divaricata. Next base: position 109,319,789 of record CM071599.1, on the reverse strand, counting down.
TAAGGTTCTATGTGCTAGTCAGGTTGAGAAGCTCTTAGGGATGAACAAGCTAAGAATGAATTCAAACTAAAAACCTTTAAGAACTCCTCTAGTGTACTGCAGTCCTACCATGAGAAAAATCAAGCTAAACCCAAGACTGCCATTAGACTTGACTATGGTACTTTTAAACAGAGGAAAGGCTATGCTGTCATTGAAGATGACATAGTTATTCAGGATGAAGTGCCTCACATTTTGAAAAAGACTGAGTCTCGAATTTTTAAAGAACCAACATTTGAAATTGATGAGGATGCCTTACTCATTAAACAAATGTTGAATGATGAGGATGAGGCACAATCTAGTGAACAACCAGCATTCTCTAAGAGTGATAGTGTCAAGTCAAAAACCAAGGAGCCAGTAGATGGTAAGTCTAGACCTGAGAAGTTTGTTAAGTTTGTATCAGCTGGGAAAAATGAATCTGAGAAGAAAGTGGCTAAGAAGAAACAGAACAAAAATGGTAAACTAGGGATTCACAAAGATAATAATTATGCTTATATGCCTAATGCCCCTAGGAAAACTTGTCAAAATTGTTTCAGTACCAATCATTTAACTCATGCATGCAAGAAACCTGTTGGTAGTGTGCCCAAACCTTTCTATGACTGTTCTGTGCCTTTAAGACATAGAGATGCTCCATTCTGTGATAAATTTGACTGTATGCCATGCAATATGAATGTCATGACTAGTTGTTTCAATCTGGGAAAGCAATTCATTGATGGTTGTATCAGTCACAACTCTCACACAAACTACATAAGGTCAAAGTCTTCAAGTCCTCCTAGAGCTAGGAAGGTACCTCTGTCACCTAAGTCTAAAACCTCAGGTTCTAAGACTTCTAATAGTGACAAGAAGACTAACACCAAGAAAGTTGATAAGCATGTTGTTTATGATAAAACTGTTTCTAAGCCAAATGGACCCAAACTTGTTTGGGTACCAATGAAAAAGTAATACCTTTATGTTTTCAGGGCAAAGAAAGTGAAAAGAAGGTCATGTGGATTTTGGACAGTGGATGCTCAAATCACATGACTGGTGATATGGCCCTGCTATCACAATATGAGGAGAAGGCTTGCCCAATGGTTGCTTTTGGAGATGACAGCATGGGTAACACATTGGGATATGGCAAGTTAAAAGTTGGTAATGTCATCATTGAAGATGTAGCACTATTCAAGGGTCTCAAGCATAATCTGCTAAGTGTTGGTCAGTTTACGGATAGAGGATTCAAGGTAAATTTTGACAAAGATGAATGTTTGATCAACCACAAGAAGACTGGTGATTTTGCTCTATCTGGAGTAAGGAAAGGAAGCCTGTTTGTAGCCAATATGGACTCTGCAGGCAAGGATAAAGTTTGTTGCTTCTACTCAAAAGCATCAAATGAAGATTGTTGGCTGTGGCACAAGAAGTTATCACACCTGAACTTCAAGGCCATTAATTCTCTAGTCAAAAGAGAGTTAGTGAGAGGCATGCCCACACTTGAATTCTGTCAAGAAGGAGTGTGTGAGGCTTGTCAAAAAGGAAAGATGAAAAGGTCAAGCCATAAGTCAAAGACAGTGACATCAATCACCAAGCCCCTACAATTTATTCATATGGATTTGTTTGGGCCTGTCAATATTATGTCACTCTCAAGAAAGAAGTATGCCCTAGTGATGGTTGATGACTACACAAGGTATACATGGGTAGAATTTCTAGCATCAAAGGATGAGGCTCCACAAGTAATCATTGAGCACATAAATAAAGTTGATAAGGAAGCAAAAGCCAACAATGCAAGTGTGATTGCGTTGAGAAGTGATAATGGAACAGAGTTCAGAAATGTCTTACTTGAAGCATTTTGCAAAGAGAATGGCATTTCTCAACAGTTCTCAGCTCCAAGGACTCCACAACAAAGTGGAGTAGTTGAGAGAAAGAACAAAAACTCTAATTGAGGCTGCTAGAACAATGTTGCTTGATGCAAAGATGCCTACATGTTTTTGGGCTGAGGCTGTGAGTACTGCATGCTACATCCAGAACAGAACCCTCATCAACAAAAACACAGGAAAGACACCTTTACAACTTGATGACTGGAAAGAAGCCTACTCTAAAGTATGTTCATACTTTTGGAAGCAAATGCTTTGTGTTGAAAGACAATTCAGAATATGTTGGGAAGTTTGATGCAAAGGCATTTGAAGGAATCTTTCTTGGCTATTCTATGGAGAGAATTGCATACAAAGTCTATGTCATCAATCAAAAGAAAGTTATGGAAATCACAGATGTGACATTTGATGATAGCAAACTACTTGGATTAGAAGAAGCCAATGATGAAGATAGAGATCCATTAAAGTTGGATAATCTAGATGATTCTGATGAAGAGATTGAAACTGAAGTTGAAACTCTAGTTCAACAAACTCAAGTGAATGATGAAGCAAGAGAAGAATCTAATCCAACCAACATTGAAGATACTAGAATCCAAGACACATCTGTGAATAGTAGCAGCTCCACAGGGGGAGGAAATGAAGATGATCATGTCTTGAATGATGAAGCAACAACAAGGTTGAGAAATCAATCTGAGCACTCGAGGAAATGGGATAGGTCACACACTGCAGAGCAAATTATTGGAGATCCAAATGCAGGAGTGAGAACTAGGAGAGCAACTCAAAATGAGTGTCTCTATGGTTGCTTTCTATCTCAGATTGAGCCTAATAAACTTGATGATGCACTGTTGGATCCAGATTGGATTATTGCTAGGCAAGAGGAGCTGAATCAATAAGAAAGAAAAAAAGTATGGGATCTTGTGCCTGCACCAAAGGACAGAACCATTGTTGGAACAAAATGGGTTCTGAAGAATAAGATGGATGAAAATGGTGTGGTCATTAGAAACAAAGCAAGGTTGGTTGCAAAAGGATACTCTCAACAGGAAGGCATTGATTATGATGAGACATTTGCTCCTGTTGCTAGATTGGAAGCCATCAGAATCTTCTCGGCATTTGCTGCTCATTCAAATTTTAAAGTCTATCAAATGGATGTCAAGAGTGCATTTCTGAATGGAGAGTTGGAAGAAGAAGTTTATGTGCAACAACCACCTGGCTTTGAGGATCCACATTTCCCAGAATTTTTCTACAGATTGCTTAAGGCATTGTATGGACTTAAGCAGGTTCCAAGGGCATGGTGTAACACTTTGTCACAGTTTCTTCTTGAAAATCAATTCACTAGAGGCACATTGGACAAGACACTGTTTTACAAGAAGCATGGTAATGATATTATCCTAGTTCAGATCTATGTGGATGATATCATATTTGTCTCTACAAATGAGAAGCTGTGTGAGAATTCTCTAAGCTCATGCAGAGCAGATATGAGATGAGTATGATGGGAGAGTTAACATTCTTTCTTGGATTGCAAGTTAGTCAGAGGAAGGATGGTATTTTCATCAGTCAAACCAAGTACATCAAGGATCTATTAAAGAAGTTTGACTTAGAATACTGCTCACCTACAAAGACACCCATGGCCACTGCCACCAAATTGGATGAAACTGTCAAAGGCAAGAAAGTAAATATCTCAGTCTATAGAGGCATGGTTGGTTCTCTACTCTATCTCACTGCAAGTAGGCCAGACATCATGTTTGCTATATGTCTGTGTGCAAGGTTTCAATCAAATCCAAAAGAGTCACATTTGATTGCTATAAAAAGGATCTTTATATATCTGAAGGGCACTCCAAACTTGGGTTTATGGTATCCTAAGGACATAGGGTTCAATCTAGTTGGTTATTCTGATGCTGATTATGCTGGATGCAGAGTGGATAGGAAAAGCACCTCAGGTAGCTGCCAGTTTCTTGGACAAAGATTAGTCTCTTGGTACAGCAAGAAACAACAATCTGTGTCAACTTCCACAGCTGAGGCTGAATACATAGTTGCTGGAAGTTGCTGTGCTCAAGTGCTTTGCATTAGAAATCAGCTTAGAGATTATGGACTTGTGTTGGAAAGAATTCCAATCATGTGTGACAACACAAGTGTAATCTCTATTGTTGCAAATCCTGTAAATCATTCTAGGACAAAGCACATTGACATCAGATATCATTTCATTAGGGAACATGCAAATAATTGAACCATTGAGTTGCATTATGTTCCTACAGATAAACAATTAGATGATATATTCACTAAGCCATTGGATGAAGCCACCTTCACAAGGTTGGTTAGTGAGATTGGAATGCTGAATTCTTCAGAATCTGGCTAAGTGAAAATATCAACTAGATTGTTTCAGTAGTAAACACTTACTTTATCTAAATTATCAATATTTTTGAAGTAAGTGTTGGCTGAAATATGATTTATAAATATTTCAAATCTGTTGCATATGTTGAAAATCATATTCGAATTAGCTTGAAATTTCTATGAAATTTTAAGACTATCACTATTCAATTTGTTAGAATATTCTTCATTTGAATAAATCTAGTGAATTTTGAAAAGATAGTGAAAATTAATTTTTATGAGTGGAAAGTGTAGATCGATAAGTCAAACTTCTCAAATGACTATCATGTCTATGATCGACTTCTCTAACAAGTCTATTTGGAACACTCTTGAGTTCTCGAATAGTGCATTTTGGAGAAATCGAACAGAGACCTGCTTGACTTCTCGAATAGGACATTTGAGTTCTCGAATAGAACATTTGAGTTCACTAATGACTGAGTTCTCGAATAGAACATTTGAGTTGTCGAATCATTTGAAAAGGCTGAATTCTCGCTGAATCTTAATCGATTTTGGATTTTTATTCAGAATTTTAAATCACTCATAAAAACATATTTTATTTAATTTAGAATTATGTTCTAAGTTAGATAACTGCCAGCTGTGAGTTACAAACTGCTTGAGATATCGAATAAGCCTTTCTTGACATATCGAATAGTTGTTTTATACTTCTCGAATGACTGACTTGTCGATACAGAACATATATCTAATCGACAACTCAAGTCACTCACATATATACAATTCCACAACTATTCAAATCATTTCATTCGATTTCTCAAGCAGCTAAAGTTCCAAAACCTCTGAAAACTGTAATAACCCTAACTTTAGAAATGCTACAGTGCTTAAATGAATAGTGATTTTGAGGATTTAGGGAAATGGTATGTATAAGTGAAACAGAAAATGAATAATCAGAAACCATATTAGCGTCGTACTATGAAAATAAGTGACTCGAAACGTTGACGGATTTCAGAAATTCCTGAGTATCGATTTTTAAGATGTTTCAATTGAGCACTATTGTATTGGATATTAAAGAGTATGGAATATGAAAAGGGTGTATACTTTGAGGAACATGTGAAATTAGGTTAAACCAGAGGACTATTAAGTCAAGGAAATGCCAGAGGAATTTGGATTGTTAAACAATTTAGAACCACTTGGAAATGAGATATTAAATTTGAGGAATTGAGAATTTAATATTTTGGAATTTTATTATATTTGATTTGAGAATTTAAAACGAAAACCACTGAGATAGTGAAACGAACGTTCTAGAAACCACTGAGACTTTATAACGAGATTAAGCGATCAAGTGAACGAATCATGGGTTAAGGATAATAATTATTAGAAGTCCAAGGGAGGATATATTATGAGAGGGAAAGAGGAATGAGAATATAATCCTAGAGCAAAGAGAATGCAACTAGTTTGAGAATGCTTGAGAAACCGGGAGAGCAAATTCTAAGATAAAGAGAATATACCAAGGATATTGGATTTAATATCTACTTGGGGATTATAACCACCCTAACACATTAATATATGATGTGGGACAGGATAATAGGTATCCAATTAGAGCTTTACAAATGAGGAACCACTGAGACGATCACACAAATCCTTCGATGAATCCAACAACTAGAAACTCTTCAACAAGGCTCAAGTATAAAACCAATAACAAGATATGGGCCTTACCATTGGCCCAATCACATTCAAGGGCTGATTTCAAGTGGATTAAGAAGGGAAGTACCAAAGTAGAAGAATTATAAGACTTAAAGGATGTTGGATGCTTACATAACGCTAAGGACTTTCTTGCAAAATTCAAGGATAAGCATTAACAAGGAGCCAACAATTGGCTCTTTCTCATTGGTGGACTTCAAACCCACTTAATTAAGAGATAAGGGAGCTGATGCAAAGAATAGAAATAAGCCTTTCAAGTCATTATTCAAGAGAAATAGCAAGCAAAACACAAAACTCACAAAACTGCCCACCATGAACCAAGGTCAAAGCAAAATTCATATCTCAAGATCTAGAGCTTCAAAAATTACCAAATTTTAACCATAGATTCTACACTCCATGAGTATCATTCGTTCAAAATTTCATGGTCAACAAAGTAGTGTAGCCTAGTCAAATCCCTTCCCCAAATTGAAGAACCAAACCTGCCTAGTCCTTTACAACTTCTGTCCAGTGGGAAAAACGGGATCAAAACCATAGCTAGGAAGCTTTTTTTTTGGTGATCTATAGCTCAAATCAAATCTTATGAAGAGGCCAAGATGTGGTAAAAAGTTGAGAGCCAAACTCTTACTTTTCGATTTGTTATGAATTTTACAAGATTAATGATGAATAGTAAATCTTAGAAACTAACTTTAGTTTTCTTGGTTTCTTTGGAAGATCTAAGCTATACTAAAGTGATATAAAGGTGATAAAAGGTGTATTATGGCTTGTACACACTCCAATAAAGGTATACTACTTGAAACCCTAGCTTGAATCTTGAGTTTATGGTTGATTTTTGGAATAAGTTAGTGTAAAATATAAAATCATGGTTATATAAATGTTTATAAGTGTTTTGATGGATCATGGAGGTGTTGTAGTGCTTTTAACCGTGGTTGGTATGATTACCACATGGTGTAGGATTTGGTATATGTGTTGGATGTTGGATTTGGAGGAGTTATATTATGGAAAGTATAAAAATCTAGAAGTTATAATGCCCGATTTTCGTTAAACCAAAAGATGCCATGTTTTTGACACCCATACCTGTACGGTTAGGGTTATGTCTAGAGTTCTAACTGGCCGTGAGAGGATAGATCTTGGTTCATAGATCGTTTTGATATAAAGTACGTCAAAATCCATTGAACGGTTTAGGAGAAAAGTGAGTTTTAGTGAAAGTCGTTCGGAAACCGAGAAAATGCAATTGTGTCAACTTTGAGGCTATAATTACCATACTTAAACATCTTTAAAAGTTATGAAATTTTGAGAAAATATAGTAGGGTGAATAGAGAGTCAAACCCCACTGACCTTGTGTCAAAATTCAAAATTTATAATTTATGAGAAATTTTACAATCATGAGTGGTTAATAAGGAAATGGTGAAAAACACTGAAACTTTTATGGAGTCTAATAATAGATAAGTTCTTGGAACTTTTGGTCTATAAATAGTATGTTAAACTTATATTATGTGTCAAGGGTGTTACTATATATATATTAAGGGTTGAATGGTTAAGTGAAATATATTCTGATGGTGGTCCTTTTCGTTTCTATAGATACTCGAGACGAACACCGGATCATTCCTCTTTGGATTAGAGATCGAGGCAAGATTTCTTTTATCCTTATTTTGATAAACTGTTTATGTTTAAAGAAAAGTGGTTTTGCTAGATAATATATGAATCTTATATCATTATATGGTTAGGGATATTCCCTATTTGTTGAGATCAGTTAATGTGAAAATGGATATGGATTATGGGTATGGATTATGGATATGGATTAGGGATATGGATATGAATATGAATATGGATAGAGCTAATATATCTTATGGTTTAAAGAGATATGAAAAATAATGGTATCAGTTGTTATCTAGGGTTATATGGTTTATAATATTTTGTTAATTATAATCTTTAAACATTTGTGATTTAATAAATATTATTTGATTATTATTTAATACTTTAAAAATGGATGGAATAGTTATGTATTTAAAAGCATAATTGACTCCATTAATTACGGAGGATATTCCTGAACTTATTTCAAAGTATCTTGAATATTGCAGTCTTTTGAGTTAATAATCTCATGTTTCTTTAAAGGGAGTTATATTTAAAGTATAATGATATATGTATGGATAAGGGTGGAAATTGAAATAAAATTTTTGAATGGAATAATGATTTTGCAAAAATGGGGATTACAACATACTTGCGTAAGTGGCTGTGTTTAGCACAGTCCAGCATCCATCATTTTATGAGGAAGTAGTGGAGAACCTTCCTCATTATTTTATTACGGCCCAACGGATGCCGAAGGAGGATGTAGTGGAGAACCTTCCTCCAGGGATGATTGCCATTCCTTCTACTATTAGTAAACAAAGAGCGGGTACGATTAGGCGACTGATCATCGTCCTAACGTATCAGGCGACAGTGGATATCCCCAAAACTTTTAAAGGAAGAATTGATAATGATTACAGACTGATATACTGAAAGGTGAAAGGAAAATTGGTATGGAATGATGGACTAATATTATATTATATTAGAAGAGAAACTGATATTATATTGTTATATATATATATATATATATATATATATATATATATATATATATATATTCTTATAAAGGAAAAATGGATGGTGCATTGAATAAGTAGTGATTAATTCTTTTCTTAATTATTATAGTGGATATATATATATATATATATATATATATATATATATATATATATATGTTTTAACTTTGATTTCTGGTTTACAATATTATCTTGCTGAGCTATTATAGCTCACTCTTGCTATTTATTTATATAACAGCTATGGCAAATGCCGATACTTCGCACTACACCCCGTAAGAGGGTAAAGGCTTTTGAGAGAGTGTTGGCGCCTATCCCTGAGGTAGCTCTTGTAGAACGGATGGATATTAGTAGACATATGTAAATTAAGTGTGTAAGCTTGTGTAATAACTTTTGGTTGTTGAAATGCTTCTCTAGAAGTAATATTCAGCAACACTACTTAAGAAAGATTCTGGGTTTGTAATAACTCTTTTAACTTTAAACTCTTATTATTATGGATGTTGTTCTCTGAGCATATGACTGGTGTGTAATGTTATATTGTGGGGTCTATTGTGTGAGTATGAGCAAGTATTTATACTTCAACTGTCAAGAATATAATGTTATTAAATGGAAATTGGATCGTGATGACCTGGATTCATGACCCCGGATCTAGGGGCGTCACAAAAACCCTAACGTCAAAAGCTAAATTTCTTCTTCAACCTTCATTCTCTTCTCATCTCTCTGTGTAACAATGGCAAATACCCAACTCACACCAATTTCATAGCAATGACCAACAATGTTGAAGCACCCAATGCAAACTTTAAGTGCTTTGTTCGATGGATGGATGAATCATACATCAAGGATGCACTCTCAGCCAACCCAACTCTGTATCTAGACCTACTAGAACAGTTTTGGAGGACTGCTACTGTGGAGGTTGTGGCCCTAGAGAATGCAATAACTTCATACGTAATCTACTGCAAGATTCAAGACAAGGAAATCACCATCACTACTGAAGACATGAATCAAGCACTGGGGCTACAACAAGGAATGTATGACCCACTAGCCACTAATGCTGAATTGGAGGACTTCTTTGATTTTATCAACTACTCAGATAGAATCAAGCTTGGAAATTTGAATAGGAAGTACTTGAGAAAAGAATGGAGCTATGTCTTTGCCACTCTTCTTCAAGTCTTCACAGCATGGAAGTCCAGTTTTGACCAAGTCAGCACACATGTTAAACAAATTGGCTATGCTCTAGCATATGGGAGAAAGATTGATGTTGGACTGATTATAATGCAAGAATTGTATGAGAGACTTGGTAAGAACTCAACCAAGAGAGGTAATGAAATTTTCTTCCCTCGCTTTATTCAATCTGTACTTAATTTCATAGATGATAAATTGATTGAATTACCTTGGTTAGACAAAAATAGAATAGCTATCCGATATCCATGACCAAACTCACTTTTGGTAGCTTGGAGACTAAGAATGATGTGGAGGTAAGACTCAAAATAACTCCCCATATGGAGAGTTTATTTAGGACTTACCCCCACAACATGCCAATATCTGCCTCAAAATCAGAGTTAGCTAGGCCCAAGCAAGTAGAGCAAAATGCTAACCCAGGGCCTGCTAACCAACCCCCTCAACCAAACACTTTACCAAACACAGGGCCACCTGCATCATCCTCTCAACATGGTGGTGTCAGTAAAAAGGAGAAGAAGAGAAAACAGGTTGCTTCTGAAACTCTAAAAATCTTAACTGAAGCAGCCTTGGCTGTAGAATTAGGTTTAGAAAGTGAGGAACCTGAGTCACCCTTACTAAGTCCAAAGAAGAAGAAGAAAAAATCTAAAACCACCTCTTCAGTCACATAAATGGCTGAAGTTGTAAAATCTGGGGCACAGAGTTCACTAGATGTATCCTCTCAATAGGGTGCATCTATAGAATCAAGCATCCTCCCGAATGCACCTTCTTGTAATGAGTCAGCACCTGGGAGTGATAAGGCTGGCACAATACTGAGTGAAGAGCACATCAATATTGAAACTCCCTCTATTTCTCAGGAGGAGTTGCCAAAATCTAATCTAAACGACACTTCTCTTCCAGAATCTATCTCACAAATTTCTTTGGAGCCTGCAACTCAAGCAATTGAGGAGCAAGGCATTGATCACAAAGCATTTTCTTCTTTTGGTGAGCCAATGGACTTAAGTGACTTAGTGCATGACACTTTGCTCACCACCCAGAAACTACATTTAGATGGTGAGGGAATGCGAGCTGGGGCATATCCTAATGACACCATCAAAAACACAGAGGATTCACTAGTTTTTTCACTAGAGACTCTGTGCTTGTGTCAACTATTGGTGTAACTCATCCCACTTCTGTGGAGACACCAGTAGTAGAGTCATTCCATCGGGTTACAGAACTTGCATCTGTAACTGAGGAGTCTAGTTTGCCTAGCTCTAGCTCTGACTTTATGTCACAATGGCTGAAGCTTGTGCAACATGGCAGTGCTTCAGGATCAGGATCTGTTCCACCACAATTGACGGTTGAAGCACTTCAAAGCTTAGCTGTGGATCAGATTCCTGAGTTCACAAAGATTGCTCAACAACTTCTCACTTCAAATCTGCCAGACCAGACTATGAGGCTATCCTTCTATGCCACATAGATGATGTAGAGATTCAGAAGGAGAAAATTGTGGCTGATACTAAGAGATATGGCAATGTAGATGCTTGGATGCAAGGAAAATTTGATCTCACTCTCAGTGAAGCTCTTCAATATCTAAGAGAGGAATACATCACCTCACTGGGTTTAAATGCTAAATCCCTGACTCCTGGTGAAGTGTATGAAGCCATCAATGACTCTTACAAAAGATTCCTCAAAGCTGCACACTACCATGGCAAAGGTGTCAAATCAGAAGTCAACAAGGTAAGTGATGCAATAGACCAGTCTGTGGGAGAGATAAAGAGGGCCTTTGATGCAAGGTTTCCTCAGTTGGACAGTGTTCTCAAAGACATCAAAGTCTTCAACTCTACCTGCACAAGGATGGATAATGGTCTAGCTTTACTGAAAGATGTTGTCACGGGTCTGGGGCATAAATTCCAAATCTTATCTAATCAAACAACTGATTCAAATGCCATGTTCAGGACCCTCTTTGCAAACCAGTATGGAGACAAGCTGACCACTGAGGTTCCAGTGCATGAGATGACCAAGTTTGAAGCGTAGAGACTCAAAGAACAGTCACTTTCTGGTTTCAAATCTAATGAGTTATTCAAAAAGGTGGCTGCCCTGGAAACAGAAGTGACATCCCTCAAGAAATCCAATGCTCATCTAACAGACACAATAGCAACTATCTCTGAGCAGTTGAGCACTCAAGCCTCCACCACAGTTGATGTTCTTCTACATCAACAATCTATGTTGTCTGCAATGATGAAGCATATGGGTCTCCCTCTTCCAGAGGAATCTACCAATCTCACCTCTTCCAATCAAAGGGCCCCTAGTAAAGCCTCAGTGCCTGACACCAAGCCTAAGGGGGAGAAGAGAAACCTAAGGGACTCAAAGCCTAAGGGGGAGTCAAAAGGAGAGAAGTCTAGAAAGGAGAAACCCAAGGAGAAAGGTATTACAATAAATGAGGGTGGTCATCAAAGGAGTTCAACAAAATCTATAACCCATGTTCCAGGAAAAAGAAAAGGCAAAGTTGATGAACCTCTAACTACTCTGCCAGTTACTACTCTACCATTGTGCACATCACTACTCCCAGTGGCCAGAAGCAATCCATCACCACCACAGTGGTTGCAGGGAGTATGCCATCTGATAAACCTCCATCCTCCAAACCTAAAAGTGCCAAGCTTGTAGAAGTAAAGGTGGTTACTGAGGCCAAGCTACAAGAAATTGCAAACTCTAATGATTATCATGATGATGCATTCTTGGAGTTTCTAAAAGTCTCAAGAGAACAGGCTGGTGACACTCAATTGTACCTAAGGAGCTTGAAGGATCAGATCGATTACTTCACATATACCTAGAAAGGAAGTAATGATGGTAGCAAAATCCAGAATCTGGCATCTAACCTACAAAACTCTACAAGCCTTAAAACACTCAGAGATAGATGCGCTGATCGAGCTCATAGAGAAGAGGAATGCAAATGAAAACAATAAGAGTCTGTATGATGACTTGAGGAATGGCCAACCTTCAAAGCTGCCAGAAGTGATTAAGAAGCCATGGACAATCATCTATCAGTCTGGCACCAGAGTTGAAGAGATTAGACAATTGGTCATTCCCAATGATCTCACTTCTCGAAATCACAGACTCATTATTGCCATCATTGATCTACTGCAAAAGAAGAAGGGGACAAGTACTACTGAAGAGATAGAGCCACTGCATATTCTCAGATCTTTCATTGCAACTGGTATTGTTCCAAAGATGGCCAAAATCAGGAGGAATAAGGATGATGAAGAAGAAGATAAGAGTGATGGGAGGAGAAGTCATCACAGGAGTGATAAGGGTGATGAGGATAAGAAGAAGAAGAAAGATAGCAAGGATAAGAAGGATGATGACCAAGGCAAAGTCTATGAGAGGAAGAATGGAAAACAGCAAGCCTTAGGCATTGCTAGCAGTAATCTCACCACAACACAAGACTCTAAGTCTAGGGTGTTAAATATAATTGATATGGTTAATATCAGTGTTTAAGTTTTACAGGGAAAAACAGAGTTTAACTTGAAACAGGAAGCAGTTAGAGTTTAGTTAAACTCTGACAGTTAGAAGCTGAACAGAGTTTGCTATACGCTGACAGTTGGAAGCTCGACAGAGTTTGTTAAACTCTGTCTGGAGGAAGCGTCTACTTGTCAACAGTGTTTGAAGAATTATTGAAGATAATTATGGAAGCAATATCTTTGAAGATTGGATAGGTGTCAAAGAGATTGAGTTGACTAAAGAGACGAGTAGCAATCGTAATTGATATCAATTGTACAGCTAATTTATAGGAGTATCAATTATCGATTGTATAGCAGCTGTATATCTTATAAATACAGTTAGGTTAACCCTAGAAGGGTATCGATCATGTAATATAATTTCTTTCATTGTAACCTAAGCAGCTCTCTGTGATATTTTACATCACTGAGAGAGAAGTTAATTTCAAACAATTTTTAAAGCTTTTAAAGAACTTATTGTTATTCTCTCATACTTAGTTGATTATAAGTGTGTATTCGGCCTAACAATTAGTATCAGAGCTTGATCTGTTAATTTAATACAATTTAAGATCCACACACACACAACTATAATCAATGGCAGAAATTCCTCCTCCTACATCAGGCTCTAGTGCTGAGAAGGCTCAACCTGCAACTGTGAGTCGATATGAAACAATCAGGGTTCCTATTCTTAAGCCAGCAGAATACTCAACCTGGAAGGTGAAAATGGCTATGTTTCTGGAAGCTACAGATCCAGAATATCTTGACAGAATTTATGAAGGCCCTCATAAGCCTACAAAATTATCTGTTGTTGCTGCTGGACAGGAAGCTAAATCTATTCCAAAGGAGAAGAAAGATTTGACTCCTGAGGATATTTCATCCATTGGAAAGGATGAAAAGGTTAGACATCTCCATCATAGTTCATTGGATAATGTTATGTCTAACAAAGTGATCAATTGTAAAACTGAAAAAGAGATTTGGGATGCTCTAGAGGTTAGATGTCACGGAACTGCTACAATTAAGAAGAATAGAAGGAACATACTCACACAGGGGTATGAACACTTTAAGGCTAAATCTGAAGAATCAATGACAGAAACTTTTGACAGATTCTGTAAGCTACTTAATGATCTGTCACTGGTTAATAAAGAATATGATCTAGAAGATTCAAATCTCAAGTTTCTTCTTTCTCTACCTGAAAAGTGGGATGTTAAGACAACCACTATTAGAGACAACTATGATCTGGCTGATACTGATATTGATGACATCTATGGGCTGCTCAAAACTCATGAACTAGAAATGGAACAGAGAAGCAAAAGATCAGGCAGAAAGTCAAAATCTGTTGCTCTAAGAGTTGAAGAAAGACCCTCAAAGAAGGAAGCATCAAGGAAGAAGGCAAAAGGAAAAGCCTTGGTCATTCATTCTGAAAGTGAGTCATCAAACTCTGATGTTGACTCAAATACAGATGAATGATCTGATTCTGAAGATGATGACGAAATGATGGAAATGGCTGCTGTGACACCCCCCAAATCTGAGGTCAAAGATTCAGGTCGTCACTTCATCATCCAACCATATCATACCTGTATTAACTTTACAACTCAACAATACATACGTCCAGACCTCAATCTTACGCACAAACAAGTTAGAGCCTCAAAAACGATAATCAAAAGTAACACTAAATATTACAATTCATCTGTACAATCCAGAGTCTTACGCACTTCCACTTATACAACTATACTTGAAGACAAGTCTTACTATTACTGTTGAAAACCTATCAGACTTACTATGTAGTATTTATCAGGAACTAAATCATCTCCGGGGTAATTCTTCTACTCCTCTTCTGCTGGTGTGGAGTTAATCGGCCAAATTCTTCTCTTTCTGAAAAGTTTTTATAAAGCAAGAATGAGCTACATAATGCTCAGCAAGTTCACCATTTTGTAAAATAATATTGTGGTTTATTTCGAAAACATTCCCAACTATATGGGTATATATCTCAGATTTCAAAACATAATTGGACAATGTATATGTCCGAGTTTGAATAAAACATCTATACTCATTAAGGAGCTTTAAGAATAACATATGAACCCTTTATAAGGTTCCCATTTCAATATATCTCAAGTTTGAAAATATATACATATGAGTATATCATTTTCGGCAAAACACTCTACGATTAACATACTGTACAGGGAATACATCATTGCAAACCTCTTTCCTTCCATTAGCTTAGAAAGTTTCTCATACAAAAACATTTCATTCTTTGAAACAATTGCAAGAGTGCACTAGCACGTGCCAATCTTTATAGAAAATCTTGCAGTTCTAGATACTGCACGATGTCAATATTTTTCTTATAAAAAACCACACTATCGGCAACTTGGCACTTAGGCCCAAGAAGCAGTGTTTGAGTATTTTTCCAAAGTGGAGGATGGGACTTGAAGAAAACATAAAACCTGACAGGGATTGACGATGATCAGTCGCCACATCCAAGTCCAATAATCCGCGGGTCTTCTCTACCGGTAGAAGGATAGAAACTACATCCGTAACTATCCTCGGGTGAAAACTACATCCGTAATCACCCTCGATGAAAACTACATCCGTAATCATCCTTCGGCAACACCTGGGCCGGAATAATAATTGATGGACCGCATGGTTCACGGTCGCTTACACATCCCGGGAATCGTTCGTCAACGATTCCCACACCTGCCAGAGTCCCCTTTTTCTTTTCTTTTCAAAAATCATTTTGATAGAAAATTCGAGCAGTTGAAGTTCGACCTCCGTCGACCGATAATTCTTGAAAAGCGTACAAGAAGCAAAACCTGACCGGGGGTTTTCGAAAATGTTTTGAGTTCGAAAGAGTTCGAGTTTGAAAGTGCAAAAGGTATCTTGGATTAGCTTTGTCAATAAAATAATGAACAATAATTAATAAATAATATTTTAAGATTTAATATTAATAATTAACAAAATAATTATTTAATTACATAAGCTTTTAATCCAAGATAGGTATTTTGAGTATTTACGAAGATATAAAAATTATTACTTGAGTATACGATACTCCCCGAATGACCCTTCGGGTTTTCGCAATTTAATTACGATATAATAATATACCGCTCCCCGGTCAATAGTATATACGGACCGCTACGACCTCTATTGCTAGAGTCGTTGTCTGAAGAAAATATTTCAATCTAAGTTCAAGGGGAGCAAACATATACGTGCTTATACATCTCAATTTCATCAATACTTCGATAAACATTTGATATAATTGAAAACTACAAACACAACATTGAAAGTCCTTGTATATGTAAGTTTTGAAAAGTAAACTTGCATAGGTAGAATCAGGAACATAATATCTTAAAAATAAATGCTTAGGGTTGGAAAACTTGCCTTGGGAAGGTTGGTGTGGTTGGGCTCGTGGAGTGGAGCGACAATCTATAAATATCCAATATTCGCTCGTTAGTATCTTAGCAACACCACTTAATCATAATGTTTTAAAGAATACAAGGCCATCTTAGCGACTCCACCATTTGACCCACTAACCCTCCTATATGACCATGTCATCACACTATCACATTCTTTACCCATTCGACTCAAATCTATTCCTCAAACTCGAAACTCAAGTGAATACTCTTAAAACTACTTTAAACTAATCTCCTAAGTGGTTTTTCAGTTGCGCGGATTTTACTTCAACATTTTTATAAAATTGAAAAATTCATATTTTAATCAAATTATTTTTGGGTAACCTTCCCCACTGCATTTACTAGCTTCTCTAATTTTTCCATGATCCTACATAAATTTTTAGGGGTTCAAACAAGGTTCACAAGGGGACCACTTAGTGCAGTCCGGAATCCAGAAACACATTTCACTTCTCAGGCCATAACTCAAATTCTATACATCACCTAGTCATGAACCTTATATTTCTGGAAACTACATTCAAATACCTTTCCAACAATATATATTAGGACTTCAGGGGACAAGATTTGGGGGTTCAAAACCCTCCTACAAGACAGTACAAGTTCATGGGAAAAACTCAGCATGCTTATATCACTAAACCAACCAAGAATCTTACATCCACATCACAACCAACATCTAAATCACCAAGATCATACTTTATAACATACATGGAGATACATACACTAACCAAAAGCTTAAAAATCACAACCACAACACTTAAACTCAAGTTCTACATCATCCATAACTTATATGTCAAAGATTCACACTAATAACCATGGATCTAACATTAAACATCACAAATACTACATGGCCAAGAGGGGTTAGGGTTTTTATACCTTCTTGATGTTCTTACAATCTTAAACAATCTCGGTTAACCTTGGGGAAGCCTTACTCTATGCTCACCATCTTCAATCTCACCAAAGAAATCAAGAACTGGAAGTGAGTTTCCTGACTGGAAAAACACGCCCAAAAGATCAGCCAAAACGAAGCCCTTGCACTCGTTTCCTGGTCGATGCTCCTGAATGAAAGTTGTAGAGCGTCTTCACAGCTTTCTAACCATATAAAGAAAAAAAATTCATTGAGTAATGAAGTCTCTAGGCCCGTTTTAGTGAGCTATTTTCCTGTTGGGCAGAATGGAGTATTTGGTGTTTGTTTTGTTTGATTAAAGTGATAAAGTGATCAATAATTCTTGATATTTTCACTTGGATGCATCTTATCTTCTTGCCATGTGGTGTCATCTCCTCATTGGTTCATTTGGATTACCTTTATCCATCCATAATTGCAAGCAAGTCCCTTGCTTTATACATATTGTTTCCAAGTCCTTCCTTCCTTTTCTTATTTGCACCAAGGGGCTTCCCTTCTTGTATATTTACTAAATCAATATGTTACAACTTATATGTTGCACTTCATTGTAATAGTGTGGCCCAATACCTCAAACAATCGTTGTGTCCAATTTTCCTTGTATTTTCTCTTTATCTCAGAAAAAAATTCTCGCGGTTTCTCAATTGTTCTCATTTCCTTTAACACTAGGATTTTATTCTCAATTCCATTTTCCTCTCATAATATATTCTTCCTTGGACTTCTAATATTTACTATTCTCAATTCATGATTCGCTCGCTTGATCGCTTAATCTCGTTGTAAAGTTTCAGCGGTTTCTAGAACGTTTGTTTCACTTCCTCAATGGTTTTCGTTCCAAATTCTCAAATCACTTATAATAAAATTCCAAAATATTAACTCCTCAATTCTCCAAATTAAATATCTCATTTCTTGATATTACTGATATATAATTCACTACTCGGTCAAATATTACACGAAAATAGAATTTGGAATTTCTGAATTCCGATCGCATTTACATACACTTATTTACTCCGTAGATTACTAGTATAACTTCGGAATATCCACACTACGTCTCGTACATAGGTGGCATGAAAAATTTTCTTAATCCTCAAAATCACTATTCATTGATGCACTTCATCATAATAGGAAAAGTTTTAATTCTACCGAAATTTTGGGTTCTTACAGTCTCCCCTCCTTAAAAGGATTCCGTCCCAGAATCAGTTTAGGAATCACTGGGGTTACTCCTTCTTTGTTTCACTCTTTCAACTTCCAGGTGGATTCTTCCACATCTTGATTTTCTCACAATTCCTTATTAGTTTGAAAACCTTGTTCCTTAGCACTTGTTCTTCTCTATCCATGATTTCCACGGGTTGCTCCACATAGGTCAAGTCGGGTCATAGGTCCACTTGGTTGTACTTTATCACATGCTGATAGTCGGTGTGGTAGGGTCGTAACATAGACATATGAAACACATTTTGAATTTGCTGCAAGCTTGGGGCAAGGCTAACTCGTAGGCTAACTTCCCAATACGCCTCAAAATCTAAAAAGGTCCAATAACCCTCAGACTTAGCTTCCCTTTCTTACCAAACCGCATCAATCCTTTTCAGGGGGATACCTTTAGCATCACGAAGTCTCCCACCTCATACTCCTTTGATATCTCATAAAATTTGACCATTCGAAATAATGGGTTTCGTAAAAACTAATGACTTTTACATACACTCGTATGCACCGTAAAGGCGTAATATCAATTCGAAATCTTCATTTAATAATTCGTACATCTCGTGATCGAAAGATTTCTCATCCACCCATAAAATTTGGGTTATTGCAGTCTCCTCTCCTTAAAAGGATTCTATCTTAAGAACCTAAGGAAAATAGTTGTGGATACAATTCCAACTTTACCCTTCCCAACTCTCAGGTTGACACTTCAACCCTTTTGTTCTCTTACCTTGATCTTACCAACGCTTTAGTGTTGCTTCTCAACGCATGCTCTACTCGACCTGTATTCCTTATCGGTTGTTCTATGAATGAAAATTTCTATCCCACTACTTATACGTTCCTCTTCTACCTTGTTCATAGTATCCGTGTTGAGTCCTTGTATCGTTGGGCCGTGAATACTTTGTGGTCGTGTTCTATAATCTTAGACAACGTCAATACGCACGGTATTCCTCATTTTCCTTGGGTTGATTAGAACGCATGTGTTGCCTCCCGTCAGTCGTTACCACTTGCTATGGATACTGTATAGTCTTCGGTATACGTCGAACCAGTTCAGCTACTATATCCCTCGTTCATTGACTTCTTCGTAACGCAAGAAAAGCGAAACATCTTCTTTCGTAGTACGCTTTACAAGAGACGTCCTTACATTCGCATGGTGACGATCATGATAACAGCATTCATTTCATGGATAAGTTTTTATTCTCGACTGCCCCGTGAAATCTAAGGCACAACACTAAATATAAATTCGATTGTCTGGATAATTCTTCTTCCCTGTCCGTCAGCCACAGATCAAATTAGTACATACGCTCAATCTCTTTATTAATTATACTTGAAAACACCTTCAATATTCGAAGTTTAACCTTAAGTCTCTATCTAACGTAATCACTGCAGAAGTTTTATGTTGCACCACCATCTCTTCCGTATATAAATCGATAATCTCCTAAATGGAAAGTCTCTCGTAGGTAAATCACTTGGTCCAGCAATTATAAATCAACTAGGGCCATCTCTTGGCTCGGTCTTCGGTGACCTACTCATGAAGTTCATTATAATTCTGTCCACGTTCAAGATTTTCTACAGGCGGAATTAATCCACTAGATCTCAATCATTTTGTTTTTGACATGTTGCGTTTGTACTTAATAGTCTGCCAATACCATTCTTCACATCCGTTTGCCAAACATTCTCTTAATTCTCTGTACATCTTTGTCCCTCCCCATAATTTAGTCATTTTCCTCTAACATTATTCTTTATTGTATATACTCTATTTTCTCGGTCAATACTGACTGAATTCCAATTTCGAATAATCCATTCTATAGGTATCGGCCACCACACTGGCCTTTCCTGGGTAATAACAGATTTCTCCATTATACTCCCTGCTCCCTTTCGTCGCCTTCTCTTTATTATGTTTAGTTCTAGTATGAAGATATACTTATGGCACTTGTGGAAAAGTTTTCACACTTTTCTCATAAAGTTAACGTCTCAGTTTTATGCGTGAACGCTATCATGACTAATCCCCGACTCACGGTTAGTGCTATCTCGTAACCCTTATGTTGTTTAGAAGTATAGGCTATCATCCCCTTTCTACTACATCAGCACACCTCTTAAACTCTTGAAAGACGCATCATCGTGACTCTCAAAGTCCTCTTCTCATTATAAAGTATAGCTAACAACGAGGTTGTTACTAATCTCTCATATCATTCTTAAAACTTTATTTATTAACCCGCAAGGGCTTCTGACTCACTAGTCAATCCACATGATACTACCAGAATTTATAATGTTTATATTAATGTGAAATGCCGACTTTGGTGCAGTACAGAGGTCGATCTTGAGTTGGTGAAACCTTTTCTTTAACCTTATCTTTGAAAAACAACTACGCACTTTAACTAGTCAACAATTCCTCCATTTCCGATAAGGGTATCAGTTCTCGATGGTATATGTAAGATGTCATACGCTCGTCCTCCTTCACAACCGGCGCCAATCAGCCTGAGGCCTGCATGCTACTGCGATTCCCAATAAACTTGATTAGGTGGTAATCTCGAAGGATCATTGTCATATATCCATGCATCCATTTGCTATTAGGGGCCTGTTAAACTTTATGTCTCTCTATGTGCATCAATCCCTTTGAGCTAAATAAAGCTTCACATTCTTGCCACGATATTTCTTCCTTTCTTGTCCATCTCACTTCCAGGTTAGTTTCCTCTAAGGATATGTTTCACATCGCAATCGATTTGCATTTCTTGGATCAGGAAAAGGCTTGGTAACTCCAGAATTCATTAATATAACATCCTGACAACGGTTGGTAGGAGCGTACTCCCAACCACCTCATCATTTATTATAACCTCCCTTACACTAATATTAAAGGTCTTGTGGTATGCCCCGACATGTTACTTCTACCTTAATAATTACTCGGCATAACGTTCTAGCTGCACAATTACAACATTTGGTTTTTGATCTCATATTGGTGTAACGGTTCATAATTGTACCTCCCGTTCACCTTAGAGTAATCACTTTTGAAAGGAATGGTTTCAAAATAACAAGGTCCAATAGATAATTTCAATAAGAATTCCACATTGGATGTGCCAAGAATGTTGATGGTTCCAAATACTAGGAGTCTCGATTTTTTGGAGATGTAAGGATGGACAGAAAGAATACAACAAGGTTTATTCCTTCCCGTCCTGATAATTCTGTAATATGATACCATAGAGAATGTTGCAAAAGGGCAATGATTGTTGGATACAAAAGTCATAAAGACGGTCTTTATACAATTCTTACATCGGGTGGATACTTTTCCTCCTGAATAATAAGAGGAAATCTAAAGTCGTATTGATGAAGGTCAGCCAATAGAAAGCAATTCTACTCCATGACAATTAAAGAATGAAGTAGTTTGTCATTCAAGTAATCAATGGTTTCAAATGAATTCTCATTGTATGAATGAAAGAATAAAATATTCAAGTGATATAAAGTCTGATACGAAGATGGGTAAGAGTTCAAGTCGAGTGGGCGACCTCACTAGGTCTCAATCAAGTTATTCATCGAACTTTCATCATCATGCTTTACCGAATGCAAAATGCATTGCGGAATGAATTAAATTGGGAGTTGGACCAGTGGAACAATAACTAGTCCTTTTCAAGAAACACTAGCAACTAGCTAGACAAAATTTGCTGGTTCACCTGTTTGAGACATCACCACTAGCTAGGACAATTAGCTAGGTGTTCTTCACAACATTACAATTTTGACTAGTTAGAACAATCAACTAGTCATTCATATTGACATATCGACTAGCCAGTTTCAATTGGCTAGAACGGAATTTCAACATCGTAGCCATTGAAGAAACTTTAGGCTACTCGGACAACGAATGGAAATAAGAAGTTATTAAGTTTGAAAAAGAAAACTATAAAATCTGAAGAGAATGTTCTAGGTATCGGAACAATCGATAACCTCTCATCAAATATTACTTACCAGTGAAACGGTCCACCCAAGGGTGCCTCCGTACACATGCTTTATCAGATCCTACAATAGAATTAAATTCAGAATACCAATATCAAAATGATATCCTTACTATGATTTCAATGTACGATGTACAATCTCATATTGAATAGAAGAAAAGAATTCATGAAGGATGTCTGGACATTAGATCATCCATGTCCTCAGTAATTTGTTAAATATTTATGAGCTCAACTGAAGAGTGCAAGTATAAAAGAAGGAATAAAATATCAATATTCGTTAAGTAGAATTCGTCGATTAATTAAGGAAATATTCGTTGAACATTCCTTGGATAATTGAATGAAAGTGTAAATAGTCCTGAGCAGAACAAAATAATTATAAACTTCAAATAGAATGCTCGGGGATCAAATAAGATACTTTGGATGAGTCCCGGTTTAGTGAAAGTATATCACTGGTTGTTATTCCACAAGTTTGAAGTAGAAAGCTAGGAGGGTTACCTGATATAAACTAATCGAGGTAACAGGGTTAGTGAACAGTTTAAAATGAAGTAGTGCACCTGCCGGTAGTTACCGAAATAAGTTAATGATCATTCGTGCATCTCGTTATCACCATTATGAGGGTAACTCCATCTCTTCGTCTTCGTAATACAAGACACCAACTAGTGCGTCTCTCAATCATCATCTTAAAGTCATTTATCGAGTTGGGGTTTCACAAATATATCTGTCATTTCCGTGCTTTATCTTGAAGACCAAGCTTCACATCATTCCGGGGACACCTGCTAAGTCCATAGGGTCCTACTTTATGCTTTTCGACATGAATCACAAGTGGCCAGTTCCCCCTGGGAATAGATCAAAGAGATCTCTCAGGGATCTCAGTGCAGTCCATAGGTTCAGTGGCGGGTGTGTGTATGTGAACATATACCAAAAATATTGAGGTCTACAATACATATATACGTAGTCCCTGCTAACATCTCTATCAAAGGATCCCACTCTAGACCCGCTGGTCTTTTCTTTTGGTCGACTCTGAGATCACTGTATCGCTCGTTGCAACAATATTCAACTTCTCTTGAGTCCCTTTGTTAATCCCACTTGTTTGTTCTCTAAGTTGAACTACCATGCTCTAGCGTCTGAATCATGCGTGGAATTATCTAGCACGCTCGTCTTATGATAACATTCTCGTATAACACATGTAAAATTCGCCATCAAGGGTAATAAAATCCACAACGACATAGTGACCAACTTTCAGGTAAACCCGTTACTTATCGAAAATCGGATATTATAGCCAAAGTAAAAGACTTTCATTATTCCAGGTACTAAGTACCCTTAAATATGTAGGGAAGTCTAAACTTCTTGATTCTTAAAATGCCGCCTCCTAAACTGTGGAGGACTATGGGCCACAAAATTTATGTCAGCCTAGTCATCCGATTATATTGGCAATACTGCCTCTACCTCAGCTGCTCTTGAGATTTCGCTCTGCTTTCTACATTATTACTTATGATAGGTCATGTACGACTCTCAAACCTCTATTCATCATTCTGAAGGTCTATAAGGATTCTATCGACCCTAGTATAATACCTCTAGTAAACACTGCAGTCCATTCTACTCACCGGTACCTCTTCCGGAAGTCCAATAATAAGTTTACTACGATCTCTTATGTCATTCTCCTACTTAGACTCAACTCTCAACACTCTCGTTTCAGAGTACTGTAACTTATCGCTCTGATACCATTTCTGTGACACCCCCTAAATCTGAGGTCAAAGATTCAGGTCGTCACTTCATCATCCAACCATATCATACCTGTATTAACTTTACAACTCAACAATACATACGTCCAGACCTCAATCTTACGCACAAACAAGTTAGAGCCTCAGAAACGATAATCAAAAGTAACACTAAATATTACAATTCATCTGTACAATCCAGAGTCTTACGCACTTCCACTTATACAACTATAGACTTGAAGACAAGTCTTACTATTACTGTTGAAAACCTATCAGACTTACTCTGTAGTATTTATCAGGAACTAAATCATCTCCGGGGTAATTCTTCTACTCCTCTTCTGCTGGTGCGGAGTTAATCGGCCAAATTCTTCTCTTTCTGAAAAGTTTTTATAAAGAAAGAATGAGCTACATAATGCTCAGCAAGTTCAGCATTTTGTAAAATAATAATGTGGTTTATTTCGAAAACTTCCCAACTATATGGGTATATATCTCAGATTTCAAAACATAATTGGACAATGTATATGTCCGAGTTTGAATAAAACATCTATACTCATTAAGGAGCTTTAAGAATAACATATGAACCCTTTATAAGGTTCCCATTTCAATATATCTCAAGTTTGAAAATATATACATATGAGTATATCATTTTCGGCAAAACACTCAACGATTAACATACTGTACAGGGAATACATCATTGCAAACCTCTTTCCTTCCATTAGCTTAGAAGGTTTCTCATACAAAAACATTTCATTCTTTGAAACAATTGCAAGAGTGCACTAACACGTGCCAATCTTTATAGAAAATCTTGCAGTCCTAGATACTGCACGATGTCAATATTTTTCTTATAAAAAACCACACTATCGGCAACTTGGCACTTAGGCCCAAGAAGCAGTGTTTGAGTATTTTTCCAAAGTGGAGGATGGGACTTGAAGAAAACATAAAACCTAACAGGGATTGACGATGATCAGTCACCACATCCAAGTCCAATAATCCGCGGGTCTTCTCTACCGGTAGAAGGATAGAAACTACATCCGTAACTATCCTCGGGTGAAAACTACATCCGTAATCACCCTCGATGAAAACCACATCCGTAATCATCCTTCGGCAACACCTGGGCCGGAATAATAATTGATGGACCGCCTGGCTCACGGCCGCTTACACATCCCGGGATTCGTTCGTCAACGATTCCCACACCTGCCAGAGTCCCCTTTTTCTTTTCTTTTCAAAAATCATTTTGATAGAAAATTCGAGCAGTTGAAGTTCGACCTCAGTCGACCGATAATTCTTGAAAAGCGTACAAGAAGCAAAACCTGACCGGGGGTTTTCGAAAATGTTTTGAGTTCGAAAGAGTTCGAGTTTGAAAGTGCAAAAGGTATCTTGGATTAGCTTTGTCAATAAAATAATGAACAATAATTAATAAATAATATTTTAAGATTTAATATTAATAATTAATAAAATAATTATTTAATTACATAAGCTTTTAATCCAAGATAGGTATTTTGAGTATTTACGAAGATATAAAAATAATTACTTGAGTATACGATACTCCCCGAATGACCCTTCGGGTTTTCGCAATTTAATTACGATATAATAATATACCGCTCCCTGGTCAATAGTATATACGGACCGCTATGACCTCTATTGCTAGAGTCGTTGTCCGAAGAAAACATTTCAATCTAAGTTCAAGGGGTGCAAACATATACGTGCTTATACATCTCAATTTCATCAATACTTCGATAAACATTTGATATGATTGAAAACTACAAACACAACAGTGAAAGTCCTTGTATATGTAAGTTTTGAAAAGTAAACTTGCATAGGTAGAAGGAACATAATATCTTGAAAATAAATGCTTATGGATGGAAAACTTGCCTTGGGAAGGTTGGTGTGGTTGGGCTCGTGGAGTGGAGCGACAATCTATAAATATCCAATATTCGCTCGTTAGTATTATAACAACACCACTTAATCATAATGTTTTAAAGAATACAAGGCCATCTTAGCGACTCCACCATTTGACCCACTAACCCTCCTATATGACCATGTCATCACATTATCACATTCTTTACCCATTCGACTCAAATCTACTCCTCAAACTCGAAACTCAAGTGAATACTCTTAAAACTACTTTAAACTAATCTCCTAAGTGGTTTTTCACTTGCGCGGATTTTACTTCAACATTTTTATAAAATTGAAAAATACATATTTTAATCCAATTCTTTTTGGGTAGCCTTCCCCACTGCATTTACTATCTTCTCTAAGTTTTCCATGATCCTACATAAATTTTTAGGGGTTCAAACAAGGTTCACAAGGGGACCACTTAGTGCAGTCCGGAATCCAGAAACACATTTCACTTCTCAGGCCATAACTCAAAATCTATACATCACCTAGTCATGAACCTTATATTTCTGGAAACTACATTCAAATACCTTTCCAACAATATATATTAGGACTTCAGGGGACAAGATTTGGGGGTTCAAAACCCTCCTACAAGACAATACAAGTTCCTGGGAAAAACTCAGCATGCTTATATCACTAAACCAACCAAGAATCTTACATCCACATCACAACCAACATCTAAATCAGCAAGATCATACTTTATAACATACATGGAGATACACATACACTAACCACAAGCTTAAAAATCACAACCACAACACTTAAACTCAAGGTCTACATCATCCATAACTTATATGTCCAAGATTCACACTAATAACCATGGATCTAACAATAAACATCACAAATACTACATGGCCAAGAGGGGTTAGGGTTTTTACACCTTCTTGATGTTCTTACAATCTCAAACAAGCTCGGTTAACCTTGGGGAAGCCTTACTCTATGCTCACCATCTTCAATCTCACCAAAGAAATCAAGAACATGGAAGTGAGTTTCCTGACTGGAAAAACACGCCCCAAAGATCAGCCAAAACGAAGCCCTTGCACTCATTTCCTGGTCGATGCTCCTGAATGAAAGTTGTAGAGCGTCTTCACAGATTTCTAACCATATAAAGAACAAAAAATTTCGTTGAGTAATGAAGTCTCTAGGCCCGTTTTAGTGAGCTCCTTTCCTGCTGGGCAGAATGGAGTATTTGGTGTTTGTTTTGTTTGATTAAAGTGATAAAGTGATCAATAATGCTTGATATTTTCACTTGGATGCATCTTATCTTCTTGCCATGTGGTGTCATCTCCTCATTGGTTCATTTGGATTACCTATCCATTCATAATTGCAAGCAAGTCCCTTGCTTTATACATATTGTTTCCAAGTCTTTCCTTCCTTTTCTTATTTGCACCAAGGGGCTTCCCTTCTTGTATATTTACTAAATCAATATGTTACAACTTATATGTTGCACTTCATTGTAATAGTGTGGCCCAATACCTCAAACAATCGTTGTGTCCAATTTTCCTTGTATTTTCTCTTTATCTCAGAAAAAAATTCTCGCGGTTTCTCAATTGTTCTCATTTCCTTTAACTCTAGGATTTTATTCTCAATTCCATTTTCCTCTCATAATATATCCTTCCTTGGAATTCTAATATTTACTATTCTCAATTCATGATTCGCTCGCTTGATCGCTTAATCTCGTTGTAAATTTTCAGCTTTTTCTAGAACGTTTGTTTCACTTCCTCAGTGGTTTTCGTTCCAAATTCTCAAATCACTTATAATAAAATTCCAAAATATTAACTCCTCAATTCCTCAAATTAAATATCTCATTTCTTGATATTACTGATATATAATTCACTGCTCGGTCAAATATTACACGAAAATAGAATTTGGAATTTCTGAATTCCGATCGCATTTACATACACTTATTTACTCCGTAGATTACTAGTATAACTTCGGAATATCCACACTACGTCTCGTACATAGGTGGCATGAAAAATTTTCTTAATCCTCAAAATCACTATTCATTGATGCACTTCATCATAATAGGAAAAGTTTTAATTCTACCGAAATTTTGGGTTCTTACAGCTGCTTTGATGGTAAAGACTTTCAAGAACTTCAAGAAAGGAAAGAGATTCTCCAAGAATGATTCAAAGTTTGACAGGAAGAATTTCAGAAAATCTGAGAGAAAGGATAGCAAATCTGGGAAAAGAGACAAGTCTGAGATTCCATGCTACAAGTGTAAGGAGATGGGTCATTATGCTCCTGAGTGCAAGAAGGGTAAAACTGAGAAGGCACTCTTCACTAAAGGCAGAGATTGGGCAGACACCTCTGACTCAGATGAGGATGTAAACTATGCTCTCATGGCTACTACTGTTGATGAAGCTGAGGATTCTGAAAACAAGGTACCTCTAACTACCTATGCTTATAATACTGATGATATAACTGAATTAAGAATATATCTTAAGGCTTTGCATATCAGTTATAGGGATCAGACTTTAGAGAATGAGAGAATTAAAACTGAGAATTCTGAACTCAAAGAGAGAAATAAGGTTGTAGAAGAGAAACTTGCTAACATGCAGCAAGTTCAAAAGGAGAGACATGATGCTGTCTATCTTGAACAAGAGTTGTTAAGTCAGTATAAACAACTAGAATCTGAGTTGGAAAAGGCAAATCACATTATTAAAACTTGGACTCACTCAGGAAAAGACACTCAAGAAGTTTTTCAATTTGACACTGTAGGTCTAGGTTATTATGAGAAAGATGAACTTGGGTTTCAGAATACAGTCAAGATTAGACCACCTCTTCCACCTAAGAAATTTGGAACATTTGTTAATGGAATAAGTGAACCTAGGTTTGAAGGTGGAAAAGAAGCTGTTAAGAAAGAACCAGTAAAAACTAGTGTTAAACAGGTTAATATTGGTTTAATGACAGATAAACAACTTAAGCATAAGCTTAAGGAGTTAAAATCTGTTAAGAAACAGAAAGTGTCTAGAAAGAACAGAAATGGTAAAGTAGGCATTACTCAAGGTAATTATCCAATGCTTGCTACTTTAGCTCCAAGAAAGACATGTCATAACTGTGGTAGTACTAACCATCTTGCTAGTTTTTGCAGGAAGAACAAAGACATTAATTCTTTACTTCCAAGTCTGAAGTAAAGAAAGATAATGTTAGAACTAGGCCACAGACTTTATGCAAACACTGTGGAAGCACTTGGCATTCTATTTATACTTGCAGAGATTATCAATCTATTTATCCGAATTACTATGAACTGAAACCTAATCTGAAATGGGTTAGAGTTAATTCTGCAAGTGTAAACTCTGATAAAGTTAGCTTAAACTCTGATAGTGAAAATTCCGCTACTAAAGCTAACAAAATTAAGAAAGCCAAAGGATCCAAGCAAGTCTGGTTCCTTAAATCTAATCCTCAGTAATTGTTTGTGATTGCAGGACATCAGGGAAAGCATACTAGTTGTGGATAGTGGATGTTCAGGACACATGACTGGAAATAAAGCCCTGCTATCAGAGTATGTGGAGAAGGCTGGCCCAAAAGTTTCTTATGGAGATGGAAACATAGGACATACTCTGGGATATGGCAATATTAATCTTGGAAGTGTCATCATCACAAATGTAGCTCTGGTTCCAGGACTCAAGCATGATCTGCTATCTGTGAGTCAAATCTGTGACAGAGGTTTTCATGTAGACTTTCAACCTGAATATTGTGAGGTTATCAGCAAAACCACAGGGAAAGTTGTTTTAGTTGGACAAAGGCACAACAATATCTATGAAGCAAGCTTGTTGACAAACTCTGATGGAAAAACAATGTGCCTGTCAACAAGAATGTCCAATGAGGAGAGTTGGAAGTGGCATAAGAAACTCTCTCATTTGAATCTGAACAACATAAATGAGCTGATAAGAAAGGATCTTGTTAGAGGACTTCCAAAGTCTTTGCTAAATGTTGATGGTCTGTGTGATTCATGTCAAAAGGCTAAACAGAGGAAGACCTCTTTCAAGAGCAAGTCTGAATCTTCAATTGTTGATCCATATCATTTGTTAAATGTTGATCTTTTTGGACCAGTAAATGTCTTGTCAATTGGAAGAAAGAAATATGCTCTAGTTATTGTTGATGAATATATCAAATACACTTGGGTGTATTTTCTAGAAAAGAAGGATGAAACTGCATTAACTCTGATGGAGCATATAAAGCTACTGGAAAAAGGATCAAAACACAAAGTCAAATAATTAGAAGTGATAATGGAACTGAATTCAGAAATGCAACAATGGAAGAATTTTGCAAGAACAGAGGAGTGAAGCAATAGTTTTCTGCACCTGGTACACCACAGCGCAATGGTGTAGTTGAGAGGAAGAACAAAACCTTAATAGAAGCTGCCAGAACTATGCTTGATGAAGCAAAATTGCCAACCTATTTCTGGGCAGAAGCAGTTCAAACTGCTTGTTTTACTCAAAATGCAACACTGATCAACAAGCATGGAAAAACACCATATGAGATGGTGAGGGAAAAGAAGCCAAACCTAAAATATTTTCATATTTTTGGGTGCAAATGCTTTGTATTGAAAACTCATCCTAAACAGTTGACCAAATTTGAGTTAAAAGCAGATGAAGGAATTTTTGTTGGCTATCCAGTGTCAACCAAGGCATTCAAGGTTTATAATCTGAGGACAAGGGTGATTATGGAATCTATTCATGTGTCATTTGATGACAGGAAAATCACTGGACTTGAAGATGTTGATGAACATGACCAGTTGCATTTCGAAAATGAAGATCTAATCTCTGATGAAATAAACTCTGATGACACTAGTCCAACAAACTCTGTTGATGCAAACTCTGAACCTCTATTGGTATACACAGAAGAAATAGTACAGTCTGAACAAAGAGGAGAACCAGTTGAGAGGGAGCATGATCATAGTGATGACTCAAATTCTGATAGTGAGTCAACTGAAAATCCTGGATCAAATTCAAACTCTGAAGACTCAAACTCTGAAAGTCCAAATTCTGACTGTTCAAACTCTGAAAGATCAAATTTAGGGGGAGCCTCAGAGAATGAAGAAAGGCATCAAGATAATCTGGAGAACATTGATTAAGGGGGAGGATCAACTGTTGACAGAAGTCATTTACCTACATCAAGGAAATGGACAAAATCACATACACCTGATTTAATCATTGGAGATCCAGATGCAAAAGTTAGGACAAGAAGTGCTACAACAAATGAATGTCTGTTTCATGCATTTCTATCCGAATCTGAACCAAAGAAAGTGGAAGAAGCTCTTCAAGATGCTGCAAGAGGAGTTAAATGAATTTGAGAGAAATGAAGTATGAACCCTGGTACCTAGACCAAAGAATAGATCTGTTGTTGGTACTAGATGGGTTTTCAGAAACAAAACTGACAGTGATGGGGTTGTTACAAGAAACAAGGCCAGACTTGTGGCCAAAGGCTATTCACAGCAAGAAGGCATAGACTATGATGAAACTTTTGCTCCAGTTGCAAGGCTGGAGGCAATAAGAATCTTTCTAGCATATGCTTCTAACAAGAAATTCAAGGTTTTTCAGATGGATGTGAAAAGTGCTTTTCTGAATGGAAAACTTGAAGAAAAAGTGTTTGTTGAACAACCACCAGGATTTGTAGATCCCAAGTATCCAGATTATGTCTACAGGCTTGACAAGGCTCTCTATGGACTTAAGCAGGCACCAAGAGCATGGTATGAAGCTCTGGCTCAATTTCTTTTAGAAAGTGGGTTCCATAGAGGTACAATTGATAAAACCTTGTTCTATTTTAATCTTGCTAGTGATCTGTTATTAGTTCAAATATATGTAGATGACATAATCTTTGGATCTACTAATGATAAACTCTGTAAGAAGTTTGCCAAGCTCATGCAGTCTAGGTATCAAATGAGCATGATGGGAGAGCTCAGTTATTTTCTAGGGCTATAGGTGAAGCAAACAGATGATGGAATTTTTATCAATCAAGCAAAATATACCAGAAATCTTCTCAAGAAATTTGGCATGCTTGACTGCTCATCTGCAACAACTCCCATGGCAACAACAACAAAGTTGGATAGAGACACAGGTTCACCAGTGGATATGACAAACTATAGAGGAATGTTTGGGTCACTTCTTTATCAAACAGCTAGCAGACCTGACATCATGTATGCAACATGTCTTTGTGCAAGATTTCAGGCAGATCCAAGAGAACCACATCTAACAGCTGTGAAGAGAATCTTAAAATATCTTAAGGGAACCATAACCTTAGGTTTGTGGTATCCAAGAGAATCAGACTTCAAGCTTCTTGGTTACTCTGATGCAGACTTTGCAGGCTGTAAGATAGACAGAAAAAGTACTAGTGGAAGTTGTCAATTTCTTGGTGATAGAATTGTTTCTTGGTACAGCAAGAAACAGAAATCAATCTCTACATCTATAGCTGAAGCAGAGTATATTGCTGCTGGTAGTTGTTGTGCACAGATTCTGTGGATGAAGAATCAATTACTGGATTATGGATTGAGGTACAATAAAATACCTATTTACTGTGATAATCAAAGTGCTATTGCTATGACAGGTAATCCAGTACAGCATTCAATGACCAAGCACATCATCATAAGGTATCATTTTATCAAAGAACATGTAGAAGAAGGGAATATATTTTTTTTGCTAATTAAAAAAATTTATACCACAGGCAAAAGATTACATCTCTAGGGGCATACCCCGCGGAGAAAACCATCTACCTAGCGGAACAACAGGGAAAAAACAACAATAGTGCTAGGTAAACTAGCAATCAACAACAACAGATCACAATCCTAAATAACATAAAAAACTATGCCATGTGTAACACCCCCAAATCCGGGGTCCGGGATCCGGTGGTTACGGTTTCCAATTCTGTCCAGAACAATTGAACTTTCCTTAACATAAAATAAATTACTTCTCTATGACCCCACACAACAATATAAAACACACACGTTATAGTCCCAGAGATGAAATCAGAGTAACAATCAAATTTTTATTAATCACATTATGAGTTCTTACAATCCAAAAGAATTTCAATATAAATACATACTCTTTGCCATCCATTTACATAAGTCATACTAGACCATATTCTTGGTACTGAAAGAATAAATATATCCTACCAATAGCTTCTTCTTCAGCTCTGGTAGTCTCATCGTCCTCGCCCGCGTCGAGTGCGCCTTGTGCGAGTCATCCGGTCTAGCTGTTGTTGTGATATAATAATAAAGCAAGGGTGAGAAATAGCCCACCAACAATAATATATAACTGAACGATAATGTATAACAGTTCAAAAGTATCTTTCAAACCATATGCCATGCATTTACGGAAATGATGCCAGTATAATATGAACGATGAAGTTACAAGGTAACTTAAAGTATTTGTTTGTAGAAATATCTGCTACATTAAAAGTAAGCGAGATATTCTCATTGTTATTAAGAAGAGGAACTTGCATAAAAAGGTTGCAATTCCAGTTATGAACACTTTTCCAGCTCTGCCAACAGTAATCATGTTGCAGGAAATAAATAAGTTTGGATGATGAACCAATGATGGAGTATTCACCGCGCCCGCTGTTCCAATCTTGATGATCAGTCGAGATCGTACAGCTCAATTTAGATTTACTACCGGTAGAAGGAAGAACTGACGGCTTTACTTGTATACCGCCTTACTAGCTCTCCCCGGCCAACGGTTGGGCCAAAGGGGATGGACCGGCGCTACTCGGCCTCTTACATGACTCCTAGTTCAAATAGAATTCATGATTCTGAATGTAACGTTCGTCCCCCTTTCCCCAAGTATAATACTTGTTGATAAGACTCCACAAGGTAGTAGTATCTAGTTGGAAAGGAAAATTTAACAATAACTCTAAAGCTATTACTTGGTAACGGATATCAACTTGTTCCAACAACTTACCCCTCGAAAGATGAGAAGGTAAACAATGACTTAATAAGTCAATAGCACCCGAGTTGCGAGTGAAGAGAATACTTTATGACCGGGAAGTCGACAAGATAAATAACATTTTCCAAGTAAGGTTCCCTTATGTTTAGGGAGATAGACTCAAGAAGAATGATGTCTGAGAACCTTTCTTGATATAAGATTAATAATAATATGTCTCCGAAATATTTTCCGTAATAATCGAAGAAGATAAACCTTATTGAGGTTATTCTAAGTATGGAATAAATATTCAGAGAATATTTATTGAATTAAAATATTTTACAGAATATTTAGGAATATGAAAGAATATCTTTAATCAGAGTATTTCTCAAATAATCCTTAAAGAAATATCGAGAGAATATTTATTGCATAATTAAATATTCAAATGAATATTCAAAATAATATCCATTAATTATTAAGACCTGAAAGGAATATTTAAAATATTTAATATAATATTCATAATTAATTAGGAATTTAAATGAATATTGAAAAAGTAATATTCATTTAATGAATAATATTCTAAATGAATATCAAGTAATATTCATTTAGTAATCCAAGCTTTAAAGGAATATTCGAGATAAGACTCGATAAATAAATCAAGCTTCAGATGAACATTAAAATAATATTCGTCAGGTAATTACTATCTTAAATGAATATTCAAAAGTAATATTCATTTAATGAATAATATTCTAAATGAATATCCAAATAATATTCATTTAGTAGTCCAACCTTTAGAAGAATATTCGAAATAATAATCGATAAATAATTCGACTCTGAATGAATATTAAAAATATTATTCGTCGAATAGTTACGTTCAAATAATTATTTGAACTAAGGATCGTTAAATAAATAATCTCGAACGAATAGTCAAATAATATTCGTCGCCCGAATAATGGAAAATATTTACTTAAATATTTTCCTCCGAGGTAATCTCGATATGTCAAGAAATATTGACTCCCGGTCTATATTTGATGAATAAGATGTATACACCCTTCTCTGAGGGTCTTACAATAACCGGCTTATAATTGATACGATAGCTATCTAATTTATAAGCCAATAACAATCAGTGAACAAGCATAATGATATAACTTGAAAGTAGGCATGTATGCTATGACATATGTATAACAGAAAACATTTTTATATATATTCAATCACAACAACAGCCTAAAAGAAGGGAATTGAAACTTGCCTGGTAGTCGAGTACGGTAAGGGGTAGTGGTAGCGGGTCCCGGTTCAGCTTGGTGATCTATAAATAGCCAAGGCATTCGGGATTAATCACTTAACATCTTAAAAGTTAAGTTATACTTAAATCGAAACACGTTCTCGAGTTATCTCGTTATACCCCTTTTAGTGGATTCCTTTTATCATCGATCCGACCCGACATTCGTTCGTTAATACGACATGTCATTGTACTTACACTTGGGACATACTTAAGTCATACAAGTTCTAAAGTCGATCGTTACAAATCAATATTATGCTCCGATTTTATCGCCCGTTTTCTAAGTGTTTTACCGAAGTTATAATCAAGCGGGTTTTTAGGGGTTCGTTTGCGATTAACTTTGATTCGAACATTTTTATAAAATCGGAAAACGATCCATTTCACATGAGGTTTTCTCTCACACCTTCCTTTTTACCTCTAGTATTTAATTACCAAGATTCGCCACTGACTTACGTATTTTACGAGGGTTCAATTTTTAATAACGAACTCGTACTTACGGTTTCGAACGTCTTTTAGTGAATCGGCCATAATTCCTAAACCGTAAGTCCGTTTCACATAATCTTTATATCAAAACGAAGCTTATAACATGATCTATCTTGCCATGGCAGAACATGATACTGGACAGTGACTTATGGATACTGTCAAACACGATTTCTTAAGGTTAACAAAAATCGGGCATTACGACGGCTATAAATCGGACGTTCCATAAATCGTAATCAACAACCCAAGCCACACCGGGCATCTAAACAACTTATACACATAATAAGCATCTCAACAAGTCCAGAAGCCACTGATCTTAGTATCAAAATCATCATGTTAATCAAATCACTAAATCACTAACTAAACATGCTTATAGCATGAACATAATCATAACTAAGCTAGATCCATCAAGAACATGCTTCAAACTCAAAGTAGGTCTAGGGTTTTCAAGTATTATACCTTCCTTGTAGTATGTACTAGCCTCAAAAAGCTTGGTATTGCCCTTGGATAGCATTAACTTAGCTAGGATCAACCATGAAAACAAGAAAAACAAGGATTAGTTCTTGAAAACACTATTCATCATCACCTTTGATGATTTATTTGAAAATGAAAGAAAGTGAATTTGAGGCTGAAATTTTTAGGGGATCTAAGTTATGATATGAAGTACTCACCATAAATATTTCAAGATCAAATGATGGTTGGAAGCCTTACTTCTAGCACCTTGGCAGAATTTTTCAAGGAAGAAAGGAAAATGGAGAGTTCTTTGTGTTTGCTTGGTTGTTTTGATAATAATTCATAAAGTGATGAGCCTTGGATGATATCTCATCTCTTTTTACTTTATTAAAGTGCTTTTGGAATGAATGGTGAGATTTGAAAGCATGTGTAGCACTTGGATTGATTTATGGCTAACTAGAGTTTGATTTGGCTAACTACGAGTTCAATCCTTAACATGCTAGTTACTTATCCCACTTGGTTGCTAGATATTTATCTAGTAGCTTATGCATGACTCTTGCTTCCACTGCTTGTTTCTTTTTTCCGGTTATTGCTCGTTTCGATTGATCGTTCGGGCGAATAACTAAGTAGTTTCACCTCTAGGGTTTACCGGGAAATTTCTCGATATTCATAATACCTTCCCCAATCCTTAATATAATCCTCGTGATGACCATGTAGGATATTTAATCTCGATACGAACTTAATCCGTAATCTAGGATTCGTTCGCTTTATTGATTAATCACGTTATAACGTTTTAGCGGTTTCTAGAACGCTTGTTTCGCTGCCTCAGTGGTTTCCTACCTTCATTCTTAAATCAAATATAATAACATCCCAAAATATCAAATCCTCAAAGTTAATATCTCAATTCTTGGATTATAATAATATTTAATCCACTATCCGGTCAAATATTATACCGAAAAAGAATTTGGAATTTCTGAATTCCGATCGTCTCTGCATTCACTTATTTCCTCCGCGTATTACTAATATGACTTCGAAACATCCATATCACGTCCCGTACATAGGGTGGCGTGAAAAGTTTTCCAACTTACAAAATCACTATTAATCCACCACATTACTATGCACGTACAGGAAACACTATGCACGTACGGGAAACACTATGCACGTACGGGAAATACTATGCACGTATGGGAAACACTATGCACGTACGGGAAACACTATGCACGTATGGGAAACACTATGCACGTACTCATTTCCCTTCAAGGATCCATTAGCTCCTTCCTGGATGGTAGATTATTCTTATCTAGGTCCTCAACCATCGAATTACTCTATTCTGACAATATACCAATGCATCAGGATCATTGTCCAAAGCAATATCCATTCATTACAATCATTGTTCTTTGAAACCACCATTCATTAGAGCTGGTGACCTTGTTGTCGGAATCATTGTTCCTCATTTTATCATTACTTAATAAAAAGTTTTAATTATATCCAAAATTTGGGGTTCTTACAGTCTCCCCTCCTTAAAAGGATTCCGTCCCGGAATCAGGTAGGAAGCAAAGAGTCGTTTGCCTGTCGTTCACTTTTTAGCTTCCCGGTCAATTCTTAGTCGTTCTACCCTTCCTCAGCACATCTTCTAGTGCTACAATCCATACTGTATCCTTTTTCCATCAACGTTGCTACTTTTCGTACAACTCACTATCCGGGTTATACTCTTACTCAGTCTTATCCTTATTGATACCTGCAGTAACATTGGTATCACTATCACCCTACGAATTCGGAGGTAACCTCGCTCGTACTGTGCATTTCCTGATCGCTTTAATCTTCGCAATCTCGATCAATATAGAGAAGTGGAAAGATTTTTTGAGAGATCACTATGATCAATTGAACATTTGTTATATTGCATAGTTAGTACAGAAGGGGCCAGCCTTTAGTACTTGACAAGCAATTAAACAAGTTATGGTATTCCACTTAGACTTCTATTACATAGACAGATAGTCACGTAGCAGTACCTCCCCTCCTAAAAGGGTTGTTCTTCTCAATTCATAAAGAAGATGAATAAGAGAGAAGAAGAGAACATAGTTCTAAAGGATTATAGAAAGCTTTCATGATTGTAGAATATCATACTCAGAATTTACCTCTGAACTATAGAGGTTTATCAAAGAAGAAATTAATCATAATTATATCCAATACTATTTGATCGCAATCTCACGTGACAACATAGCTTGCTGCTTTGTCCATTATTCTATGGACAAATACTCTTGTTCAATCTTAGCGATACTCACATTCGGGAAATCCTTCAACCTTTCAGGTTAAATCTTAGATTTCTCACTTGACATCATTATTACTGACATCCCATATCATGTTACTAGCTTTTTCATAACTATAATATTGAGACTATCAGGTTGTCATCCTGAGAATTCATTAGAAAACCCATTCATAACATTCCTTGCTTCTCATTCCATAGTTGCTTTCCCAGCCTTTTCTTTATCAATCACATCCTTCTTATTATCTGATTCTTACTCATTTCTATTATTTACTTTCACCTTCACCTCTTTATTGAGACACCTTTTTGCACTTGGTACCTCCTTATCGGTATTCCGTCACATTTATTCTATAATCATCACGTTATTCCAATTTAAACTTTCCGAAATGAATCTGGCCCGATCCCTTTAACTTAGATTCATATAATCTACTTCTGCCAACCTTGTTTCTCATCACTTGTTCTTTTCTATCCGTGGTTTTCCACAAGTTGTCTTTCGTAAGTCAGACCAGGTCGTATATCTACATGCTCGTACTCCTATCATCTGTTGAACATCTGCATTTTACTGGCGTAGCCTTGCCACATGAAAACCCGTTATGACCGTGCTATAAGTTTTGGGGGTAAGGCTGGCTCGAGAACACTTTTGAACTCTCAAATGGCCCAATAAGTCTCGGGCTCAACTGCCCTTCCCTCCAAGTCTCATTAATTCTTTCTACGGGAATACATTTGGCATCATGAATCATCAACCTCATATTCTCTATCTGGTTTGCGCAGAAATACACTAACACAAACTTGTTTGTCATTCATCAACATGCCATTTAGTTTATCAATAGCAGCACTTTCTTTATCTTTACGTTGTCATCTACTTTCTTAGAAGAATCACCATCGCTTGTTGTTTACTTAGTGCGTTAATAGCTAACCCTACGGGTTTCAAATTCCTTAGGGAGACAAAGTAATCACTATTCCTTATCCATAAGGAACACTTCCTGAACTTGATGTAGATATAACATGAAGTAGATAGAATTGCAGAAGAGTTTCAAGCATCGCAGCTAGGTCCGGTTGATGAAACTATCACTTATGCATCTTCCATAAAAGACTGGAAACCTAACGGTTTACTTCATCAATTTTTGTACCATGGTCCTGGTTTGCCTCAAAACGGGACCTTCTAAGGTACGTAATATGCTTAAGACTCCATCAGGAATCGAATCTTTACTTAAACTATTATTACCGTCAATTCTTTCACAGTCATCAGAAGGAATGTAAATTCCTCCATTCCGATATGACCTTCAA
This sequence comes from Saposhnikovia divaricata, assembly GCA_036435485.1. Lineage (NCBI taxonomy): Eukaryota > Viridiplantae > Streptophyta > Magnoliopsida > Apiales > Apiaceae > Saposhnikovia > Saposhnikovia divaricata. Next base: position 109,279,998 of record CM071599.1, on the reverse strand, counting down.
GGTCCTTCCAAATATCATTCTGTTTCTTCGGTATGAACATTTGTAATTATTCCTTTATACTTAGATTGTCGGCCACCTCATTGGCCTTTCCTGATACTAACAATTTCTTGTAATCCATGTTCTCTGGATACATTCCAACTCAAACTTTTCTACCTCATTCCCATCACTGTTGGGTTAAAGCATTCTCCATTAAGCTCTGCTGAAGGAGAAAATATAACTATCAGTCTTTTTTTTTTCCATAAGTCATTGCTTCCACCTTCCCGTGGGAACTTTATCAAAGTTACTCTCGATCATACCTAGGATATTTGTTCTCTTAGTTCTTTCTTGTTCTAGGATAATCTCAACCTTTGTTGGTTCAATCCATACTTTCCCATGGTTTCACACATGCCTCGTCTGGCATAATTATTTCTATGTCATATATTCCCTACCAAACTTCCATTTTGAACTTCAGAATATTACCTTTTTCCTTGTAAGGTTTCTTAGGTAATCCTCATCATTCTTCCTGTATTTTCTGGGTACAGGGCACATCAAAATATCAGTAATTAATCATATAATAATTCTGTCTATATACCTTTCAAAACTGCTTATTTTTTTTTATAAATCCTCAAAGTTTGATGTCGCCTTAATCAATTCAATTTATATCATCCAAATTCACAATGTCCTTTATTAGGGGTAATGCCATCCCTTGTCCATTCCCCAGGGTTTGCCTTACTCTATGGACATCTTATCCTTAATTCAACTGCCAAGGAATTCCTGCATCCTATAATTGGCAATCAAATCATGTATCCTTAATAAGGGTCTCTTTTCAATCATTCTTATTTGATAATCGATCGGTAGCTTACTGCTAATTTCTTCTTTCAGATAGTGGTCAACCTATTTGACCTTCCAAAAGACAACGTATGTCTATCTGCTCTCTTACAGAACTTGTTAATGGTAGCAAGGATGTTCTGAAAGATATTGGTCGAGTTCAACGTGAATTTCCTAGTGCTTATCGTTCTTCGCAAAGGTACTTGCCTCAGAGAAAATTCCTACAGCATATTGTTCAATTTCTGACCATTTCTATACTCTCTTCATATACCTTCATTGTTTACTTTCCTCCGTCATAATATATTCATGGTATTCATGATACCCTAACATCATACAACTCAAGTCATTATACTCCCATTTTACTCGTAATCTTGGACAACCATATACACATGAGTCACTTTAGTACGGGTGACCCCATCCCAAAAAGGTCTAGTGAATTCCCAATCAAAACATGGGCTGTTCAGCAGAAGATTCCTACGATCTCATTAATGTTTCCTTTATATCAAAAGGCCTTGCAGTCGGTGCTTTCTTAGAAGCAACCCTGCTTTGTCCTTTCATTGCTGGTCTAGTCACTTGATAATCCTTTGTGACTTGGCCTCAACTGGCCACAAAAAATATATATATATATATATATGATTTTAGGGGTTGGCTAATAGCATTACTTTTCTAGCAATTGCCGGCATAGTGCCTTCTTCTTTGATACCTTTCTACCTTTCCAAAACTTTACTCCATATAAGTCTTAATCGACTACACGGCACCGTCTCCGGTCACCTTTCCTCCACTCTTATCTTTTCAACTATTCTTATCAATCCCGCGTGCCACACAAGCTTACCATTCCTGGCATAACAACCTTTTCATTTAAGTCAATCCTGGAATTTCTCAGTCCGGCTGGTTTCTTACTTACATTTCCTGTTTTCGTCCAATCTCACTTCATCATTTTATCACTACCGTCGATTGTAATGCTCAAGGTCCGTTTACTAACCCATTTTACAGCATCCTTACCCAAATCACAGGGTTTGCTCCAGTTTCTACTCTCTTCCATGACATTCTCTGATAATCAGAAAGACAAGGTTTGCCAAAATTCACTGAATTCCTTTCCAGACTCAGGGAAATTTTGATCAATCTACCCACCTACTGGTAACATTAAGGAGACCAGTTTCGAAACCTGAAGAATAGTTCTATGAACCTCCAAGCAGGTGGAATCATAAGCAGTCATAGTTAACGAAATAATCATCAGATTGGAAGTTTACCCACTGGAGAGGAATCAGTTATATCCATCCCTTAGAAGGGAATCAATAGTTTCAAACTGAAACCTGTCACAACGTCCTGATATTCAATACTACCAAATGTCGGTCTACCTAACCCTTTATGCGAAGCTTCGTTGGAAGCACAAAGTCTCCTTTTTTCATTAAGCAATGCCAGCTCTTGGTCATTACCAATTTCACCTTTTAGCTCCAGGAAGATTTTCTCACATTTTTCTCTTTAACTGCTGATCGTATTACTTGATCTATCATAATTTCATGTCGGAGTAAACTTAAGGTAACTACTATAATCCATTCAAAGAGAAGAAGGAATTTAATATTCCTCTGAATCACATGCATCTAACATTTCTGGTTCATCATTTAACTGAGTTGAATTAACTCTATACTCACTCTCTGGCAGTAGTCTCATTATGAGTTCACTCACTGGTCTTATCTTCCAGTAGGTTCTGAGATCCTTGTCTTGCTTACTACTTCCTTATATAACTTTACCCAATCATGCTGTCACTTCCCAATGTCTTTATTTTCTACTGATTCATTCATGAACATTTCCCTGAATAAAACCACCTCATTAACCTCACTTTGGTTTCGTAAATTATAACCTATGACATCTGCCTTCTCGTGGCGAATTATTACTGACAATATTCATACTGATTCATTTATCAAATGATATGGCACTTACTGCCTCATTCTCAACTATTCCTAGGGACTCTGCTCTTTGTCCTATATCGCTGTCTTTGATAATCATACATCCCTCTAGCTCTTTCTTTGTTAAGATGAAAATCTCTAAGGATTCTCATCTATTTCCGTATAAGATCTCAAGTAATTCTTCCAATCCTTCTTTCTTGCTGGTACTACATCTGGTAGTCCGGCTATGAATTCAACATGCATCTTCAGATCTCTTAATAATATCTCGGTTCTTTATACTCACTTTTCTGAGCACCATATCTTAATCATCACAGTCATTCTGGCTGCGACCCTCATTACCCATGGGTAAGCTCCTTATCTTAACAGGATTTTCCTTATCTGCTGGAACCTCTTCCGGGTCTCCAGTAGGGTACTCCATCGAATTACCCGCTGATCTTCAGCATATAAAGCATCATCGCGCTGCTACTCGTATGCCTCAAGGTCTGTCGCCTTACTCGTCGATACGATATCGAGCTAAGTTACTATCATGATACTTACGAGTTCCCATAAGGGTTTTATATGTCATCACTACATTAAGTAGTCCGACTATGAACTTGGCAAGAGTTCTTATTATCTTATTGAATTTATTGTTTTAACGTTACCTCATCTCCGGGGTTTATAACGTACGCTCTGATACCACTTCTGTAACACCCCCAGATCCGGGGTCCGGGATCCGGTGGTTACGGTTTCCAATTCTGTCCACAACAATTGAACTTTCCTTAACATAAAATAAATTACTTCTCTATGACCCCACACAACAATATAAAACACACCCGTTATAGTCCCAGAGATGAAATCAGAGTAACAATCAAATTTTTATTAATCACATTATGAGTTCTTACAATCCAAAAGAATTTCAATATAAATACATACTCTTTGCCATCCATTTACATAAGTCATACTAGACCATATTCTTGGTACTGAAAGAATAAATATATCCTACCAATAGCTTCTTCTTCAGCTCTGGTAGTCTCATCGTCCTCGCCCGCGTCGAGTGCGCCTTGTGCGAGTCATCCGGTCTAGCTGTTGTTGTGATATAAAGCAAGGGTGAGAAATAGCCCACCAACAATAATATATAACTGAACGATAATGTATAACAGTTCAAAAGTATCTTTCAAACCATATGCCATGCATTTACGGAAATGATGCCAGTATAATATGAACGATGAAGTTACAAGGTAACTTAAAGTATTTGTTTGTAGAAATATCTGCTACATCAAAAGTAAGCGAGATATTCTCATTGTTATTAAGAAGAGGAACTTGCATAAAAAGGTTGCAATTCCAGTTATGAACACTTTTCCAGCTCTGCCAACAGTAATCATGTTGCAGGAAATAAATAAGTTTGGATGATGAACCAATGATGGAGTATTCACCGCGCCCGCTGTTCCAATCTTGATGATCAGTCGAGATCGTACAGCTCAATTTAGATTTACTACCGGTAGAAGGAAGAACTGACGGCTTTACTTGTATACCGCCTTACTAGCTCTCCCCGGCCAACGGTTGGGCCAAAGGGGATGGACCGGCGCTACTCGGCCTCTTACACGACTCCTAGTTCAAATAGAATTCATGATTCTGAATGTAACGTTCGTCCCCCTTTCCCCAAGTATAATACTTGTTGATTCCACAAGGTAGTCGTATCTAGTTGGAAAGGAAAATTTACCAATAACTCCAAAGCTATTACTTGGTAACGGATATCAACTTGTTCCAACAACTTACCCCTCGAAAGATGAGAAGGTAAACAATGACTTAATAAGTCAATAGCACCCGAGTTGCGAGTGAAGAGAATACTTTATGACCGGGAAGTCGACAAGATAAATAACATTTTCCAAGTAAGGTTCCCCTATGTTTAGGGAGATAGACTCAAGAAGAATGATGTCTGAGAACCTTTCTTGATATAAGATTAATAATAATATGTCTCCGAAATATTTTCCGTAATAATCGAAGAAGATAAACCTTATCGAGGTTATTCTAAGTATGGAATAAATATTCAGAGAATATTTATTGAACTAAAATATTTTACAGAATATTTAGGAATATGAAAGAATATCTTTAATCAGAGTATTTCAAAAATAATCCTTAAAGAAATATCGAGAGAATATTTATTGCATAATTAAATATTCAAATGAATATTCAAAATAATATCCATTAATTATTAAGACCTGAAAGGAATATTTAAAATATTTAAAATAATATTCATAATTAATTAGGAATTTAAATGAATATTGAAAAAGTAATATTCATTTAATGAATAATATTCTAAATGAATATCAAGTAATATTCATTTAGTAATCCAAGCTTTAAAGGAATATTCGAGATAAGACTCGATAAATAAATCAAGCTTCAGATGAACATTAAAATAATATTCGTCAGGTAATTACTATCTTAAATGAATATTCAAAAGTAATATTCATTTAATGAATAATATTCTAAATGAATATCCAAATAATATTCATTTAGTAGTCCAACCTTTAGAAGAATATTCGAAATAATAATCGATAAATAATTCGACTCTGAATGAATATTAAAAATATTATTCGTCGAATAGTTACGTTCAAATAATTATTTGAAGTAAGGATCGTTAAATAAATAATCTCGAACGAATAGTCAAATAATATTCGTCGCCCGAATAATGGAAAATATTTACTTAAATATTTTCCTCCGAGGTAATCTCGATATGTCAAGAAATATTGACTCCCGGTCTATATTTGATGAATAAGATGTATACACCCTTCTCTGAGGGTCTTACAATAACCGGCTTATAATTGATACGATAGCTATCTAATTTATAAGCCAATAACAATCAGTGGACAAGCATAATGATATAACTTGAAAGTAGGCATGCATGCTATGGCATATGTATAACAGAAAACATTTTTATATATATTCAATCACAACAACAGCCTAAAAGAAGGGAATTGAAACTTGCCTGGTAGTCGAGTACGGTAAGGGGTAGTGGTAGCGGGTCCCGGTTCAGCTTGGTGATCTATAAATAGCCAAGGCATTCGGGATTAATCACTTAACATCTTAAAAGTTAAGTTATACTTAAATCGAAACACGTTCTCGAGTTATCTTGTTATACCCCTTTTAGTGGATTCCTTTTATCATCGATCCGACCCGACATTCGTTCGTTAATACGACATGTCATTGTACTTACACTTGGGACATACTTAAGTCATACAAGTTCTAAAGTCGATCGTTACAAATCAATATTATGCTCCGAGTTTTATCGCCCGTTTTCTAAGTGTTTTACCGAAGTTATAATCAAGCGGGTTTTTAGGGGTTCGTTTGCGATTAACTTTGATTCGAACATTTTTATAAAATCGGAAAACGATCCATTTCACATGAGGTTTTCTCTCACACCTTCCTTTTTACCTCTAGTATTTAATTACCAAGATTCGCCACTGACTTACGTATTTTACGAGGGTTCAATTTTTAATAACGAACTCGTACTTACGGTTTCGAACGTCTTTTAGTGAATCGGCCATAATTCCTAAACCGTAAGTCCGTTTCACATGATCTTTATATCAAAACGAAGCTTATAACATGATCTATCTTGCCATGGCAGAACATGATACTGGACAGTGACTTATGGCTACTGTCAAACACGATTTCTTAAGGTTAACAAAAATCGGGCATTACGACGGCTATAAATCGGACGTTCCATAAATCGTAATCAACAACCCAAGCCACACCGGGCATCTAAACAACTTATACACATAATAAGCATCTCAACAAGTCCAGAAGCCACTGATCTTAGTATCAAAATCATCATGTTAATCAAATCACTAAATCACTAACTAAACATGCTTATAGCATGAACATAATCATAACTAAGCTAGATCCATCAAGAACATGCTTAAAACTCAAAGTAGGTCTAGGGTTTTCAAGTATTATACCTTCCTTGTAGTATGTACTAGCCTCAAAAATCTTGGTATTGCCCTTGGATAGCCTTAACTTAGCTAGGATCAACCATGAAAACAAGAAAAACAAGGATTAGTTCTTGAAAACACTATTCATCATCACCTTTGATGATTTATTTGAAAATGAAAGAAAGTGAATTTGAGGCTGAAATTTTTAGGGGATCTAAGTTATGATATGAAGTACTCACCATAAATATTTCAAGATCAAATGATGGTTGGAAGCCTTACTTCTAGCACCTTGGCAGAATTTTTCAAGGAAGAAAGGAAAATGGAGAGTTCTTTGTGTTTGCTTGGTTGTTTTGATGATAATTCATAAAGTGATGAGCCTTGGATGATATCTCATCTCTTTTTACTTTATTAAAGTGCTTTTGGAATGAATGGTGAGATTTGAAAGCATGTGTAGCACTTGGATTGATTTATGGCTAACTAGAGTTTGATTTGGCTAACTACGAGTTCAATCCTTAACATGCTAGTTACTTATCCCACTTGGTTGCTAGATATTTATCTAGTAGCTTATGCATGACTCTTGCTTCCACTTCTTGTTTCTTTTGTCCGGTTATTGCTCGTTTCGATTGATCGTTCGGGCGAATAACTAAGTAGTTTCACCTCTAGGGTTTACCGGGAAATTTCTCGATATTCATAATACCTTCCCCAATCCTTAATATAATCCTCGTGATGACCATGTAGGATATTTAATCTCGATACGAACTTAATCCGTAATCTAGGATTCGTTCGCTTTATTAATTAATCACGTTATAACGTTTTAGCGGTTTCTAGAACGCTTTTTCACTGCCTCAGTGGTTTCCTACCTTCATTCTTAAATCATATATAATAACATCCCAAAATATCAAATCCTCAAAGTTAATATCTCAATTCTTGGATTATAATAATATTTAATCCACTGTCCGGTCAAATATTATACCGAAAAAGAATTTGGAATTTCTGAATTCCGATCGTCTCTGCATTCACTTATTTCCTCCGCGTATTACTAATATGACTTCGAAACATCCATATCACGTCCCGTACATAGGGTGGCGTGAAAAGTTTTCCAACTTACAAAATCACTATTCATCCACCACATTACTATGCACGTACAGGAAACACTATGCACGTACGGGAAACACTATGCATGTACGGGAAATACTATGCACGTATGGGAAACACTATGCACGTACGGGAAACACTATGCACGTATGGGAAACACTATGCACGTACTCATTTCCCTTGAAGGATCCATTAGCTCCTTCCTGGATGGTAGATTATTCTTATCTAGGTCCTCAACCATCGAATTACTCTATTCTGACAATATACCAATGCATCAGGATCATTGTCCAAAGCAATATCCATTCATTACAATCATTGTTCTTTGAAACCACCATTCATTAGAGCTGGTGACCTTGTTGTCGGAATCATTGTTCCTCATTTTATCATTACTTAATAAAAAGTTTTAATTATATCCAAAATTTGGGGTTCTTACACCATGGACATTCCAGGAAGCACTGCATCACCGCAGCAAACAGACCCAACTACATAAAAACTGCAGTCATCCCCAAAAGACAGACAAAGCCCCACCTGCATCACAATGAGGGCAGCGTGGTCATGAGATAAACAATCCTGAACACCATGCTTCCTCACTGGCACTGCCCCCCGACTCAACCAGCATGCTTCCTCATTAGCGCTCCTTGTGCACATAATTTCCATATAATTCATAGCAGCACAGCGTGAGGCACCAACATTCATCATTGTACCCTTCCCAGCCTTTCTAAAAAACACCGTCCCCAACATCACAACGCCACCATGTAAAGGCCATACATTAGCTCCTTTGAGGCCCAAACAAAAAATACAATACCATGAATTATTCCTCCGATTGACCCGAGGAAACTCTCCATTGTCCATCCATACTACCCGGGCTTTTACAACCCCGCTTCTTTAGAAGCATAACAACAAAAACATGTTTATCATCCCTTAGATTTTCAGGGTCAGCATTGCAAGTACCATTGCCATGGTCATCAGTATCTGACTGCACGACATAATCCTCAGAAGCAATAAAAATCCATATGCCAAAAGCAAAACTGAGCTTAGCACTTCCACCTCTCTGATTAGAAGAAACATAGTAGAGGCTCACGCCTAGAATAATAAACCTACCCTGAAGTTGAGCATTCAAATTGAAAAGCAGCACCATGAGTTTTAATGACTGAATCCCTGAAAGATTCCAAGCAGTAAACCCCTTCTTCGAGAAACCAAATAACCATAACCTCAATACATTTCGAAAGATTCCGCAACCATGTGACCCCTCCCTTCCACTGAAAGAAGCAAACTTCAACTGTTTATCAGAACCCTGAATGCATTGCACCGCCTTCTTGGTTCGAAAAATTCCAACAACATAGATGGCGTCGCCATCAGACCTCATTTTTGACTCATCCCTCTGAACGACAAGCATCCGTTCCTTAGACTGAACAGAAATAGTACCACTATACAAGATCCTATTACCTTGGTTCAACCCAACATTACCGAAATTCTTCATTGCGTCACAAGAGCAGAGCCCCTGCCCTTTAATACGAAGCTCAGTCACCCCATTATAAGAAACTAGCTTTACACCTCCAAAAGCAAACCAATCGACCTGACAGTCCAACTTGAAAGATTCAAACGCAATTCTAATAGCCATGCCATCAAACAAATGATGGTCCCCAAATGGAGCAGCGTTCCTACTGTTGTAAAACCCCAAATTGAGCTTCATTTTGTGTCTACAGAACAACAGCTTGCAGACATCTTCACCAAGCCATTGAGTGAAGCTATATTTACAAGGCTGGTAAATGAACTAGGAATGGTCTCTGGTTTTGACTAGAGATATTGGTTAGACTCAAAACTTTACTTATGTACTGTGTTGCTCATATTTCTGTTGTATGTTAAACTCTGATATGCAAACTCTGCTCAATGACTGTTAAACTCTGTGAGCATGCTTTTTAAGTCATACACTGTTAACTGTTAAATAAACTCTGAGAAACTCTGATAATGTTTCTTTCTGAACATAAACACCGATGAAGATACATGTATGAAACATTATTCTCAGTAATTAGTCATGAATCCTTCTAAGTTATCTGTGATCTAATCTTAAACTGTGCAGAAAGTTAACACAGCATGATACTGTTCTATATTTATAGCATCTCTTAGTTTATTTATCCTAAACTCTGAGTCTGTAAATACTGTGTGCATTGCCTCTCATAAATAATTTCTGATGTTGATGAGATCTAAACTCTGTTAGTTATGCATTGTTAAATTAGATTCTGTTATTAGAATAACCCCAAAGCTAAAATATATAGACTGTTAGAACTCCTTTGAGATCATGTTTGTAACTAGGATGACCCAGGAACTTAGTAAGGGCTAAAATTCTCTAATTTTTGGTGACTAGTCGAAAGCTAGAAAGATCCAAGAACTTACCAAATTGATAAGGGCTAAAATTATAGGATTTTTGGTGACTAGTTTTAACCTCTGATTACTGGAGAAAACCAAAAAAAAAAAAATGGGGGTTATAGATTAATTAAATATTACTGTTTACTACAGAGTTTAGCATTCATCATATATTCAGTGTTTACTATGAGAGTTTGTGCATCCAGTGTTTACTGATTTACTTTATGGATTTTATGAAATACTAGATGCTCTAAATACTGATCTAGTAAACTCTGCTCTACACACACGTATATTCACAACTGTACAGTGTTTGAAAGGATAACAGTAATTAAGTTGGAGAATTGATACACACTGTTGGATTTTGTTGAGTACTCTAAGGTAATATTTTATTTCAGACAAAACATATCCTTGGAGTACACAAAGAGTTTTTGAAATTTGCATGTAATATGTGCCAGTTGTTTAATTGTGTCAGACAGTTAAAGCTTATTGGAAATTGGAGAGAGAACAACAATAATAATAGGCATTATTACTGCGCGTGTAAATAACTGTTCCACTGTTTATGTGACACGTGTCCCACTCACACACTTAACAAGAAATTGGTTGCGTGTTTAATGTCTAATAAGATTGGGTTTTGATTTTCAATTACAGATCTAAATCAAAATCAATTCATTATTCACTTTTTCATCTTTACATCCACGAACACACAACGTCACACACAATTTCTCTATTACTTTCACTTAAGCATTTTCACAAACACTTTTCCACACACTCTCTTCTCTATTACACTGTTTTAATGGCAACCAAGAATTTTGTGGCTCAGGGATTAACTTTCTTTACAAACAACTATGCTACAATACTAGACACTGCTAAAGCCCCAGAATCATTTCATCTGATTCAGAACTTCTTAAGAGATTCTGAAATTGGACAAGCTCTTGTCCAACCAGAAAAACTCTCGGCCACTCAAATCTCTACCTTCTGGAGAAACTCAATTTATGATGATGGTGGAGAGAATGGGACTCCATCTACTGTGTTTACCTATGAAGATCAAGAGTTTGTCATAACTCCTGCAACTGTTCATGAGGTTTTGGATTTTGACACTCACACTTCATACTCTGTGGCTGTTGAGAGTCAATTAAAGGAAATGTTACAGCAAATAAGGTTTTCTGCTTCTTTGGATAAGATTGGGAATGTCAAAAGACCAGGGCTCAGGAAGGAGTGGAGCTTCTTCTTTGACTGCATTACTCGAGTGTTTGGCAAGAAGGTCACCAACTGGGATGCAATTCCTGGTGAAAGTCTTCAAATCGGGTATTCTCTTCTTAATGGGAGTAACTTTGATTTTGTTCGTTTAGTACTTATGAATTTAGGTGAAAAACTTGCAGAATCTAATACAACTGTTTATTTCTCACGTTTCTGTCAATATTTATTTTCTGCTTGTTTACCTAATTTGGCAATTGCTGATGAGGATGTTATACAACCTTTCCAATGTCATAAGAGAATGTTTTCTGATTTGACAAATAAGGATGCTAACAAAGAGCAAGTACTAGAGTTTATCTATCCTCTTGCCCTCAGAAACTTTCTCAACCAACCACAAGAACCACAAGAACTACAACCTGAACCAATCATTGAACCTCCACAATCACCACCTCAACCCACAAACACTGACCCACCTCAAACCATAAACACTGAACCAATCCCTAAACCTACATCGCCACCCACAATTACTACTACTTCACAACCACAATCTTCATCACACCCTCAACCTCAACCACCATCCAAAGAAATCAAAGAAAAGCAAGGCTATAAGGCCATCAAGAAAACAGAGAATTGCTGAAGCTTCTAAGCCAAAGAGGGCTAGAAAGGAAAGGGCTAACAAACCTAAATCTCCATCTATACTTGATGATTCCGTCTCAGAACAAGAGAGAGCAGAAGTGAATCCTCCAGCTAAGAGAAGGAGAGTAATTCTTGAAGACTCTGATGAAGAACTAAATGTTGAAGCTCCAGAGGATATTTCTAAGGAAATACCTGATGTTGAGATAGATAGAGATGGAAATGCTGAAGCTCAAATGGATGAAATTCTTGAACCATTGTTCCCATTCTCTGAGAACATGGACATTCCAATCTCTTCACCTGCTGTATTCTCTGAGGCAACTGATGCAGTAAATCAAACCACTGTGGTACATGAAGAAATAGTGGCTTCTCATACTGAGTTAATCTCTGATGCTCATCAATCTGTTGAACAGGGTGAGGAAATTGATCAACCACCCATGGAGACAAACTCTGAGCCTATTGTACAACCTGCACAGGATGTTGTAAAGCCTGTTGCAGAGAATGTTGAACCTACTGCTGAAACTGTTGCAGAGGATGTTGTTGAGAATGTTGAGACTGCTGATGAATCTATTCCAATTCCTGAATCAACTGTTCATGTTGAAGCTGAAATTGAAGTTGACACTGAAGAGAATACTGAGTCAAGCTCTTCTCAGAGTTTACCACTACAGACTGATGCTAAAGTTAAGGATTTTGCTGGTCCTTCAAATCAAGCAGATGCTGAAGAAGAACACTATGAACAATTTTCAAATGACTGGTACAAGGACACTTGTATCTTTCCTGTTGCAAGAGCAGCTGAATTTGTCAAGAGAACTTCCAGAACAATTACAAATCCAGAGATTCTATCTTGTCTCAAGGCTACAGTTGTCCAAGTGAAGACTTTCAATTCTAGGTTTGATCTGTATCAAAAGGCAATTTCTGATGTTCGAGGTGATGTTGTTAGAGGAGATGATATGATCAAACTTGACAACAAGAACAAATTTCAATATCTTTCTCAGAATCAAGAAACTTTGTCTCACAGGCTGAGCAAAGTTGAAGCAAACCAGAATGCTATGTCTTTAAAGATTGATTCTATTGCTACCTCCCTGGAGTTAATCACATCTATTCTTATGCCTGATGATGTCAAAAAGGGGAGAGAGTTGCTAAAGATAAAAGCAAGCAATCTCAAACTCTGATCAGAAAGGATGATGCTGGAGATGGAGGAGCAAGTAATAAAGGCAGGGGCAAAACTGAAGAACTTCAAACTCTGAAATCTAGCAGGTCTTCTAAATCACAGTTTGCTGGGATAAACACTGATACTCAAGGTACTTCAAAGACCAAGAGTTTGGTATTCTCTTCTAATCCACAGACTGATGAGAAGTTGGCTACTAAGTTGTTTATTGAAGAAAATGAGGAAGGAGCTACAATCGAAGATATTAAAGGTGAAGAAAAGAGTTTACAAGAACAACATCTCAAAGCTTTAAAGTCTAGAAAGTTAAAGAAAGGAAAAGCTCCTAGGCCTGTTCTTAAAGTGATCAAGGAAAATGTTGATGCTGGTCAAAGATCACATTTATCAAAGAAATCAACAGAAGCAGAAGCTAAACTCAAGCTGAAAAGGATTTTTTCATACAGAGACCCAATGAGAGTCTAGAGAGAGAATCTCCTCCTTCTCTCTAGAAACCCTTTCAGCCGCCATATATTTTCAGCCTATTCCACACCTTTAATCCACCATATCTAAATAATTTCCTTCATAAATCCATCTCCCCTTCCTTATCTCTCACCTAAATCACAAAATTTCTTATATTATCATATTTTTTATTTTCGTTTTTTGGGGTTTCCTTTCTTGAGATGGAAGTGGATCTTGGTCTACACTTCCTTTTTAGAGATGGGTTCTTGATTGATCCTTCCAATCCGTGGAAGGTCAATTTGTTTTCGGCATTGGTGTTAGACCTGCTGCCTAGGATGGGGTTTCTAGATTGGAACTTTTTAGAGATTCAGTCCGGAAATTCCATGGTTCTGGTGTTAAATTTGACAGATGTGTTGCGCGTGGTGTCTCGTGTTGTACGGAGGGGAGTCGTAATTGGAAATATAGCTTAGGCCACACAAGGACTAGAAGGACTAGATCAACGCTTAGTATGGCTCTAGCACACTCCAAGGAAGGTAATCATCTCTTGAAACCCTAGATCTTACTTTGAGATTTTGCATGATCTTGATGGTTTTAGCATAAGTGATGTTATAAGCATGAATATGGATTTATTAGTGGATCTAAGTATGATTACGATATGATGTTATAGTAGATGAATTTGGACAGTTGAAGATGAGAAACATGTGTATAATTTGCATGGATGCCCGGTGTGGCTTGTTATTGATGATATGATTTTTAGAACGTTCGATTTCTAGCTGTCGTAATGCCAGATTTTCATTAGATCTTAAGAACCGTGAATCAAAGTAGCTCCAGTTGTCTCAACTGGAAAATAATGTAACATTTCCTTGTAGATCTCAAGTCGTAGATCATTTTAGAAAAAGAATCGAATCAAACGGACTTACGGTTTAGGATTTATGGCCGATTTACTAAATGTAGTTCGAAACCGTAAACGAGAGTTCGTAACTGAAATTGAACTCTCGTAAAGTAGGTAATTCGGTGGCAAATCTTGGTAATTAAATACTAGAGATAAAAATGAAGGTGTGAGAGAAAACCACATGTCAAACGAATCGTTTTCCGATTTTATAAAAATGTACGAATCAAGGTTAAACGCGAACGAATCCTAAAAATGACAATTGGTTATAACTTTGGAAAACCACTTAGAAAACGGGCGATAAAACTCGAGTTATAATCTTGGTTCGTAGACGACCGACCTTAGAACTTACTCGGCTTAAGTATATGTCAAGTGTAAGTATAATGACAAGTCTTAATAACGAATAAAAGTCGGATCGTATCGGTAATAAAAAGAGTTATACAAAAGGGTGCATAACGAGATAATTCTAAAGAAGTGTTAGGTGATTAATCTCGAATATTCGGATTCTTTATAGATCACCGAGCTGACCCGGGACACGCTGCCTCTACCCACACCCGATTACCAAGCAAGTTTAAAATCTTTTTAAAGGCTGTTGTTGTGAATATATATATGCTTCTGTTATACATATGCCATAGCATGCATGCCTACTTTCAAGTTATATTGTTATACTTGTTCCTGATTTAATGTTGGCTTATAAGATAGATAAATAATATATCGATTATAAGCCGGATAATGCTAAGACCCTTAGCGAAGGGCATACGAATCTCATTTTTCGGATGTAGACCGGGAGTCGGTATTTCTTGATATATCATGTTATTTTCGGAGGAAAATATTTAAGTAGATTTTTCCATTACTTATTTGTTGAATATTATTTGGAATATTCTATTGAGTTTATTTATTTAATGAATATTACTTGAATATTCATTGGAACTTTATGTATTTACGTAACATTATTTTGAATATTCATTCGAGATTATTTACTTAATGAATATTATTTCAAATATTCATTCGACCTTTACTTATGTGATGAATATTATCTTTAATATTCATCTATGGCTGATTTATCTATTGAATATTATTTCGAACCTTCATTCGAATTATTTATTATTAATTTCGAATATTAAATCAATCATCATTTATCTAATGAATACCACCTCGAACATTCCTTTGGACTTCTCTTCATTCAATAAATATTATCTCTAAATATCCCTTTGATAAATATTTCTTCCACAAGCATTATTATTCTTTGAATATTCATTATTCGTTCAATGAATATTATTATGAATATTTATTCAATGATCATTCCGAGCAATATTCTTCAATATTTATGACTTAATAAATGTTCTTTGAATATTCATTGAATTTTTGCTAACTAAGCTTTAAAATATATTATCTTCGATCTTCAGATATTATGTAAACTATTCTGAGCCTTATTATTATTATTATTATTTTATCAAGGGAGGTTCTCAAAACTCCATTCTTCATTCGAATCTATCTTCTAAAATATAAGGGAACCTTGCTTGAGAGATGTTATTTCTTTGACTGCCCGGTCATATACTTGTTAAACTATTCTTTTCACATGCAACTTTGTTTCTAGCCATCAAATTGAGTCTGTTTGTTTCCTCATCATTCGAGGGGTAAAGATTATTGGGAAAAGTTAATATCCATTAACAAGCATCAGCTTGGGAAATATAAGTGAATTTTCCTTTGCAACTAGATACGACTACTTCGTGGAGTCTTATCAACAAGTATTATATTTGGGGAAAGGGGGTCGAGCTTTACGCTTCAGAATCTTGGAATTATTCGAACTAGGAGTATTTGTGTAAGAGGCTGTGGGACAGTCCATCATTAAAATTGGTGTAAGAGGCTGTGGGACAGTCCATCCTTGAAATAGGGTCTGAGTGGCTCCAGTCCCAACTATGCCCAACCGTTGGCTAGGGAGATCTGGCGTATGGTGGTGTCCATATGTTCTTCCTTCTACCGGTAGTAAAACAAATCTTGAGATACACAACCTGCGACTGATCATCGTAAGGCGGTGTCATCTGGCGCGACATACTCCAGTATTGGTTCACTATCCAGAATCTATTTATTTTCTGCAACATTATCAGTGTTGGCAGGACTGAAAATTGTTCATAACTGGAATTGCATATTTTTTCCTGCAATTTCCTTTTTAAGAAAAAAGAGATGATGTTTGGCTCTATCCTTTGCATAGCAGATACTCTTACGAAAGATATAATTCGAGTTACCTTGTAACTTCATCCTTTATATTATACTAGCTTTATGTTCGTTGATGCATGGCATATGGGCTCAAAGATTCTTTTCCTGAAATTATTATATTTATCTTTGCTATTCAGTTATACATATTATTGTTGGTGGGCTATTGCTCACCCTTGCTTTATTATTTATATCACAACAATAGCTAGGTCAGATGCCCCGCACCCCGCGTACCCGGCGCAAGCAGGTGACCGCACCCGTAGGACTACCCGCTGATATGCTAGCTGCCATTGCTGAGGTAGACCAGACTGGTAGCTTTTGTTTTCAGTCTTAATTATATGTATGACTAATGTAATCAACGGCAAGAACATTAAACTTATGTTGTTACTCCTTTTGGATTGTAATAACTTTTATTCGTGAATCCTTTAATGTGAGACTTATTTCAATTTCATCTCTGGGACTATAACTATTATGTGTGTGAGTGGATATTATTTCGGGGTCATAGCATGTTACTTATTTATTTTGGACTCAAGTCAAGTGTTATGTATGGAATACGAGACCGTAACGACCCGATCCCCGACCCCGGATCTGGGGGTGTTACAGCATAACTTGGATAGTGTGCTGGTACGAATAGTAACCAAGTTTATGAAAAAGGATAAAGTATGTATTGTAGCACCAATAGATGTGCTGAGAAAGGGTAGAACGACTAAGAATTGACCTGGAAACTGGAAAGTTAAACGACAGATAAGCGACTCCGTGTTTTCTACCCGATTCCGGGACAGAATCCTTTTAAGGAGGGGAGACTGTAAGAACCCAGATTTTTGGTAGGAATTAAAGCTTTTATTATGGAATGGATATGGATTCCAATATTTATATGTCATGAAGAATGCAATGGGTTGAAAACTTAGGTAATATATCATCAAGAAAGTAGGATATGGCATACAAACAGAGGAAGTATTCTCATGTCATCCAAATCGGTATCGGTTATAAGTCCAGTGGTTCCGTAGAAGGATTAAGGAACGCTCGGGAAAGCGCAAACACATTTTTCTAATTATAAGGAATAAAGAGAGAATAATTAATGAATAGTGTTTTTGGTGGAAATAGGAATATTATTAGACGACACTATATAGAAGTACCCGGAACGGATTTCTGAGTTCGTATTAATGATCCAAGGGGAAAAAGAGTGTATGTAAAAGTTATCGGATCTTGAAAAATAGCACTTTTATTTTCCCCGAGAATTCCCTGGACACTGAAAAACTTAAGGGATTATTGAAAAGATTTAAGGAATATGGATTCAATAATTATTAAAGAGGATTGAGAATGATAGTATAAATATAAACGCGGTTCCCGGTAAAACCCTAACTAGAAATCTGGAGATATTCTTCCGAACGATCAATGAATTGAGCAATCACCGGACAAAGAAAAAAGCAGGGAATCAAGATGCATGCATGTGCAAAATTATAAGACCATGTAACTAAGTAGTTACATGAGCAACTAGTATACTTACCAAGTTAAACCAAGTACTTAGCAAGATTACACCATCCTACCACTAAACATCAACACATGTCTCTTGGATTGCATCATGCATGACCACACCACCTTTAATAAAGCTACTTTAGCTAGATATTATCAAGATGAGGTGTATTATGCAAGAGAACCAAGCAATCAAAGATCAAAAACTTCATTCTCTCCCAAAATAGCTCCATTCGGCTATTCCTTTAATTCCAAGACCAAAATCCAACCTCCCACCATTTTTTGATCTCCAAATTTTTATCAATCTCCATGTTTTCCATTTTCAAATAAATCATCAAAGTCTAGGGTGAACAATAACTTTCAAGATCTAACATGAGTTTTCTTGTTTCTTTGGATGATCTAAGCTTGGTTAAGGTGTTCTAAGGACTATACAAGGATTATTAAAGCTTAAACATACTCCAAGGAAGGTATATCTCTTAATAACCCTAGATCTTACTTGAGTTTTGTGGATGTTCTTGATGGTTTTTAGCTTTGTTGTGATTATAGCATGATTATAAGCATGATTATGTAGTTAGTTTGTTGATCTAAGAGATATGATGAATATGATGTCGAAGTAAGTTGTTCTTGGACTTATAAGATGAATATCATGTGTAAAAGATGTATGGTATGCCCGGTGTGGATTGGTTGTGATGTAACGAATTTAAAAACGTTCGAGTTATAGTTATCGTAATGCCAAATTTTCGTTAAACCTTGAAAACCGTGCATCACAGTAGCTATAATTGTCTAAACTAGTTAATTGTATAACATTACCGTTGTAGATCTCGAGTCATAGATCGTTTTGGCGTAAGAATCGAAGCAAACAGACTTACGGTTTAGGAATTATGGCCGATTTACTAAAAGTGGTTCGAAACCGTAAATGCAAATTCGTAATTGAAATTGAACCCCCATAACTCGAGTAATTCAATGACAAATCTTGGTAATTAAATATTAGAGATCATAAGGAAGGTGTGAGAGAAGACCTTATGTTAAAAAGATCGTTTTTCGATTTTATAAAAATGTTCGAATCAAGGTTAAGTGCGAACGAACCCCTAAAAAGGATACTTGGTTACAACCTTGTAAAAATCACTTAGATAACGATCAATTAATTTTGAGATATAATCTTTCGACCTTAGAACTTCTATGGCTTAAGTACCTATCAAGTGTAAGATTAATGACATACCTTGATAGCAAGCAAGTGTCGGGTCATAACGGTGTTAATGAGCGATAACTTGAAAACGTGATTTAGCTTAAGTAAAGTATTTACTTGGCGTTTCAAAGTGATAGGTGATTAACCCGGGATAATTTTGGTTATTTACAGATTGCCGGACCACCCCGAGTCATACCACTAGCATAGTGGGAGTACCAAGCAAGTCTTCAATCAATTTGAAGCTGTTGTTGTGATAATATTTATATGATTTGATGTTGTTATACATATGCCATAGCATGCATGCCTACTTTCAAAATTGATATTGTAATACTTGTTCCCTGACTGATGTCGACTTATAAGTTAGATACAAGATATACTAATTATAAGCCGGATATTGCTAAGACCATTAGTGAAGGGCATATGAACCTCATTCTTCTAATAAAGACTGGGAGTCGGTATTTTGTAATATAGAGATAGTCGTGGAAACCCGGAGGGATTCCAGTGACAGATTATTCGAGGAATGTTATTTGAATACTCATTCGAGTTATTTATTTAAATGAATATTATTTCGAATATTCATTTGAGCTTATTTAATTAATGAATATTATCTTGGATATTCATTTAAGTTTTTAATTATTTTCTTGGATATTATTTTGAATATTTATTCGAGGAATTATTTATTTAATGAATATTATATATATACTTATTCGAGGGTTAATCATGAGCAATATTCATATTAAGAATATTCTTGAACTATTTCTGGTTTAATAAATATTCTTTGAATATTTATTTAATTCTTTCAACTAGTTCTAAAATGAGATATTTCATTCAAAAATTTCCTTAATATTCAAATACTATGTAAGGTATCTCTGAGTCGTACTATTATTATTTTTATCAAGGATGGTTCTCAAAATTCCATTCTTCATTCTAATCTAACTTTCAAATTATAAGGGAACTTTACTTGAGAAATGTTATTTATCTTGTTGACTTCCCGGTCATAAATCCTTCGAAATTATTCTTTTCACTCGCAACTTGGTTGCTATTTGCTTATTGAATCTTTGTGTACCTTCTCATCATTCGAGGGGTAAGATTGTTGGAACAAGTTTGTATCCATTAATAAGCAGTAGCTTGGGAAATATTGGTGAATTTTCCTTTCCAACTAGATACGACTACTTTGTGGAGTCTTATCAACAAGTATTATACTTGGGGAAAGAGGGACGAACTTTACGTTTCAGAGTCGTGGACGTTATTCGAACTAGGAGCCGCGTAAGTGGCCGAGTGGCGCCGGTCCAGCAATGGTCCAACCGTTGGCCGGGGGGTTCCAGAGGGCGGTAGACAAGTAAATCCGTCGATGCTTCCTTCTACCTGTAGAGAACAAAAGTGGGGAGCATAACATGCTACTGATCATCATAAATGTTATTTCTTCTGGCGCGTCAATGCTCCAGGATTAGTTCATTTTCTCAGAGTTGGAAATTTTCTGCAACATTATCATTGTTGGCAGGGTTGAAAAGTGTTTGAAAAAACTGGAATTGCAATATTTTTCCTGTAATTTCCTCTTTTATGATAAATGATAATATCTTGCTTATCTTTGACATAGCAGATATTTCCACGGATTATATATGTTGAGTTACCTTGTAACTTCATCCTTTACCTTATACTAGTACTATGTTCGTTAATGCATGGCATATGGTTTCAAAGATATTTCAGAACTGTTATATGTTATTGTTTAGTTACATATTATTTTTGGTGGGCTATTGCTCACCCTTGCTTTACTTATTATATCACAACAACAGCTAGATCGGATGGCCAGCATAAGTCGCACTCGGTGCAAGTAGGGACAGCAGTCATAGGGTTGCCCACTGATGTCATGGTCGGCATTGCTGAGGTAGGAGCAACCAGTAGGCTAGACTGTCATCTTTTTATTCATCAAACTTATTATATGTATGACCTATGTAAATCGATGGGAAAGAGTATGTAACAGTTAAATTGTAATTCCTTTGGGTTGTAAGAACTCAAAACTTGTGATTAATAATATTTGTTGGTTACTCTGATTTCATCTCTGGGACTATAACGGGTGTGTTTTATGTTATTGTTTTGGGTCACAAGGTTGTAAATTAATTTATGTTGATGTTGTGGATAGAAATTGAGACGGTGACGACCGGTGGGGCTGTTAAATTCCAAGTGACATGACTAATTATTCTTAGCACCCGTGTCTTTTAAGTTAACGTCATGTGACTACTAATTACATAAATTAAGACAAACATGTAATTTTAAATTTAGCATAGTCATAGCAGACATGCTGTCTAAGCAAGTAGCACATACGACAGTAATTTCTCATGATAGCAACATTGAAGGCTACTGTCACAAGCTGCATTTTTATGGAAAATGTAAATACTAGTAAGTTAACATACCAGATTTAGCATTCCCAATTCACTTACCAACCTGTTGATGGTGGCTTCTTCTAATGGCTTTATAAAAATGTCTGCAAGTTGTTTTCTGTAGGAATGTAGAACAGCTTCACAGTTCCCTTTTCAACATATTCCCTTATAAAATGATGCCTTATATCAATGTGCTTTGTCCTGGAGTGTTGAACTGGATTGTCTGAGATGGCTATGGCACTAGTATTATCACAGTAGATAGGGATGTTGGATAACTCTAGACCATAATCCAGTAGCTGATTCTTCATCTAAAGAATTTCTGCACAACAACTTCCAGCTGCAATGTATTCATCCTCTGCAGTTGAGGTAGACACGAAATGCTGCTTCTTGCTAAACCATGACACTAATCTTCCACCAAGAAATTGACAGCTGCCTATTGTGCTTTTTCTGTCAATGTTGCAGCCAACATAGTCTGAATCATAATATCCCACTAGATCAAATCTAGTGTCCTTAGGATACCAAAGGCCTATGTTTGGAGTGCCTTTTAAGTATTTAAAGATCCTCTTGATAGCAATCAAGTGTGACTATTTTGGATCAGCTTGAAACCTTGCACAGAGACATGTAGCAAACATTATGTCTGGTCTGCTAGCAGTTAGATACAGTAGAGATCCAACCATGCCTCTATAGGTACTAGAGTCCACTTTCTTTCCTTTAGGATCTAGATCCAGTTTGGTTGCAGTAGAGATGGGTGTCTTGGCAGGTGATCCATCTTCCAAGTTGAACTTTTTGAGCAGTTCCTTGACATATTTTGCTTGACAAATGAAGATACCATCACTCTTTTTGTACATTTGCAGGCTAAGAAAGAATGATAGTTCTCCCATCATGCTCATCTCATATTTGTTCCTCATAAGAGATGAAAACTTCTCACACAGTTTCTCATTTGTAAAACCAAAGATTATGTCATCAACATAGATCTGAACCAAAATGATGTCTTTGCCATGATGTTTGTAGAATAAGGTTTTATCTCCAACACCTCTTATGAATTGATTCTCCAACAAAAAGGTAGAGAGAGTATCATACCAAGCTCTAGGGGCTTACTTTAATCCATAAACTGCCTTGAACAGTTTGTAGACAAAGTCATACAACTCAGCATCTTCAAATCCAGGTGGCTATTCAACATACACTTCTTCCTCTAGCTCTCCATTTAGAAAGGCACTTTTGACATCCATTTGGAACACCTTGAAGTTGCAGTGTGCCGCATAGGCTAGAAATATCCTTATAGCTTCAAGTTTGGCTACAGGTGCAAATGTCTCATCATAGTCTATTCCTTCATGTTGACAGTATCCTTTGGCCACTAGCCTTGCTCTGTTCCTTGTCACATTTCTACTTTCATCCAATTTATTTCTGAAGACCCATTTTATCTCAACAACTGATTTCCCTTTTGGTCTTGGGACTAGTTTCCACACATATTTCTTTCAAATTGGTTGAGCTCTTCTTGAATAGCTATCACCCAATCAAAATCCAACAATGCTTCATCAATTGTCTTTGGCACATTTTTTTTTTGCTAATTAAAATTTTATACCAACAGGAACAACTTATAACAAATCTAGGGGCATACCCCGCGAAGTCCACATCCGATCATTACAAAAAGCATATGACAGTAGCCCAAATCTACATATCACCAAATCTGAAATGATGCACCAGGAATCACCTGTGCATATGACAGTAGCCCAAACTACCCTGCATCAACAGCATTGACCCATACAAAAGTGGCTATGAGTGTTGCCTTAGCTTGTCATAACCATGAGTGCACACCAGCTTCTCCTCATACAAGCAAGAAGAAAACCATCCACTACCCCAGGGTAACATTCTAATCATCCTCCAAATCCGACACAAGAACATCCCAATGTTCTCTCCTGATCCATAGTGCAAAGCAAACAAACCTGGTTCTAAGGCCGTTTTCAGCCTGCTCAGGACAGCCCACCCAACAGTGCAACATTCCCAACACATATTATTACGCTGATCCTCACCATTATAACAATCAACAGCAGTTATGCTGAAATCCAACTCACGATCACTGATCGGTCTTGTCCCAGAAAGAAGCATTGTTGACACGACCTGATAAACAAGGCCTTCCAATTCTTTATGCCCATTCTCATAGCTTCTAACAGCCACATCTAGAAAAATCGTAGCTTCGAACAACAGAAGCTGTAACTTTACCCGTCTCCAGTTCGCGAAAACACAAATCATAAAATGACTTTGCACAAATCTGTCTAGGACAGCTGTTCCCTGATTCCTAAGAATCCAACACGAACGAACAAACATATGATTGGGATTAAAGATTCCAACCAGCGTCTGAATTTGGGGCATAGCATGTTCCACAATCACCCAAAGAGACTCCCATAAGGGGAAACAACCAACCCCTGACCAATTTTCTAAGTTTCGTGAATGCAGCAACACAACCAACATGGTGCAAACCAACTCAACTTCACCTAAATTCATGTAAAACTGGTACAATTCCAGATTTCCCGAACCAAACACGAATGGTTCCATCACATGCACCTGGTAGTACCCGAAGACATTGTCCCGGTTATCCTTGAAAGACATGCTGACCCAATTAGAGGGTGACCCTCCTGCAACATTAATTCCTATCTTGAAATACCACATAAATGGAGTCACCATATGGGCTGTTCTAAAAGAATAGTACCAACACTTTAAATGCATCACCGCATAGCAACTTGGCCACAATTTCCAACAGCATAGTTCCCCTTTCAGGGCACACATATTAAAAATAACATCATCCCCACTAGCAGAAAAAAACTTGTTAACCTCAAGTAATTTGCCAGTCTTTGGACCATCACCATTATACAGATTCCACCCAAATGGACATTTAGAATCATTCATCACAGTTGGTACTATGACAAACCATTTGCAGGACACAATATCTGTACTCCCAACACTCTTAGAGATCAAACATTTCATAGTCGAAAAAATCATATAAACAAAGTCCAGATCACTCTTCATCAGTTGGCGGCCTTCCGAGGCCTTCACAGGACTGTCGTCGACCAGTTGGCGGCCGTTCTTCATAAGTTCCTCTTTGCAAAGAGAAACCTCAGCATTTACCACCAGAGGATGAGACCCACAACCATCTGAGGCCAGAAGGTTGCTATCGCAAACATACTCCATCTGCTTGCAACCAGTAGGCTGCAACCTCTTACCGGACTAAGTCGACTGAGTCGACAAAACCTGCTCCCCATTAACTAACCCAGTAGAAAGACGAGGGTAATAAACCCTGACCTCCGGTGAAAAAGTGACCTTCTTCGGAACCTGCTCCCCATTAACTAACTCAATAGTAGAGGCGCCGTGCAAACACTCAAGAAGACTAAGGTCAAAAACCTTAACCTCCGGCGAGAAAGAGACCCTCTTCGTACTCATTCTCCAAACTATTATAGCTAAAATATATATAAAAAGAAATATGGTGTATAGGTGGGAGATTTGAGATGGAAGACGGAATTATGAAGGTCGATTGTATAGATCTAATGGGAATTTGTGTTAGAATTAAAGGCGGCTAAGAAGGGTTTTAGAGAGAGAAGTTAGAGAGAAGGCAGAGGACGACTCTCATTTTTTGTCCAAAGTCTGATAAATTTCCTTCATTTTTGAGTCTTTCTTTGGCTCATTTTGAGATAGAA
This sequence comes from Saposhnikovia divaricata, assembly GCA_036435485.1. Lineage (NCBI taxonomy): Eukaryota > Viridiplantae > Streptophyta > Magnoliopsida > Apiales > Apiaceae > Saposhnikovia > Saposhnikovia divaricata. The sequence goes on along the minus strand of CM071599.1, from coordinate 109,254,658 downwards.
AACAAGAAAGCTTGCTGTCAGGAGAGACATTCCTTCTAGTTCTTACTCCAGAGGTAGGATTGCCAATGATTAGATCAGAGGTGTGATCCTTACTCCATTTTGTGGATCTGGGTAAGCTTCTATCTCGTTCTGTCTGATCAGTTCCTCCTTGGGGAATTGATTCTTCCCCATTGTTGTCTTATCCATGTTCTTCAAGATCTCCAGAGTCACCATCATGATTATGATTAGTTGTATCTGTTTGTGACTGAGCTGGAGTTTGATTAACATCATTTGTGTTGACATCATCTCTTTCAAATTCAAGAGTTTGAGTACAAGTTGGCTCTTCAGTAACAATTTCTTCTTCTTCCAAGTATCCTTCATTTTCAAATCTAAGAGGCTGCATTTGACCATCTTCTTGCAGTCCTGGAAACTTGGTTTCATCAAATGTGACATTCACACTTTCTTCATTAGTTTTGTGTTCTATGACATAGACTCTGTAGGCAGTCCTTTCTAATCCATATCCCATGAAAATGCCTTCATGTGCTTTAGCATCAAACTTTCCTTTTCTTTCATGGTTGTCTATCATTATGAAACACTTACTTCCAAATACATGAAAATACTTGACAGTAGGTTTCTTTCCAGTCAAGAGGTAGTAAGGAGTGTTTCCATGAGCCTTGTTGATTAAGGTTCTGTTCTGTGTGTAGCAAGCTGTGTTGATAGCCTCAGCCCATAAATATGTTGGTAACTTTGCATCATTCAACATAGTTCTAGCAGCTTCAATGAGAGTCCTGTTCTTTCTTTCTATCACACCATTTTGTTGTGGTGTTCTAGCAGCAGAGAATTGTTGCACAATGCCTTCATCCTTGCAGAAATTCTCAAGGGTAGCATTTCTGAACTCAGTACCATTGTCACTAATTAGAATTTGAACTTTTGCATTAGGAGTTCTATCAAGAACTTTGATGTGATTTATGATTTCCTGAGCAGCTTCATCTTTTGATTCTAGGAATTTTACCCAAGCGTACCAAGAGTAGTCATCCACCATGACTAGAGCATATCTCTTTCTTACTAAAGATTACACATTTACTGGTCCAAAGAGATCCATGTGAATCAGTTTGAGTGACTCAGTGTTGGTGTTCAGTTGCTTTGACTTATGCACAGATCTCCTTAATTTTCCCATTTGACAGTCCTCACACAGTCCTTCTTGATAGAATTCCTGTTGAGGTAGTCCTCTCACCAGTTCCTTCTTCATCAGCATATTCATGGTTTTGAAGTTGAGGTGGGAGAGCTTCTTGTGCCAAAGCATGTTGTCACCAACTGTTGCTTTACTGTAGAAACAGTAGATCTTGTCTTTCTTGGCAGAATCCAAGTCTGCAATAAACAAGCTTCCTTTTCTAACTCCTTTCAAAGAAAGGCTTACATCCTTCTTATGATAGATATTGTACACCATCATATCAAAATCAACCTTAAATCCCTTATCACTGAATTCGCTGACACTGAGAAGGTTGTGCTTCAATCCATCTACAAGAGCAATATCTTCAATGACAATATTTCCAATTTCCAAATAGCCATATCCCACATTGTAGCCTTTGTTGTTGTCTCCAAAGGTTATGATTGGGCCAGCTTTCTCTACATATTGTGATAGCAGGGCTTTATCACCTGTCATGTGTCTGGAACACCCAATGTCAGCGATCCACATGCCCTGTTTCTTTATATTGCCCTGAAAAATAGATGATATTTAATTTGCATCTGGTACCCAATCCTTGTTGGGTCCTGCAATTTCAGTATCACATTTTATATCATCAACTTCCACATTTGAATCAACACTAGAATCTTCCTGTTTGACTTCTTTTGCTACCCACTCAGTTTTAGAATAAGACTTGGTCTTTTTCTTAGTGGGCACTGCTTTCTTACCAACATTGGCAGGCTCAGAAGTCTCAACAGTTTGCATATAGGAGCATTTTTGAGTAGATAAAATAGGCAAATTGAAGCATGTACTCATGACAGTTATTTTACATGGCATGCAATCAATGTTACTACAAACACTCATGGTTCTTTGCATAATGGGGATTCTATTTAAGTTACCATTAACCTTAGTTACATTAACATGGTTCACATTTGGTTTCTTACAAACATGTGTTAGATGTTGGGAGGAGCCACAATTATTGCAAACTTTTCTAGGAGCATTTTTAACATAAGCATAGTCATATTTCTTGTCAATTCCTAGCTTGCCATTCCTATTCTTAGACTTTTAGGTTCCTATGCTGACAGTATGTCCTGAAGCTGCTATCGAGCTACCCTTGACAGTACCTTTTGTACCTGCTATCTTGACAGTAGATTTGGAAGTTACTGTCTTGGGTACTCTCTTGACAGTATCTTTGAAAGTTTCTGTCTTATCCTTGTTAACAGCATCTTAAGAACATTCTGTCTGATTACTTGGCAAAGTAGCTGTCATGGGAATCTTGACAGTATCTTTCCCTTCAGTGGTGTGCTGTCAATGCACTCATCTTCATCAAGCAGTGCTTGTTTGGTGAACAAGGATTCCTCTCATCAAACTCTGCTTGAACAGTTTTAAAAATTGGTTTACTCACCTTCTTGAGAATGTGAGTTTTGACAGCAATATTATCTGAACAATCATCAACCACAGCTTCCTTTCCAAGTCTCCTACCATAAATATAGCATACTCCAACTTTCTGGTTTTCAGTGTGATCCTTATGATATTCCTGAACTAACTTAAAAGAGTTTCTAAAGTCCTTAAGCTTGAATTCATTTTCAGCAATTTCTTTTCTTAAAAATTCTTCTATCTCCTTAGCACATACAATATCATTTTCCAGTCTTTCATTTTCTTGAGCTAGTGAATCTAATGGACCGGTCTTAAGCAAAAGCATCTCATTCTCAGATTTGAGTGTTTCATTAGTTAACTTAGAAATTCCTTGTAACGGTCCCAAAATCCAGGGTACAGATTTGGGGCCACCAACCACAATCAACATATTACTAACTTGGATATAAACATTAAATAAACTGATAAAACATTAAAACCTCTTAACCAAGATCGCATACAGGTTATGGTATGAAACAAACTATCGAACTACATCATTACAACTCAATCTCAGAATAAAAATATTATACATTTCTGTGAATAAATGAAATCACTATCTAACTCTATCTCCAACCTCGACAATTCTCAATCCACTATATGGCGAGATCCATAACTTGAATGTCTCTTCTCGTTGCCCGGAGGTCAATACCCACTGTCCACTACTAGGTCTACTAAACTCCACTATCAACTGGAGAAAACAAACAAAAGCAAAAGTGAGCCAACAACGCTCAGCGAGTGCATAAAGTGATAACAATTTCAATATCGAAACAATCTGATAACAAGAGAATTTCAACTCATACTGTGAAAGAATCTGTGATATTACTTTTAAGTTTCCACGAGGGCCAATACTTCACCATTAAGGAGGTGCAACAGGAACCAGAACAGATAAAAGTTTTGTTCAACTAGAATAAGCATTGTAAACTTCAAAGAAACCAGGCTTTAACAATTCAATACTGATACTCGAAATCTCAAGGTCAAATGATAACAATCGATAATAATACTTGGAAATTCATGGTCAAGCGGTAAGAATCAATGTCCACTGGATATTCAACTTTGTAGATTAGAATTGGATTTTCATTTTGACGCAACGAGTTAAAGTGGATGATCAGTCACAATAAAACTCCGGATATACTCCCTTGGTATATCCAAATACTCAACTGGATCCATGGCCCATTTTGGCCTAAAACATAATACTCATATACTGACTGGCGTCCTCAGTCCTGAAAACATTTTCATTTAATAAAAACTTCCAATTCTATCTTTAATACTCAGGTCAGGTGTCGGGACAATCGACCACCCTTGATTTCCAACAACTGGAACTCACGTCCAGAATGACGACTTAGGATTAGGAATTGATAAGAAACGACTTCATCGTCTGGTATCGACAAGTTCGATACCACATAGGGGAAATTATAAAGAACGTCAATTCATAAGGGTATCAACAAGATCGATACGAATACTTCGAATTATAACCACAGCAGATTATGCAAAGAGATATTTCATTTGAGCAAGAATGGGGATATAATTTGCAATAAGATTCCAACAATGAAACTCTAGACTAAAGCAACGATATGGTCAAGTATCGGCATTTAATAAAACTTATTTCTGAAGAATTTGAGCTTCCATAAGCGGAGAAAAACAGATTAGAACAATAATTGTAAAAACAGTTTCAATAGGGATAGGTTTAGATCAGCTCAGGGAACATTGTCCGAGTGGAAGTCCATTGATTTTTATATACTAGATCAGGCATTGTGCCAGCGGGTTTTCATAAAAGTTAAGAAGACTAGATGTCCTTGTTTAGAAAATTTCTTAAGAATATTTGACAAAACTAAAAGAAATAGCATTCCACTGACAAAATGTAAAAACAATTATTTACAAGATTCTTTGTAAACCGACATGAGAATTATGGGTGGGGACAATAAACAGCATTGGTAATTTAAAGAGGTATATATATTATTTTTCAACTATACTTGACCAACTAATTCAATACGATAAATAAACTAAATTGCATCACTTGAACAATAAGTGACAAGCAAAAACACATGCCTCGATTTAAGCAGTTCCTGATCCTACCATGGATCCTCAACTCAATTTCACATCAGTCATTACTTGTAATTTGTTACTTAACATCCATACCCTCGTCGACTTCGCTACTACCATTTTGTTCCAATTTCCACTTGTCCTTGCACTGCTCTCGGACTGGTCTCTTACTCGTACCTTTACAAATTCAAGTACCATTTCAATGTCAAATCAAGCAAACTCTTATTTGCTCTACTCTACCCATACGCGTCCTACAACGCTTATACTCATGTATACAAATATACACAATTACATATAGACATATCCAACTATGTTCATATAGTAGTCTTAGTATAGTTACTAAGTCACATAAACACGGCACACAACCATTTCAAAACGGCACACCATATAGTTTTCAAAACCATAATATATTCTCGAAATAAACCATCTACACATATATACTTAAACCCTTAGAAATCATAACATACTTTCAAGCATTGAAATCAAATAATTTAAACAGACTTTTAAATAAACTTGCAGGAGATTTTTAGAAAATTTCGGCACGAAGTATTCGTTTATCGGACTATGGGCACAGCCCCTCAATATCAATCAAAAACAATTCAACCCTGCTTTTACAAAAATAAAGCTGCCTCAACTTGCAGCAACATAAAAGTAAACAATTAATGAAAAGTACCCGCCCGAACATGCGGCCACTAGCACATAAGAAATTTATATTAGCATTAACTACTACTTACGCTACATCAATAATCGTATTACTCACGCATTTTAATGATACACGTGACAATCAATCATTGATGTTCGTAAGCCCTAGGGAACAACCCCTAGCACTAACTATTACTTACGCTATATCAATGACCGTATCACTCGAGCATATTAATTATACTGGTGACAATCAATCATTGATATTCGTAAGCCCGAGGATTTAGTCGAAGAGAATTACACAAGTCCATAAATACTGACATTTAGAACTTATGATCTCCTTACGACTCCTCGCAGTTAAACTAAATAACATATAATATTCATAATTAGTAAAGCCATCTAATACTACGACTCGCTTTATACCATTTAGCACATAAGCATCTATCATTTAGTCAACTCGTATAAACTCCAACAATTTCAACTAGCACATAACAATTATAACTTAACAACTAACATCCATAATAGACAATCACTAATGGCAATTAACAATCACCATTGACTATCACTAAACCTAACAGATTATCGAATCCACAATTAAACCATCCATTATTAAACTTGAATATTATTCAAGTTCCCAAAATTATAAATTACTACTAGCACTTAACCAATAACAATTAATCATTACTATGCCCTTCAAATTAAATATAGAATTCGGATAATATTCATAATTACCACATTGACCCATCAACAACCATTAACACATTAAACTCACAATTAGAATTTAATTAAATTACAACAGTAAACTAATTAACATTTACTAATTCAAAAATTTAATCGAACTCATAATTAAGTTCATCAGTTAATAAACTTGCATATATTGAAATTCTTCTCTAAATTAATTGCAACAATTAATATCTTTAACTCATAATTTAAAACTAATTAACTTCTAACAATTAAACAATATTAAAATTTTACCACTAAAATACGGAAATTAAATAAATAAATGAATAGAAAATATACCATTTCCGATGCTTAAGCCCATAAGAAATTCTTCATCTCTCTCACTCCATCTCTCTCCTATCTCTCTCTCTCTCTCTCTCTCTCTCTCTCTCTCTCTCTCTCTCTCTCTCTCTCTCTCTCTCTCTCTCTCTCTCTCTCTCTCTCTCCTGCGTGCATACATCACCACCACTGCTGTTGCGTTTTCCGGCCACCACCACCGCCGGCCACCGCCGCACGGTGGGGTTCGCCTCCCCCCTTCCTGCTGCTACACTGTCTTCCCCCCACCCCTGAACACACACACGCGATTATACACACACACACACACACGTATATATATATATATAAACACACACACACACACTCTCATCCCCCTTTTCTTCCTCCTCAATCTCTTCTCTTCTTCTTCCCAATTTCTTTTCTCTCTTTCCTTCGTATTTTTTTTCTTCCCGACCAGTCTCGAATGTTCGGTCTGCTGGCTTTCTTGATTCGTACTTTAAAACAAATACACGACTTTTACAAATCGAATTAAAATAGAATATTACGAAAATTAAAATTTTCATTTTTGAATAAAGAATATAAAATTACGAGCACGCACATATTCTTAAAATATTGTTCGGATCAAAAATGAATTAAATATGAATTTTCAAAGCTTTGATCCTTTAATTACAATAAAACTCTTAAAATAATTTTAAAAATACTCAAGCATCCAAATTAATCCACCCAACAATTTTAAAAACTAAATAAATATATAAAGATGATATTACAAAAGAGTTCATGATTTTTAATCCCTCCGATAATTTTATAAAATTTACAGAGGATAAAAAATACATGATTTAAATATACTTAAATCCTCAAAATTACAAATAAAAATATACCGACCTTCACGGCTCATACTAATCATCATATAATTACACAAACATAACTTCACACATATTCCACTTTCCAACAATACTCACATAATAATATTCATAATTTATATAAAATAAATTATTCGAAATTTTCTAGGGCGTTATATTCCTTCATTTGCAGTAGATAAACTAACATGAATATTAAACATCTCAGCACTCAGTTCTTCAATAGTTTGCTTGTACTCAGTTTTAGACATATCAAGTAAAATGAGATATTGTACCTGATTTGGGGAACTTGATGCTTCATCATTAGATCTAACCATGAGAGCTAGGTTCATAAATTCTTCTTCTTCCTCATCATCAGAATCATCCCAACATTTTCCTTCAGCCACATAGGCTCTTCTTTGATTTCTTTTAAACTGACTTCCAGACCCTTTCTCCATTTTCTGATTCTGATTCTGTTTTGGTCTTCTGCACTCTGTTGCAAAGTGACCAAGCTCATTGCAGTTGTAGCATCTAAACTTTGATCTGTCCACCATCCATGTCTTGTAACCTCCTCTTGTTGCACCTCCACTATCCTTGGAAGAGTTTCCCTTGTAGAACTTAGATGTCTGACCCTGTGGCTTATATGACTTATCTCTTCTGAACTTGATGTTCTTAAATCTTTTAGCCATATAAGCCATGGTTGGATTATCCATGCTTTCAATCTCTTCCAGTGAGTAGAAGTCTTCATCTTCAACATCTTTGAGCTGTAGAACCACTTTCTCCTCCTCATCCAACACCTCTTCAATTTTGAAAGATGGCATTTGTGTTTGTTGTGAACTTTGTGAAGATTCATTTGGTAGAGAAACATGTGGTTCATGAGCTACAAGGGCACCAGACATGTTTGACATCTTTCCTTTGGCTCCAGTTTCAATAGCTCTCTTTTGAAAGAGTTCAAGTTCATATGACTTGAGTACACCATAGAGAGTTTTAAGAGAAATGTTATTTAGGTTTCTCCCTTCTCTTATGGCAGTTATTTTATGCTCAAGGTGCTCAGGGAGAGTGAGCATAAACTTAACATTAACCTCTTTCTTATCATAGAACTTTCCATGAATTTGTAGCTCCGCTATCAGCTTACTGAATCTTTCAAACATGTGGGTGAGCTCTTAACCAGGCTTAGCCATAAAGGCTTCATATTGAGACACAAGAATTTGTCTTTGATTTTCTCTGACCTCCTCACTTCCTTCACACAGCAACTCTATCTTATTCCACATCTCTTTGGAAGATAAGCATCCCATAACGTTTCCACTCATGGCTTTGTCCAGGGTAAGAGAGTCAAGCAAGATAAGTTGAAGATAATCATCTAGGGAAACCTTTTCGTTCGCAGTATCTGTGAATTCTGAGGGTTTCTTTGCAACCCAGTGTGCTGGAACAACAGTGCCTCCAACTGTAGCGGCTGCTATTTCCTTTTGAGGAACGAAAGGTCCATTCTCGAGGATTCCCAAGTACAGTGGATGAACAGCTTTGATAAACAACAAGATCTTTCTTTTCCAAAAGTTGTAGTTCTCTTTATCAAAAGCTGGAATCTTGATACCACTTGATTTTTGTATACTCGTCATGATCTCAGATTAGTATATCAATCTGTTTGTTCTGATACCAGTTGTTGGTCCAAGAGTATTGCAGAAGGGGGTGTTGAATGCAATACTGATAATCTTGATACCAGTTGTTTTATTTATTTTGTAAAGTATTGCTACAACCTTGAGAAAAAGTATTCTCTCAAGCTTCGGTTTCTTGAGTGATTACAGAAAGAATGAGAGATGTTTCTCTATATCGACTAATCTCCTCTAACATCTCTATCACATGGGTTGTGGAGCTGCTGTCATTTTCAAGTAACAGCTCCTTACAATTTGCCTACCCATGTGACTTTCCTAAATTGCTATATAAACAGAGCTAACATTATACATAAAGCAATTTGGATACTTTCTAAATCAAGCTAACACAATTCTAGTAGATGTAGATTTGTCATACTCTTGAATTGACGAGCTTTGTCTTGTGATCTCTCAAGCTTCTGTCGTAGTCTTGCAGGTCTGCTACAATCTTGAAGAGTTACAGCATGTCTGTTTCTTGAACATCTAAACTGTCACGGGTTTGACTGAGATAAATCCCCAATTCAAATATTCCAATGAGACAGTAACCTTCAACGCCAAGTCTGCTGTCATGAGAATATACTTTGGATGACAGTATGAATCCCCACCAATGTTGATGTCAGGAATTCCAGACTTGCTGTCAAAGTGTGAGAATGTTGTTGTCTTCATGCTTCAGCCAATACTGCTGTCAGATTGGATAATCTGTCATGACTTGCAACATGATGTCTTCTTGTAACCTTACTGTCAGTTTAATGACAGTAACCTTATTCTTGTTGTCGGGATGATGTACTTTCTTGAGGCTTGAACATTTGAATGCTTCTTCCAAGATACATACTTATTATATTACAGAAATTATTTTGGTCACAAGAACACACTCTGGCTGTGACAGTATGTTCTATTTAGAAAAACTAAGTATAATAAAATCTAGTTAAGTTGTCTCTAAGCTATCACCCATAAATCCCAACAAAGATCAAAACCCAGAATTACTTTGCAACCCGTGACTTATAGACATTGATCAATTACAGAGAGGATGTTACGAGTAGGGAGTCAAATTGTAAATATTTGAAAGCTCAAACTCTTCCAAGTGAAAGGTGAAATCAGTCACTGTTTATCCGACTTTAAGGGCAACAATAAGAGTGGAAGCAACCTCCAACATGATTACATTACTACTAAAGAATTCGAAGGGTATCTTGATGAATGCATAAGGATCAGCTATTTTATCTGGGAAGTTAAAGCACAGCTCAATAAGTAGAAAAGCTCATTGACTTTCAAAAATATTATCTTTTTGATTAAAGCTACTTTTTAGAGATTAAGATTCAAAGTAAAAAGATCTTTTACATAAAGCATCACGTGGGCTTGGAAGCTAATTCATTTCAAGAACTTAGTAACTTATGAAGAAAGAAACATACAATGACTTGAAGCATGCTAGGATTGTCCAAATCAAGGAAAGAAGATCTTCAAGATATTTCTAGAAATGGTTACCACTTCAAGCATGTATGGGTGACAAGTTATACCAAAAATATATCATTACATTGTACGTAGCTTACTTGTCTTCATATAGTTTAAATAAGCTGTATGAGCAGCATAGTTTTAGTAGAGAAGAAAACACCAAGAATAACGCACATTGCATTAGGTTTTCATGTAAACACTAAGACCTTGTAACCCGCAACTGTGTATTTCTACACAGAGTATTTGCTTCAAATACAACCATCAGGTGGACCGAACAAACCCACCTGAGATTTTTTATATCTTGTGTTGCATGTGTCTTAGATAATTTGTTTACCTTGCTTACTCTTTGTTCTTATAACACTCAATCTTAAGAACTTCGAAAGAATTTAGTCAAGATTGTATTCAACCCCCCTTCTACAATCTCGTGGTGCCTAACTGGGAAATAACAATTGGTATCAAAGCAGGCTTCTAACATACAAGAATTCTAAAGATCACCACCATGGGAAAGATGGATACAGGCGTGAAGATACCAGTCCTTGAGAAAGACAATTACTTTCATTGGAAAGTAAAGATGCATTTACATCTCTAATCCATCAATGAAAGTTACGTAAACTTTATAGAGAAAGGCCCTCATATTCCTATGAAGGCTAATTCTGCAGTTGGAGAGACAACTGGAATAGCAGCTGCTGGAATGCCTATTCCCAAACTGCCAGCAGAATTCATAAATGCAGACAAAGAAGAAGTCCAAAAGGATAAGAAAACCATGAACATATTGTTCAATGGTATTGATCAAGATATGTTCGATAATGCCATAAACTGCACCACTGCCAAGCAAATGTGGGACACAAATCGAACACTCAGTGAAGGGACTGAGCAATTTAGAGAGAATAATAAACAACTCCTCATACAACAGTATGAACATTTTCACTTCAGTTCAGGTGAAAGTCTAACTGATATATTTAGCAGATTTCAGAAACTGCTAAATGGGTTAAAGTTATGAGAGAGTATATGAAACCAAAGATTCCAACCTAAAATTTCTGAGGTCTTTACCTAACTATATTTAGAATTTCTCATTGAGAAATTCTCAAGACTACAAAGATTTTACACTTGAGAGACTGTATGGAATTTTAAAGACCTATGAGCTCGAGCTGCAACAAGATGAAGAAGTTGAGAAGAGCCAGAAGAAAGGTGGTAGTGTAGCTTTGGTGGCCAATATTCCAACCAACCAAGATGGAGAGAAGATGAAGAATGTGGAAGCCACACCAAGTCAAAGAACTTGTGAAGGTGGAGCTGGAACTAGCAGAGGAAAAAGCAAGATGATTGAAGAACTTGATGCATTGAGTGAGGATGAATCTGAAGATCTAGATGAATATTTGGCATTTTTTTCAAAGAGATTTTCAAAACTAAGATTCAAGAAGAATCCAGCAAGAACCGAGAAATTCAAGAAAACCTACCAACCAATCAAGGATGTGGTTGAAAGGTCAAAGATCATGTGCTATAGATGTGGAATTGCCGGTCACTTTGCCAATGAATGCAGAAAATCCAAAGCTGAGAAAGAGAAGAAACACTTTGAGACTGTTGACTACAAAAAGAAATATTTTGATCTTCTCAAGCAAAAGGAAAGAGCATTCGTATCTAGAGATGATGATTGGGCAGCTAGAGGAGACTCAGATGCAGAGGAAGAGTTTTTCAACCTTGCACTCATGGCAAACGAGAATGATGAAGAGGCTAGTTCAGCAAGCAACCAGGTATACTCTACAAATCTAACTTAGCTTTCCAAAGATGAATGTGATAATGTTGTTAATGAAATGTCCAATGAATTGTATAACATGCATGTCACATTAAAATCACTTAGAAAAGAAAACAAAAAGGTTAAAGATCTGAATATTAAGCTAGGTGATAGGAATACTCTGTTAGAGACTCAATTAAATGATTTTGAAACAATGAAAAGAAATTTCTAGGATGCTAAGAATGAATTACTTGAGGCTCTGAAAAGAGAAGATTGTTTAAAAGAGCAATTAAGAAAGGAACAAGAGTTAATTGCTAAGTGGAAATGATCAAAGGCTAAAACTGAAGAAATCTGTAATGTTCAAGGAATTGATTCTTTCTGCAAATTAGTAGAAGCAAAGTTAGGAGTTGATGGGGAGGTTGCCTCAGACAGTGACTCAATGGATGAGGAATGTCCATTGAAACCAAAGCCCGTTAGTAAGGCAACCTTGGTTAAATTGAATAAGCAATATGGGCCTGTCAGCAAAAACTTTGTAGTGGGAGAGTGTAGCAAAACCAAGTCAGTTGAACAAGATAACATAGGCCACTTGTCCATCAAGAAATTGAAGGATAAGTTAGAAAGGACTGAATCAAAGGCTAAGGCTAAGAAGAAGAATAGAAATGGCAAGGTAGGAATTAACAAACACAGCAACTACACACCTGATAAAAATTCTTCCAGAAAGGAATGTGTAAAATGTGGTAGTGTTAATCATTTATCTGCCAACTGTAAAATTTTTAAGAATGCTTCTGTGCCTAGAATGCCTGTGTCTGTGCCTATGCCTGCCATAAATATTATGCCTAATATGTTTGTCCAACCTGCTCATGCATCTAGTCAGTATGCTAACATGTAATTCATGCATAATCCATATTACAATGCTTTTAATATGCCTCAGTTGCCATGGATGATGAATAACATGTTTGCACAGACTATGCCTAATTGTACATCTAGCTTTAATGCATATGAGCAAGTGGAACACCCTATTTTTCAAAGACCTACACTAAGAGTTAAGGTTGATTTAACTCAATCAGAACCCTTGGATGGTAAGGGTTTGAAGAATAGAAAGGCTAACAAGGCAGGACCCAAGGAAACCTGGGTACCAAAATTAACTTGATTTGATTTTGATGTATGCAGGGAGACAGAAAGAATCTTTGGTATCTGGATAGTGGTTGTTCTAGGCACATGACTGGAGATTCTACCCTGCTCACTAAGTTCGAGGAGAGATCTAGCCCTAGCATTACCTTTGGAGACAACAGCAAAGGATACACTAGAGGATATGGCTTGATTTCACAAGGAAATGTTGTCATTGAAGAAGTAGCACTGGTTGATGGTCTTAAGCATAACTTGATTAGTATCAGTCAACTATGTGATAAAAATCAGAATGTCTGGTTTACATTTGAAGCTTGTGTTGTTTTCAAGAAAAATGACAACAAGGTAGTGATGACAGGAAACAGAAAAGGGAATGTGTACATTAATGACTTCAACTCAACGAGTGCCAACTCTGCTACATGCCTCTTCAATAAGGCAAGCATGGATGAAGGATGGCTTTGGCACAAGAGACTGTCTCACTTAAGTTTTAAAGCCATGAATTAATTGGTCAAGAAGGATTTGGTAAGAGGTATTCCAAAATTGGAGTTCTCCAAGGATGGATTGTGTGATGCATACCAAAAAGGGAAGCAAAAGAAGGCCTCTTTCAAATCTGATAAGTGGATTTATATCCACTTGGATCGCTTCAATTCGGCTTAAATTGATTGTCTTGGACTCAAGTTTATTGTAGTTTTGATGTGTTTTGCTTAGTTGTGCAGAATTACGAGAATATTGACTAAGGTGGATGCTTTTTTAATTTTTGGGGAATTAATTGATTAAAATTCGAATTTCTGAGAAGGGTTGCGCAGTCTACACTGTTGTGGCCATATCTTGAGTTCTAGAAGTCCGTTTGAGGCCCGTAAGCAGTCCACGTGAAGATAACGAGATTCTCTATCATTCTAACGTAGTCCAGAGGTCCAATTACGTTGGGAACATTCCAGAAAATCTGAAGAAAAGTCAGCCATGAATTTTATTTAAAAACAGAATCAATTTAGGAAACGTATCTTGCAGAAATTCTATTATAATTCTGTTTTTGTATTTTCTTGCTGGGGAAGACTTTTAGAGCCTATTTAAACACATCATACCATTGTAATAGATGGAGACATATTATTATTTATTATTATTGTAACATAGCTTAGATCTGTAAGGGAGAAAAGGAGAGAAGGATTCAACGCTCGTGACAAGCAACGGATCTAGATCTACTTCATCTTTTGTGTTATTCTGGATTCTAGATTTGTTTTATTAACTTTGTTTATTAATATAATTAATTCTTTTATTCATATCTTGTTTTATATCATGATTTCATCAAATCCCATGACGATGAATAGTTCAATTATGGGCTAATCGTTGTCATGGGATTCTAACGGATTTATTTATAGAACTTAGTATCTTGATGTTGTAAAGATCTGTGTGTGATGTGAAATTGATATCCTCGTATGGTTAATCTTAATGCTTTTAGATGCGTAGCTAACATCTAAATTGAATTGTTAATCTCTTGTGAACTGAAAGTGGATCTTGAGATTTAGAACTTGCCATGCTAGCATAGGTTCATAATTGTTTATCAATATGATTCGTGGTGTGAGATGAAAATACTTATACTACCCTATGTGATCTTAATGGATAACCTGTTCTTCAACCGTTGTGTTTTCAAATTCTATAGACATATAGGGTCTAAGCATAATTGGTGTCTATTCATCTTCTATCTCTTTTGTGGATGTATGTTTAGTTTGGTATGCGTATGCTGACAGGTAGCGTATACTTGTTTCTTGTTATCCGATCAGATATCAAAACCATTGCATATAGAGATTAAAGGCGTCAGATCTAAGGGAAGTATTTAATGAAATTAGGATCCCATGTTATTCTCATATTAGTAATTCGAATTCAATCTCCTTAGTTAATTTAATTCTTAGTTTAATAATTGCATCCTAGTTTAATTTAGATAATCAATACCAAAATTGTTATTTGTCTTAGTAGTGGATTAAAACCAAACATTGTTGCACAGGCATATTTACTGATTAAACTTAACCAGATCTCTGTGGAACGAACTTTAATTATATTAATTGTGACTACGTGCGCTTGCGTAATTTAGTGCAAACAAGTTTTTGGCGCCGTTACCGGGGATCATCGGTGTTTAATTTAGTTTATGTGCTTGTCTTCAATGGTCGTTATCGTTCACTGACTCGGATTTCTTACTTAGTTGTTTGTTTCGTGGTGTTTTCAGGTACTTGAACGTGTATGCGAACACGTTTGCAGGCTCGTAAGGAAAAACTGGCAGAAGAAGAACTTGTAGCAGTAAAAGAGATGGCAGATTTACCAGCAGCAGTCAAGGCTTTGAAGGACTATTCGCAGCCAAAGATCAATGACATACAATCTAGTATTGTCAGGCCAGCTATTGCAGCGAACAACTTTGAAATCAAGCCGAGCATAATTCAGATGGTGCAGAATTCGGTTCAGTTTGGGGGTGCTTCGACAGAGGATCCTAACATGCACATCCGGGACTTTATCGAGATCTGCGACACTTTCAAATTTAATGGTCTGTCGGATGATGCTATCAAGTTGAGGCTTTTCCCATTCTCTTTGAGGGATAAGGCTAAGGGCTGGTTACACTCTCTACCAGCTGGTTCCATTACTACATGGGATGATCTTGCTCAGAAGTTTCTTACTAAATTCTTCCCTATGGCGAAAACTGCAGCAATAAGGAACCAGTTAACTCAATTTCAACAGCAATCTGGAGAGTCTTTGTGTGAGGCTTGGGAACATTACAAGGAGATGTTTCGTAGATGTCCACATCATGGCATGCCTGATTGGATGGTTATCAACGGTTTTTACAATGGGCTGGGAGCATAGTCTATACCTTTGCTAGATGCAGCATCAGGTGGAGCTCTGTGGGCTAAGAGCTATGAGGAGGCTTATGATCTTATAGAGACGATGGCTGCTAATGAATATCAAAATCCAACCCAGAGGCTTTCTCAAGGCAAGGTAGCAGGTGTTCTTGATGTTAATGCAGTCTAAGCTCTAGCAGCTCAGCTAGAGGCAATGAATAGGAAAATAGATTCTTTGGCAAATCATGGGGATGCAGCAGGTTGCTAGTATTTGTGAGCTATGTGCGGGCGCACAGGAGACGAATCAGTGTGCTATCTCTTCTGAATCAGCACAGTTCGTGAGTAATTTTCAGAGACCTACTGCACCAGTTCCAGCCACTTATCATCCTAATAATCGGAATCATCCAAATTTCAGCTAGAGCAATAATCAAGGTGTTTAGCAACCTTATCAGCAGCAGTTTCAGGGTCAGCAAGCAAAGCCATTCAATCAAGGCTATCAACAGCCATATGCTCGAAGGCCACCATATCAACCTCCGGGATTTCAGCAGCAACAGCCCCAGGCTCATGCGGGGCAATCATCTAATGAAAAATCAGAAGGGGATGATTTGTGGATGATGGTGAAGAACCTACAAGCTTCTCAAAAGGTCTTGGAAAACCAGATAGGACAGATTGTTAGTGCTTTACATAGTAGGCCACAAGGAACTTTTCCTAGTGATACGGAGGTAAATCCAGGCAGAAGGGAAAGCAAAGAACAGGTCAATGCAGTTTCTTTGAGATCTGGAAAAGTCACGAGGGATCCTAAATCAGCAGCTAAGGAAGATGAAGATGTTCAGAATCAGCAGGTTGAAAAATCTGCAATGCCAGAAATTGAGAAATCTGATTTAGTGGCTGATCAGCTTGATGGTGAGAAGAGCAAGAAACTTGTTGAAAAGTCTACTCCGGAGCAATCTTCAAAGAATAATCAGATCTATCCTCCTCCTCCATATCCTGGACGTTTGCAGAAAATTCAAGAGAAACAGTTTCAGAAGTTTATGGATGTTTTCAAGAAATTATCTATTAAAATTCCTTTTGTTGAAGCATTGGAGCAGATGCCGAGGTATGCAAAGTTCATGAAGGATATTTTGTCACGAAAGAGAAGGTTGGAAGAATTTGAAAGAGTGGCATTAACGGAGGAGTGTAGTGCAGTTCTGCAGCAGAAGTTGCCACCAAAACTTAAAGATCCGGGAAGTTTCACCATCCCTTGCACTATTGGCAACCTTTCTTTTAGCAAGTGCTTGTGTGACTTGGGAGCTAGCATCAATCTCATGCCTTTATCTGTGTTCAAGCAACTTGGTCTGCCGGAGCCAAAGCCAACCAATATCTCTTTGCAGTTGGCTGATCGATCTATCACATATCCAAGGGGCATAGTGGAGGACGTTTTGGTGAAAGTTGATAAGCTTATCTTCCCAGCTGATTTTGTTATCTTGGATTTTGAAGAAGACAAGAAGATTCCCATAATCTTGGGAAGACCTTTTCCAGCTACAGGCCATACTTTGATTGATGTGCAAAAAGGAGAGCTTACAATCAGGGTGCAAGATCAGAATGTCACCTTTAATATTTTCAAAGCCATGAAATTTCCAATAGAGGATGAAGAGTGTTGGAGTGTGGAAATAGTTGATACGGGTCAGAGAAAGAAGTTTGATCAGTTGTTGAGCAAAAAGTCGGACACACACGTGCTACATCATCACATCAGTGATTTCATTGACAGTTCTTCTCGAGATCTCTCGAGTGTAAAGCTTGGGAAACTTCCACCACATTTCAGGTATGTTCTTTTGAATAATGAGCTAGTGATTTTTGAAGAGGGGCATGATAACGTGTTGCGAAGGTGGAAACCTGATGATAAAGAAGAAGAAAGCTTGCCGTTCGAGTTGGAGAAGCACATTAGAGGTGTGAAGAAGAAAAAAAAGAAGATTAAGCTGTTGGATAGTAAAACTAGGTTGAAGTCCGAGGGAAGAGATTTGTGGAAAGCTGGTAAACAAGAGGTTAACGTTCGTATGAATGGTCTTTCTGTTGAGAATGGTTCAGTTATTCTTTTGAAACCGCCATGAGTTGAGGAAGTAACGTCAAGCTATTGACGTTAAAGAAGCGCTTCGTGGGAGGCAACCCACGCGTTAGTGTGGAAAAAAAAAAGAGTGTAGTGTAGAGAGAAGAAAAAAAAATGAGTGTTGAAAAAAAAAAGAGTGTGAAAAAAATGAGTGTTGTGAGTGTTGTGTGAAAAAAAAACTGTTGTGAAAAACAAAATATTGGTCTCGCAGGTTGCGCCTGCGTTTCTGTATGTGACGCAGGCTCCACCTGCGTTACTGAGTTGTGCGCAATCTGCGCCTGTTGCGCGCAGATTGCTCTGAATGCAGTTCCTTTGGCCGAATTTTCCACCTGTTTTACCAATAAAAAAAAAATATTCTCCCCAATTTTTTTCTCTCCTCTTATATTAATATCCCTATTCCTAATTCTTTTCCTATTTCAATTCCAAAACCCCCCATCTTTCTTCCAAAATTCTAAACCTATATTTATTCTATTTTTTTCTTTAATTCATTAAATCATTTTTCTATCTTACCTCAAATTCATACCCACTCAAAATTTCTCCCTTACACGTTTAAATTTTATTCACCCAATCCCTCCATTATATATACACACCCATACATACAAATCCAATTCCTCTTCTATTTATTTAAATTCAATTCTAAAGAGGAATTAATTACAAGTTCACCTCTTTGATTCGTAATTGGTTTATCTTTTTCTCTAATATTATTTTGATTACGAATTTGTGTTCGTGTAATTGGGGGGTTTTGTAGTATTCTTGTTATTTGGGAAGTGGCCAGTCTATGGAGCTCGTACGCATTATCCTCCACCAGATTCATTCGAGGAGGGTTATGATTCAGCTGGTTAGGTATGTTTTCTAGTTTCCCTCGTATTTACTTCCATTCAATGCGGACATTGAATATTTTAAGTTTGCGGGTGGTTTGAGGGATTAGTAGTTGTTGTATTATGTGTTCATGTAGGATTTCATGTTTTGCATATTAGTAGTAGTAATTCATGCATATATGTTCGTATTAATTATGTTCGTTTCATATAGGACATTCTGTTTTTATTTTTCGTATACCATGTGAGTTCATATTAGTTGCATTTCATAGCATGCATATTTCATGATCCCTTAAGATGAGCTAATTCTGATTGGTAGGTAGGTGTCTAATTGAGTGTGGTAATGATGAATAGAGGGTTGACTTATAGTGTCTATGAAATTGACTTATGTGTTTCAGAAACAAAACTAATTACACAGTCTCATTGGGTGCTTTTGGGATAGGTTGAGGTCATGCTTGTTTGGTTGTTTGAGATTTAATCACTTGATTATATTTAGAATTTTCGTTATTCCCTTGATGGCGTAGGAGCACTAAAGTATAAGTTTGGGGGAAACCAGGGATTTCATGCTAATTGTTGGCTAGGTGTCAAATGGCTAGTAGCCGGCTCATAATTATATGAGTAGTCTAGGGTTGGAATTGAGAATTCTCATTCCAGATTGCATAAAAAAAAAGAAAAAGAAAAGCAGAAAAAAAAAAAGAAAAAACAAAAGAGTTGTTGTGTAAATGTTTATATGCAGAATTAACTAGGGTGAGCTCTTTAATACTCGAGCAATTAAGTTCTAGGGGACTTTGTGCCTAGTGACCTAAGGCTTTTATAGTCTGGGATCCACTAACCCAACGCTCGCTACATGGGTATTATTGTATAAGCCTTTCGGGGTCTCATCCATTGCACAGTTAAATAAGCATGCTTGTATATATGTGTCGTAGTAGTTAGTAATAAAGCATGAATTTCTATCTACCTTGGATAAGGATGGAGGTTTTCCAAGGTTATGAAGTGTCTACAGTCTATTCTATTTATAAACCTGTGATTGTCTTGACGAAGAGCATGTATGATCTTTTTACCTAGTTTTTGGAGTATTTCTGATGAGCATTGCACACACGCAGGTTTCTGTTCATGTATTGTTAGTATACGGGAACTTGGTCGAGCTCTATTTGGATTTAGTTGCATTCTTTGAGATATTTGCTTGTTAGTTGGTTTTGGCTAGTTTGAAGGGGATTGTTGCATTTTCATTCTAGTTGCATTCATGCATTGCATTGCATTAGGTTAAATGGATTTTGTGGGTTCATTCACTATAGGCCCTCACGAGACCTTACTCGTCCACTGGGCTGCCTAGGGGTTTAAAGGGCTGGTTGCATATGCCAAATGCAACCGTGATCACCTACGGAAGTGGTACTAGTAGTTAGTTAGTTGAAATTGTTTATGCTTGAGGACAAGCATCGGTTTAAGGTTGGGGGTGTGATAAGTGGATTTACATCCACTTGGATCGCTTTAATTCGGCTTAAATTGATTGTCTTGGACTCAAGTTTATTGTAGTTTTGATGTGTTTTGCTTAGTTGTGCAGAATTACGAGAATGTTGACTAAGGTGGATGCTTCTATAATTTTTGGGGAATTAATTGATTAAAATTCGAATTTCTGAGAAGGGTTGCGCAGTCTACCCTGTTGTGGCCATTTCTTGAGTTCTAGAAGTCCGTTTGAGGCCTGTAAGCAGTCCACGCGAAGATAACGAGATTCTCTATCATTCTAAGGTAGTCCAGAGGTCCAATTAAGTTGGGAACATTCCAGAAAATCTGAAGAAAAGTCAGCCACGAATTTTCCTTAAAACAGAATCAATTTAGGAAACGTATCTTGCAGAAATTCTATTATAATTCTGTTTTTGTATTTTCTTGCTGGGGAAGACTTTTAGAGCCTATTTAAACACATCATACCATTGTAATAGATGGAGACATATTATTAATTATTATTATTGTAACATAGCTTAGATCTGCAAGGGAGAAAAGGAGAGAAGGATTCAACGCTCGTGACAAGCAACGGATCTAGATCTACTTCATCTTTTGTGTTATTCTGGATTCTAGATTTGTTTTATTAACTTTGTTTATTAATATAATTACTTCTTTTATTCATATCTTGTTTTATATCATGATTTCATCAAATCCCATGACGATGAATAGTTCAATTATGGGCTAATCGTTGTCATGGGATTCTAACGGATTTATTTATGGAACTTAGTATCTTGATGCTGTAAAGATCTGTGTGTGATGTGAAATTGATATCCTCGTATGGTTAATCTTAATGCTTTTAGATGCGTAGCTAACATCTAAATTGAATTGTTAATCTCTTGTGAAGTGAAAGTGGATCTTGAGATTTAGAACTTGCCATGCTAGCATAGGTTCATAATTGTTTATCAATATGATTCGTGGTGTGAGATGAAAATACTTATACTACCCTATGTGATCTTAATGGATAACCTGTTCTTCAATCGTTGTGTTTTCAAATTCTATAGACATATAGGGTCTAAGCATAATTGGTGTCTATTCATCTTCTATCTCTTTTGTGGATGTATGTTTAGTTTGGTATGCGTATGCTAACAAGTAGCGTATACTTGTTTCATGTTATCCGATCAGATATCAAAACCATTGCATATAGAGATTAAAGGCGTCAGATATAAGGGAAGTATTTAATGAAGTTAGGATCCCATGTTATTCTCATATTAGTAATTCGAATTCAATCTCCTTAGTTAATTTAATTCTTAGTTTAATATTTCCATCCTAGTTTAATTTAGATAATCAATACCAAAATTGTTATTTGTCTTAGCAGTGGATTAAAACCAAACATTGTTGCATAGGCATATTTACTGATTAAACTTAACCAGATCTCTGTGGAACGAACTTTAATTATATTACTTGTGACTACGTGCGCTTGCGTAATTTAGTGCAAACAAGTGTTTGAAGTTTTGTTGTCAAAATCCAAGTCAATGTCATCAATTGATCAACCCTTACAGCTACTGCACATGGATTTATTTGGACCAGTCAATGTATTGTCGATATCTAACAAGTAGTATTGTCTTGTAATTGTTGATGTTTTCTCAAAATACACTTGGACTTTCTTTCTGCATTCGAAAGATGAGGCAAGTGAGATCATTATCAAGCATATCAAGATGGTCAATCTTCAAAGTAAGAAGGATCAGAAGTGACAATGGAATCGAATTCAAGAGTTCTTTGTTAAGAAATTTCTATGAAGAAGAAGGAATCATTCAAGAACTCTCTGCATCAAGAACACCTCAACAAAATGGTGTAGTGGAGAGGAAGAACAGAACTCTCATTGAAGCTGCAAGGACTATGCTTGAAGATTCAAAGTTGCCAACATATTTCTGGGCTGAAGCTGTTAATACTGCATGTTACACTCAGAATATATCTTTGGTCAATCAAGCAAAAGGCATGACATCTTACCAACTATTCAAAGGCAAGAAGCCAACAATTAACTTTCTGCATGTCTTTGGATGCAAATGCTTTGTATTGAAAAACTATGGCAAGAGCCTTGGGAAATTTGATTCAAAGGGATGCTATCTTTGTTGGGTATTCAACTGGAAAATCTTACAGAGTCTACACCCTAAGACTTAACATTGTTATGGAATCCATACATGTTATTTTCGATGACAAGAAAATATCTGGTCTTATAGATGAAGGTTTTCATGAATCACTCTCATTTGAGAATGAGTCAAATGGTGAAGAAAGCAAAGATGATGATGAAGAGAGGTTAGCGATCGGTGTAGTGAACAGACCTGGACCATCAGTTGAAGTGCAGAATGGACCATCTGTGGAAGAGCAACTCACACCATCTAGTGAAGATCATCTTGAAGCATCAGTTGAGAATCAAAGAGAAATATCTGTTGACAACTCTGTTAGAACTCCACTCAACTCGAGGTCCATACACTCAGGGAGAGTTTCTCACAGTCAACTCTGTGAGAATGTTGTTGTCTTCATGCTTCAGCCAATGTTGTTGTCAGATTGGATATTCTGTCATGACTTGCAACATGCTGTCTTCTTGTAACTATAAGTGGATTTTATATCCACTTAGATCGCTTCAACTCGGCTTAAATTGATTGTCTTGGACTCAAGTTTGTTGTAGTTTTGATGTGTTTTGCTTAGTTGTGCAGATTTATAAGAATATCGATTATGGTTGATGCTTCTATCGTTTTTGGAGGATTAATTGATTAAAATTCGGTTTTTCCGGGAAGGTTGCGCAGTCTACACTATTTTGGCCATATCTGGAGTTCTAGAAGTCCGTTTTCAGCGATATTACAGCTCACGCGAAGCTTGGGAGATTTTCTACAATCTGGGATAGAAGAAAGCAGGTGCAGGGAGCGTGTAGTTAAAATTCGCGCACGTGTTCTTTGTGAAGCAATGCTGGAAAATTTCTGTTTTGCCCTTTTTCTAATTCTAACTGTATTTTGGGCAGTTTTTAGTACCTTAATCGAATTCTAATTATAATAGAAGTAATTTATTGCTGGGCAAGAAATCTAGAGCCTATTTAAACACATCTTAGCCTTGTAAATTATATCGTTATTCATTGTAACTTAGAATTGCAAGGGAGAGAGTGGAAAAGGATTCAACGCTCGGTGACAAGCACGGATCTAGATCTACTTCATCTTTTGTATACGTTGAAACATAGATTTGTTTTCTCAACTCTTCACTTATTTAATATTATTTTTCTTTTCTTTCATATCTTGTTAATTATCATGTTTTCATCAAATCCCATGACGATGAACGGTTCAATTATGGGCTAATCGTTGTCATGGGATTCTAATGGATTTATTTATGGAACTTAGTATCTTGATGCTTTAAAGAACTGTGTGTGGTGTATATCTGATATCCTCGTATGGTTATGCTTAATAGATAGATGCGTCGCGAACATCTAAATTGTTAATCTCTTGTGAAGTGAAAGTGGATCTTGAGATTTAGAACTTGCCATGCTAGCATAGGTTCATAATTTTTTATCAATATGATTCGTGGTGTGAGATGAAAATACTTATACTACCCTATGTGATCTTAATGGATAACCTGTTCTTCAACCGTTATGTTTTCAAATTCTATAGACATATAGGGTCTAAGCATAATTGGGGTCTATTCATCTTCTATCTCTTTTGTGGATATATGTTTAGTTTGGTATACGTATGCTGACAGGTAGCGTGTACTTGTTTCGTGTTATCCGATCAGATATCATAACCATTGCACATAGTGATTAAAGGCGTCAGATCTAAGGGAAGTATTTAATGAAGTTAGGATCCCATGTTTAATCTCATATTAGTAATTCGATTTCAAACTCATTAGTTACTTTAATTCTTAGTTTAATATTTGCATCCTAGTTTAATTTAGATAATCAACCCCAAATTTGTTATTTTTCTTAGCAGTGAATTAAAACCATACATTGTTGCATAAGCATATTTTCTGATTAAAACTTAACCAGATCTCTGCGGAATGAACTTAAATTATATTACTTATGACTACGTGCGCTTGCGTAATTTTATGCGAACAAGTTTTTAGCACCGCTGCCGGGGACCATCGATGTTTAATTTAGTTTATGTGCTTGTCATCAGTGGTCATTAGCGTTCACTGACTCGGATTTTCTTACTTAGTTTGTTGTTTCTTGGTGTTTCAGGTACTTGAACGTGTATGCGAACTTTTGCAAACTTGTAAACTGGCAGAAGAAGAACTTGCAGCAGTAAAAGAGATGGCAGATTTACCAGCAGCAGCTAAGGCTTTGAAGGATTATTCTCAGCCTAAGATCAATGACATTCAGTCTAGCATTGTCAGGCCAGCTATTGCAGCTAATACTTTCGAAATCAAGCCGGGCACGATTCAGATGGTGCAGAACTCAGTTCAGTTTGGGGGTGCTCCTACGGAGGATCCTTACATGCATATCAGGGACTTTATTGAGATCTGCGACACTTTCAATGTAACACCCCTAGATCCGGGGTCCGGGATCCGGTCGTTACGGTCTCCAATTCTGTCCACAATACTTGAACTTACCTCAACATAAAATAATTTACATCTTTATGACCCAACACAACAATATAAAACACACCCGTTATAGTCCCAGAGATGAAATCAGAGTAACAATCAAATTTTATTAAGCACATTATGAATTCTTACAATCCAAAAAGAATTACAATGTGAATACATACTCTTTGCCATCCATTACCATAAGTCATACCAGCCCATATATTTGGTACTAAAAGAATGAATATATTCTACCAATAGCTTTCTCTTCGGCTCTGGTAGTCTCATCGTCCCCGCCAGCGTCGAGTGCGCCTTGTGTGAGTCATCTGGTCTAGCTGTTGTTGTGATATAATAATAAAGCAAGGGTGAGCAATAGCCCACCAACAATAATATTTAACTTAACGATAATATATAACAGTTCAAACGTATCTTTCAAGCCATATGCCATGCATTTACGGAAATGATGCCAGTATAATATGAACGATGAAGTTACAAGGTAACTTAAAGTATTTATTTTGTGGAAATATCTGCTAAGTCAAAATAAGCAAGATATTATCATATAAAGAGGAACTTGCAAGGAAAATATTGCAATTCCAGTTATTAACATTTTTCGAAGTCCTACAACCTGAAAGAAGTCTCTTCGATACCTGTTGCGGAAGACACCGTCAACCTGAAAGAAGTCTCTTCGATACGTGTTGCAGGGAATTCCCAATTTGGGAGATGAACCAATACTGGAGTTATCACGCGCCAGCTGTCCCACTCCCTGATGATCAGTCGAGGATGGTACAGGCCAATATGGTTTACTACCGGTAGAAGCAAGAACTGACTGCTCCACTTGTAGATTGCCTTTGATAGTAACTCCCTGGCCAATGGTTAGGCCTTGTGATGGACCGCGCGACTCGGCCTCTTACACACGACTCCTAGTTTGAATAAATCCACAGCATTGAAACGTAGAGTTTGTCCTCCCTTCCCCAAGTGAAATACTTGTTGATAAGACTCCACAAAGTAGTCGTATCTAGTTGGAAAGGAAAATTCACCAACATTTCCCAAGCTTTTGCTTGTTAATGCATATCAACCATAGCAACCATATTCACCAACATTACCCCTCGAATGATGAGAGGGTACACATAGACTTAATGAGTCCATAGCAACCATGTTGCGAGTGAAAAGGATAAATTATGACCGGGAAGTCAACAAGATAAATAACAATACTCAAGTAGGTTCCCCTATAATATGGAAGTTTGAGCGAGCATTTAAATCCTTTTAAGATAGATTTCAATGAAAAATAAAGAGTTGGGAACCTTTCCTTGATAAAATAGTCGTAAAAAGACTCCGAAATATTTTACATAATATTTGGAGGTGAAAGATAATCTCCAAATAATATAAATCATTTTAAAAAGAATTTAAAAGAATTAAATAAATATTCCAAGAATATTTATTAACTCAATAATAATTACGGAATATTATTAAATCATAATATTGCTCGTAAGTAATCCTCGAATGAATATATAGAATTATTTACTAAATAAATCACTCCTTAAATGAATATTCAACATAATATTCTTTAATAATTAGACTCCAATAAGTATTTAAAATAATATTCAATAAATGAGTCAAACTTTAAATGAATATTTGAAAATAATATTCATTTAATAAATAATCTTCTAAATGAATATCCAAATAATATTCATTTAGTAATCAAAACTTTAAAGGAATATTCGAAATAATATCCCTTAAGTAATTAGAACTTCCAATGAATATTTTAAAATAATAATCATTAAGTACATAAACCTTAAATGAATATTCGAAAGGAATATTCATTTAATAAATAACATTCTAATGAATATCAAAATAATATTCATTAAATAATCAACTCTAAATGAATATTCGAAACAAACATTCATTTAATATCTCTCGACTGAGAGAATACTCGAATAACATTCCTCGAAATATTTCCAAGTAATTAATACTTTATGGAAATATAAATAACGTTTAATAATAACATTCCTCAGATAAATAATAATCTGTCGTTGGAATCCCTCCGGGTTTCCACGACTATCTATATCTCAAAATACCGACTCCCGGTCTATATTTAAGAATGAATATCATATGCCCTTCGCTATGGGTCTTACCAAAACAATCCGACTTATAACTGATAATTCGTATCTAGTCTATAAGCCAATGGCAATTCAGGGAACAGGTATCATAATATAATTTGACAATAGCCATGCATGCTATGGCATATGTAAGATGGCAATCACATATATATATTATCACGACAACAGGTTCAAAGTTTTGAACACTTGCCTGGTAATCGGGTGTGGGTGGAGATAGCGTGTCTTGGGTCTGCTCGATGATCTATAAACAATCAGAACATTCAAGATTAACCACTTAGCACGTTTTAAAAGTCTAAGTATAACTTCACTTAAATCGAAACACATTTTCGAATTATCACGTTATACACCTTTTAGTGTAACTCTTTTTATTACTGATACGATCCGACATTTGTTCGTTATTACGACATGTCATCATACCCACACTCGATATATACTTAAGTCGTATAAGTTCTAAAGTCGATCGATTACAAACCGAGATTATACTTCGAGTTTTATCGTTCATTTTCTAAGTGTTTTACCAAAGTTATAACCAAGCGGGTTTTTAGGGGTTCGTTCGCGTTTAACTTCGATTCCAACATTTTTATAAAATCGGAAAACGATCCGTTTGATATGTGGCTTTCTTTCATACCTTCCTTATGACCCCTAGTATTTATTTACCAAGATTCGCCACTGAGTAACATGTCTTATGAGGGTTCAATTGAAGTTACGAACTTTTACTTACGGTTCCGAACCAATTTTAGTAATTTGACCATAACTCCTAATACGTAAGTCGGAATGTTTCGATTCTTGCACCAAAACGATCTAAGGTGCAAGATCTACAAGGGCATGTCATTTATTCATCAAAGCCAGAAACTCATCCGAACTGTTATGCACGGTTTTCTAGAGGTTAACGAAAATCGGGCATTACGACGGCTATAAATCGGACGTTTCCAAATTGTTACAACAATCACCAAGCCACACCGGGCATACATACATCTTATACACCTGATTCTCATCTCAAAAAGTCCAAAAATATCATACTTCACCATCATATTCATTATATCTCTTAAATCAATAAAGCTAATTACATAATCATGCTTATAATACACCATTTCATAACTAATCTCAAAATCATCCAATAATCATCAAAACTTAAACTAAGAGCTAGGGTTTCTTGAGATGATTACCTTCCTTGGAGTATGTATTAGCCGTACTAAGCTTGTTCTAGTCCTTGTATAGCCTTAACAAAGCTTGGATCAACCAAAGAAAACAAGAAATCAAAGATTAGTTCTTGGAAGTTACTATTCACCCTAAACTTGTAAAAATCATAGAAAATTGAAAAATAAGAATTTTGCTCTCAACTTTTTACCACATCTTGGGCTATTCATAAGCTTTGTGTTGAGTCCTAGATCATCAGATATGAAGCTTCCTAGCTAGGGTTTCGAGCCCTCTTTTTCTGCTGGACAGAAACTGGGTAGATTTGTTTCCCCAAATTTGAGCATGGATTTGACTAGGCTATACTACTTTGTTGGCCATGAAATTTTGAGCGAAACTTACCCATGGAGTGGAGAGGCTATGGTTAAAATTTGGTGATTTTATCATGGATAGAAATGGAGATATGAATTTTTCTTTCATAGTGGTTCTTGCTGGGCAGGTTTAAGAAAATGGAGAGAGTTTGTGTTTTCTTGATTTGTTTTGTGGTAATAATGCATAAAGTGATCCTTTGCTAGATAATATCTCATCTTGGTTGTGTTAGTGGAGTGTGATACACTAGATGATGCAATTGGGCAAGACATGTGTTGTGTTTTAAATGGTTGCTAGCTAACTTGGAGTTGGATTTAGCTAAGTACTTGTTCATTCCATAAGCAAGCTGGTTACTTGAGCCCACTTGGTTGCTAGATATTTTTTAGTGGCTTATGCATGACTCTTGCTTCCTCTGCTTGTTTCTTTTGTCCGGTTATTGCTCGTTTCGATAGATCGTTCGTAGGAATATTTCACGGATTTCTAATTAGGGTTTACCGGGAATCTTCTTAATATTAATACTATCATTCTCCATCTTTCTTACTAACTTTCAAATTTATATTCCTTAAATCCCTTCGTTAAATTATTAAGTCTTTCATTGTCCAGGGAACTCTCGGAGAAAATAAAAGTGCGGTTTTTCAAAATCCGACAGCTTTTACATACACGTAGTTTCCTCCTGGATCACTAATACGAACTCGGAAATCCGTTCCGAATACTTCTATATAGTGTCGTCTCATAATATTATTACTTCCACCAAAAACACTATTCATTCTTTATTCTTCCTTTATTCCCTATAATTATGACAATGTCCTTGTTCTTTCTCGGGCGGTCCTTAACCCTTTCACGGAACTACTGGACTAATCGTTATCGATCCGGATGACATGAGAATATTCTCCTGCTTGGAATTGCCATATCTAATTCCCCTAGGAGATAGATTATTCTTACCTAAGCTGTCAACCATTAGCATTCTTCATGGCATAAAAACATTTAAATCCAAATCTATTCCTTTAATTCATTATCTCAATCGTTACATCGTAGTCGTAATCACTATTCACCATTACCTCAGTACATAATAAAAAGTTTTAATTATATCCAAAATTTGGGGTTCTTACAGTCTCCCCTCCTTAAAAGGATTCCGTCCCAGAATCAGGTAGGAAGCAAAGAGTCGTTTGTCTATCGTTTCACCTTTCATTTCCGGGTCAACTCTTAGTCATTCTGCCCTTTCTCAGCACATCTACTGGTGCTACAATACGTACTTTATCCTTTTTTCCATCAACTTTGCTACTTTTCGTACAACACATTATCCGGGTTATGTTCTTACCCAGTCTTATCCTTATTGTTCTTATTGATATCCGCAGTGGCTTTGGTATCACTATCGTGCTGCGAATTCGAAGATAACTTCGCTCGCACTGTGTATTTCCTGATCGCTTTAATCTTCACAATCTCGATCAATATAGAGAAGTGGAAAGATTTATTGAGAGATCACTATGATCAATTGAACATTTGTTATATTGCATAGTTAGTACAGAAGGGGGCAAGCCTTTAGTGCTTGACAAGCAATTAAACAAGTTATGGTATTCCACTTAGACTTCTATCACATAGACAGATAGTCACGTAGCAGTACCTCCCCTCCTTAAAGGGTTGTTCTTCTCAATTTATAAAGAAGATGAATAAAAGAAAAGAAAAGAAAAGAATTCTAAAGGATTATAGAAAGTTTTCATGATTGTAAAATATCATCCTCAGAATTTACCTCTGAGCTATAGAGGTTCATTAAAGAAGAAATTAATCATAATTATATCCAATACCATTTGATCGCAATCTCATGTTTCAACATATCTTGCTGCTTTGTCCACTATTCTATAAACCTATACTCTGGTTCAACCTTAGCAACGGTCACTCCAGAAAATTCCTTCAACCTTTTAGGTTAAATCTTAGTTTCTCACTTGACACCATTGTTACTGACATTCCATGTCACGCTACTAGCTTTTTCATATCTATAATATTAATACTTTGAGGTTGTCATCCCGAGAATTCATCAGAAAACCCTTTTATTAATCTATTCATAACATTTCTTGCTTCATATTCCATAGTTGCTTTCCCATTCTTTTCTTTATCAATCACATCCTTCTTATTATCTGATTCTTATTTACTTCTGTTATTTACTTTCACCTTCATCTCTTTATTGAGATATCTTTTGCACTTGGTACCTCCTTATTGGTATCCCGTTACATTTACTCTATAATCATCACATTATTCTCATTTAAATTCTCCGAAATGAATCTGGCCGATCCCTTTAATTTAAATTCAATATAATCTACTTCTATCAACTTGTTTCTCATCACTTATTCTTTTCTACCCACGGTTTTCCACAGGTTGTCTTTCGTAAGTCAGACCAGGTCGTACACCTACCTGCTTGCACTCTTATCATCTGTTGAGCATCTGCATTTTACTGGTGTAGCTTTGCCACATGAAACACGTTACTACCATACTATAAGCTTTGGGGTAAAACTGGCTCGAATGCAACCTTCCGAACACTTTTAAACTCTCAGGTGGCCTAATAAGTCTCGGGCTCAACTGCCCTTCTCTCTAAGTCTCATTAATTCTTTCTACGGGAATACATTTAGCATCATGAATCTTCAACCTCATATTCTCTATCTTGTTTGCGCAGAAGTACACTAACACAAACTTGCTTGTCATTCATCAACATGCCATTTAGCTTATCCATAGCAGCACTTTCTTTATCTTTACGTTGTCATCTACTATCTTAGAAGAATCACCATCGCTTGTTGCTTACGTAGTGCATTAATAGCTAACCATACGGGTTTCAATCCTTTAGGGAGACAAAGTAATCACTATTCCTTATCCATAAGGAACACTTCCTGAACTTGATGTAGATATTACATGAAGTAGATAAAATTGCAGAAGAGTTTCAAGCATCGCAACTAAGTCAGGTTGATGAAACTATCACTCATGCATCTTCCATAAAAGACTGGAAACTTAATGGTTTACTTGGTCAATTTTGTATCATGGTCCTGGTTTGCCTCAAAACGGGACCTTCTAAGGTATGTAATATGCTTAAGACCCATCAGGAATCGAATCTTTACTTAAACTACTATTACCGTCGATTCTTGCACAATCATCAAAAGGAATGTAAATTCCTCCAATCTGATATGACCTTCAAGGTCCTTCCAAATATCATTCTATTTCTTCGGTATGAACATTTGTAATTATTCCTCTATACTTAGACTATCGGCCACCTCATTGGCCTTTCCTGATAATAATAATTTCTGGTAATCCTTGTTCTATGGATACATTCCAATTCAAATTTTTCTACCTCATTCTCATCACTGTTGGGTGAAAGCATTCTCCCTTAATGCTCTGCTGAAGGAGAAAAATATAACTATCAGTCTTTTTCCATAAGTCATTGCTTCCACCTTACCATGGAAATTTTATCAAAGTTACCCTCAATCAGACCTAGGATATTTGTTTTCTTAGTTCTTTCTTGTTCTAGGATAATCTCAACCTTCTTTCGTTCCATCCATACCTCATCATGGTTTCATACATGCCTCATCTGGCATTATTATTATTGTGTCTTACATTCTCTTCCAAACTTCTAGTTGGAAACTCAGAATATTAACTTTTCCTTGTAAGGTTTCTTAGGCCGTCCTCATCATTCCTCCTGTATTTTCTAGGTACAGGGTATAGCAGGACGTCATTGATCAATACTCTAATAATTCTATCTATGTTCTTTCTAGAACTCTTTTTAGTAATCCTTACAGGTCATTGTTGCCTTAGCAAATCCAACTCATATCATCTGAATTCACAATGTCTTTTTGTTTTAGGGTTAAAGCCATCCCTTGTGCATTCCTCAGGGTTTGTCTTAATTTGTGGATGTCCTATCATTTAATTCAACTGCCAAGGAATTCCTGAATCCTATAATTGGCAATGAAATCATGTATCCCTTAATAAGGGTCTCTTATCAATCATTCTCATTTGATAATCGATCGGTGGCTTAATGCTAACCTCTACTTTCAGATAGTTGCCAGCCTCTTCGACCTTCCAAAAGACAGCGTATGTCTATCTGCTCTCTTACAGAACTTGGTAATGGTAGAAAGGATGTTTTGGAAGATATTGGTTTAGTTCAACGTGAATCTCTTAGTACTTATTGTTCTTCGCGACGGTACTTGCCTCAGACAAAATTTCTACAGCATACCGTTCAATTTCTGACCATTTCTATACTCTCTTCATATACCTTCATTGTCTACTTCCCCTAGTTATAATATATTCATGGTATTTATAATACTCTAACATCATACATCTCAAGTCATTATACTTCCATTTTTACTCGTAATCTTGGGCAATCATATACACATGAATCACTTTAGTACGGGTGTCCCCATTCCAAAAAGTCTATTAAATTCCCAATCTAAACATAGGTTGCAAAGGGTTCAGTAGAAGATTCCTACGATCTCATTAATATTTCCTTTATATCAGAAGCCCTTGCAGTCGGTGCTTACTTAGAAGCAACCCTTCTTTGTCCTTTCGTTGCTGGTCTAGTCACTTGATAATCCTTTGTGACTTGGCCTCAACTGACCACACTAAAATAAAAATATATGATTTTAGGGGTTGGCTAATTAGCATTACTTTTCTAGCAATTGCTGGCATAGTGCCTTCTACTTTGATACCTTTCTACCTTTCCAAAACTTTACTTCATATAAGTCTTAATCGACTACTCGGCCCATCTCCGGCCACCTTTCCTCTACTTTTATCTTTTCAACTATTCTTATCAATCCTGCGTGCCACGCAAGCTTACCATTCCTGGCATAACAGCCTTTTCACTTAAGTCAATCCCGGAGTTTCTTAGTCCGGCTGGTTTCTTACTTACATTTCCTTTTCCGTCCAATCTCACTTCATCATTTTATCTCTACCATCGATTGTAATACTCAGGGTCCGTCTACTAACCCATATGACAGCAACCTTACCCAATCCACAGGGTTCGCTCCAGTTTCCATTCTTTTCAATGATGTTCTCTGATAATCAGAAAGACAAGGTTTGCCAATATTCTCCGGATTTCTTTCTAGAATCAGGGAAATTTTGGTCAATCTATCCACCTACTGGTAACATTAAGGAGACCAGTTTCGAAACCTGAAGAATAGTTCTATGAACCTCCAAGCAGGTAGAACCATAATCAATCATAATTTACGAAATAATCGTCATTAGATTGGAAGTTTAACCTCTAGAGAGGAACCAATTATATATATCCCTTAGAAGGGAATCAATAGTTTCAAACTGAAACCTGTCACAACGTCTTGATACCTATATGTACTGATATTAAATATTACCAAATGTCAGTCTACCTGACTACTAGTCTCAGAAGGAACATTACCATCGGAGTTAGTTGTTCCACAAAATTGGCACTACTAAGGCCATCCGTTCTGGTGGACCGTGTTGTTCGAATGCATCTGCAAGTACTTTATCGTGCTGCGCAAGCACACCTCCTAATCCTTTATGTGAAGCGTCGTTGGAAGCACAAAGTCTCCTTTTTCCATTAAGCAATGCCAACTCTTGGTCATTACCAATTTCATATTTTAGCTCCAGGAAGATTTTCTCACATTTTTTCTCTTTAACTGCTGATCGCATTACTTGATCCATTATAATTCCGCGTCGGAGTAAACTTAAGGTAACTATTATAATCCATTCAAAGAAAGAATTTAATATTCCTCTGAATCACATGCATCTAACATTTCTGGTTCATCATTTCACTGAGTTGAACCCTATACTCAGTCTTTGACAGTAGTCTCATTACGAGTTCATCTTGACTCACTGGTCTTACATTCCGGTAGATTCTGAGATCAATGTCTTGCCTACTACTTCCTTATATAACTTTATCCAATCATGTTGTCACTTCCCAATGTCTTTACTTTCTAACTGATTCATTCATAAAATGAACATTTCCCTTAATAAAAGCACCTCATTAACCTCAATTTGGTTCCATAAATTATAACCTATGACATCTACCTTCTCATGGCGAATTATTACTGACAATATTCATACTAATTCATTTGTCAAATGATATGGCACTTACTGCCTTCTTCTCAACTATTTCTAGGGACTCTGCTCCTCGTCCTATATCGATGTCTTTGATAATCATACATCCCTCTAGCTCTTTCTTCGTTAATATGAAAGTCTCTGAGGATTCTCGTCTATTCCCGTATAAGATCTCAAGTAATTCTTCCAATCTGTCTTACTCGCTGGTACTACATCCAGTAGTCTGGCTATGAATCCAACACGAATCTTTAGTTCTCTTACTAGTAGCTTAGTTCTTTATGCTCACTTTTCTGAGCACCATATCTTAAACATCACAGTCTTTCTGGCTGCAGCCCTCATTCCTCGAGGGTAAGCTCCTTATCCTAACAGGATTTTCCTTATCTGCTGGAACCTCTTCCGGGTCCCCAGTAGGGTACTCTATTGAATTTACCCGCTGATCTTCAGCATATAAAGCATCATCGCGCTGCTGCTCGTATGCCTCAAGGTCTGTCGCCTTACTCGTCGATACGATATCGAGCTAAGTTACTATCATGATACTTAAGAGTTCCTATAAGGGTTTTATATGCCAGCACGACATTATGTAGTCCAACTATGAACTTGGCAAGAGTTATTATTATCTTAGTGAATTTATTTTTTTAAAATCGCCTCATCTCTGGGGTTTATAACGTACGCTCTGATACCACTTCTGTAACACCCCCAGATCCGGGATCTGGTCGTTACGGTCTCCAATTCTGTCCACAATACTTGAACTTACCTCAACACAAAATAATTTACATTTATGACCCAACACAACAATATAAAACACACCCGTTATAGTCCCAGAGATGAAATCAGAGTAACAATCAAATTTTATTAAGCACATTATGAATTCTTACAATCCAAAAAGAATTACAATGTGAATACATACTCTTTGCCATCCATTACCATAAGTCATACCAGCCCATATATTTGGTACTAAAAGAATGAATCTATTCTACCAATAGCTTTCTCTTCGGCTCTGGTAGTCTCATCGTCCCCGCCAGCGTCGAGTGCGCCTTGTGCGAGTCATCTGGTCTAGCTGTTGTTGTGATATAATAATAAAGCAAGGGTGAGCAATAGCCCACCAACAATAATATTTAACTAAACGATAATATATAACAGTTCAGAAGTATCTTTCAAGCCATATGCCATGCATTTACGGAAATGATGTCAGTATAATATGAACGATGAAGTTACAAGGTAACTTAAAGTATTTATTTTGTGGAAATATCTGCTAAGTCAAAATAAGCAAGATATTATCATATAAAGAGGAACTTGCAAGGAAAATATTGCAATTCTAGTTATTAACATTTTTCGAAGTCCTACAACCTGAAAGAAGTCTCTTCGATACGTGTTGCGGAAGACACCGTCAACCTGAAAGAAGTCTCTTCGATACGTGTTGCAGGGAATTCCCAATTTGGGAGATGAACCAATACTGGAGTTATCACGCGCCAGCTGTCCCACTCCCTAATGATCAGTCGGGGATGGTACAGCCCAATATGGATTACTACCGGTAGAAGGAAGAACTGACGGCTCCACTTGTAGATTGCCTTTGATAGTAACTCCCTGGCCAATGGTTAGGCCTTGTGATGGACCGCGCGACTCGGCCTCTTACACACGACTCCTAGTTCGAATAAATCCACAGCATTGAAACATAGAATTTGTCCTCCCTTCCCCAAGTGAAATACTTGTTGATAAGACTCCACAAAGTAGTCTTATCTAGTTGGAAAGGAAAATTCACCAACATTTCCCAAGCTTTTGCTTGTTAATGGATATCAACTTGTTCCAACAATCTTACCCCTCGAATGATGAGAGGGTACACACAGATTTAATGAGTCCATAGCAACCATGTTGCGAGTGAAAAGGATAAATTATGACCGGAAAGTCAACAAGATAAATAACAATACTCAAGTATGTTCCCCTATAATATGGAAGTTTGAGCGAGCATTTAAATCCTTTTAAGATAGATTTAAATGAAAAATAAAGAGTTGGGAACCTTTCCTTGATAAAATAGTCGTAAAAAGACTCCGAAATATTTTACATAATATTTGGAGGTTAAAGATAATCTCCAAATAATATAAATCATTTTAAAAAGAATTTAAAAGAATTAAATAAATATTCGAAGAATATTTATTAACTCAATAATAATTACGGAATATTATTAAATCATAATATTGCTCGTAAGTAATCCTCGAATGAATATATAGAATTATTTACTAAATAAATCACTCCTTAAATGAATATTTAAAATAATATTCATTAATAATTAGACTCCAATATGTATTTAAAATAATATTCAATAAATGAGTCAAACTTTAAATGAATATTTGAAAATAATATTCATTTAATAAATAATCTTCTAAATGAATATCCAAATAATATTCATTTAGTAAT
This sequence comes from Saposhnikovia divaricata, assembly GCA_036435485.1. Classification (NCBI taxonomy): domain Eukaryota; kingdom Viridiplantae; phylum Streptophyta; class Magnoliopsida; order Apiales; family Apiaceae; genus Saposhnikovia; species Saposhnikovia divaricata. The sequence goes on along the minus strand of CM071599.1, from coordinate 109,217,835 downwards.
CAAAACTTTAAAGGAATATTCAAAATAATATCCCTTAAGTAATTAGAACTTCCAATGAATATTTTAAAATAATAATCATTAAGTACATAAACCTTAAATGAATATTCGAAAGTAATATTCATTTAATAAATAACATTCTAATGAATATCAAAATAATATTCATTAAATAATCAACTCTAAATGAATATTCGAAACTAATATTCATTTAATATTTCTCGACTGAGAGAATACTCGAATAACATTCCTCGAAAGATTTACAAGTAATTAATACTTTATGGAAATATAAATAACGTTTAATAATAACATTCCTCAGAAAAATAATAATATGTCGTTGGAATCCCTCCGGGTTTCCACGACTATCTATATCTCAAAATACCGACTCCCGGTCTATATTTAAGAATGAATATCATATGCCCTTCTCTAAGAGTCTTACCAAAATAATCCGGCTTATAACTGATAATTCGTATCTAGTCTACAAGCCAACGGCAATTCAGGGAATAGGTATCATAATATAATTTGACAATAGGCATACATGCTATGGAATACGTAAGATGGCAATCACACACACACACACACACACACACACACACACACACATATATATATATATATATATATATATATATATATATATATATATATCACAACAACAAGTTCAAAGTTTTGAACACTTGCCTGGTAATCGGGTGTGGGTGGAGATAGCGTGTCCTGGGTCTGCTCGATGATCTATAAACAATCAGAACATTCAAGATTAACCACTTAACACGTTTTAAAAGTCTAAGTATAACTTCACTTAAATCGAAACACGTTTTCGAATTATCTCGTTATACACCTTTTAGTGTAACTCTTTTTATTACTGATACGATCCGATATATACTTAAGTCGTATAAGTTCTAAAGTCGATCGATTACAAACCAAGATTATACTTCGAGTTTTATTGTTCGTTTTCTAAGTGTTTTACCAAAGTTATAACCAAGCGGTTTTTAGGGGTTCGTTCGCGTTTAACTTCGATTCCAACATTTTTATAAAATCGGAAAACGATCTGTTTGATATGTGGTTTTCTTTCATACCTTCCTTATGACCCCTAGTATTTATTTACCAAGATTTGCCACAGAGTAACATGCTTTATGAAGGTTCAATTGAAGTTACGAACTTTTACTTACGGTTCCGAACCAATTTTAGTAATTTGACCATAACTCCTAAACCATAAGTCAGAATGTTTCGATTCTTGCGCCAAAACGATCTATGGCTCGAGATCTACAAGGGCATGTCATTTATTCATCAAGGCCAGAAACTAATCCGAACTGTTATGCACGGTTTTCTAGAGGTTAACGAAAATCGGGCATTACGACGGCTATAAATCGGACGTTTCCAAATTGTTACAACAATCACCAAGCCACACCGGGCATACATACATCTTATACACCTCATTCTCATCTCAACAAGTCCAGAAATATCATACTTCACCATCATATTCATTATATCTCTTAGATAAATAAAGCTAATTACATTATAATACACCATTTCATAACTAATCTCAAAATCATCCAATAATCATCAAAACTTAAACTAAGAGCTAGGGTTTCTTGAGGTGATTACCTTCCTTGGAGTATGTACTAGCCTTACTAAGCTTATTCTAGTCCTTTTATAGCCTTAACAAAGCTTGGATCAACCAAAGAAAACAAGAAATCAAAGATTAGTTCTTGGAAGTTACTATTCACCCTAAACTTGTAAAAATCATAGAAAATTGAAAAATAAGAATTTAGCTCTCAAATTTTTACCACATCTTGGACTCTTCATAAGATTTGTTTTGAGTCATAGATCAGCATATATGAAGCTTCCTAGCTAGGGTTTTGAGCCATCTTTTTCTGCTGGACAGAAATTGGGCAGATTTGTTTCCCCAAATTTGAGCATGGATTTGACTAGGCTATACTACTTTTTTGGCCATGAAATATTGAGCGAATATTACCCATGGAGTGGAGAGACCATGGTTAAAATTTGGTGATTTTATCATGGATAGAAATGGAGATATGAATTTTTCTTTCAAAGTGGTTCTTGCTGGGCAGGTTTAAGAAAATGGAGAGAGTTTGTGTTTTCTTGATTTGTTTTGTGGTAATAATGCATAAAGTGATCCTTTGCTAGATAATATCTCATCTTGGTTGTGTTAGTGGAGTGTGATGCACTAGATGATGCAATTGGGCAAGACATGTGTTGTGTTTTAAATGGTTGCTAGCTAACTTGGAGTTGGATTTAGCTAAGTACTTGTTCATTCCATAACCAAGCTAGTTACTTGAGCCCACTTGGTTGCTAGATATTTTCTAGTGGCTTATGCATGACTCTTGCTTCCTCTGCTTGTTTCTTTTGTCCGGTTATTGCTCGTTTCGATTGATCGTTCGTAGGAATATTTCACGGATTTCTAATTAGGGTTTACCGGGAATCTTCTTAATATTAATACTATCATTCTCCATCTTTCTTACTAACTTTCAAATTTATACTCCTTAAATCCCTTCGTTAAATTCTTAAGTCTTTCATTGTCCAGGGAACTCTCGGAGAAAATAAATGTGCGGTTTTTCAAAATTCGACAGCTTTTACATACACCTAGTTTCCTCCTGGATCACTAATACGAACTCGGAAATCCGTTCCGAATACTTCTATATAGTGTCGTCTCATAATATTCTTACTTCCACCAAAAACACTATTCATTCTTTATTCTTCCTTTATTCCCTATAATTATGACAATGTCCTTGTTCTTTCTCGGGCGGTCCTTAACCCTTTCACGGAACTACTGGACTAATCGTTATCGATCCGGATGACATGAGAATATTCTCCTGCTTGGAATTGTCATATCTTATTCCCCTAGGAGATAGATTATTCTTACCTAAGGTTTCAACCATTAGCATTCTTCATGGCATAAAAACATTTGAATCAAAATCTATTCCTTTCATTCATTATCTCAATCGTTACATCGTAGTCGTAATCACTATTCACCATTACCTCAGTACATAATAAAAAGTTTTAATTATATCCAAAATTTGGGGTTCTTACATTCAAGTTTAATAGTGAGCCGGATGATGCGATCAAATTGAGACTTTTCGCATTCTCTCTGAGGGATAAGGCTAAGGGCTGGTTACACTCTTTACCAGCCGGTTCCATTACTACATGGGAGGATCTTGCTCAGAAATTTCTTACTAAATTCTTCCTTATGGCGAAAACTGCAGCAATAAGGAACCAGCTAACTCAATTTCAACAGCAATCTGGTGATTCTTTGTGTGAGGCTTGGGAACGTTATAAGGAGATGCTTCGTAGGTGTCCACATCATGGCATGCCTGATTGGATGGTTATCAACGGTTTTTACAATGGGTAGGGAGCACAGTCTAGACCTTTGCTAGATGCAACATCAGGTGGAGCTCTGTGGGCTAAGAGCTATGAGGAGGCTTATGATCTTATTGAGACGATGGCTGCTAATGAATATCAGAATCCAACTCAGAGATTATCTCAAGGCAAGGTAGCAGGGATGTTTGAAGTGGATACAACCTCAGCAATTGTAGCTCAGTTGAAGGCTTTGACTATGAAGGTGGATTCTCTTGCAAATTATGAAGTTTAGCAGGTGGCTAGTGTTTGTGAGCTATGTGCGGGCGCACATGCGACGAATCAGTGTGCTATCTCTTCTGAATCAGCACAATTCGTGAGTAATTTCCAGATACCTACGGCACCAGTTCCAGCTACTTATCATCCAAGCAACAGGAATCATCCCAATTTTAGCTGGAGCAACAATCAAGGTGCTCAACAACCTTATCAGCAACAGTTTCAGGGACAGCAAGCGAAGCCATTCAATCAAGGCTATTAACAGCCATATGCTTCAAGGCCACCATATCAACCTCCGGGATTTCAGCAGCAATAGACCCATGCTCATGTGGGGCAATCTTCTAATGAAAAATCAGAAATGGATGAGTTGAGGATGATGATTAAAAGCCTGTCAGTTTCTCAAAAGACCTTGGAAAACCAGATGGGACAGCTTGCAAGTGCTTTGCTTAGTAGGCCACAAGGAACTCTTCCTAGTGATACCTAGACTAATCCAGGTAGGAGGGATGGCAAAGAATAGGTGAAAGCTGTGATTTTGAGATCGGGAAAGGTTACAACATATCCTAAATCAGCCGCTAAGGAAGATGAAGAAGTGCAGAATCAGCAAGTTGAAAAATCTGCAGTTCCCGAGATTGAGAAATCTGACTTAGTAGCTGATGAGATAGATGGTGAAGTAGAGATGAGCAAGGAACCTGTTAAAACTTCTCCGGAGCAGTCTACAAAGAATACTCAGATCTATCCTCCACCTCCATATCCTAGAAGACTCTAGAAGCAGAGTTTGGATTAAAAGTTTGCTAAGTTCTTAGAGGTGTTCAAGAAGTTGCAGATTAACATTCCTTTTGCGGAAGCTCTTGAACAGATGCCGAGCTATGCCAAGTTCATAAAGGGTATTCTCTCTCATAAATTGAAGCTCGACGAACTAGAGACCGTTGCCTTAACGGAAGAGTGTAGTGTCGTTCTGCAACAGAAGTTGCCACCTAAACTTAAAGATCCGGGAAGTTTCACCATTCTGTGCACTATTAGCAACCTTTCTTTCGACAAGTGTTTGTGTGACTTGGGAGCTAGCATCAATCTCATGCCCTTGTCAGTCTATATGCAACTTGGTCTACCAGAACGAAAGCCTACCAACATCTCTTTTTAGTTGGCTGATCGTTCAGTTACATATCCTAGAGGCATAGTGGAGGATGTTTTGGTGAAAGTTGATAAACTCATATTTCCTGCTGATTTTGTTATCTTGGATTTCGAGGAAGATAAGAAGATTCCCATAATCTTGGGAAGACCGTTCTTGGCTACAGGGATGACCTTGATCGATGTGCAGAAAGGGGAACTCACGATGAGGGTGCAAGACCAGAATGTCACTTTTAATGTCTTTAATGCAATGAAATTTCCCTCAGATGAAGAAGAATGCTTGAAGGTGGATTTGGTTGATTCTGCAGTTACTATGGAAATTGAGCAGTTGTTTAAGTCAGATTCTTTGGAAAAAGTTTTAGTTGGTGACTCTAATTTTGAAGATGAGGAAATAGCCGAGCAACTTCAGCAGCTAAATTCAGCTCCTTGGAAAAGGAGATTTGATTTGCCTTTTGAATCTCTTGGGTTAGCAGAACTTAAAAATTCGGAGAGCGTCTGAAACCATCTATTGAGGAAGCTCCTGCACTTGAACTCAAACCACTTCCGGAACACTTGAGGTATACTTTTCTTGGTGATGCATCTACATTACATGTTATTATTTCCTCTAACTTGTCAGCTAGTGCGGAAGAAAAGCTCTTACGAATTTTGAGGGAGTTCAAGTCAGCAATTGGTTGGACCATAGCAGATATCAAGGGAATCAGCCCTTCTTATTGCATGCACAAAATTATGCTAGAGGAAGGAGCTAAGCCTACTGTTGAACATCAGCGAAGACTCAATCCTATTATGAAAGAGGTGGTGAAGAAGGAAATTCTTAAGTGGTTAGATGCTGGTATTATCTATCCTACCTCAGATAGTTCTTGGGTGAGTCCGGTTCAATGTGTGCCAAAGAAATGAGGCATGACAGTTGTTGCTAATGAGAAGAATGAGCTCATCCCTACTCGGACAATCACGGGGTAGAGAGTTTGCATGGACTATCGAAAGCTCAATAAAGCCACAAGAAAAGACCACTTTCCTCTTCCATTCATTGATCAGATGTTAGACAGGTTGTCGGGACATGAGTATTATTGTTTGCTTGATGGTTATTCGGGCTATAATCAGATTTGCATTGCTCTGGAAGATCAAGAGAAGACCACATTCACATGTCCTTTTGGCACTTTTGCTTTTCGTCGAGTTTCTTTTGGACTTTGTGGTGCTCTTGCTACTTTTCAAAGGTGCATGATGGCTATTTTCTCAGACATGATTGGCACAAATGTGGAGGTTTTTATGGATGACTTATCAGTTTTTGGTACTTCATATGACGAGTGCTTGCATAATCTTGGCTTGGTATTGAAACATTGTGTGGAGACTAACTTGGTGCTTAATTGGGAGAAGTGTCACTTTATGGTGCAAGAAGGAATTATTCTTGGGCACAAGGTATTTGGTAAGAGGCTTGAAGTGGATAAGGCTAAGGTGGAGACAATCGAAAATCTTCCTCCACCTATCTCTGTTAAAGGAATTCGCAATTTTCTTGGTCATGCAGGGTTCTATCGGAGATTCATTCAAGACTTCTCGAAAATATCTAAACCTTTGTGTAACTTGTTGGAGAAGGATGTTCCTTTCAAGTTTGATGATGAGTGCCTTGTAGCTTTTGAGCTCTTGAAGAAGAAGTTGACTACTACACCAGTCATTACCGCACCTAATTGGGAGGAACCATTCGAACTTATGTGTGATGCTAGTGACTATGCTATTGGAGCTGTGCTTGGTCAAAGGAAGGATAAAATTTTTCATGTGGTTTACTATGCTAGTAAAACCCTCAATGATGCACAGCTGAACTACACTACTACGGAGAAGGAGTTTTTTTTTTTTTGCTAAGTTTGAGCAAGCGGGATTTCTCCCTCTTTCAAAGGCCTTCAGCCCTCTAAGAGCCTAGACTACAGGATTACACCCGCCTAGAACTCCTTTGTACCTCTGATATGAAGTACCAAAGAAATTCCCTTCGGGAAGATCCCTAATAAGCCTTTTAAAGTCATGCTCATGATTAAGCCTTTTAACGTCTTTGCCAAGGACATCAGGCCTTTTAAGGTCTACGGAGAAGGAGTTGCTAGCAGTTGTCTATGCTTTTGAGAAATTCAGATCTTATTTGCTTGGTACTAAGGTGATTGTGTACACGGATCATGCCGCTATTCGATATCTCATGTCGAAGAAGGATTCAAAGCCTAGATTGATTCGTTGGGTGCTGTTATTGCAAGAGTTTGATGTGGAAATCAAAGATAGGAAGGGCACGGAAAACTAAGTAGCTGATCATCTCTCACGCTTGGAGTACCATGGTAAGGATTCGCATAAAAAATCTCTTATTAATGAATCTTTTCCAGATGAGCAGCTTTTTGGAGTGCAAGATGAAGAGCCATGGTTTACAGATTTTGTGACCTATTTGGTTAGCAATGTTATTCCTCCAGATCTTTCGAGTGCTCAAAGGAAGAAGTTTCTACATGATGTGAAGTGGTACCGTTGGGATGAACCATTTCTGTTTAGACAAGGAGCAGATCAGATGATTAGACGATGTATTCCGTATAGTGAGAAGGAGGGTGTGTTGCGAGATTGCCACTCAACTGTTTATGGTGGTCATTATGGTGGAGAAAAGATAGCAGCTCGTGTGCTTCAAGCAGGTTTTTATTGGCCTACCTTGTTTAAGGATGCTCATCGGATTGTAATGAGTTGTGACTGATGTCAAAGGGTTGGAAATATTTCTAGAAGGAACGAGATGCCTCTTAACATGCTTCTTGAGGTGGAGATCTTTGATGTTTGGGGAATTGACTTGATGGGACCTTTTGTTTCTTCATGCAACAATCAGTACATCATGTTAGCTATGGACTACGTGTCTAAATGGGTCGAGGTTAAGGCATTGCCGACCAATGATGCTAAGGTGGTACTGAATTTTCTTCATAAGCAAATTTTCACGCGTTTCGGGACACCACGTGCTATAATTAGTGATGAGGGGACATACTTCTATAATCGTCAGTTTACTACGTTGATGGCGAAGTATAATGTGATGCATCGTGTTGCCACTGCTTATCACCCTCAAACTAATGGTCAAGCGGAAGTTTCTAACAGGGAGATCAAGAGAATTCTGGAGAAAGTGGTGAATCCGTCTCGTAAGGATTGGTCATTGAAGTTGGATGAAGCTGTGTGGCCGTACAGAACTGCCTACAAGACTCCTCTAGGTATGTCTCTGTTTCAGTTGGTTTATGGGAAAGCATGTCATTTGCCTGCAGAATTAGAACAGAAAGCTTATTGGGCATTGAGGAAGTTGAACTTGGATATCAAGGCTGATGGTGAAAAACGGTTGCTTCAGTTGAATGAACTTGAGGAATTTCGTGAGCAAGCTTACGAAAATAACAAAATGTATAAGGAAAAGGTCAAGAGGTGGCATGATAAGAGGTTGACGCCCAAGGCTTTTGTACCGGGTCAACAAGTGTTGCTATTTAATTCTCGCCTCAAGCTTTTTCCGGGAAAACTCAAGTCAAGGTGGTCGGGTCCATTTATTGTTAAGACGGTGTATCCACATGGAGCTATTGAAATTTCTGAAACAACACCGGATCATGCTTTTAAGGTGAATGGACAGCGGTTGAAGCATTATTATGGAGGGTCGTTTCAATGCGATACGGTTTCCGCCGTTTTGGCGTCTACTTGATTCGGAAGAAGAGCGTCAAGCTAATGACGTAAAAGGAGCGCTTTTTGGGAGGCAACCCAAATTTGGTTGTATATTCTAGTAGGGGCGTAGGGCTATTTTAAAAAAAAATGTGTGTCAACAGAATTTTCCACGCGATAGAGCGCCAATCTGGCGACCCGGCTTTGCAAGATTTCTGTCCAGGAGGTGTCGCTGTTCAAGGGAATATTACTTTGGTTTGATCTGTTGTCCGGGCTGTTTTAAACAAAAATGTGTTCAGCAGAAACTTCTGCGCGCCACTGCGCCATGTGCGCGACCCCGCTTCCAAACTCTTCTGTCCAGGTACTACTGTTGTTCCCGTGCATGTGTGTTAACGCATAAAAAAAAAAATTAACAGCATCAGCCACGCGCTATAGCGCCAACATGGCGCCTCATCCTACCATTTTTTTTTTGCCCAGCCATTGTTTTTGTCCGAGTTATGTGTGTTTAACACATATTTTATAAAAAAAAAATTTCCAATCCCTTTTCTAATTATTCTCCCCACCTAAAATCCTAATTCTAGTCCTATATTAATTCCAATTCATTCCCAATCCATCTCCTATTTTATATTTCTTTCCCAAATCTACACAATTAAACCTCTTTATATACACCTATATATACACACCAATCCTACCCCATTCCAATTATATTTTCCTACAATCAATTTTAAGGCTTCAAGATTCAAGTTTTGGGGATTTTTAATTGCAAGCTTCACCTCTCCGGTTCGTATTTGGGGTATACTTCTTCCTTTTATTTTGATATTATGAATTGTGTTCTTGCATTATTAGGGTTGTGTGTTCTTGATTATTTGGGGGTTTTGAGCATTCGAATTTTTTTTTGGATTTTGGTGAATTTTGTGAGTTGGGTATTGATTTATATGGCACCTAAGCGTCGACGAGTTAATACTAGTACCTGTCCAACTTCGGACGAGGATGCTAGTGGAGATAATGGGGAGAAATTTGTGTCGGTGGAAGCTCAAAGTGAGTATGATAGATTGATGGAGAGGTCGATTGCTAGAGAACGAGGGTTTTTGCCGGTTAACCATTCGGAGTTGGTTCGTATGATTCGAGGGCATGGTTTCGAAAGGTTTTGTGAGGCACCTTCTCCAGTTCCTTTGGGTGTTGTTAGGGAGTTTTATGCTAGTGCCAAGATGGAGAAGAGTGGTATTTGTATGGTTCGAGGTAAGAAAATAGACTATCGGCCGGCGGCTATTCGTCGGGTTGTGGAACAGCCTCCAAAGCCGAGGGGGGTCATAAATTGGGTAAAGAAGACTAGAGAGGATGTTCATTTGGATGCTATGGTGGCTGAGATTTGTGTACTGGGTACAGTTTGGAAATTAAGGTCGGGCACTTTTGAGCAGGTTACTTTTCCGGCCTGTGCTATGAACAAGTTCGCACGGGCGTGGAACTCGTTTATTTGTGCTAACATGTTGCCTTCATCTCATCCGGCCGATGTGACTATACCGAGAGCCATTTTTTTGTGGGGCGTTCTTAAAGGAAAGTATATTGATGTGGCTTATTTAGTACATCAGAACATCCTTCGGTTTTTGCAAAGTGGTGGGCAGTCAGCTATTCCGCATGGTTCTATTGTAACGGGTTTGTGTATGGCAGCCGGAGTTAGTTGGGATGCAGATGAGCCGTTGCAGATGCTGTGTAGTTCGATTGTTGATGCTATTATTGATGCGATGGTGGAGTGGCCGGGCGGCATTCCACATGCCCATGGTTTAGGTTACCTGGTTCATGGTGCTGATGATGAGGGAGTGGGTGCTCCTAGAGTTGTTCGAGCAGGTCCTCACCGTAGAGGGGTTGATATGTCAGGGTTGGATGCGCATTTCCGCAACTTGACTAGGCGTATTGATGCTATTCACACTAGTAAGCGGGAGTATGCTGAGGATATGGCTGTAGCTTTGAGTAATGTGGGTATTCGGGCCCAGTGGCCTATTTATGGAACTCGTACACAGTATCCTCCACCTGATGCACCCGAGGAGGGTGTCCCTGCTGTTGAGTAGGTATGTTTTCTACTTTTTCTCGTATTTACTTCCATTCAATGAGGGCATTGAATATTTTAAGTTTGGGGGGGATTTGGGGGATTAGTAGTTGTATTTGTTGTTATATTATGTGTTCATATAGGATATCATGATTTGCATATTAGTAGTAGTTCATGCATGTATGTTTGTATTATCTACGTTTGTTTCATGTAGGACATTTTGTTTTGTGTTTATTTTCGTAAACCATGTGAGTTCATTTTAGTTGCATTTTCATGGCATGCATATTTCATGATCCCTTAGGACGGGCTGATTCTGATTGATAGGTAGATGTTTAATTGAGTGTGGTGATGATGAGTAGAGGGCTGATTTATAGTTCCTAGGAATTGACTTGCATGTTACGGGAACAAAATTTTTACACAAATTCATTGGGTGCTTTTGGGCTAGGTTATGGTCATGCTTGTTTGGATGTTTTGAGATTTAATCACCTGATTATATTTAGAATTTTCGTTATTCCCTTGATGGCGTAGGAGCATTAAAATCTAAGTTTGGGGGAAACCAGGGATTTCATGCTAATAATTGTCAATAATGGCTAGGTGTCAAATGGCTAGTAGCCGGCTCATATTTATATGAGTAGTCTAGGGTTGGTAATGAGAAAGGCTCATTCCAGATTGCATATATAAAAAAAAATATCAGAAAAAAAAAAGAAAAAAAAAAAAGTCAATAAGTTAATTGTTTATATGCAAAATTAACCAGAGTGAGCTCTTTAATACTCGAGTAATTAAGTCTTAGGGGACTTAGTCCTAGTAACCTAAAGCCCTTGTGGTTTGGGATTGCTGACCTAACACTCGCTACATGGGTATTATTGTATAAGCCTTTAGGGGTATCATTCATTGCACAGTTAAATAAGCATGCGTATTGTATATAGTGTCGAAGTAATAAAGCATGAATTCCTGGCTAACTTGAATAAGGATGGAGGTGTTCCTAGGTTATGAAGTGTCTACAGTCTATTCTATTTATAAACCTGTGATTGTCTTGGCGAAGGATATTGTTGTGCTAAGAAATAAATAAATTTGAATCCCAAGCGCACAATTCGTTTCGTTGTAAAATTTATTATTCGTTCCGCAGAGACTAATATTTTCGCAATCCTTAATTTTTAATTTAGTCAAATTAGGACAAATTAGTTTTGGAAAATTCGATTTTATAATATTTAATTACGAAAAGAAAATTTAAAATATTTTTTTTAAAAGAAAATTAATCTATTTCAAACCAATTAATTAAAAGTGAAAAGTAAAAAAAAATGAAATCATTCTAGAATTTACCACAAAACCAGAAATCATTCAACTCGACCCTACAGACTGCAATCACAAAACCAGTACACGAAGGAAGCATTACCAATGTTTAAGAAATGAATTTAGCAGGAATGACACAAAACACTAACACTCAACTCGATCGACTCGCAAAAAAAAAATACATAAAACAAAACTCATTTTAACAGTAATAATTTGACAACAACTTGACTGCGACTGCAAACTCGTGGCTGGAAATTCGATCCAACTCAACCAGGAACTCAGACATACAATCGACATCAACCAGGGATATGCAGCAGCATCCTTACAATAATCAAAACGCAGCACCAAACGTCCAACAGAACTCTAAACAAAACACACGACACCAAAAAAAAACTTGAACTTCCTAAATTCCCGAGTTAACTTAGCTAAGTCAGAACGGAACTAAGCAAAAACCAATCAACATGATTCGACAATAATTAACACAAACGAACAAGCAGCAAAACAAGGGAATTAAATCAACAGGGTATTGTTAATTCGACCGGGTTACAGAAACGACACAACCCAATTCAGAAACAGCAAAACCAAATCGAAAATAACACAGCAATAGACGATTTTACTCGACTCAGTAATAGCGATTAGCGAACTCGGTAGCGAATTGCAAACAAAAACTCAGACACAAACCAATAGCAAATGACTCGGTGACCGGAAACGAGATTAAAAAAAAAGAAAAAAAATGGTTTGTGGTGGATTTGCAGCGAATGAAATAGAAGAAGGAGAGAGAGTGAATTAGGGGTTTTATGAAGAAAACAAAGAAAAACAGGGAATGGGAGCTGTGTCGAAGAACATGAAGAAGATGAAAATGGTGGGTTCTGTGCTGGGTTAAAAACAAAACAGAGGTGTATAACAAGCTTCGAATTAAAAAAAACAAGAAAACTGATTTTAAAATTTAATAATTTTTTTTTTGAGAAAAATTAACTACGGAAATAAAAATGAGTAATTACGAAATTAAAATTTATTCTAAATAACTTAAAACAAGACACGAACCAACAATAAAATTGAGATTTAAAGGGGCTCACTACGAATTAAAAGTTAACATTATAACTACGAACAAGAAAATAAAAATCGTTACTTTCAACCCATAGTGGTTAGCTTTTCGCTACTTTTTCCACTAATCGGATTTACGAAAATAACGAAAGGAAAGTAAAATAAACGAGAGAGCAAGACAAGAAATTAAAGGAAATGAAATTTTGCATTAAAATAAAAAGTGTTTACAAGATTTGAAACTAAAGAAAATACAAGAAATTAAAACTACCCTAAAATCTAAGTTACTAAATACAAGGGGGTGAGGGGGTATTTATAGGATAGGAATTAGGGTTAAGGGGGGTGTTGGGTAAATCCCCACCATACATTTGTGGTGTGTGGTGGTGGAATCCTAGCCATCTATTTGTTTCTTTCCCCCTTAAGCTTTGAAGAGTTGATCTTGGTCATACACTTATGTAATGTGTTGGGATGATCTCCACCTTCCACTTGTCTTGAAATATTCCTATTGCTCCAAGCTCCTAATTCTTTTCCTTCTTTCAATTTTGGTCCTTTTTCTTCCTCTTTTTCCCTTACTTGTTCTTTATTTCTTTATTTTGCCATTTCTCTATTTATTTACGAATTTCCTGAAATGCAACAAAATAATTTATTAAAATACGAGTTCAAGTAATAAATAGGTAATAAAAATATGCAAAAATATGCACTTATCAGATATGTATGATTTTTAACCTAGTTTTGGGAGTATTTCTGATGAGTATTGCACACACGCACGTTTCTGTCATGTACTATTAGTATACGGGGACTTAGTCGAGCTCTGCTTGGATTTATTCGCATTCTTTGAGATATTTGCTTGTTAGTTGGTTTTGGTGAGTTTGAAGGGGATCTTTGCATTTTTCATATTAGTTGCATTCATGCATTGCATTGCATTAGGTTAAATGGATTTTGTGGGTACATTCGCTATAGGCCCTCACGAGACCTTACTCGTCTACTAGGGCTGTCTAGGGTTTTAAAGGGCTTGTTGCATATGCCAAATGCAACCGTGATCACCTACGGAAGTGGTACTAGTTAGTTAGTTAGTTGTAATTGTTTATGCATGAGGATAAACATCGGTTTAAGTTTGGGGGTGTGATAAGTGGATTTTATATCCACTTGGATCGCTTCAATTCGGCTTAAATTGATTGTCTTGGACTCAAGTTTGTTGTAGTTTTGATGTGTTTTGATTAGTTGTGCAGATTTACAAGAATATCGATTATGGTTGATGCTTCTATCGTTTTTGGAGGATTAATTGATTAAAATTCGGATTTTCCGGGAAGGTTGCGCAGTCTACACTGTTTTGGCCATATCTGGAGTTCTAGAAGTCCGTTTTCAGCGATCTTACAGCTCACGCGAAGCTTGGGAGATTTTCTACAATCTGGGATAGAAATCAGGTGAAGGGAGCGTGTAGTTAAAATTCGCGCACGTGTTCTTTGTGAAGCAAGGCTGGAAAATTACTGTTTTGCCCTTTTTCTAATTCTAATTGTATTTTGGGCAGTTTTTAGTACCTTAATCGAATTCTAATTGTAATAGAAGGTAATTTATTGCTGGGCAAGAAATCTAGAGCCTATTTAAACACATCTTAGCCTTGTAAATTATATCGTTATTCATTGTAACTTAGAATTGCAAGGGAGAGAGTGGAAACGGATTCAACGTTCGGTGACAAGCACGGATCTAGATCTACTTCATCTTTTGTATACGTTGAAACATAGATTTGTTTTCTCAACTCTTCGCTTATTTAATATTATTGTTCTTTTCTTTCATATCTTGTTAATTATCATGTTTTCATCAAATCCCATGACGATGAACGGTTCAATTATGGGCTAATCGTTGTCATGGGATTCTAACGGATTTATATATTGAACTTATTATCTTGATGCTTTAAAGATCTGTGTGTGGTGTATATCTGATATCCTCGTATGATTATGCTTAATAGATAGATGCGTCGCGAACATCTAAATTGTTAATCTCTTGTGAAGTGAAAGTGGATCTTGAGATTTAGAACTTGCCATGCTAGCATAGGTTCATAATTGTTTATCAATATGATTCGTGGTGTGAGATGAAAATACTTATACTACCCTATGTGATCTTAATGGATAACCTGTTCTTCAACCGTTATGTTTTCAAATTCTATAGACATATAGGGTCTAAGCATAATTGGTGTCTATTCATTTTCTATCTCTTTTGTGGATGTATGTTTAGTTTGGTATACGTATGCTGACAGGTAGCGTGTACTTGTTTCGTGTTATCCGATCAGATATCATAACCATTGCACATATTGATTAAAGGCGTCAGATCGAAGGGAAGTATTTAATGAAGTTAGGATCCCATGTTAATCTCATATTAGTAATTCGATTTCAAACTCATTAGTTACTTTAATTCTTAGTTTAATATTTGCATCCTAGTTTAATTTAGATAATCAACCCCAAATTTGTTATTTTTCTTAGCAGTGAATTAAAACCATACATTGTTGCATAAGCATATTTTCTGATTAAAACTTAACCAGATCTCTAAGGAACGAACTTAAATTATATTACTTGTGACTACGTGCGCTTGCGTAATTTTATGCGAACAGTAACCTTACTGTCAGTTTAATGACAGTAACCTTATTCTTGCTGTCGGGCTGATGTACTTTCTTGAGTCTTGAACATTTGAATGAACTTCTTCCAAGATACATACTTATTATATTACATCAATTATTTTGGTTACAAGAACACACTCTGGCTGTGATAGTATGTTCTACTTAGAAAAACTAAGTATAATAAAATCTAGTTAAGTTGTCTCTAAGCTATCACCCATAAATCCCAACAAAGATCAAATTACTTTGTAACCCGTGACTTATAGACATTGATCAATTACATAGAGGATGTTACGAGTAGGGAGTCAAATTGTAAATATTTGAAGGCTCAAACTCTTCCAAGTGAAAGGTGAAATCAGTCACTGTTTATCCGACTTCAAGGGCAACAATAAGAGTGAAAACAACCTCCAACATGACTACATTACTACCGAAGAATTCGAAGGGTATCTTGATGAATGCATAAGGATCAGCTATTTTATCTGGGAAGTTCAAGCACAGCTCAATAAGCAAAAAAGCTCGTTGACTTTGGAAAAGATTATCCTTATGATTAAAGCTACTTTTCAGAGATTAAGATTCAAAGCAAAAAGATCTTTTGCATAAAGCATCATGTGGGCTTGGAAGCTAAGTCATTTCAAGAACTTGGTAACTTATGAAGAAAGAAACATACACTGACTTGAAGCATGCTGGGATTGTCCAAATCAAGGAAAGAAGATCTTCAAGACATTTCTAGAAATGGCTACCACTTCAAGCATGTGTGTGTGACAAGTTATACCAAAAATGTATCATTACATTGTACGTAGCTTACTTGTCTTCATATAGTTTAAATAAGCTGTATGAGCAGCATAGTTTTAGTAGAGAAGAAAACACCAAGCATAACGCACATTGCATTAGGTTTTCTTGTAAACACTAAGACCTTGTAACCCGCAGCTGTGTATTTCTACACAGAGTATTTGCTTCAAATACAACTATCAGGTAGACCGAACAAACCCACCTGAGATTTTTTATATCTTGTGTTGCATGTGTCTTAGATAATTTGTTTACATTGCTTACTCTTTGTTCTTATAACACTCTATCTTAAGAACTTTGAAAAAATTTAGTCAAGATTGTATTCAATCCCCCCCTTCTCGTGGTGCCTAACTGGGAAATAACACCAAGACATCAAGAAATAGATAGTTATCTTCCTAGTGGTAATTATGAATCAATTTGGATTAAGCTAACATTTCCTTACCAGTGAGGGTGACCATGTCATTAAGGTCAAGCCCAGCATCTTGAAACTTGGACAGAAGTGACTGAACATCGGAATTTGGAGCTGGACTGTCATTGTTTGCTGCGGCTTTGCTAGCGTATAAACTGTCCATTCTTCCATTTTCAACTTGCCAACCAGGCACACTAGACTACAAATTGGAAACCAATTAAAAACTACTTAATTGTATGATCTTATCTAGTACAACAATGTATAAACTTGTTATATTACTTGTAAGCTATATTGTGCATGAAACAGAACATAGCTATACCAGAACTACCGAGTCTTTGGCCGCAATGGTAAGAATGTTAGCGCATGAAACAACTCCAACAGAACCAAGTAAAAGACTGAGTGACAAAGGCAGAGATTCAATTAGTAAGAATATTAAAAAATAAATATTATACAACTAGTATATGAAACAATCTCGATGTACTTCAACTTACAGATTCTATTTAAAAAAAAACCCTATACATGTTGAAATTCTACTGTAGAATAAAAAATTTTACACTAGAATTAACTAAATCGACTAATTATTTAAGATTTTTACTAACTTGATTCTATGGTAGAATCAAAAATTCTGTGTAAAATTTTGAGATTGAGATTTGTTCGTTAATCACTTATCAGATTCTGTAGTAGAATAAAATATTTTACAAGATCTTTGTAATATGAAAATTAAAGAATACAACCTAATACGAAATAACAAAAAAAACAACCACAAATTAAAGTTTATACTTAAATAGTGTAATGATTAATTTTAAGATTTTGTACTAATTGGACTCAATTGTGTAAGTTATAATGTGACCAATTACGAAAATAAAAAAATAATAATAATTTACTAGGAGCATTACCTTGAAGAAACAAACAGTGCAAGCAACCTCCGAAAAACAAGCAACATCTTTTGAAGAAACTCCATAAGGAACAAAAGAGAAGTTGTCCAGCAAGTTGAACTACTATTTTAGCCTAACCTCCTCCACCAAGGAGAGTGCGAACCTGCATTACCAAATTTTTATCACTACTTTGCCAGTTATTCCAATTGTATTCAAACTTACCAATTATTTTACAAAATGGGACCTTGTTAATTTGATTCTACAGTAGAATCAAAAGGCTATTTTTTGTCATGATGCTTAAGTAATAGTTAATTTGATTTTATTATAGAATCAAATTTTGAGTACAAAATTGTTGCTTTCGAGTCATTTCTCTATAATAATTGTATGTAGTAAAAGTTTATTATAGAATTCACTAGGATAAACAAAATTAAATAAATAAATTTTTGTTTCTGTATACCTATAATTTTTTGTTTAAAAAAATTGCTGCTTATGAATCATTTCTTAGATTTTGCTGTACAGTTTATGCATGAAATACTTATTGTTGAATCAAAAGTCATGCACTAATAATTAAAAAAGCGAATAAATACCAACTTGATTCTGCAGTAGAATCAAAAGGCACATAATACTTCGAACATAAGATTTGTGATTTGCTTGCGAGTCATTTATTATCTATAGTATAATTTATGCAGTGCAAGCCTATTATAAAATCAAAATGAAAAAAAAAATCAATTGATATTAATTCAATTCCACAGTAGAATCAAACAAAAACAAGTTCAAAATAACAACATAATCACATGGAATCAAACAAAAACAAATTAAAAATAGGGATATTACAAGTATATAATTCGTAGATCAAAATACTGACAAATCGAAACTAACATGAATTTAATTTATAAAAGAAATGACTTTATAGATCAAAAAGCACCAATTACAAGGACTGGATTAGATGTAAAGTACAATTAATAAGTTTAAGAACTAAGATAATCACCAATAAAAAAATCATGAAAATTGAACAAAAATACCTGAAGTAATACATGAACCTCGATATCTTAACATGGAGATCGTAAAGATTGAATCTTTAATTTAGTATAAATTGAAGAAAGCTACGCCGTGATGGATCAATCGATTAGAAAAATTTGAGAAATATACATACAATTACCGTGTATATATTTGTGTCTCAATGTTCCTTAATCTAACTTTAGATTTATTCATCTTGAACCGTTGGATATTTTTCTAATCTAACGGTTGAGATTAGTTTAAAGGGTTCTTTCATGTATTCTATATAAAAGGTTCTCTATACAGTAATGGCCTAGATATAGATAAGGATATAATTATATTTTATTTTATTTAATCATAAAAAGTGTAGAATTTTAGGAATAGTATTTTAAAAGCAACCCAGGAACTAAGAGCATCTCCAATGGTAAAACCTGTTAGTTAAATTCATCTATGTGTCACCTACATGGCATCTATGTGGCACATTTTAGATATTAGGTAAAAATTCAATACTCCAACCATTATCCATTAGCAAAAAAATATAGATAATTAAAATTAGGCTAGCTACATTTGTAAAACCTCTAAATCTGTTAGGTATAATTTTAGATAATATAATTATACATAATACCATTGGAGTAAACCTAGAACCTCTTAGCTATAATTTTAGATAATTATTAATATATTATATTATACTCCCTCCGTCCCATTGAATAGTTTACATTTGCGGACCAGTTTTCGACACGGATTTTAAGGTGTATTTTAAGGATAGTTCTATAATTTATTTTTGATATTTTCTTTTTTTTGTATAAAAATAGAACAATCCTATTTTTATACTAAAAAAGAAAATATCAAAAAAAGTTATAGAACTATCCTTAAAATGTACCTCAAAATACGTGTCAGTTTTTTATGTAAAGAAATGGATGAGACATGGATGAGACAGAGGGAGTAGTTAACAAATACTATAGATGATCTAAAAGTTAGTTTTGACAAACAATTATCGGGTTATTATGCATGAGAAGCCGAATAAAAAGAGGCGTTTTGGTTTGTATTGCTGCACTGCATCTTCCGGTTTTATCTCTGAGACCAGACCAGACCCAGACGCCAACAACCCCCATGGTTTGTTAATATCTAAATCCCTGTCAAGTTTTGTTTTCGGTCTTCCTCTATGTATGCGTATGAGTGTGTGTGTGTATATGCTTATTATTCTATGCTGATCATTCATTCTTGGGTAATTTTCTACTGCTTCTGATTTTAAAATTTGGGCTTGGCTTTTTTCATGTATAAAACTAGAGGTGGCCCCAAAATCACAAATCCAAATTCTGGATTTTGGTTTTACACTTAACAATATGGATTGGATTTGCTTTTAGTCACACACAAATTTCTCTTCAAATACTGTATGTGCCAACCCATTTTATCTTTGTGTATTTTTTCCCCAATTACAAATACAACTATTGGACTTGTGCTGCTTATCTTTCCTGATTGTTCTCTAAATCAAACTTTGCTATGGTGGTGATCCAATGGATTCACAAATTGCCTTTTATATGTATGTATATGTTACTTACATACTGTTGTAACTACTCTGTACATAGAAAATATGGATTGGGGGAATACATTGTATAATATATTTATTTATGTATGCAAGTGAGTTAATTTACTATTTTAACCTTGTAGTTTTTTGCTTTTTCTGCTGTGATAGACTGATTGTGGTATGGGTGATTTTCATTTACAGCATGCTACCCACTAATTGTCTGCAATAAAAACTGTCTTACTCCAGTCCATTATTATCTCGAAAAACCCAGCAAGATTGCTTCTTGATTAGAATGATCCATGCCAAATATGTTTAGATCCTCCAGCACATATTTCGAAATTATTTTACTTTCAATGCTTCGTCTATCCAAGATCCATCATGTGAATTCATTATCATTCATCTTTTATGACCTCTCCTCTGGCATAAATCAAGTAATCAACCTAAATACTAGCAATGGAGTGTTTATATTGTTTGTCCACCTAAGAGCAGTGTTGTGAAACACGCAAAATCATAAAAAAGCGCAAGCTCTAATTTTAAAGCGCGACTCGCGAAGCGCGATTAATCACGCGATTTTTAGTCAAAAATGAAAATATTTACATAATTATCTATATTTATACTTATATACTTTTGAGGATGTTTGTTCTAATATTAAACAATAGAATAGTACTTGAAATGGTTTCAAAAATAAATAAAAGTCTTAAACACAGTGGATAACACACAAAAGTATCAACTATCAATCGATAACATTTAGTAAGTCAAAGACATACCACTTTATAGAGACAAGTGACGACTGATGTGAAAATTGTGAGGGTTATAAAGATAAGTAGGGTTTTTTTTAACATAAGGGTATTTTTGTCTTTCTGTACAGTTTGCGATTTTTAGCGATTCTTTGCGCTTTATTGCGAGTAATCGCGAGTCAAGCGCGATTTTTAGTCTATTTGATAATCGCACTAAATCGCTCATACGCAGCTCGCACAGCTTGCGCCTAATCGCGAAGCGCGATTAATCACGATTTTAACAACACTGCCTAAGAGAAGAGTGTTCGTTCACTTTCACACTTCTCAACACTTTGTTGAGTTTATAAACTTTGTGCGCTGTAGCTGTCACCTCTTATTTCTTGGTTGATCCACATAAAATCTTTAGAAAATCTGATAAAACATAGACTTGTTAAACATACAATCCTCTTTGTGCGCAAGCCAAGAAACATCAAACAGTATGCACTCATATTTCATGTGAGACAGGTATATACACTTCTTCATAGTAAATGTTGTGCTTTCCATTTGTCAACCAAGCGGGCTTTGTAAATTTCTAACTTTCAATGCTCAGTTACCTTCCCTTTGTAAATCTATTAAACCCCAATCCTTTTAGCATTTGTTGGTCCATGTATTCATTTGCGAAATGGCATTTGTCTTTGCATCCATTGCCTCTCTGCATTTTGCAGTTGCTGCTTTTCTGTAGCTCATTGGATCAGTAGTGCCAAAAAGTACCCGCCACTACATCTTCACCAGAAAGCTCTTATCCTCATAGCTCAGTCTCACTCTCAAAGGTTCAGATTCTTCCGGGTTCACAAGATTTGGCGAAACTTCATTCACATTGCTGCTTGCATTTTTATCTTCTGACTCAATCGAAATATGCAGCTCATCATCGTCACCAATTCAACCCGCTTCAAAGCAGGAGTATTATCCTCTTCACAACTTTCCTCCCATTTTCGTTTCATTTCTTGTCGTCCTCAAAGAAAATATCCCCCATACCTTTTTCAAGACAAAATCAGAATTATTTATCCACTCCCAACATAACACAGCCCCAACTTTCGTCTTCCAGCTTTGTTCTTTGTGCATCCAGAACATGAGCATGTGCAATACTGCCAAAAACTCTGAAATGAGCTGCCGAACGTTTGACCCTACTCCATTCATCTGCTGGTGTCATGTTAATGACAGATAAATTAGAGCTTCTGTTTTGGACCTGAGACATGGATACTGCAGTTGACTGCCTTTGTTGGGAACATCTTTCTCAGACAACGAACTGCCCACCGCGTTTATCACTAAATATATGTTCCTTTTTGCCACACACTTTCTCTTGGCCTTTTTGCTGCAGTCAATATTTCATTCATTTGACAAACTCTATTAAAGTCATTCGAAGGGAATTCCCCTCCTCATTCTGCTCTTAAGCATTTAATTTTTAGACTTGTTTCTTTGTTTACAGAACTTTTAAATAACTTGGAAGACAAATCCTACTTATCAATCAAAAAATGTGATCATGCTTTTCTACTACAACAATTAAGTCATATCAAGTGCCTGTGGTGGCCGTTTGAAGTGGGAGATGGGAGTTACAGAGCCACATACATCAGCACGAGATCGAGTTTCTGGAAAGTTTTTCATGTACTTTCTTTGAAAAGAGTCTCAAAGTTGTTTTTACTTTGAACCATCAGTACATGCAGACCCAGTATTTCTTATCTTAACCCCTGTTAAATAGTAATATGATGTTTTGCTAGTATAGGTGACCAGACCTCCTGCGCCATTGATCAGTCATATCTCAAGTTTCTACTGGCATGCATACCTCCTTTTTCACTTGATTCTCTGCTGATGTTGCAACTCAGATAACAGTATAGACATCCTTCTTGCAGTCATGTAGTGTTGATAATCAAGCCTCTTGAGTAGTCTTAATGAATGATAAATTAAACAGTTATTGTATTTTAGGCAGACAAGTGACTACATGACCCTCCCTTTCCAGCCACATTCATCTTCTTACGTTTTCTCCTCTCAATATAAGTGTTAAATACTCATTGAAATCACCAAATAAAGAGCGATTGCCGTACATATCGTTACTATTGGTTACAACCACGGTAAAACTAGAATCAAGAAAAATCAAATTGATTCGATTAGGTTCACGCATCTCCACATATGCCATATGTAGCTTTTCCTCCGACTTATTAAATTCCACACAGTTAGACTTCGTTTCCCACATCATATTGATTGTGTCAAAGTGTGATGCTGGTGACGTGTGTAACACTCAAT
The DNA here is from genome assembly GCA_036435485.1 of Saposhnikovia divaricata. NCBI lineage: Eukaryota > Viridiplantae > Streptophyta > Magnoliopsida > Apiales > Apiaceae > Saposhnikovia > Saposhnikovia divaricata. Next base: position 109,194,910 of record CM071599.1, on the reverse strand, counting down.
TGTAGCTTTGTTGTATGTATGTCGGCGGCCTCTTCCTCGCTGAAAGTTTGTAATTCCACGTCCCCTCGTATTACTCCCTTAAACGTGGTCTTGCCCACAAACACATGAACTAAAAAAATGCTTATGCAGTTCATGAACAAACAAAATGAACTAACATGAACAAAATGCTTTGCAGTTCATGAACAAGGCCCTAAAGATCCTTCCACTTTTCCGAAATTTAATTGTTTTTTATTTACAGATATTGAGATTGCCGTACCTTTTCGACAATCTTTGCAATCTGCAGATGTTCTCGGAAATTGCACTTATTGTTTGCAACAATCATAATATCCGCAAAGTTATATTGACTGCTTCACCTAACTTCATTTCAAGTACCTCAAAATCTCTTCTGAGGGTCTGCAGCTGCGCATTTCTGACTCTCGCATAACGTTGCTACATAGTTTCATTGAATCTCAAATCTGCTTTGCTTTGTCTTTTTGAAGAATCGTTTTGATAGCAGTCTTGTATGGCCAGAACAACTTGCTTATCTACTTTAGATGCTTCATCGCTGCAACATCTGCTTACTGTCTGCCATTAATGACCGTTCTTTTAAGTGTTTCTTCACTCGTGTGACTATTAACCACCACCATTTCATCAAGCAAAGCAAATCCTCCGTGAGCATAGCCCAATGCTCATAGTGACCATCAGATCTAGAAATAATCAACATCAATTCCTTCTCTGTGGCCATCAACACTCTTATGTTTCCTCGCTTTCCCTTCTGCTCAAATCCTAAAAGTTAATCAATTTAACACAGGCCACTAATAAGAGCTAACAGGTAAACTAATAATAGCTGACAGGTCTACAAATGACTTATTTGTTTTTACATCAAATGGCTATTATAAAGCCTTACAGATGTCTTCGTAACCAAAACAGACCACGCTATTAACCAGAAACGAGTAACAACTATGGCCTTTGGGCAACAGAGTCTAGCAATTCAAACATCTCCCTCTCTCTCTCTCTCTCTCTCTCTCTCTCTCTCTCTCTCTCTCTCTCTCTCTCTCTCTCTCTCTCTCTCTCTCTCTCTCTCTCTCTCTCTCTCTCTCGCCCCCTCTCCCTCGCCCCCTCTCCCTCCCGCTCCCTCTCCCTCTCTCCCTCTCTCCTCTTCCCCCCCCCCCCTCTCTCTTTCTTTATATTCTGTTGTGAGCTGTAATGTTTATTGAATTTTTTGATCTTTTTAATTTTTGCAGTTTAAAATTCCATCAGACATTAGGTGTATGTCTAAAATCTGTATTTTTTTCTGTAGGACTTAGCAGAGATCTACAGGGTAATATACGACGGCCCTGATGATTATTTGCAAGGAATAATTGTGTCTGTGGATGATGAAAATTTTGGACAATTCTTGTTCGCAGAGAAGGGCCTAGACCGAAATGGCGAAGTCAGAAGGGAAGAATTACGTAAATACCTTAACGTGAAACTCTACACAGATGCCAACAAGAAACTTGAGATGCCATTGATGAAATCTAAGGAGCAGATTATGCTGAATGGTCCTACCAAAGCATCTATCTGTGCTCTTCCCGGTTTTTCGCTCATTTTATATCTCTTTGGTGTCATTTATGACGATGTGAGTTTTTCGCCTGAAAGGTTTTCTGCTCCTCTACATAAAGTAATAACATCAGGTACGGGCAACAGGCGTCTGACAATTCTCTATGCAGTATTTGAAAATGCTGCCCAAGCTCATGTAAAGGTTAAGTTAAAGAATGTAAACTCTGCCTTTGGTCTTTATGGAATTATAAATGCTAGGACAAGTGCAATTAAGCACACTGCATATTCAAGCCTTCTCTTCTTCAAGGATAAGGATGAGCCTGAGAAAATAAAAGAGGGACCTGGACCTGGAGATGAGATATTTATTCCGTTGTCCCGACCTTTAGTAGCTGTGCCTTTGGAATCCAAGCTCATTCTAGAGATCAACCTGCACAGTGATGACAAGGGAGAGATTTTCAAAGACAGGGTGACTTTTACTGCCAAAGAAGGTGAGCAGAGTTCCAATTATGGTCCTAAAAAATGCAGTAAAGGTGAGGTCACAGTGGAAGTTAGCTGGAGGTACAAGAGTAAGTTAATGGAACTTATAGAACAGGAAGAAGCAATGTCCATTCAGGATTAAAAGCAAAAGTAAAAGCATAGCGGAGTGTTGGCTTGTTTGCTGTGTTTTAAAAGACTACTATTTGGCTATCTCATTTAGAGTGTTACTGGGTGTTTATGTTTCCTACTTTAATTATTTAGTATCTAGTATCTACTAAATTTGATATAATTAATCGTGTCCTCGTATTTGGGCTATTCATTATTCAACCAGCCTCGGGCCATGTCCTTATTTGTAGATCAAAATTCTTTGCCGGAAAATATAATGACACTATATGTAATTACAACATATATAATAAAAATTTCAATTATACATATTATTATTACTAATCTTTAATACATCATCTAGCCAAGTACATGGATGCACAACTTTTTGATTTGAACCGTAAATTATATTGGATTGGATCTATCGATCTAAGACTTGGACCGGATCATATATAAACGGTCCGATCTCCCGTCCTTAGTATCATAAAAATCGATTTTCAATTCGATCCAATCTAAATTCTGAAAAAATCTGGATCAGATCGAAGTTCATGTATATAATTATTTTTATAGTATTTGACTTCTTTAATTATCTAATATATGGATTAAACATTAACATGTATCATACATCAAATATTAGCATAAGGAGATTGTACCCACTCTCCCTCTTTCTTCTTTTCATCGGGGTCTTTCATCAATTTTCACCCGTGAAAAATCCTAAATCAGTTAATTTCTTTGGTTTGTTCTTATTTTTTCATAATCATCCTCCCTGGGTAAGGACTTCTGCCTTTTCAGATTGTTTATTTGTATAATTAAATCTCTTCTTGGTGAATTTTGTCCCCGATTTATTTGGTTTTTGTTTATCATCTCCTTATGAGAACTTGGTATGTTTTGGTGTAATTTAATGTCCAGGATATTAGATTTGCGGGATTTTTAAGATTTTGATTCAGTAATAAAGATTTTTAAACTTCAAATATAAAACAAATCAGTCCATAAAATTATAAACTTCAAAAAAAACAAATATAAAAAAAAATCTATATAAATTCAACTAATCGGTCCGGTCCAGGGTTTTCCGTCCGATCTAATCCCAAGACTGAATTTAATAGATCCCGTTCTCAGTTCATAAAATTTGAAAAATTTGATCTTCGGGTTGACCCGTGTCGATTCGGTTTTGGACCTTTGTGCATCCCTAGCCCTAGACTCAACGAAATTCATAATTATAAACTTTGTTCAGAAACCAATTAACTAGCAGCCTCTCTTTTTTCTCTCTATAAAACCCTAAATTTCCAATTTGATTAGGGGCTATCATCAGCCTTTTTGGTTGATGATAAGCCCCCTTATTATTGTTTTTGCTTGATTTTCTTTCTGTTTAATAAATCTCTCTCCTTGTTGAGAGTATTTTCTACCGTGTGATTGGGTTTTTTCTACCCATTTTTTGGGTTGTTTGTCTCTCCTTGTGAGAGTTTTTTTTTGTTTTGTGTTCTTTGTCTCTCCTTGTGAGAGTTTGGTTGTGCTTTCATGTCCGAGATAGCAGATCTTCAGTATATTCAGAATAACGATCCATTGATTAAGGTTTGTATGGTATCGCAATTTTGGTCAATTTTTTGGATATTTTCTGACAAATCAGGAATGTATAATCCTCACGGCTACAGAAACTCGTTAGATTGTCTCTTCAAAAAAGCTGTATATCTCAGCAATACGAGCGAGAGATGCGCTACAATGGAAGATCTACTAGACGATGATAGTTTTAGTGAAGGAACTCTTGATTTGATCTTTGTAATGTATTCGTTGAATTTTGATTATTATTAGATGTCGTATGACTTATGATTAAATGAATCGTTTAACCTTCAAAAAAAAATCCAAGTAGACTCAGATTTAATTTGCATATTATATTTAGGGAAGATACAATTATTATACAGAAGTTAATGTGATTTGGTTGTTAGGCACAAATATGTCATTTTAAAAATATTTTTAATAATTATATTTTTTAAATAATATATATATTGGTAAAAAAAGACAAGATTAAAAATTAAGGTTGTGTTTGTACTGGGAGTTGGGAAGAGTTAGGTTCTATTAGGAAGTTATGTGTTGGATTGGTAAGGGATGGGTTGGATTCAATCCTAATCTCATTTGGATGTATGGTTTGAGTGAAAAGGAGTTTAATCGTTGTCTCATTTGGATGGAGGGTCCAAATATAAAATTCAATAAAATTGAAATTTTGAAAAAAAAAATTTAATTTAATTTGAATAAATAAAACATGAAAGTGAAAAACGAACCTGAATCTCTGGTAACTTTTCCTGTTTTAATACTTACCAATTTTTGATATGTAGAATCTTTTTAAATATTATTTTAACATACAAAATATTTTATAATATGAAGTAATCATGTATAATTTTTTAGGAAAATTACCTGAGATATATTTCAATTTCCTTATTCTCAATATAAAATACATACTTTTAAAAATTAGGGCTTTTTTCATAAATATATATAAAAAAGTAAATTTTTGCAATTTTATTTTTGTTAATAAAAGTTATTTGCAATTTTACTAACCTAAGTTTCAAAATTGCAAAAATACTACCTTTTAGGACAGCCCTGCCCAGCTGCCCAGCTTGCCCAGCCGTGCAACCACATTCAACTTTTTTTTTTTTTAAGGTGGGTGCTATTTGGGTTCCAAGACCCCGTAGGGGCATATTCAACTAAATGCAACCACATTCAACTGAATGCAACCACATGCAACTAAATTTCTGATTTCAAGTTCCATTTTTCAGTTGTCATTTTCGACCTCTTTTTTGGACTATATATATATATATATAGGCCTTTGCTCCATACAGAACAATCTCATATAACAAACAACAAAAAACACCTTAGATCTATTAGATCCTTTGGCCCCGCCAGGGGCACCCAATATAAAAAGTTGTTATTTTTTTACCCTCTATCAAGTCTGCAAAAAAAAATTGAAAATTACTGTTCACTGATGATGTCACTGATGACGTCATCAATGAACAGTAAATTTTCAAATTTTTTTTTGCTGGTTTGCTAGAGGGTAAAAAAATAACAACTTTTTGTATTGGGTGCTATGACGGAACTCTTAAATTATATTGGGTATGAGGTGTTCTTTATTGTTTGTTATATAATGTGTTTGCTATGGAGTGCAAATCCACCAAAATCTCCCCACCTTAAAAAAAAAAAGTTTCCCCTGGCGGGGCCTTGCAACCCAAATCCACCAAAATCTCCCCACTTTAAAAAAAAAGAGTTGAATGTGGTTGCATTCAGTTGCAACCAAAATATCACCCCACATTAAAAAAAAGAGTTTAGTGTGGTTGAATGTGGTTGCATTCGGTTGTAACCAAAATATCACCCCACCTTAAGAAAAAGGTTGATGAACAGTACCTGTCACGTGGCAGGTACTGTTCATCGACAGGTTACTGTTTATCCGAATTATTTTTTTTAAAAAAAAAAGAAAAAAGGGTTGGAAAAGGAAAGATAGTATTTTTTCAATTAAGAAACTTAAGATAGTAAATATGCAATGAATTAAAAAAGATGGTATTTTTCCAAAAGAAACTTGAAATCTAGTATTTTTGGTAAATTCTTTAAAAATTATTTATACTTACTTATATCATATTATGAATGCGTAAACATATTTACATTGTAGATTAAAAAACATCAACGAGAAGAATGGATATAAATTTATGAATTTTAATTTATATAATAAAATAAATGAACTTTGATTTCTTTTAAAATAAAATTCTTATTTAAATCGTACAAAAAATTAGGGGTGTACGCATTTCAGATCGGATCAATTCGGTTTTGGACGAACCAAACCGTATATAGCGATTTTTTAAAAACTAGCTTATAGCCCGTGCAAAGCACGGGTTATTTTTAATTTTTTAATTTACTTATAATTTATTATATATAATATTATAAACATTACTTTTAATATGTTGGGAGAATTTAAATTTTAGACCTTTGTATATAAATAATTTTTAATATTAAATCTAAATTAATATGATGTTGGTGGGAATCGAACCTTCTACCTTTCTATATAACATAATCTAGTATTAATTTTATATTAAAATGTTGTTAGCGGGATTCAAACCTTAGACCTCCAACTTTTAGTATTGTTGTATCTAACGGTCATGATCTATTTGAGTTGAAAATCTAACGGTTGTGAATGGGGGATAACTAGGGGTGATCATAAACCGCACAAAAGTGCAAAATCCGCCCGCACCACACCGCGCGGTTTTTATTTTTTGTGGTGCGGTTTCAAATTTTGACAAACCGCGCGGTGCGGTGCGGGTTGTGGTTTTAGTTTTCTAAAATGCGGTTCAAACCGCACCTCACCGCAATATTTAATATATAATATAATTATATCTATATATTAATTTATATATATATATATATATATATATATATATATATATATATATATATATATAGCTATTTGCTTTGTTAGTGCTTAGTACATAGTAGTAGTTTATTTTAAAGGCTTATGATGGGATTGTATTGATCAATTGTAATGGGTTAGCCCATCTTTCTTTATTTTAGTATCAAAATATTTCAAACTATAGTGTTTTTATTTCATTAAGTCTGTAGAGGTCAGGATCTGCATTAAAATTTTTATCGAAGGTATAAATCGCAATGAACTTTAAAGTTAATTCCACATGCATGAAAATTAATATTTCAAATTTATAAATATTTTTATCGAATGTGTAAACCACAATGAACCGCACCGCATTTGCGTGGTGTGGTTTATTCGGTTTTAAAATTTTGCGGTGCGGTCGCAGTTTGGAAATTTGACCAAATCGCATGCACGGGTTGGTCCGCGGTTTTGGGAAAAAACCGCACCGCCCTCACCGCGATCACCCCTAGGGATAACCAAAAATGAGAAACCAAATAGGGGGTAACCAAACTACAAATTATACCCCCTTTCGCTTATTATAGTATAATATAGATTTCAACCACAATCGCATTTGTGATTGCGATTAACCATATCAAATCCAACCACGAAAGTGCTATTGATGCGGTTCGGTTTGCGGTTCAACCATCTATTACAAATATCAAAAGAAATTAATAGTAATAAATTTAAATTATTATAAATTAAACAAATAATAGATCCAAATTATCAATTTTGAAATACAACTAAAGATTTATAAGTCAAGAACAAGTATTACACAAATACAAACATAACAACAAGATGTTTAATCAAAATTTTGTCCACTTCCAGTAATCCACAAGTAGCGCCGAAGTTTAAACATGAAAACGGGATGCAAGAAGCACATAAATTAGTACAATTATTCATTAAAATTTTAGTAAGATGCAACAAATAGGGGGCGCTACCAATCTTATAGTATTATATATATGTGGAGTTGCTCAAGAGAAAACTTTTTTTTGGAGAAAACTTAAGTTACCTTTGTGGTTCTTTGATTTGATATCAATCTGACGGTTGAAATGATTTCACTATTATTACCTATTATGGTTGAATGGATATATAACAAAATCATTTTAATTATCAATTTTTCAAATTATTTCCTTAAATACCAACCTAAGTAATAAATACATGTTTTAAATTATTTCCTTTGTAAAGCATAATGTAATGTAATATGTAATAGAGACATATATAACTCAACTAGGATAAAAAATAAATAATATTAACTCTATACAGGGACCGTGAAATTTGAAGAACAGGCATCAACAAGGATCAAGTCGCTGAAAGAAGTTCATTAACATGATCAAGCCTCAGTGACAAAATAAGATGTACAGACGATTCAGTTGAAGGGCTAAAAGATTCCAGTGATAAAGTTTTTATGATTGCACAATTCTTAGCAGTGTTCTTAAAGACATGATATGAACACCACGAGTGAATGTTAGTCGTCTGTGAACCAGACCAGTTGCACTAGGCATCAACACTTCACAAAAGAATCGAAGTATCTAACTCAGAAAAACTGTTCAAGAGGTATGATTGAGTTTAGAGCAGTATTGATATCCTCTAGTTAGTTGGAAGCTAAATATTTAAGGATGTCAAATTAAGAGGAAAATGAATAGTATCCGAAATTACTATTCATATGAATAGTATCCAAAATCACTATTCATATGAATATTACTATTCATATGAATAATAACCAACGGTTACTATTTGCGGTTGGTGTAATAGTGCCCGATTACTATTTGGGGTTGGTGAAATAGTGTCCGGTTACTATTTGGGGGTTGTTGGAATAGTGCTCGGTTACTATTTGGGGGTTGGAATAGTGTCAAATAGTAACTTTCTAAAACCTATAAATAGGCCGTTGTATTTCATTTCAAAACACACCTCAACACACAACTCTCTCTCCTCTCTCTTATATCTTCTCTGTGTAAGCTGCTAGATAGTCCATCTAGTAGGAAAGTCGGCTTAGCCCGCTTTCAGGAAGTGTTGGGTAGTAGGTCCTCGTGCCTAAACTACCCTTAGGAGTGTAAGCTACTAGACAGTCCATCTAGTTATGAAAGTCGGCTTAGCCCGCTTTCAGGAAGTGTCGGGTAGAAGGTCCTCGTTCCTAAACTATCCTTAGGAGTGTTCAGGTTTTGAAGCTAAGCCATTGGATTAGAAGTTGTAACACCCCTTCGAGTTTATTATCAATAAAGATATATTCTCGGAATTATTATTTTTTGGTAGTATCGTATTCAACCCCCCTTCTACGATACTTTGTGACCTAACAATTGGTATAAGAGCAAGCTTCTAATATACAAGAAGTCTAAAGATCAAAACCATGGGAAGAAATGATACAGGTGTGAAGATTCCAATGCTTGACAAAGATAATTACTTTCACTGGAAAGTAAAAATGCACCTTCATCTTTCAGCCATCGATGAAGGCTATGTAGATTGCATAGATAAAGGACCTCATGTTCCAATGAAGCCAACTCTGGGATTGGTCAAGATGCTGGCACTGTAGCTGCAGGAAGGCCTATTCCAAAGAATCAAGCTGAGTACACAGATGAAGACTTGGAGGAGATTCACAAAGATAAGAAGGCTGTGAACATCCTATTCAATGGCATCGACCAAGATATGTTTGATTGTGTTATAAACTGCACCACTGCCAAGCAAGTGTGGGACACTATTCAATTAATCTATGAAGGAACTGAGCAAGTCAGAGAAAATAAAATGCAGCTCCTAATACAACAATATGAGCATTTTCACTACTCCTCTGGTGAAAATCTAACAGACATATTCAGTAGGTTTCAAAAGTTACTGAATGGTCTAAAGTTGTATGGGAGAAAATATGAAACCAAGGACTCCAACCTAAAGTTTCTGAGATCTCTTCCTAAGGAATGGAAGCCAGTGACACTCTCATTGAGGAACTCTCAAGACTATAAAGATTTTACACTTGAGAGACTGTATGGCATCCTGAAGACCTATGAGCTTGAAATGCAGCAGGATAAGGAAGTGGAGAAAATCCAGAAGAAAGGTGGATCTGTTGCCTTGGTGGCCAATATTCCAGTAAGCCTGGTGAGTGAGAAGATGGAGAGCACTCAAGCCACACCAAGTTCAAAGACTTGTGAAGGTGGAGCTGAAACTAGCAGAGGGAAAAGCAAGTTGGTTGAAGAACTTGATGCATTGAGTGGAAATGAATCTGATGACTTGGATGATTATCTAGCATTCTTGTCAAGGAGAATCTCGAAGATCAAATTCAAGAGGAATCCAGCAGGAGGCAAGCAATTCGGAAAAGGTTTCAGCCATCCAGAGACATGGTTGAAAGGTCTAAGTTCAAATTTTTTAACTGTGGAATTGCTGGCCATTTTTCCAATGAATGCAGAAAGCCTAAAGCTGAGAAAGAGAAGAATCAGTTTGAAGCTGTTGATTACAAGAAGAAATATTTTGATCTTCTCAAGCAACAAGGGAGAGCATTCGTGTCAAAAGATAGTGACTGGGCTGCTGGAGGTGACTCAGATGCAGAAGAGGAGTTTGTCAATCTTGCACTCATGGCAAACGAAACAGATGAAGAAGCTAGCTCAGCAAGCAACCAGGTATTCTCTACAATCTTAACTGATCTTTCTAAAGCTGAATGTGCTAGCACAATTGATGAAATGTCTATTGAATTGTATAACATGCATGTTACCTTGAAATCACTTAACAGAGAGAATAAGAGGATTAAAGACCTTAATGAAAAGTTAAGTGATAGGAATGCTTTAATAGAAACACAGTTGATTGAGTTTGAAACTCTGAGAAGAGATTGCTTGGATGCTAAAAATGAAATGATTGAGGCTATAAAGAGAGAGGAAGTTTTAAAGAAACAGTTAGTAGAGGAACAGAATCTGATTGCTAAGTGGAAAGGATCAACAGTTGTAACTGAGGAAATTTGTAATGTTCAAGGAATTGATTCTTTCTGCAAATTAGCAGAAGCTAAGTTAGATGTTGATAGGAAAGTTACTTCAGACAGTGATTTAGTCGAAAAAGAATGTTCTTTAAGACTAAAGCCTGTTAGCAAAGTAACTTTAACTAAATTGAATAAAAAGTACAGGCCTATCAACAAGAATTTTGTTAATGCAGAATGTAGCAATACTGAATCAGCTGAGAAAAGAAACATAGGCAACTTGTCCCACAAGCAATTGAAGGACAAGCTACAAAATGTTAAGTCAGGTGTTAAGGACAAGAAAAAGAATAGAAATGGTAAGGTAGGGATTAACAAACACAACAATTACACACCTGATAAATATGCTCCTAGGAAAGAATGTGTAAAGTGTGGAAGTATTAATCATTTATCTACCAACTGCAAAGCTATGAAAAATCCTTTGATGCCTAACATGCCTATGTTTGTTCCTGCTATGAATGTTATGCCAAATATGTATGCTCCCTCTACTCATGCATCTAGTCAATATACTAACATGTCATTCATGCATAATCCATACTACAATGCTTTCAATATGCCACAAATGCCATGGATGATAAATAACATGTTTGCACAGTCTATGCCTAACAATGCTATTAAATATAACAAATATGAGCAGGTATCAAATTCTGTCTCTCAAAGGCCCAAACCTAAAGTCAAAATTTATTTAACTCAATTAAACTTTCGGTTAAAAGGGATTTGAAGGATAAGAAATTGGCTAACAAGGCAGGACCCAAGAAAACTTGGGTACCAAAATCAACTTGATTTTGTTTTGATGTGTGCAGGGAAACAGAAAGAATCTTTGGTATCTGGACAGTGGTTGTTCTAGGCATATGACTGGAGATTCTACCCTGCTCACTAAGCTTGAGGAGAGAGCTAGCCCTAGCATTACCTTTGGAGACAACATCAAAGGATATACTAGAGGATATGGCTTGATTTCACAAGGGAATGTTGTCATTGAAGAAGTAGCACTGGTTAATGGACTTAAGCATAACTTGCTAAGTGTCAGCCAACTGTGTGATAAAGGCCAGAATGTCTGGTTCACATCTGAAGCTTGTGTCATTTTTAAGAAAAGTGACAACAAGGTAGTGTTGACAGGAGATAGAAGAGGAAATGTGTACATTGTTGACTTCAATTCAACAAATACAAACATGACTACATGTCTTCTCAGCAAGGCAAGTATAGATGAAGGTTGGCTTTGGCACAAAAGATTGTCACACTTGAGTTTTAAAGCAATGAATGAGTTGGTAAAGAAGGATTTAGTTAGAAGTATTCCAAAATTGGATTACTCCAAGGATGGATTCTGTGATGCATGCCAGAAAGAGAAGCAGAAGAAGGCCTCTTTCAAATCAAATTCAATGTCATCAATTGATCAACCCTTGCAACTACTTCACATGGATCTCTTTGGACCAGTCAATGTGTTGTCAATCTCAAAGAAGAAATACTGTCTTGTGATTATTGATGATTTCTCAAAATTCTCTTGGACATTCTTTCTGCACTCTAAGGATGAGGCGGGTGAAGTCATTATAAATCACATCAAGATAGTCAACAACAATCCTCTACTCAAAGTAAGGAGAGTTAGAAGTGACAACGGAACTGAGTTCAAGGATTTTGTAATAATAAAGTTTTGTGAAGAAGAAGGAATTATCCAAGAAATCTCTGCACCAAGAACTCCTCAACAAAATGGTGTAGTGGAAAGAAAGAACAGAACTCTAATTGAAGCTGCAAGAATAATGCTTGAAGAGTCTAAGCTACCAACATACTTCTGGGCAGAAGCTATAAACACTGCATGCTACACTCAGAATATTTCTTTGGTTAATCAAGCAAAAGGCATGACACCTTATCAACTTTTCAAAGGCAAGAAACAAACAATCAACTTTCTGCATGTCTTTGGATGCAAATGTTTTGTACTGAAAAATCATGGTGAGCATCTTGGAAAATTTGATTCAAAGGCAGATGAAGCTATCTTTGTTGGATACTCAGCTGGAAAATCCTACAGAGTCTACAACCTAAGACTAAACATTGTAATGGAGTCCATACATGTTGTCTTTGATGAGAAGAAAATATCTGGTCTAGTAGATGAAGGTTTTCATAAGTCTCTCTCATTTGAGAATGAGAGAAGTGGTGAAGAAAGTGAAGATGATAATAAAGAATGGAGATCAAATGGTGTGAGAAACAGACAAGGATCATCAATTGAAGTGCAGAATGAACCACCTGTTGAAGAGCAACTTACACCATCAGTTGGAAATCAAAGAGAAGCATCTGTTGATGAATCTGTAAGTACTCCATCAATCTTGAGGGCCATACACTCAGGGGGAGTTTCTCACAATGATCAACATAGAGAAAATGAAGCCACTTCATCAAGGTCAAACTTACCACCACAAAGAAAATGGACCAAGGATCATCCATTTGAGATTATCATTGGAGATCCTAATACAAAGGTCCAAACCAGAAGAGCAACTCAAGAAGAATGCTTATATAGCAATTTTCTATCCAAAGAGGAACCAAAGAGAGTTGAACATGCTCTTCTGGATCCAGACTGGGTTTTAGCAATGCAAGAAGAGCTAAACCAGTTTGAAAGAAATGAAGTATGGAAACTTGTACCCAAACCTAAAGACAAATCAGTGATTGGCACTAAGTGGGTATTCAAGAACAAGATGGATAAAGCTAGATTAGTTGCTAAAGGCTACTGTCAAGAGGAAGGAATTGATTTTGAAGAAACCTTTGCTCCAGTGGCAAGGTTAGAAGCAATAAGGATCTTCCTGGCCTATGCAACGCATGCCAATTTCAAAGTCTATCAAATGGATGTCAATAGTGCATTTCTAAATGGTATTTTGGAGGAGGAAGTGTATGTTAGTCAACCGCCTGGTTTTGAAGATCCAGACTTTCCAGAATATGTGTTCTTTCTACTCAAAGCACTCTATGGCCTGAAGCAAGCACCTAGAGCCTGGTATGACACACTCTCACAGTTCCTTATAGAGAATCACTTCATTCGAGATACTATTGATAAAACTCTCTTTTATAGAAATGTCAATGGCTTTATGATACTTGTCCAAAATTATGTAGATGATATAATATTTAGGTCTACAGATGAGAATCTTTGCAAGAGATTTGCCAAACTCATGTAAAGTAGATATGAAATGAGTATGATGGGTGAATTAACTTATTTTCTTGGCTTACAAGTTAAATAAGTGAATGAGGGAATTTTTATAAGTCAAACAAAATACATTTATGATCTTTTAAAAAGGTTTGATTTAGCAGATTGCTCTTCTGCAAAAACACCCATGGCCACTGCCACTAAGCTTGAACTGAATACTAAGGAAAAGAAGGTGAACATGACAAGCTATAGGGGCATGGTTGGATCTCTTTTATACTTAACAGCTAGTAGACCTGATATTATGTTTGCTACATGTTTATGTGCTAGATTTCAAGCTGGTCCTAGGGAATCTCACTTAGTAGCTATTAAAAGGATTTTCAGATATCTTAAGGGAACACCAAACCTTGGCATTTGGTACCCTAGAGATTCTGGTTTTGATCTAATTGGTTACTCAGATGCAGATTATGCAAGTTGTAAAATGGATAGAAAAAGTACCACAGGAACCTGTCAATTCTTGGGAAACAAGCTGGTCTCATGGTTCAGTAAGAAGCAGAACTCAGTATCTATCTCAACTGCAGAGGCTGAATACATAGCAGCTGGGAGTTGTTCACAGATTCTATGGATGAGAAATCAACTACTTGACTATGGAGTTAAAGTTAAAAAGATCCCAATTTTCTGTGATAACACTAGTGCAATTGTAATATCACAGAATCCAGTGCAGCATTCTAGAACCAAGCACATAGAAATCAGATACCATTTCATCAGGGATCATGTGATGAAAGGCACTGTGGAACTGCATTTTGTTCCTAGTTAAAAACAGTTGGCAGACATTTTTACTAAAGCTTTGGATGAAGCAACCTTTTCAAGGTTGGTAAGTGAGCATGGTATGTTAAATTTCACATGATCTTTTAAAATGTCTGTTCAATTTGCTTGCAGCCAGTGAATTTCATTTTCTGGATTTTTTTTTGTTTTATTTGCTTATCTACATGATTATTCTGGAGATATCATTGTAGCATAATTAAATAAATATTTTATTAACATATATCAATTAATGATATTTTGTTAATTTTATGTCTATTTAATTATGAGTTTGTCTGATTATTCTGGATTAATTCTTGAATTATTGATTGGTTATTTGATATCCACAATAATTAGAAATAATAAGTGTGTATGTGTATGTACATAGGCTGATAGGTCTCGGTGATAAGATGTTTTTTGGCTGACAGGTTTCGGTGATAAGATGTTTTTCGGCTGGTTAGGTTGTTTGGTTAGAATTATTGAGCGGTGATAAATGCATTTAATTTCTTTTCTAACCTAACCTGTCACGCTCTCACCTAACCCACTAGTCCTTGAAACTTTATAAATGATGAGTTTTTGTTTGTGTTTAACATCATCATTTTTCAGATATACAGAGCATATACACACAATTGCTGAATATTTCGAGCTTTAATCGGAAAGATCTCTCAATCTAGCTGGTGGTTTTTAGATCGGATTTCATATTCTTTCTTTATACATCATCCTTTATAAAAGCTAACCCTTGTTTTTGAATTTCCTCAAAGTTTTGTAAATGGCATTGCAGGGAAGCTTTTTAATTGCTAAAGTTAATCCTATTTCCATTCAGCAAATCGAAACATTCTGGATGAGCAATTTCGGGCTTGGACACAATTTCTGAATGAACATTCATTAATTCGCTATGCTTTAGTTACACCAGCGCAGCTTAACCATGATGCATTGCGTGAACTATATTGCAGTGCGGTTAACACTTCTGGACAGGACGGGTGTGCAATCACATATCGACTGTTTGGTAGGTCGATGAGGGTCACTGAACGAGATGTTAATCGAATTCTTCATTTTCCTATGGAAAATCTTGTTTCCGATCCTACACCTGAACAGATTGAAATGTTCTTTCGTTTTATAAGGTACCAAGATGGCAATTTCAATACTGGTAATCTTTCTAAAACGTTTCTAACCTAGTACTGGAATTTCTTCTTTCACACTCTTAAACATGTTTTTTCCTCAGATAGAACAAATCAAGATCGAATACCTGAATTTATTCAAAAAAATAGGGTATGCGGTCGCCAATAATTTGAGGATTAATTTTGGAAAAATAGTGCTTGGTCAAATCATTTTAAAGATGAAACACTTGGGAAGAAGAGATGTTCGAACTCAAAATGCCAAATATCTATATCCAAGGTTTCTACAGCTAATATTAAATGATTTTTTGAATGATGAAGACAGGGTACGCTTGGAAAATGGTCGAAAGGTGGAATGTTCTTACATGAAGACGAATGTAATTAATTACATAAGCAAAAAGACCTATACGGATGTGCCTACAGTCCTAACTGAATATCTAAAGACTGTCCCACTTCCGCTGTTACCAAGACCAGTGAGAGCAGGTATACGACAAGGTAATATTTCAATCTCTACTATTCCAACCTCTGTATTCCCTGCTGTGTCACAGGAAATACAGTTTCTACAGCCCCTAGTGGCCATCTTACCCGACCAAGAGCAGGAAATCCCACCGACTCTAACACAGGTCGAAGAGCCCATTCTACAAACACAAACACAACAAACTCCTACACCTCAATTGTCACTTAAACGACCATCCATCAACACTTTTGAGGGAGATAGTGCCTCAGCAGCACCACATAAGGAGTTAGTTACATCAGCCGCTCTACCTCATTCTAAACGGAGTAAACCCAATGAACCTGAGGTAACGGCAACTGTTAGTGAAAGAATTCTTCCTTATCCAATGAGTGAAAATGTAAATGAGGTTGAATTGACTGGAGCAACTATCTTGAGTTCCATTTCACGGAACATAAGAGTGGTTGATGATCTTTCTAAAGATCAAATGCCTTCACAGGCATCCGAGGTGGAATTACCTACTTCAATAACTGCTGATGAATCTTCCATTTTACGGAAAGATCCATCGCTAGGTGGTTCTTTTATGAACCAAGTGTCTTCACAAACATACGAGGGAAACTTGGGTTTTATGCCATTTAATCGATTCAAGTTTAACCTCCTAGAGGGAAAATCTCTGGATCTCTTTCGAGATTTACCACTCTTTACCTGTAAGAACCCTAATTTTTGTAATATTTTTTTTATATAATATCATATGACATTGTGAATTTGGAACCTTTTAAGTCACCCATGTGGTTTAATGGAATTGATTATCTAAGAAATTTATGTTGTTACATTCACTGTGTAAGAGAAAGGGAAGATTGTTGAAGGCATGAGGCCTATTGCTATTAAGAGTTATAAAACTTGAGATTTGAGAGTTATTAGAGTATTAAAAGATTTTTAAGAGACTATGACAAGGGGTTATGGATATTCAAGGAATTTACACAATTAAGTACTTAAGGAATTACAAGGAAATCTCTACGTGACAAATATTATTACGAGGAGTTTAATTAAGATACGTTATGAAATGGGGATTAAGTGACAAGCATTGGTGGAGGAATAATAATACAAGGAAGGATATTACATGCAAGTATCATGTAACTAGATGGTTAGAAAAGCAAACTAGAAAAGCAAAAGCAACCAATGTATAGTAACTAGTTGGTGCATTATCCTAGGAGACAAGAAGGTATGGTGGGTGGCTAGCCTACCACCTAGAGTGGCAACATGTGACACAATAC
Organism: Saposhnikovia divaricata; assembly: GCA_036435485.1. Classification (NCBI taxonomy): domain Eukaryota; kingdom Viridiplantae; phylum Streptophyta; class Magnoliopsida; order Apiales; family Apiaceae; genus Saposhnikovia; species Saposhnikovia divaricata. The sequence continues at coordinate 109,177,721 of CM071599.1, read as the reverse complement.
ATATACACTTTAATACATATCACAATAATACACTACATTATTCCAACCAATCAAGCAAGCAACCCTCTCTCTCTCTCCCCATTACTAAAACTCTCGGCCAAAGCTTCCAAGGAAGAAGAAGAAATTTTTTCTTCAACTTCCCCTCACTTACAAATCAAGACAAAATTCCTAGGTCTTCTATACACTATAAAGAAGGTATGGTATGAGTTTCAAACCATTTTGTCCATCCAATCTTGAGATATTAATTGTTGAAAATAGAATGAATAGTAACCAAGTTTGTTCATCTTTTAGATCTTGAAGTATTAAGGGTTGTAGGAGCTCATCTAAGTGTTCTTAGAGACTATAAAGCTCATCCAAGGTTCCTAGGCACTAAAGAAGGTATACAATCCTCACCCCTCTTAGCCATGGATTATTTATGATGTATATTGTTAGATCCAAGAATCTTAGTGTAAATCTTGGTTATAAGAGTTATGGATGATGAAAATCTTGAGGTTATATGTTGTTGATGTGATTTTAAAGCTTGTACTTAGTGTATATAACCCCATGTGTGCCATAGAGAATAATCTTGGTGGTTTTGATAATAGATGGGATGTATAAAGTGAGTCTTGAATGTTTGAGAAAGGATATGTGTTGTGTAAACTTTCTGGGAACATGTACTGTCTTGTAGGAGGGTTTTGAACCCCTAAATCTTGTCTCCCGAGGTCCTAATGCATATGGTTAGAAAGCTATTTGAATGTAGTTTCCAAAAATGTAAGGTTCATGACTAGGTGATGTGTAGATTTTGAGTTATGACCCGAGAAGTGAAGAGTGGTTCTGGAATCCGAACTGCACTATATGGTCCACTTGTGAGCCCTCTTTAGACCCCTAAAAATTTATGTAGGATCATGGAAAAATTAGAAGGGCTAGTGCAGTGGTAGAGGTTACCTAAAAAGAATTGGATTAAAATATGTATTTTTCAATTTTATAAAAATGTTAGAGTAAAGTTCGCGCAAGTGAAAAAGTCGTAAGAGGAGTTAGTTGGGTATGGTTTTAAGGAGGAATCAATACGCTTCGAATGTGGTAACCAAATTAAGTCGAATAAGTGACGAGCATAATCGAGTGATGGCATGAACCTATAGTGGGGCTAGAGAGTCATAGGACGAAGTCATTAAGTTAGTTTTGTGTCCTCTAAAACCTTGTAATTAAAAGGTATTGTTAAGGTACTAACGAACGACTATTGGTTATGTATAGATCTTCATTCCACTCCGCAAGCTCGACCACCCCAACCTCACCAAGGCAAGTTTACTTTTCAAAACTTATATATATAAGGATTTTCACGGTTGTGTTTGTAGCTTCCAAACGTATTATATGCTTATGCTTTACGAGATTATGTTGAAGTTTGAGATTTATGTGTATGTGTTGTACACCCTTGAACTTAGAATGAAAGTGTTTCCTTCGGACAACGACTCTAGCAATAGAGGTCGTAGCGGTCCAAACATACTATTGACCGGGGAGCGGTATATTAGTATATCGTGATTAAATTGCGGAAACCCGAATAGTCATTCGGGAAGTATCGTATACTTAAGTATTTACTATTTTTACATTATTATAAACACTCAAAAATATCTATCTTGGATTAAAAGCTTATTTAATTAAATAATTATTTTATTAATTATTTATATTAAATCTTAAAATATCATTTATTAATTATTGTTCATTATTTTAAAGACAAACTAATCCAAGATACCTTTAGCGTTTTCAAACTCGAGCTCTTTCGAACCCAATACATTTTCGAAAACCCCCGGTCAGGTTTTGCTTCTGGTACGATTTCAAGAATTATCGGTCGACTGATGTCGGACCTCAACTACTCAGTTTTCAATCAAAATAAAGTTTTTAAAAGAAAAAGAAAAAGGGGACTCTGGCAGGTGTGGGAATCATTGACGAACGATTCCCGGGATGTGTAAGCGGCCGTGAGCCAGGCGGTCCATCAATTATTATTCCGGCCCAGGTGTTGCCGAAGGATGATTACGGATGTAGTTTTCATCGAGGGTGATTACGGATGTAGTTTTCACCCGAGGATAGTTACGGATGTAGTTTCTATCCTTCAACCGGTAGAGAAGACCCTCGGATTATTGGACTTGGATGTGGCGACTGATCATCGCCAATCCCTGTCATGTTTTATGTTTTCTTTAAGTCCCATTCCTCCACTTTGGAAAAATGCTCTGACACTACTTCTTAGGCCTAAGTGCCAAATTGCCGATAGTGTCATTACTTTGCTAAAAAGAAAAATATTGATTTCATGCAGTATCTAGAACTGCAAGTTTACTTTGAAAACAAGGGCACGTATTGGTGCGCCTTTGACATTCACCAACGATGACAAATGATTTTATAACCGATTGATATAAACGAGTTTAATAACTGCTAAACCCATATAATGTTTATATTGCTTACCTTATACACATATTTCTTGCTGAGCTATAGTTGCTCACTCTTGCTTGTTTTCAAACTTACAAACACAACAGTTAAGAGAAATGGCAAGACCCAGACAGACTGTCCGAAAGCAGGTGACTAGGCCCAAGGCAGCAGTTGAGATTCCACCGGTAGGTCTTATTAGCCGGGTTGGTTTGCAACTTTTGTTAGTACGATTTATTTATCAGTATGACCTATGCAAGGCAGTGTACCGTAACAAACATTCAAGCCGCTAACACCGCTTCATATAGAAGTGTTGTTGGTAGCATAAATTCTATTAATTCGGTCTGTAATAACTCTAAACCTTTATTTATGTTCAATCAAGTGTATGACGTTTCTGAGGCTCTAACCTGTGTGTGTGTGTGTGTGTGTGTGTGTGTGTGCGGTGTGAGTTTTATTATGGGGTCGATGGCTGTTATATACATTATGTGCAAGAATAGGTATGTTATTAATGGAAAATGGACCGTGAGCGTCTAGATCTCCGACCCCGGATCTGGGGGCGTCACAGAAATGGTATCAGAGCGAGGTTACAGTTCTCAGAAACGATAGTAATTTAAGAAAGCAACCCTAATAATAATAATAATAATAATAATAATAATAATAATAATAATAATAATAATAACCCTAATAACAACCCTAATAATACCTAGAACTCTCATCGAGTTTGCAGTCGGGTTATCGGATATATCCCTGACTTTAAGGCCCGTGAGGGAACTACTCCTTAAACTTTTCTTTATGGTTAGTGACCCATCTTATTTCCCTTGTGTAGATGGCGGAGATACCAGACCCTGAGGCCTATGAGAGAGAGCATGATGAGGCACTGATGCGAGATACCGAGGATCCTGAGGAGGACATGGGTGCTGACCCTGAGCTTGGCCCCTGGATTACGTTGATAGGAGATACTGATGATGAGGAGCCCTTTGAGCCTGAGCCTGTTACCCCCTCCCCTGTAGCTACTGACGAGGAAAGTGTGCGATCTGGTGAGGGCCGTGTTGTGTCACCCCCACCCTCTCCGCAGTCATCGAGCCCTATTTCATCGGATGATGACTTCGAGGATGATACTTCTGGCGAGGAGGAGCTTGACTCTACCCTTGCTCCTGCTCCTGCTCCTGTCCCTGCCATACCACCCCCACCGCTGGACCTACCCCCGGTGTCGGGCGCTGAGCACGCCTATGTTGTGCAGTTCCTGACCCGAGACCTACTTTCTGTCGAGGCCAGATTTAATGAGGCGAGGCGGGCACTAGTGGAGGAGCGCGAGGCGCGACTAAGGATTCAGGCTGAGATGAGGACTGCTATTGCTAGGAGGACTAGAGCTCGACTCCATAGGATTGAGAGGAGGAGTCGCGCGAGGATTATCGGTTTGGGAGTCCGCGGGGGCGGAGTGGTCCGGGCCAGGGATGCTTAGGGTGTGGTGCGTTGTGCATTTTCCCGGGTGAGGGCCTTGCTCCGTCGCGAGGCGGCACCATGATGTGTTATGGATAGCTCAGTCCTCTAGGTTCAGATGACATTAGTGTGTCGATTTTGCGGGATAGTTGACTTGTGCAGTGGTATTCTTTCTGACCAGTGGATGAGTAGACTGACCTACAGATATGTAGATGTGACTTCGGATAGTATGTACGGATGTAGCCCTGTTTTTGTGTAGCCCTAACTATTCAGATGATGTACTTGTTATTGTTCCACTTTTGTTAGACCTTGATATTGGGACCATGTGTTAGGCTTTAACATCCAAACTACGTGATGACTCTGTATCGTATTTATCTAGTTCAGTTTCCTTGATATTGTCTCAACTGCCTTACTTTCCGATGCCATGCTTTACTGTTTTGATATACAACTGTGAATATACAATTTCTACAAGCCACAAATATAACCATGCTGTTTTAAATTTACGACATGCGATTTCAAATTGTACTCTACAAATTTCCAAAATGTTCCTAAAAATCTTAAAATAAATTTTCAACAAAAAAAAATAATATATATATATATATATATATATATTCCTATTAGTCGAAGTTTTGAAATCTCGAAAACTCCTGCAAATGTTTTCGAACCACATAGCGCTTTTCCCCAAAAATGTTTTGACGTTTTATCACCATCATCAGGTTATTAAAACTTTTGCAATTTCCCCCCTTATAAGGAGGAACGATACGTTCCTGACTCCTGTAAACGCTGTCAAGTAATTGGAAAACCCTAACCCATTTCTTGTTTCATTATCAGAATCATGCCACCCAGAAGAATGAACACTCGAGCTCACCCGGTCAGTTCTAAAGGCCAGGGTAGCCACCATGGGGCCGGAGGCCACCAGAACCATGAGAGGGAGGACTTGAGCCTGAGCGAGGAGGAGGGCAGCGATTATAACTTGTTTGATAACTTTGAGTATGACGAAGAAGAAGCTGGTGATGACACCCGAGAGGTAGAACATCCAAGGGGAGGCCCTATGGAACAATTCATGGAACTACTTAGGCAGAACTTGGACTGTCCCCCGGTTCAGCAACCACCCAGCAATGCGAATGCAAATGCCTTCCGGAATTTCAAATCCCTAAAACCCCCAAAATTCAAGGGAACTGCATACCCGGTTGAGACAAGAGCCTGGTTGAAGGAAATGGAAAAATCTTTCGAGATACTAGGAGTCGTTGAGGGGCAGAAGACTATTTTCGCCACCTACCTCCTGAAGGGTGAGGCAAACTACTGGTGGGAAGCTAAGAGGAATTTGGAGGGAAGAGGTGTAGTGACCTGGGAGAGGTTTAGCGAGATGTTCTTTTAAAAGTACTTCCCTAGGTTCATGGAGACCCAAATGGAGCTGAAGTTCTTGGAATTGAAGCAAGGTAACATGACGGTGGCCGAGTATGAGGCCAAATTTACTGAGTTGTCAAGGTTTGTGCCAGAATATGTGAACACTGAGGTAAAGAAGGCCCGAAGATTTCAACTGGGGCTAAAGCAATGGATTCAAAATCGTGTGGCGGTTCTTGAGCTGACAGACTATGCCACCCTGGTACAGAAAGCATCAATTGTAGAGGCTGGGAGTGAGCAGATGCAGAAGGAGAGGGAAGGAAAGAAGAGGAAGTTTGATAATCGAAAGGGAAACTCTGCGGGTGGGAGCTTTCCGAGCAAATTTAAGCGAGGGGCGATATCCCAGCCCAACGGAAACTTTGGAACCAAGAGAGCTGAAAGTTGGAGTGTGGGCCAGGGCGGCCGGCCACAGGTGTAACACCCTCACTTGCCAACAATAATATTATAAACTCTTATATTCAATTAAACATTAATATAGGGGAAATTTAGAAATTTCGGCATGAAGTAATCATAAACCGAACTAACCACCTGCTCAAACAACTGAGTAGAACTAAAAACAATCCACAAGCACAAGTTATACTCATCCATATGAAAATAAAACCATAACAACCCAGTCCGCACACAGGTCACTGTATGAAACAACTATCAATAGCTATTACAACCCAGAACTGAATTAAATAATATACAACCCATCAAATATGATAATCTGCCTACAAATACAAATATAATATAAACAAAGATATATGTCACTACCCAACCAACCGCCTCGACCCTCTGACTGCCTCGGTGACTACCCCAACCCGACGGGCCACTTCTTCTAGACATCTCCTGGCTTAGCTGAGGAAACAGAATTAGCAAGCAAATGAGCCAAATGCTCAGCAAGTATATATATATAAAATTAAAACATCAACAACTGATATGTCTGCAAGATTGTCTAGAATCAGCAATCAACAATATATATAAGCTCAACTGAAAATTTATCATTTGTCTGAATCATAAACTAGAAGAGGATTGGACTATCATGCATTTTTATAATAAAAACAATTATAAGGTTAGGCTGCTGATCAGTCACGCACTAACCCCGGACAAACGCACACAGCAATGTCCTTTAATGGATCCACGGCACACATTGGCCTTAATTATTTCTGACCACGAATCTGGTCCGACCCTTACGGTCCACATTTTAAAAAAACTAACAGTCCAATCCTAACTAAACATTGGGTGTCGGAACAATCGACTACCTCAACTGCCAAACACCCTGGACACTTTCGTTCCAGGTTAACATCTCAATTTCACCAAATAAAACAAGGTTGGGTAATCTCTGAATTAAATATCAACAGTTCGATATGGCGAAAAGGGGTATTGATTTAAGTCAGGTCACAAAAAGGATTAACAAAAACGATATAGTCAACCTGGGGTATAACAATTGAATATTCATAATTAATGGAAATTATCAGAGCAAGTACATCAAGGATAAATCAATTACATAAGAATCAAGTTATGATAATCATAATTCGCTGGAAATATAAGTGAAGCGATTTACTTGAAAGAAAGGTGGAACAAAATGCTTGCAAGGGATATGGATGTAACCAATTGCACTAAAAGAATCAACCAATCGATAGAATCAATTTGGGGTATAACCATTAGGTATTCGTAATTTCGGGAAATTAACAGAACAATTATAGCAAGAATAATTTAAATAAGCATATGAATCAGACTTTTATAATCATAACTCATTTGAAAGGTAATTGAAGCAATTTACTTGCCTTAAATAGAAAATCACAGAATCCGAAGCGTCTTTACGTCCTCAGCTTTAGCCTTTCCTTTATCCACGGAATCTACACACAATATAACACTATTTTAGAATCCTGTTTAATATTCGCTAATCAATATAAACATTCCACTTAGTCTACCCCGGCGAATAGTGCCCTAATTTATGTTTATTTAATCGTATAATATCCTTATGTAAGCCATAGACAAAAGTATTTAACCAAATAGTCACGTTAACACACACTACGTAGATTTTAAAATATGAAGCCCGACTCACAATTCGTATAAATTGCATAATTACACATACTCGTTTTCAAGAAATGATTTTAATATATTTTAGAAAAATTTTGACGGCATCCCCTTTATACGGGGGACTGCCAGTCGGAATACAGCCGACACAACCAACACAAATTCTCAATTAACAATTAAATCCATACTTCAAATAACGTTCCCAATTCACATTTCCAATTTACTGAAATCCCAATTCAATTTAAACAATTAATAACAACTTGATAATAAAATTACAATTTATTAGATAAATAACAAATATTAATTATTAAAAAAATTTTGGCTCAGAAAATAATCATCATCGCCAATTTTATACCCTCGACTCAAATTAAATCACCGTCGAGGGGGCAAAATCCCGAGGGTACCCAAATTAGGGTTTCCAACTCGGAACTCCACACTTACTATTTGCATAACCAATAATAATAATCGAATTTCATCATAATTAAACAATCAATTCGAATAATTGAAATCAAATATTCGAGCAACTGTTTTTCTGTTTCCTGTCAAAACATCAACAATGGAATCATAGCAGCCAAAACGGGGCACAATAGCAACAACGACCAATTTCAAGACAACAATAGTCCCTGCACACACTCAACTGATTACTACACACAGCTCAAGGATACACACGCACGCAGGTACAACACCACCCAACACAACCTTCCGTACGCACACCCAATTGTACTCACACACGAACACACGCGGTTTACCGGAGGACAGGAAAACAGGGAGGTTCGACCATTGTTACCACCACACAATTCCATCAACCCATGTACAAACACACGCACGCACGCAGCATCACATACACACACAACTCTTAACACACACATAGGTAGCTCATATACATGGCCACAGGCGCGGAAACACAGGGGAGAAGGGCAGAGGAATCCAGAACACACACCACGCACAAGAACATCCCAACCCATAGTAATCACGACTGGGGAAAGAGTAGGGGAATTGAAGGGGTCAAATTTGCAGCAGGGGTGGATAAGACTACAAGAACCGATGCTTACCACAACAGCTAGGAGGAGAAATTGAGGAGAGGAGATCGAGATTGATAACGGGAGAGAGATGAGGGATCTTTACCAAGAGAGAAATGAGAGAGATTTCTTTACCAGAGCTTTCTAGAGAATTTGAGAGATTGATGTTAAAGTCTGCGTTAGAAACTCCAATTTAGGGATTTAAAGAACAATATTTGGGGGAAACTCTAGAAATATTTTCTTTTCACAATTCTAATAAGCTAAATTCCTAAAGTCAAATAAAATAAAAAATAACAATTAAACTAAAAATAAGTGGAATATTAAATTTCAAATTTTTAAAATAAAGAATGAAAAATTACCATCACCCACATATTCTCAAAATATTTTTAGGATTTAAAACGAATTAAATATGATTTTTACAAGATTAAACCATTAAATTGGAAAATAATTCGTAAAATCAATTTAAAATCCTTGAACCCAAAAAGAATCCACCCAATATTTTTAAAAGTCATGTAAACTAATAAAATCAATAATGAAAAAGATTTCAGGATTCTGCTAATCCCGAGAATTTTATAAAATTCCCAGAAGGTAATTATAACTCAAATAAATAGGAAATAAATCCCAAAAATATAATCAAAATAGTCGGGCTTACATAACACATATAAAATATCAATCTGACTTCCAATTATTATTCCACAGACACATCACCTCCACAGCAAATATATACGCCACATAATTCATATTTAATAATAAAATAAATAACTTTTAGTAATTAAATATTCTGAAATTCTAAGGCGTTATAACCTTCCCCCCTTAAAAGGATTCTGTCCTCAGAATCTCACCTAAGAGAATAATTGAGGATACTTCTCCAGCATATCGCTTTCCAACTCCCAAGTTGATTCTTCCACCTTGGGGTTCCTCCACAAAACTCTCACTATAGGAATTGTTTTATTCCTCAAAACCTTTTCTTTCCGATCTAGTATCTTGATAGGCTGCTCCACATAAGACAAATCTGGCTGAATCTCTATCGGCTCATATTCAATGACATGCTTAGAATCCAGATGGTACTTCTTAAGCATAGATACATGGAACACGTTATGGATATGTTGCATATGGGGCGGTAAAGCTAACTCGTAGGCGACTTTCCCGACTTTCTTCAATACCTCGAAAGGCCCAACAAATCTTGGACTTAATTTTCCTTTCTTGCCAAATCTTACTAATCCTTTCCACGGAGATACTTTCAACAGTACTTGCTCTCCTTCTTCGAATTCCATATTCTTTCTGGCCAAATCAGCATACTTCTTCTGTCGGTTCTGAGCTGTCACTAACCGTTTCTGAATAAGTTGAACTATTTCCTTGGTTTGCTGCACTAACTCAGGTCCGAGTATCTTTCGCTCGCCAACTTCTTCCCAGTATACTGGAGATCGACACTTTCGTCCATATAATGCTTCATACGGCGGCATACCGATACTAGCATGAAAGCTATTATTGTATGAAAATTCCACTAACGGCAAGTGTTCATCCCAACTTCCTGCAAAATCCAATGCACAAACTCGGAGCATGTCTTCAATTGTTTGAATTGTTCTTTCACTCTGGCCATCAGTTTGAGGATGGTATGCAGTACTCATTTTTAATTCGGTGCCCAAACATTCTTGAAAACTTCTCCAGAATCTTGAATTAAATCTTGGATCTCGATCTGAGACTATTGATACTGGAACTCCATGTCGCACCACAATTTCTTTTATGTATAGATGAACTAATTTGTCTAATGAAAACCTCTCATTTATTGGGAGAAAGTGTGCAGATTTGGTTAAGCGATCAACAATTACCCAGATAGCATCATGATTAGCTCTCGTCCTTGGCAATCCAACCACAAAGTCCATTGCAATATGTTCCCATTTCCACTCGGGAATCTCTAATGGTTGTAGCATCCCACTTGGCCTTTGATGTTCTGCTTTTACTTTCTGACAGGTCAAACACTTACTCACCCATTCGGCAATATCTCTCTTCATATCCGGCCACCAGAAGTTTCTTTTCAAGTCTCGATACATTTTCGTACTTCCATCCTTCTTCTTTACAAACAATACCGGAGCTCCCCACGGTGATACACTAGGTCTAATAATACCTTTCTCCAGAAGGTCTTGCAATTGAACTGCCAATTCCTTCATCTCTACGGGTGCCATTCGATAGGGAGCCTTTGATACTGGTTCAGTTCCGGGGGCTAAATCGATGGTAAATTCTATTTCTCTATCCGGAGGTAATCCGGGAAGTTCATCCGGAAAAACATCAAGAAATTCATTCACCACTGGAATTTCCTCTATTTTAGGCACCTCTTGACTAGTATCCATGACATAAGCCATATAGCCCTCGCATCCTTGCCTCAACAACCTCTTTGTTTGAATGATCGTTAAAAATCTCCTATTTTGCCTCTGACCCCTAAAGGTAACCTCTACATTATCAGAGGGTTTAAGGATCACCTTCTTATTCTTACAATCAATTTGGGCATTATTCTCTGTTAACCAATCCATTCCTAAGATAACATCAAATTCACCTAACTGAAAGGGTATCAAATTAGCGTAAAAACAATGCCCTGAAATATCAATCTTGCAACGAGGACACACTTGAGTCACCGGAATTCGTTCTGAATTAGCTATTTCTATAACTATAGCTTCACGTAACATGCATACCTCACAATTTAACTTTTGAACAAATTCTTTGGATATAAAGGATTTCGTAGCCCCGGAATCAATTAACACTTTAGCGTGAACAGAATTTACAGGGAGCGTACCTGCTACCACATCCGAATTCTTAATAGCTTCGTTCAGAGTCATGTTGAAAGTCCTTGCCACCGGTCTGACACTTGCTGTTGGGGGTGCTTCAATTGCTTGCAATATTGGATTAGCCAGAACTGGAGGTTTCACTACAGGTACTTTACAGTCTTTCATTATATGCCCTGGCTTCCCACAACGGTGACACACAATTCCTGCCTTGCATTCCCGAGCATAATGACCTTTTTGATTACATTTGAAACACGTCACCTCCAGCTTTGTACACACTCCAGGATGCCTTTTCCCACAAATCTTGCATTCTGCCAAGGGTGGCCTAACCAATTTCTGTTGACTCGCATCTTGAATTCTATTTCCTTGGCCCCCATTCCCTGATCCCGGCTTCTTAGGGTTCCCATACTTTCCTGGCTGGAATCCTGGCTTTTTATTTGGCACATTATAAGAACTGCCTTGCTCTTGTCGTTCCCCCATTGACCCAGCCTTCCTTTTCTTTCCTTCTTTTTCCTTGAAGTATAATTCGCTTTCCCCTTCAGCTATCATGGCCTTTTGCACCACTGCTGCATAAGTCTCCAACTCCAAAACTGCTAGTTTAGTACGAATCCACGGTTTCAATCCTTGTTGAAACCTCTTAGCCTTCTTCCTCTCCGTATCCACATAGGCCGGAGCAAACCTAGCTAGTTCCGTAAACTTGGTTTCATATTCTGTCACCGACATTTTCCCTTGTTTCAGCTCCAAAAACTTCATCTCCATCTGGTCTTTCATATAGTCGGGGAAATACTTTTCCAAAAATAGCTCTGTGAACCTTTCCCAAGGAATCACCTCAGTAGCTTCCAACATTTTCACCGACTCCCACCAGTAAGTAGCTTCATTCTTCAAGAAATAACTTACATATTCAGTTTGTTTGTCTGCTGGGACCCCAACCAGTGCAATGGCTTTTTCCATCTCTTTTAACCAAGACCTCGCCTCCACCGGGTCCGCTGTCCCTTTAAACTCAGGAGGTTTTACTGCCTGGAAAGACTTAAAAGTAACCACCGGAGGAACGGGTGGCTGCTGCTGCTGCTGTTGCTGCTGCTGTTGTTGCTGTTGTTGCTGTTGTTGCTGTTGTTGCTGTTGTTGCTGTTGTTGCTGTTGAGCCAACAACTGCTGCTGTAACTGCTGCTGTTGCTGTGCCAGAGTAGCAGTCTGCTGAACAAGAGTTTGTAATATTTGTGCTAAGGCAGGGTCCATCTGACCAACAGGGGGTGGATTAGCTTGTTCACCCTGATCGGGGGTGCGGGTATTTTGTTTCTTCTTTTTGGGAGGCATATTTCTGAAATCAATGAACAATTGTATTAGATTCAGGTTCAGAAAATAATAGCTCAAAATGATCCAACTTAAACAAACAATGCATATATTGCTGAAGAGTAATTCAAGGTCTCCAACCAAAATTCCGGTCAACAATTGATTCACAGGGTGCAATAGGATATTAATCCAAGGTTACACAAGGTATTCACAAACATTCAACAGGTGCAATAAAGGAACAATAGTCATAATGCTAAGATCAAACATAGTATCGAAAGTAAAAACAATGCTAAAAGGAAATGGTGCTGAAAGTAAATATGAAACGAGCAGTAAATAAGATGCTTAAGTAAATGACAGTATAAGGAAATTTAACACAGTTCTGCAAAAGTGATAATGATATATATAGATAGATCAGATACAAGCGTAAGAACAACGCTTCGATAAAGGTACAACATAATGCTAAAAGAGGAGACTGCTAGCATCTAGTCACAGTACAACAGATATATACAACAAAACTGGTCGCACTGCGAATCCTGACGTACTACTACTGCCATAACATGCCGCTAAATACCACATCATCATACTACCCTAATCATCACTGGTCATCATCGTCATCCGACTCTCCCCGCCAAGCTGATCCCAGAATACTCTCCAGCTCTGCCGTCACCAGACCTAGGGTCACCTGCTGTGTCACAAATGCCGGCTCATCTCGGGATCTCATCCGTCCCCGCCTAATGACAACACGTCTAAGAGCTCGTACTCGCCTCCGGACATCCTCCAGCTCAGCCGCCACTCTATCTCTATCTCTAGCCCGCTCCTCCTCCCCAGCCCTCATAGCCCTCCACTCTGCCATCTGCCCCAAGAGATAGTCCCTCTCGCGGGCCACTCGCTCGTACACATGGTATGGTACAGGCTGAGGAGTATACTGGTATGCTGGCCCATTCACTGAGCCCTGCGATCCCACGAACGGCTGCATAACCCCTGGGGAAATCTGCTGCGGTACAGAAGCCCCTCCTTCCGGATCCTCGTCCGGGTCTGAATCGGAACCAGAAGCAGGTGCCTGAAATATACATATATATATATATATAATTAGACTTCCTATCTCTCACGACACCATCCTAACCTTTCTTATAACTCTACCCCGACTCCCCACCTAATTGTTTCAGTGACTGTGACCTGTGGCTCTGATACCAACTTGTAACACCCTCACTTGCCAACAATAATATTATAAACTCTTATATTCAATTAAACATTAATATAGGGGAAATTTAGAAATTTCGGCATGAAGTAATCATAAACCGAACTAACCACCTGCTCAAACAACTGAGTAGAACTAAAAACAATCCACAAGCACAAGTTATACTCATCCATATGAAAATAAAACCATAACAACCCAGTCCGCACACAGGTCACTGTATGAAACAACTATCAATAGCTATTACAACCCAGAACTGAATTAAATAATATACAACCCATCAAATATGATAATCTGCCTACAAATACAAATATAATATAAACAAAGATATATGTCACTACCCAACCAACCGCCTCGACCCTCTGACTGCCTCGGTGACTACCCCAACCCGACGGGCCACTTCTTCTAGACATCTCCTGGCTTAGCTGAGGAAACAGAATTAGCAAGCAAATGAGCCAAATGCTCAGCAAGTATATATATATAAAATTAAAACATCAACAACTGATATGTCTGCAAGATTGTCTAGAATCAGCAATCAACAATATATATAAGCTCAACTGAAAATTTATCATTTGTCTGAATCATAAACTAGAAGAGGATTGGACTATCATGCATTTTTATAATAAAAACAATTATAAGGTTAGGCTGCTGATCAGTCACGCACTAACCCCGGACAAACGCACACAGCAATGTCCTTTAATGGATCCACGGCACACATTGGCCTTAATTATTTCTGACCACGAATCTGGTCCGACCCTTACGGTCCACATTTTAAAAAAACTAACAGTCCAATCCTAACTAAACATTGGGTGTCGGAACAATCGACTACCTCAACTGCCAAACACCCTGGACACTTTCGTTCCAGGTTAACATCTCAATTTCACCAAATAAAACAAGGTTGGGTAATCTCTGAATTAAATATCAACAGTTCGATATGGCGAAAAGGGGTATTGATTTAAGTCAGGTCACAAAAAGGATTAACAAAAACGATATAGTCAACCTGGGGTATAACAATTGAATATTCATAATTAATGGAAATTATCAGAGCAAGTACATCAAGGATAAATCAATTACATAAGAATCAAGTTATGATAATCATAATTCGCTGGAAATATAAGTGAAGCGATTTACTTGAAAGAAAGGTGGAACAAAATGCTTGCAAGGGATATGGATGTAACCAATTGCACTAAAAGAATCAACCAATCGATAGAATCAATTTGGGGTATAACCATTAGGTATTCGTAATTTCGGGAAATTAACAGAACAATTATAGCAAGAATAATTTAAATAAGCATATGAATCAGACTTTTATAATCATAACTCATTTGAAAGGTAATTGAAGCAATTTACTTGCCTTAAATAGAAAATCACAGAATCCGAAGCGTCTTTACGTCCTCAGCTTTAGCCTTTCCTTTATCCACGGAATCTACACACAATATAACACTATTTTAGAATCCTGTTTAATATTCGCTAATCAATATAAACATTCCACTTAGTCTACCCCGGCGAATAGTGCCCTAATTTATGTTTATTTAATCGTATAATATCCTTATGTAAGCCATAGACAAAAGTATTTAACCAAATAGTCACGTTAACACACACTACGTAGATTTTAAAATATGAAGCCCGACTCACAATTCGTATAAATTGCATAATTACACATACTCGTTTTCAAGAAATGATTTTAATATATTTTAGAAAAATTTTGACGGCATCCCCTTTATACGGGGGACTGCCAGTCGGAATACAGCCGACACAACCAACACAAATTCTCAATTAACAATTAAATCCATACTTCAAATAACGTTCCCAATTCACATTTCCAATTTACTGAAATCCCAATTCAATTTAAACAATTAATAACAACTTGATAATAAAATTACAATTTATTAGATAAATAACAAATATTAATTATTAAAAAATTTTTGGCTCAGAAAATAATCATCATCGCCAATTTTATACCCTCGACTCAAATTAAATCACCGTCGAGGGGGCAAAATCCCGAGGGTACCCAAATTAGGGTTTCCAACTCGGAACTCCACACTTACTATTTGCATAACCAATAATAATAATCGAATTTCATCATAATTAAACAATCAATTCGAATAATTGAAATCAAATATTCGAGCAACTGTTTTTCTGTTTCCTGTCAAAACATCAACAATGGAATCATAGCAGCCAAAACGGGGCACAATAGCAACAACGACCAATTTCAAGACAACAATAGTCCCTGCACACACTCAACTGATTACTACACACAGCTCAAGGATACACACGCACGCAGGTACAACACCACCCAACACAACCTTCCGTACGCACACCCAATTGTACTCACACACGAACACACGCGGTTTACCGGAGGACAGGAAAACAGGGAGGTTCGACCATTGTTACCACCACACAATTCCATCAACCCATGTACAAACACACGCACGCACGCAGCATCACATACACACACAACTCTTAACACACACATAGGTAGCTCATATACATGGCCACAGGCGCGGAAACACAGGGGAGAAGGGCAGAGGAATCCAGAACACACACCACGCACAAGAACATCCCAACCCATAGTAATCACGACTAGGGAAAGAGTAGGGGAATTGAAGGGGTCAAATTTGCAGCAGGGGTGGATAAGACTACAAGAACCGATGCTTACCACAACAGCTAGGAGGAGAAATTGAGGAGAGGAGATCGAGATTGATAACGGGAGAGAGATGAGGGATCTTTACCAAGAGAGAAATGAGAGAGATTTCTTTACCAGAGCTTTCTAGAGAATTTGAGAGATTGATGTTAAAGTCTGCGTTAGAAACTCCAATTTAGGGATTTAAAGAACAATATTTGGGGGAAACTCTAGAAATATTTTCTTTTCACAATTCTAATAAGCTAAATTCCTAAAGTCAAATAAAATAAAAAATAACAATTAAACTAAAAATAAGTGGAATATTAAATTTCAAATTTTTAAAATAAAGAATGAAAAATTACCATCACCCACATATTCTCAAAATATTTTTAGGATTTAAAACGAATTAAATATGATTTTTACAAGATTAAACCATTAAATTGGAAAATAATTCGTAAAATCAATTTAAAATCCTTGAACCCAAAAAGAATCCACCCAATATTTTTAAAAGTCATGTAAACTAATAAAATCAATAATGAAAAAGATTTCAGGATTCTGCTAATCCCGAGAATTTTATAAAATTCCCAGAAGGTAATTATAACTCAAATAAATAGGAAATAAATCCCAAAAATATAATCAAAATAGTCGGGCTTACATAACACATATAAAATATCAATCTGACTTCCAATTATTATTCCACAGACACATCACCTCCACAGCAAATATATACGCCACATAATTCATATTTAATAATAAAATAAATAACTTTTAGTAATTAAATATTCTGAAATTCTAAGGCGTTATAACAGGGATCGTCTTACTCTACCCCATCTCGAGCCCTACCCCTGGATTGCAATAAGTGTGGAAGGAAACATGCGGGCGTGTGTAACCTACAGGATGTGAAGTGCTTCAAGTGTGGGTCGACAGGACATTATGCTAACTCCTGTCGAGGAACTAGTACCAACACCAATGTCGGAGGCAATTGCTTCAAGTGTGGGAAACCAGGGCACCGAATGAGGGGATGTTTGTCCTTTGGGCCAGCTGCGTCAAGAGTGAGTGGAACTGCTTCTAACAAGCCCCCTACTGCAAGAACTTTTAACATGACGGTGCAAGATGCCGTGAGGAACACGGATGTGATTGAAGGTACCTTACTACTCAACTCAATTAAGGCAAATGTTTTATTTGATTTGGGAGCTACCAAGTCTTTCATATCCCTAGATTTTGTATGCCAGTTAGATCTTAAGGCTAAACCATTGAAAGACAGACTGCAAGTAGAGATAGCTAATCGTGAAATTATCCCTGTTAGCCAAGTATATCCAAGTTGTGACCTAGAAATAGGAGGGCGACACTTTCGGGTAGATTTAATACCTTTTAAACTAGAAGAGTTCGACGTAATAGTAGGTATGGATTGGTTGACAACCCACGGAGCCCAGATTGATTGTGTAAAGAAAAAAGTAAGTTTGAGACTGCCAGGGGACGAAGAAGTAGTGTTTAGCGGGAAACGGCAAAATCAAAAGTTCCTGACTGTGATTCAAACTAAGAAGCTGTTACGTAAAGGATGTGAAGCCTATTTAGCCTATATGAAGGATACCAAGAAGGAGGCACCAAATCTACAGGAAATCCCTGTCGTTAATGAGTTCGCAGACGTATTTCCGGATGATCTTCCAGGACTACCACCTGATAGAGACATTGAGTTCGCTATAGACTTAGTTCCTGGTACGTCCCCAATTTCGAAAGCCCCATATAGGCTAGCCCCAGTGGAGATGAAAGAGTTGGCCACTCAGTTACAGGAGTTGTTGGATAAAGGGATGATATGACCTAGTGTGTCACCGTGGGGAGCCCCGGTGTTATTCGTGAAAAAGAAGGATGGCAGTATGAGATTATGTATAGACTACAGGGAGTTGAATAAGGTGACTATAAAGAATAAGTATCCCTTGCCCAGGATAGATGACCTGTTTGATCAACTAAAGGACGCAGTTTATTTTTCCAAAATTGATTTGAGGACCGGGTACCACCAGTTAAGGATTAAGCCAGAAGATATACCAAAGACGGCCTTTCGCACCCGGTACGGACACTATGAGTTCCTAGTGATGTCGTTTGGGTTAACGAATGCCCCCGCAGCTTTCATGGACTTAATGAACCGAGTCTTCAAGAAGTACTTGGACAAGTGTGTTATAGTCTTCATCGATGACATCTTGATTTATTCCAAGACGAAGGATGAGCATGCAGAGCACTTGAGGATTGTGTTGGGAGCATTGAGAGAAGAAAAGTTGTACGCTAAATTCGGTGTGTTCCTTGTTGGGCCTGTGAAGTTTACAATAGAAACGCATTTGGATGATGCGTGAGTACATTAAAGACGCATATAAATAGTGCGTTAGGATCATTCACGCATCTTCAAGATGCGTTTTCAATTTATTTAATTTTTGAAAAAATATTTTTTGTTTTAAATTTAAAAATTTGTAAAAAAACGTATATTAAAGATGCGTTTTCAGAAAACGCAAGAAAATAATGCGTTTTTGTATGATATAAAAGGCCATTTTTTAAAATTTTGATATTTTGGACCATTTTTGTTCAATTTTTAATAAAAAGGGCCAACATCCCCGAGTACACCCCGAATGACTTTTTTTTTTTTGACAAAATGCAAATTCATTCCATTAAATTAAAACAAGTCTAGCCGGGACAAACCCCCAACTGACAATGCAATCAGGTTGATAAACAATAAACGAGCTAAGCAAATTGCCACATTGTTTCCAGACCGCCTAACACACTGAATCCATAGATTTTTGAAACTGAAAATGAATACAAAGGCTTCCCGAGTAATCCAGCCTACATCACTCCCGAAACTGGTAGCTAGACAATTGACCTTCACAATAGTTCCATGGCTGTTGCGGTGTTCAGGCGACTCAGTTGCAAAAACTGAGCTATTAGGAACAAGAGTCCTCGAATAATGAACAACTATAATTTGTGAAAGGTGAGCACATGTGATCGCCACCGTTCCAAGCATATCCCAGCTATCTACATGCCAGGAACCAGCTATAGAAATGCCGAAAGTAAGCATATCCCAGCTATCTACATGCCGGGAACCAGCTATAAACATGCCGAAAGTATTAATAATGCAGTAAATCCAGATCTCCCAAAATTCCATCCGAATCATTCTCATTGATAACACCACAAGAACATAACTACCACAAATATAATAACGCATAACAACCCAAGAAATTGGGTACCAACTGCGCCATATTAAACCTCATAGTCATATATAACTGCGCCATATGTTGGTTCCAACGGTTTTGGCCTAACTTGTTTGGCCACTCTCGTTTTTTATTTCATATTTTAAAGACAGAAGAAAAGAACACTACTAATTAGTTGTCCTAATCTCATAGTAGGCTAGCTGCACAGGGGTACCAAAACAATTGAATAAGATCAGTATCAATGCAAGTACTTTTTTAGCACATCCTGAACAAGCTCGCCACAGTGCTTCAGCACTCGGCACCACTTTGTAAAAACATAACGAAAACAAAATATAATGTCAGGTGGCTTATCTATATGCTGGATTAATTAAAAGTTTCTGTTACAACCAGTGTTTCAATTCTTATAAAATCAACGGAAACTGCTGACATACAGACTTACATGATGTATCAAATCTAGTAAGTTGATGATGCCAATACTAATTGAGGAGAATAACTTCACACAACCCCGATAAGTTTAAAACATCTGCTGGTTATACTACAGGAACTAAATACACCAAATACTCTTTGGCTGATCTACTTCCATTTCATTCGCTAATATATAACTGTCTCTTGACGCATAATGTGTGTCATCTTCCACACTCTTATAAACCAGACAAATTTGTGAATCGGGCTGCTGCATGTCCTCTTTGAATGTAGCAGTTACATGAAGTATAATGTCCATGTCATCGTAGGATCTTTTAATATTGTCAGCATGCCGGGATTTCTTCCATCTTGCCAGCCCCATGGTATCATCAGCCGACTGAAATTGTGCCCCTCGTAATCTTATCAGAAGTTTCTTAAATTCTGCTGCATCAATTGGTTGGCCATTATAAGAGACTTTCACGCCTTTCAAAATTATTAAACCTTCTAAACAGAAGGAAACAATATCTTGATCAGCAGGGAATACTTTCAGGATAGTCCAAAAGGGCTCAACACATCTACTCCTCAAGTCTCTGTCCATACAAAGAAAATGATGCATCAAATTTTGTATATATAGATAGAAGGATGTTACAATATGAATATATGTAAAAGGTTTAACACTAGAACATACTCAATCCGATCAGGGCCAACACCATGTATTGCATTTGAAATTGCCCAAGCTGCCTCCTTTTTTACATCAAGCAGCTTATAATTTTCCACAACCCCGCAGAGACACTCAATCAACCCAGAATCAATTACAGCCTATCGAACTCAATCAAAAAGATTAAACAGATGCTATTAAGTATATGTCCATGCACAGATTATGGACATAATTGGGACTTGAAAAAAATTCAAAAAGTAAAATAATGTTTTAAACCGCATAAAATGTATCAATTTACATGCAATCAGAATAATTTGTAATTTTTGCAATAAATTAATAAATTCAACACTAACCATTATATGATTTTCTTTTCCAGCGGTTATGTTTGAAATTATCCAGCAAGCACTCTCCACGAAATCCCTTTCTTCAAAACATAACACGTGCCCAAGGATCTGCAGTGCATCCTTCTTTACAATTATAACCTAGAAAGCAAAAGGTTAAAAGGATAGATCACAGAACACACCATAACTATGGTGGAAATCAAACAGCATCCAAATTCCAAACACAAGCTAAAAGGAACAAGAAATGGGAACCGACAAAAAAAAAAACACAAATTCTTTTATTGACATATTGTCCTGTTACATCCACAGTCTTTGGAGAATGAGAACCAACTACATAGCATCTTTAGTAGAAAATCAAGCACAGTACACCTTTATTTCTATCTTACACACAACAGCCCACAGCACGAGGGAGTTTAGCTGGATTTATTTTTGACTTTAAATAAAAATGCTTTCTTCGGTTCCCAAGAAAAATCATGCATTTAGGATTTTGTTGTAAGAATAAGCAATTATTTTGCCAAAAAAGTGTAGGCAATCAACCTCATAAAAAGTGGACCCAAACACAGTAACAACTTACTGGCCAAAAGAAAATAGAAAGCAAAAGTATGTAACAAATCAGCACTATGCTGACCAGCTTAAATAGGTATAGCCTTCTTATTTACCAAGAAAGAATAGATGTAGCATCTTCATTCGAAGTCAGTTTGCATTCTTCAGCATTACATCCTGAATAAAAATATTTCTCAAATCATTCCAAAACTGATATCTAAAGCCTTGCATTCTTTTTGATATTTATATTACGATTTAAGTGTACTGATTTACTTTTGGGAGGTAGCGGTGGGGGTATCCAGAAGGGCTGTTAATAAAATTAAAAGTGAAGAGCATTATATGTACCAGTACTTTGGCAGTCAAAGTTGGCACATTTGCAATACTAGCATACTACAGGTTAAAAAGTATCATTACTTATACAGTTATACTGAATTCTATTTTTTGTTAAAATATGAGGTATCATATATTCTTCCCCACCCCATGGGTATTTTCGCCTACATATTTTTAAACTAACTTTGACAGTCACATAATTACAATAAACTAAGTGGCATTCTTGCATATATATATATATCCTACCTTGAACTTGAATTAACATAAATACCCCAGTAATACCCCAGTATTTTGTGCTACAAAAGGTTTTAACCAGCCATGAGGTCATCATGTCAACCCTTTCTCCCTATAAACAGAATAATTAGTTAATTTTATATGATATTTTATACAATGGCAAAAGACTCTTTTGCCCTGATGTTAAGCAATATTTGAAGTTTTAAACTTTTTGGATAGAACCTATAACTATAACAGGAAATGATGTTTGCTACTCCAAAAAGTGCCACTCAGGAAAACTGATACAGTAAAATAAATACATTGAAAGCTTTTGCAATCTAGAATCCCTGTGCTATAACTTCCAAAACTTCTAAGGGAATAGTGAATTGGTTTTCAATATTTATTGTGCCATTTTATCAGACAATTCTGCAAACTGCAAAATCATAATAAAAACCTTCAACCGAACAGTTCCTATAGGCTACATTCCTTTTTCCTTGAACAAAAGTACTGACTTTAAACAAAGAGGTAAAAAAATTCATGAAGTTGCATTTCATCAATGGCACACATCAATACATCTAAACTATAATATAACATCTGAATGAAAATTATTTTGTGATCACTTATTAGTTTTTGGTTACCATGTATTAATATATGGGAAAATAGTTTCTAAAACTCACTATAGAGAAATTCTTAACTGGTTCACCATAAATACTTAAGTTATCGTTTTTGGTACTTGTCAATACGATATTATAAATTTCAGTCTATTTGAAATAGGGGAGTATCATTTTATAACAATACTTGCTTTATTTTATAAGTTTAATGATATAGATTTGTTATTGTATTCAGCTCACAAATTCATTATGGCAAGTCACGATAATGGTTGAATTTTTTTTCCCTATTTTTGTATAATCTTCACATGCATCCTTCATCGTTCAAAAAATAACAAATTTATTTACTTTTACGCTCGCACTAATAAAAACCTTTCCAGTGAATTCTAGAAACTCCAAGCCCATATAAATGTATAGGACACGCTAATAGATGGTCTTTGTATTGTGAACTTCAAAAAAAAAAAAATCAGTGTATTATACATGTTAATATTACAATATTCTATATATGGTAATTCCTAATTAAGACTGATTGACATAATATTATTCTTTGAATGTTAAATCTATTTAGAATTCAACCCAATCCTAGATATTAGTCAGCTTATATAAAATATGTGTTAAAACATAGAGTTAAGTTATAAGTATAGGCTATCCATAATATTATAACATTAAAAAAAAATATTCTCATATTGATGGATATTAAAATTTAATACGTATATATATATATATATATAGGCTAAAGTTCATATCTAAGGGGAACCGAGAACTTAATCTCAAATAGACTAGTTTCTCAACTATTAAGGTTCAATTACACGGACTGTTTTCTTTTGGAATTGTGCATATTCAGAACTGTTGCTTGTGCGTTGGGGGCATCGAAACGGATAAACATCTGGATTGTGCGTATAGCCAGTGGGTTTTGAAGGGTATGCCTTGCTTAATGTCTCTATAGTAGCTTCTTCTTGGGTTGATTTTCTGCACTCTTGGAGCTCTACTGATATCCCTCCCCGTCAAGCCTTAGCTTTGCTTGTGGCTCAGGTTTTTGCCTATCATATATGGCGGGAGAGACGCTCGTGCTCACGATGGAATCCTCATTGACATCAAAGCTAGACTGAGTAGCTCTAGATGGTTTACTACCTTGGACTGTATAGATGAATTTCATAGCTACTTAGTTGCTTAATGGGTCCTACCCATCGTTTTTGTTTCTTTCTATTCTCTATCTTCCTTTGTAGATTAATTAGAGATAGTCCCATCTATGGCTTGTCATAGAGGAAGGGTCAACCCCTCTATATTCTCTCTTTTTTAATATATTTATGCAACTTAGCTATTAAAAAAAATAAAATTATCTAGGTATCCACATTAGTTGCTTCACTGCACAAGATTGATAAATGTTAGTGATGGATAAGAAACAAGCTGATCAATTAGTTTCTAAAAAGTCATAGTAAAGAACATATTAGAAATTATATGTTCAAGGACATTGTACATAAAATGCTAATATTACTCAACATACTAATAATTATGGTTCCCCAAGTTTCCATCTAACGGACTTCCCGTTAAAACCGAACCTTATCTATATTACAATATTTTATTATTTTAATATTATTTTAATAGTATATTACATTTAATTATATCCTAAATATGGACATTTTAATACTTAGAATCCTAGTACACTATAATTACCCATCTCAATTTCATCACAGCTCAAACTTTCATTCGTTACACCTATAACAGATTTCATTTAAAATTACAAGGCATTATTATATTTAATCTCCCTAACATAATAATATTACCTTTTTATCTAATTAAATGTTAAATTTTGTTATAACATTAACTATTATACAATTTCAAAATGTTGTTTAATATTCGATAAGATGGTTAATTTAATCAATGATACGTTCCTAAACATAATTTCCTAAAACATGTAATTATATCCTTTCTTGTAAATTCAGTATAAATCCTAATGGTAAACAAGAGAAACTATCTTTCTTAATTTTGCTTGTGTTCATGTCATTCTCCTTTTTTGGACAGAAATCAACCTCAAATTCTTGTAAAGGAATATTATCATGCAAGAACACAAGGGCATGAATTTGAGGTATCTCTTAGTGTAAGAATATAATATAAGATCCTGGTAAGACCTACCTATAACAATTTAAGGTTTTAGATGAGCTGGTTACTTTACATGGTATCAGAGCTCTGGTTGGCGGGAGACTCAAGTTTGACTCCCTACCACCCCAACATTCTCAATATTTAATATGGACACGAAGGCAAATTTATGTCCCAAAGATGGGTGCTCGTGATCCACTCTTCGACCCAAAAATAGGCTTTCGAGTGAAGGGGAGTGTTAGAATATAATACAAGATCCTGGTAAGACCTTCGTCTAACACCTAAGAGTTGGTTTCTTAACACTTAGTCTTGGTGCAAGAAATAAGACAAACAGATTCCTAGGAACTCAACATGAAAAGCAATATATTTTTCCACTACCCATTGTACTTCAATATTTAAACCTAGCTTCACCGGGTTAAGATCTGATTGAAGTAGGCGAATCAAAGGATATCTCAGATAGGCAAAGTCATTCTATGAGGACTACGGAGCTGTCGTAGAAGCGGTAGCTTCTCCCGACCGATTCTACATGAAACGAGGCCCTTTGGGAATAGATTGTAGATTCCTTACAACTACATAATTATAAAGATTTATTTACTTTAATTTTTTTAGTTTTATCTCGGGTTCGATTCTCTATACTACATAATTAAATAGTGTATTAATATTTTAATTTCGACCCATGTTCATTCTGTATACCCCTACTTCGCACGGGTTATCAACTACCTATTGTACTTCAATATTTAAACCTTTAAACTTCTTATACACTTTGTAACTTCTCATTTATTTTTCATAATTTGAAAATCTACACCTATATGTTTTTTCCCAAGCAGCATTTTGCAACATGAGCCTAGTTTCTTCAACATGCAATCAGTAATATTCGAACTAAAGTAATTGTATGGCAATTCTTTGGCATCTTCATGGTTGCTAAAAGGCAATGGCACCAAAGCCACGTTGCCATCGCAACAAGGCATTCATCACATAATATATTTCATCTTTTCTTCTCAATTCAATTCTTATAGTGTTGCCCATTAAAGCATCTCCAATGGAGGCACCCTTTAGGGGTTCCAAACGTTGCCAACTTATTAAAAACAATAATGTTTTATTTCACTTTATCTATGTCATATTAGACACCTCCTACCTCCAACAATTGGCACCCCGTACAATGTGCTTAAATGGTTCCCACTTAAATTAAATAAGACAAATAAAGAAAAGAAAACCCAAATAAAACAAAGTGGGTATGAGTTATATATACTTTTAATACAAGGATTTGTGTTTTATCCAATTTGAGGAGGCGCCAAGAGGGTGCCCAAAGTTGACAACTTCTCTTGTTATCCTTTTGGGCACTCTTGCAGCCTCCAATAGTCATGCCACAAAGATGTTAGTACCCTTCTTGGCACCCCTATTGGAGATGCTCTCATGTAGATGTTGGCACCTTCTTGGCATACCCTATTGAAGATGTTCTCATAGGTAAAAAATTTGTAGTTCATCAACAATTCATGTGGTATAATAATATACTTGAATATCACGTGTTAATGACCAACATAAAGTGATTCACCAAGAACTCGGATTTATCTTCTAGATAACACATATCATCCATCAATTTTAGAATTTCAGATTTTATACATAGACATCAAGATGAGAATGAAAGTGAACATAAAAGACAACTGTTATACATGTTATTAACCAGTAATGTGTAATTAGTATACTGGAACACTAATAAATCCAATGTAGGATTGTAGGTTCTAGGGTATTAAGCTTATTTGTATCAGGAACTGCTTGCTCCTGAATAGTTATTTGATTATTTTTGGTGTTTTTTGTATGTTAATTGATAGGGAATGTAGAAATAGGAGAGGAACAGATGGATATAGCAGATTTTGAAATAAAAAACAGAGATTAGGCAGAATTAGAGAGGAATCAGAGAAATTGAGACAGTTAAGAGATAAAGCTTAGGTAAGAACTAAGAAGATAGCCAGAGATAGAAACAGTAGAGAGATGGGAGGGAGAAGTTGGTGGAACAAAGTCCCATTTCATATTTCATCAATTCATAATGCATAATAGAAAATACAACTGATCGATCTATTTACAGACTCTACTAAATTGTAACTACTTCTGAAAAGACATAAATGACCCTGCCTCAATACTCACTATTTATTACTTAATACCCTAGTCCCTACTACTGGTAACGACTAATACTAATATATGCCAGTCTTGACAATATGTGATAAGCCTAAATAGTTATGGGTCTTTTCCCATCATGATGGATATTTTTGTCTGCCAAAATCTCCCTCGATTTCAAAATAATAGTCTTTACACAACTTTCGGATAAACCCGATTACTTACGAACCTCTATTGGTTCGTTAATATTTATTTCGTTCATGGTCCTACATTACATTTATTCAAATATTGTTTGGAACTAAAACATGAATCCTGAAAGCCAGAGGTACATAAAATCAAAAATTGTTGCTGATGAGTAATATGTGGAATGGCATGGATATAATATGCAAGTAGCTATGTTGCATGGACTAGCGTACAGAGTCTAAAAAACAACCCTGATCCGAGTCCAATGATGTCGGACAAACGTGAGAATTATAACCTTCGATGACTGAAACGCAAAACAATCTTTATTCAATAAAACCGAGAATTTCATAAATCTGTATGTATACTAAACAAAAGGTAACTAATAATGAATAACCTCTTCAACATAACAAATCAGACAATAAAAACCATATATGACTGGGCGAGTTTGGGCAAAAATTAATAATCTAAATTAACATCATAATAAATACTTATATAGCAATACCCCACCTATGAACTACTCCCTCAGGCCCATATTATGCATCTCGTTTGAATTATGCACAGACATATAGAAATTTTTTTAAAAAAAATTGTTTCGGGAATAGTTTACTCTCATTTAGTTTGTTGGTCTAGAAAATTCAAATATGTGTGCAAATAAGAAAGATAAAGAGAGTTTATTATATTCTAGGAAACATAAATTAAGCACAGGAACTCTCAGTTTGTTTTCAAATAAGGGTATAGAAGGAAAGTAATGTATACAGAAGGTAACATGAACACAATTTTGGGACAAATTAAAATGGAAAGACAGACAAATAATATGGAACAGAGAGAGTAATTAATTTCTCTACACTAAATATAATCATACTATTAAATAATAATATAAAAATTCTCATTTATTTAACTTGAGTTCCCACTTCCCTTCAGTCCGACTAGATAATTTTAACAATTGATGAGATGCGACCTTCATATTATTTTGGACAGATTTAGGGACACATTATAGCTTTTGATGAACAAGTATCTGGTGCATTCATAAGTGACTAGTCCCTGTTGTTTCACTACTGCACTCAAATTGCAATAGAACAAAAAAGCTGGTAGTCCTGGAAGTTATACTGGAAAAAACAAGGGTAACTGGACCTCACCTTTTTAATTTTTGGGTCATTTAAATAAATAACATATGACCAGTGCGAATAAAGTTGACAAAGATAGCATCTTTTTGCAGAAAAAATATACTGAAATAATAATATAGAAAGGACCTATAATAGAACCATGGAGTCACAAGCATCACTTATCCTGAAGAAGTTATTTATTTTCTAATACTATTTAATTTATATTGAGATGTTTTTGAATACAATGTAATAACTGCCAGAGCTAGACACCCACACATTGAGCTTCTAATATGTGATATAGTTATTAAAAACTAAATGGTTAACAATACAATATTATATTCAGTTACTTAATCATACCTCTATATCATCATCACTACCCCATCTCACTATAGTTCCCAGTGTTGTAAGCGCAACAACGGCATTGACACATAAATCCGGATAATTATAGAACCTGCTAAACATAGAGAATGTAAAACCAAAACTTGCGACTTGCCGCAAAGAAGATAAAATGAACAAAATCCGCTTACTTGATAATCTCAATCAGGCGATCAATTAGAGGTTCATAATCTTTTTTTTCAATCACCATCTCTTCTCTTCCATCACAAAGGTATAAGAGTCCCAAGCATCCGTAAGGCGGAATTTCTGAACTTATATAATTAAAAAGCTTCAAGAGAGAATCATAAACCATTTTGAACTGCCAATGTTTTAGAAATAGTTAATAATAAGGAATTACAGATAGGTTCACAAGGAAATTGGAATAGGGTCCTGGCAAATAACCTTTGCAGATGGGAGCATGGGATATACTTGACAAACAACTGCCAAGGTCTGACTGACGCCATATATAACATCAGTAACGGTTGAGCCATCAATGAGAAGGCTTAAAGGTTCCAAAACTACTTCAAGGGTTTCACTGAATTGAGGTTTGGGGACTATTACAGCCAGAGTGCGCAATAACCACATGGCCTAAAAATTTAAAAGGTACTTTTAAATAACCTTACTAACAAAATTTGCAGAGATAACAAAATCAAGAATAAGCAAGTAAGCTCCCTTAAATTGCTTACCTGCACCTTTACCTTGCAATCTTGAGAGCATACAAGGTTCACCAAAGTTGAATCTTTGATACTTTCTATTATCCATTGATTGTTAATTGTATAATTTAAAAAAGTATGGAGGATGATTATGGCTTGAGACTGTAAGAAAATTAAAAGATAAAATGAGAAGATGCGGAGTAGTTCCATAGTAATAAATCCAATTTAAAAATGCATTCATCAACAGGGTAAACCTGGATCTGCGGGTATTCCGTATACTCGAGAAACTGAACAAAGTGTTTAAGAAGATCGTGGTTTACTTGATGAATCAGCCTCGGATCTGTTGACATTTCAGAAATATAATACCACTTTAATAGTATAATCAATCAAAAGAACAAGGAAAAATGTAAAAAGCATTTTACCTGTGGAAACCATTTCAGCCAGGTCTCTGGTGTGCTTTTGAATCTCCTCCGACTGCTTCAAATTTATCGCTCTCTTGATTTCATTAGTTAGCGCAAGGATTCCTTCTTTCTGTAATATTATTTATTAAAAAACAAAGAAATAAACTTGTGTTTCTTTTCAACTACAATTCACCATAGCATCGTCCAAGTATATATGTGAGTACTTTTATTTAAAAAGAGCCTAACTTTAAGAAATCATTGCAGTAGAGATAGAGCATGGATGTTGTGTATACGAGTAATGTAGAATACTAGTAGCTAATTGACAAATATTGACCTGGAAGTCGACGGTAAATTCGAGAAATTGGGAAATGGTGTGTGGGTCGGTAACAATATGAGTAGATAGCAAAAACTCCTCCTCTCGGGTATAAATTTGGTCACGGAAAAACCTCATATTCTCCGGCCTAAGACCTCTTCTTTTCCTCTCAAAACTCTGCATTTCTGGTTCTTGTCGAGATCTTTTTAACCCCCTGCTGTTCAACACAAAGAAGCCTTTGTCTGTGTCTATTTCCATAGATTCAACCATCTGTAAACATAATTATAATCCAATTAAGTACTACATACATAAACCCTAACATATGACCAATACATTTTTAAATCAATATCCGAATAGCAAGTTGGAATTGAAACAAAACACATGCATACAATTCAATACAGTAACTTAATCCGATCGACTTAATTGCACTTTGGTGGCCTGTAATTTAATTATTTTGCACGGAAATGGCTAAATTTTTATTTGTGCCATAGTAATGTCTAAATGTTGAATTTTAAGCCATTTTAGGGGCTCCGCCTCCCTTCCATTAACTGCTCTGTTTAATCTTAACAGTTGCAGGGGTAAAATGGGTATAATAAGGCTCTAATGGTAAGATGGGTTTAAATTTTTTATAAAACCATCGTTTTTCCCCAAATTAACAGAGGGGTGCTCTGTTCTTCTTTCAATTTTCTCTCTCAATTCTCTAATCTCTCCATGTCTCTCTCGTTATATCTCTCAACCCCTTAGCCTTCTCTCTTCGAGAATTAACCTCTTTAAAGCTCTCTCTCTCTCCCCTCACTTGAACATATCCTCTTCCCCTTTTCTTTGTTAGAACACTGCGCGCGTATGTATATGGCTGCTGGGTGTGCTGAGCTTATGTATTTCACGTGTTCGTGTGTGCCCCTGTGTGATGTTTGTGCGTGTGTTCTTCATTACAGACCCCTTTCTCCTCTTTTCTTCACCATACCAGCTGCTTGTGTAATTGAACGATGTGTATTGTGTGTTTAGAGTTTCTGCGTGGGTGTATGTAGTCGTGGGTGTGTGTGTATATTCCTAGTGTATTGTGATTACAGCGATGGTGCAGTTAGTGAGTAAGCCGAGGTGTGGTATTTGTGTTTCCGGGTGTGTGAAGCGTGCGTGCGTGTGTGTGTAGAGACCTGGTTTGAACTGTATGTGTGTGTGTGGGTAATTAGTGTGTATATACTGTGTGTGTGTGGACTTATTATCAAAGTGAAAGATACATAAAAGTACCTTACTGTAAGCGAGATAGGAGAGATGAGTTATATGGTAGAAAGACACATAATAATTTTGATGGTCACAAAAGCATCAAGGAGGAGAGGGATTATGAAACGCGATACACCAAGAAACGTTGATGCTCATAAAAGATTGTGTGCAAATCCTCATCTTGGTGAGTTGTGTGAGTCGACTCAGTCCTGCTGTCGTCGTGTTTAAGTTGCTGGGTTGTATTTCTTGTTGTAGCTGAGTTGTTGTTTGTGTCGAGTTGTAGTGTTTGAGTTTTTAGCAGATCAAGATAACATAAGAAAAGGATTCAAAATACGTAAGTTTGAATCAAGAAGAAGAAGAAGGAACAGGCAGCATGATCGATCAAGAAGAAGGAAACAAAAAAATAACTAAAGTGATTCAGAAGATTAAAATTACTATTATGTCCTCGTAAATAATTTTTAATCTAACACCGTTAGTCCAAAAGTTAACAGAAGGGAGCCGAAGCCCCCAAAGTGGGTCAAAAATCAAAATTTAGACATTACTTTTGCACAAATAAAAATTTAGCCATTTCCGTGCAAAAAAATTAAACTACAAGCCACCAAAGTGCAATTAAGTCAATCCGATTTTGTGTCTTTCTATTTACTTCCGCAAGTTTGGGAAATATCAAATATCTGAGCCTGTTTGGGTGTAGCTCCAGTTTTGGGCTTTAAGTTGTTTTTCGCTTGTTTGGGGGAGTTGCTTAAAGCCCGGCTTTAAGTTAAAAAGCTGCTTTAAGCCTTAAGTTCCATTTAGGTACTTTTGACTTTTGACTTATGACTTATGACTTAGGACTTATGGATTTTTTTTTTTCACAATTCTTGTAAAGCTTAAATATCATGAATTTAAATTTTTTTAAGTCAAATTTCACTTTTAAGCCAAAATTATTAAACCCCCATTTAACTTTAAGTAAAATTACCCAAACACTTTCATTCAACTTAAAGTAAACAACTTTACTTTCTCCTTTAAGTTAAAAACACCTCCATTAAGTCAAAAGTAACTTATTTTAAGCAATCCCAAACACCCTCTCTATTTGGTTCGACTACGCGATTGGATAGTAGGATTGGAAATAATGACAGAAATAACCTAAATATGGTTGAACTTCTACGAAAATAGTTTTTTTTTTAAAAACATGGCCATATCTAATCGTTTGAATATCCAAAATGCAAATGCGTAACTTTAAATTTTACCTTTTCCTTATATACCAGTCAACGCCGAAGAAAACCCCCTAAGTTGCCATAAAACCACCGTATGTTGGCTATCCAAACAAACACACCTTTTCCATATCTTATTATATACACACAGATCTACTACAATCAAATCTCTGAGAACATATATGTGAAAAGACTTAAAAAATATGGTCTAAAAACCGGCTCTGAAAGAGGTGAGATGAAGGTGATATGTGTGTATGTACATGCATAATACGCATATGAGAATAGAGTATTAAGTTAAAGGATAATTTATTCATATATGCGTAACCTTATTAAAATAAAGTAATACCCAGCTGTTTAATGCGTATTCCGTAATACCCCATCACCAAATGCGTAATCTGTCGGCTATTTTTGTTCATCAATCGAAAAATGGTTATTTTTGTTATAATAGTTAAAACTCCGGTTATATATGTCTTTCACCCGTAGGATTGAGGGTGTTGGCCCTATCTATCATAATTTGAAAGTAAATTGTTTTAAATATCATAATTTGAATTGTTGGTCCTAAATATCACCCCAAAACAAAATTTCATCTAGCCTTTGAATTTTTCTTAGAAATATATAAAACGCTAATTCAGAATATGTTTTGCTGAAAACGCTATATTAAACAATGTTTCGGGGGGCGCTAGATTAAACAATGTTTTGGGGGTTGGCAACGCCACATGATGTGGCATTTGGGTGTTCTAAATTTTTTTTTTTTTCGTTTTTCGTTTTTCGTTTTTTTTGTTTTTTTTTTGTTTTTTGTTTTGTTTTTATCTAAATATATATTTGCAAACAATATTTAAAAACTTATAACCAAATGGTCAAATAAAATTAAGTTCGTATACGGTTTATTCGTCGTTCTGAATTGTTATGCCCAAATCTGGCGTACACCTAATACATGCCCACTGGGCCATACTAGGCTTAAATATGACAATTGGGTCGCCAAAGCCCACCAGTAGGGACCAGCCCAACATATTCTTTTGTCTTATCTTCGTTGGTTATTAGAAGAGAACGATCCCAAGCAAGGGATTGCTTCGCATATGGCTCCCAGCAAGAAGTCGCGTTATTGTTACTCTGCACTAAGGTCTTGCATGGCCTAAGACTCTCATAATGAAAACTCATAGCTAAACCCGACAAGGTCGCATGAGTATCTCTATATTTTGGGACTGCATCGCATGACTAAACCTAGTAGGGTCGCATGCAAGGTCCTCACGAGCTCTCCATCCGCTTCGCTAGGAGCATCGTATAGTTCTAGCATCATGTAGCCATGAGTAACCTTTAGTGCGCCATGGATCATGAGTAGAATTGATGACTCGTTGCCATGTCAGCCCTAAAGCGAGTGGGCTTGGGCCATGACTTATCTCCTAAAACCCTAGCCCGTCTAGGTAACTTATTCTCTAAGAACTACGTATGGCTTGATCCCTATAAATAGGGTACGTAGGCACCTTGATATGGAGGAGAAACAATCCACTCTAAAAACACCATACAAGATCAGCCACATCTAACCATCAAAACCCTAATCCTTGTTCTTCTTTCTTTAGCAAGATATCCGTATTTTGCTCCGTTAATCCAGCAAACCTCCAAAACATTGTTATACCAAATTTTCCCTATAACATCTGGCGCTAGAAGGAGGGGCTAGTCATTGATTTGGGAGAACGATGACTAAATCAAGCAAGAAGAACAAGCATGAAAATGACCACAACGAGGAGACCCCTATGAGCGATCCACCCAAGGATGATCCCCCTAGAAGCGATCTGCTTAAGAGCATAGTGATACCCCCCGAACAGGGGACGAACCACGATATAACGCCTTAGAAATTTCAGAATATTTAATCACTAAAAGTTATTTATTTTATTATTAAATGTGAATTATGTGGCGTATATAATTATTGTGGAGGTGATGTGTCTGTGGAATAATATTTGGAGGTCAGATTGATATTTTATATGTGTTATGTAAGCCCAACTATTTTAATTATATTTTTGGGAGTTTATTTCCTATTTAATTGTGTTATAATTATCTTCTGTGAATTTTATAAAATCTTCGGGATTAGCAGAAATCCTGAAATCTTCTTCGCTAATAACTTTATTAGTTTATATGACTTTTAAAAATATTTGGTGAATTATTTTTGGGTTTCAAGGATTTTAAAATGATTTTATGAATTATTTTTCCATTTTATGGATTTAATCTTGTAAAATCCATATTTAATTCGTTTTCGATCCTAAAAATATTTTAAAAATATGTGGGTGATCGCAATTTTACATTCTTCATTTTTAAATTTTTAAATTAAATATTCCACCAATTCGTATTTAATTGTGATTTTACAAATTGATTTTTAGTTTCATTTAAAAAGAATTCACAAAAATGTTTCTAGATTTTTCCCCCAAATTTTAACTACTTAAATCCCTAGATTTCTTTTCTAATTGGACTCAGTTGCTTTGTTCAGACAACATCTCACGAAATCTCTCGAGTCTTCTCGACTCATTCTCTTAAAATCCCTTATCTCTCTCGTTCCTCAACTTCTCTCTTTGGCACCGTTTTCTTTTCCGTCTTGGCTGGGATTGTTCAATTCTTTTGCTGGTAGAGCTACTCCTCCCTCTCTGTTATGGGTGTTATGTACTGTGTGTGTGTGCGCGGCTTTGGGTGTGTGTGAGTGTGCAAAATCGAGTGAGTGTGTGGGTAAAGCAGCGTGCGTGCGTGTGGTAATGGCAGTGGTGTGCCTGGGTGTGTTCTATCAAGTCGTGGGTGTGATGTGTAAGCGTATATATATATATATATATATATATATATATATATATATATATATATATATATATATATATATATATATATATATGGTGTGGCTGTGTGCCGAGTTTTGTGCTTCCTTCCCCTGTTTTGATGCCGACTGTGCTAAGTTGTGTGTATGGAGGCTGTGATACTGTAATTGCTGTGTATGTATATGAGTAATTGGAATGTGGAGTTGCGGATTGGGAGCCCAGTTGGGGGTTACCGTCGCGACTTTGGTGTTCCTGTGAGCTTACTGAGTTTCATATCACTACTATGGTGATTGTGGTGGTGTACTGAACTTGAGACCTCCTTGTTACTTTGGTTCGAGTTTAACTGTGAATTCAGTTATTGTTGTTGCAAATTAATTCTGAATATTGATGTTTCCACTGACATTTTATCTATATTATTCTGAAGATAAATTGTGTTATATCCGTGTAAATAATTCGTGTGGAATTTCGAGTTGGAGGCCCAAATTAGGGTACCCTCGAAATTTTGCCCCATCGACAATGATATTAAAATAAATAAATTGAGTCGATGGTAATTGGCGATGATGATTTTTCTGAGCCAAAATTTAAATTTTAAAAATTACGTTATAATTTTTAATTTCTTGTTTTAAATTCTAAATTTATGTAATTGTTTAGTAAGATGAACTAGTTGGATTATTGGACTGTGGTTATATGCTGGTGATGATTGTGTTGGTTGTGTCGGCTGTATCCCGACTGGCAATCCCCCGTATAAAGGGGATGCCG
Organism: Saposhnikovia divaricata; assembly: GCA_036435485.1. Taxonomy (NCBI): domain Eukaryota; kingdom Viridiplantae; phylum Streptophyta; class Magnoliopsida; order Apiales; family Apiaceae; genus Saposhnikovia; species Saposhnikovia divaricata. Next base: position 109,142,078 of record CM071599.1, on the reverse strand, counting down.
TCAAAATTTTTCTAAAAATCTTAATTTATTTCTTGAAAATGAGTATGTATAATTATATAATTTATACGAATTGTGAGTCGGGCTTCATATTTTAAAATCTACGTAGTGTGTGTTAACGTGACTATTTGATTAAATACTTTTGCCTGTGGCTTACATAATGATATTATATGATTAAATAAGCATAAATTAGGAGACTATTCGCAGGGGTAGACTAAGTAGAATGTTTTCATTGGTTAGCGAATATTCAGCAGAATTCTAAAATAGTGCTATATTGTGTGTAGATCCCGTGGATAAAGGGAAGGCTAAAGCTGAGGACGTAAAGACACTTCGGATTCTGTGATTGTCTAGTTAAGGCAAGTAAATTGTTTCAATTATCTTTCAAATGAGTTATGATTATAAAAACCTGATTCATATGCTTATTTAAATTACTCTTGCTATAACTGTTCTGTTAACTTCCCGAAATTTCGAATCCTTTATTGTTATACCCCAAATTGATTTTACCGAGTTGTTGTTGCTTTTAGTAAATTGATTTACATCCATATTCCTTGCAAGTATATTATTCCACCTCTCTTTCAAGTAAACCACTTCACTTGTATTTCCAGCGAATTATGATTATCATAACTTGATTCTTATGCATGTGATTTATCCTTGATATAACTGCTCTGATGATTTCCATTAATTTTGAATATCCAATTGTTATACCCCAGGTTGATTATATCGTTTTCGTTAATCCTTTAGTAGCTTGACTTAAATCAATACCCCTTTTTGCCATATCGAACTTGTCGATATTTAATTCAGAGATTACCCGACTTTGTTCTATTTGGTGAGATTTGAGATGTTAACCTGGAACGAAAGTGTCCAGGGTGTTTGGCAGTTGAGGTGGTCGATTGTTCCGACACCTGATGTTTAGTTAGGATTGGACTGTTAGTTTTTTTTTTAAAATGTGGACCGTAAGGGTCGGACCAGATTCGTGGTCAGAAATTATTAAGGCCAATGTGTGTCGTGGATCCATTAAGGACATTGCTGTGTGCGTTTGTCCGGGGTTAGTGCGTGACTGATCAGCAGCCTAACCTTATAATTGTTTTTTTTATTTATAAAATGCATGATAGTCCAATCCTCTTCTATTTTACGATTCAGACAAAAGATGAACTTTCAGTCGAGCTTATATAATGTTGATTGTTAATTCTTGACAATCTTGTAGACATTTCAGTTGTTATTGTTTTAATCATATATATATACATACTTGCTGAGCACTTTGGCTCACTTGCTTGCTAATTCTGTTTCCTCAGCTAAGCCGGAAGATGTCTAGAAGAAGTGGCCCGTCTGGTTGGGGTAGTCACCGAGGCAGTCAGAGGGTTGAGGTGGTTGGATGGGTAGTGAGCATATATCTCTGTTTATATTATGTCTGTATTTGTAGGCAGATTATCATAATTAATGGGTTGTATATTATTTGATTCAGTTCTGGGTTGTAGTAGCTATTGGTAGTTGTTTCATACAGTGACTTGTGAGCGGTCTGGGTTGGTATGGTTTTATTTCCTTATGGATTAGTATATCTTGTGCATGTGGACTGTTTTAGTTATACTTAGTTGTTTGAGCAGGTGGTTAGTCCGATTTATGATTACATCATGCCGAAATTTCTAAAATTTCTTCTATATTAATATTTAATTGAGTATAAAAGTTTATATTATTATTATTGTTGGAAAGTGAGGGTGTTACAAGTTGGTATGAGAGCCACAGGTCACAGTCACTGAAACAATTAGGTGGGGAGTCGGGGTAGAGTTTTGAGAAAGGTTAGGATTGTTTCGTGAGAGATAGGAAGTCTAATTATATATATATATATATATATATATATATATATATATATATATATATATATATATATATATATATATATATACTTCAGGCACCTGCTTCTGGCTCCGATTCAGACCCGGACGAGGATCCGGAAGGAGGGGCTTCTGTACCGCAGCAGATTTCCCCAGGGGTTATGCAGCCGTTCGTAGGATCGCAGGGCTCGGTGAATGGGCCAGCATATCAGTACACTCCTCAGCCTGTTCCATATCATGTGTACGAGCGAGTGGCCCGAGAGAGGGACTATCTCTTAGGGCAGATGGCAGAGTTGAGGGCTATGAGGGCTGGGGAGGAGGACCGGGCTAGAGATCGAGATAGAGCGGTAGCTGAGCTGGAGGATGTCCGGAGGCGAGTACGAGCTCTTAGACGTGTTGTCATTAGGCGGGGACGGATTAGATCCCGAGATGAGCCGGCATTTGTGACACAGCAGGTGACTCTAGGTCTGGTGACGGCAGAGCTGGAGAGCATTCTGGGATCAGCTTGGCGGGGAGAGTCGGATGACGATGATGACCAGTGATGACTAGGGTAGTATGATGATGTGGTATATAGAGACATGTTATGGTAGTAGTAGTACGTCAGGATTTGCAGTGCAACCAGTTTTGTTGTATATATCTGTTGTACTGTGATTAGATGCTAGCAGTCTCCTCTTTTAGTATTATGTTGTACCCTTATCGAAGCGTTGTTTTTACGCTTGTATCAGATCTATCTATATATATCATTATCACTTTTGCAGAACTGTGTTAAATTTCCTTATACTGTCATTTACTTAAGCATCTTATTTACTGCTCGTTTCATATTTACTTTCAGCACCATTTCCTTCTAGCATTGTTTTTACTTTCGACACTATGTTTGACCTTAGCATTATGACTATTGTTTCTTTATGGTACCTACTGAACGTTTGTGAATACCTTGTGTAACCTTGGATTGATATCCTATTACACCCTGTGAATCAGTTGTTGACCGGAATTTTGGTTGGAGACCTCGAATTACTTTTCAGTAATATATGCATTATTTGTTTAAGATGGATCATTTTGAGCTATTATTTTCTGAACCTGAATCTAATATAATTGTTCATTGATTTCAGAAATATGCCTCCCAAAAAGAAGAAACAAAATACCCGAACCCCCGATCAGGGTGAACAAGCTAATCCACCTCCTGTTGGTCAGATGGACCCTGCCTTAGCACAAATATTACAAACTCTTGTTCAGCAGACTGCTACTCTGGCACAGCAACAGCAGCAATTACAGCAGCAGTTGTTGGCTCAACAGCAACAACAGCAACAACAGCAACAACAGCAACAACAGCAACAGCAGCAGCAGCCACCTGTTCCTCCGGTGGTTACTTTTAAGTCTTTCCAGGCAGTTAAACCTTCCGAGTTTAAAGGAACAGAGGACCCGGTGGAGGCGAGATCTAGGTTAAAAGAGATGGAAAAAGCCATTGCACTGGTGGGGGTCCCAGCAGACAAACAAACCGAATATGTAAGTTATTTCTTGAAGAATGAAGCTACTTACTGGTGGGAGTCGGTGAAGATGTTGGAAGCTACTGAGGTGATTCCTTGGGAAAGGTTTACGGAGCTATTTTTGGAAAAGTATTTCCCCAACTATATGAAAGACCAGATGGAGATGAAGTTTTTGGAGTTGAAACAGGGGAAAATGTCGGTGACAGAATATGAAACCAAGTTTACTGAACTAGCTAGGTTTGCTCCGGCCTATGTGGACACGGAGAGGAAGAAGGCTAAGAGGTTTCAACAAGGATTGAAACCATGGATTCGTACTAAACTGGCAGTTTTGGAGCTGGAGACTTATGCAGCGGTGGTGCAGAAGGCCATGATAGTTGAAGGAGAAAGCGAATTATACTTCAAGGAAAAAGAAGGAAAGAAAAGAAAGGCTGGGTCAATGGGGGAACGACAAGAGCAAGGCAGTTCTCAGAATGTGCCAAATAAAAAGCCGGGATTCCAGCCAGGAAAATATGGGAACCCTAATAAGCCGGGATCAGGGAATGGGGGCCAAGGAAATAGAATTCAAGATGCGAGTCAGCAGAAATTGGTTAGGCCACTCTTGGCAGAATGCAAGACTTGTGGAAAAAGGCATCCTGGAGTGTGTACCAAGTTGGAGGTGACGTTTTACAAATGTAATCAAAAAGGTCATTATGCTCGGGAATGCAAGGCAGGAATTGTGTGTCACCGTTGTGGGAAGCCAGGGCATATAATGAGAGACTGTAAAGTACCTGTAGTGAAACCTCCAGTTCTGGCTAACCCAATACTGCAAGCAATTGAAGCACCCCCAACAGCAAGTGTCAGACCAGTGGCGAGGACTTTCAACATGACTCTGAACGAAGCTATTAAGAATTCGGATGTGGTAGCAGGTACGCTCCCTGTAAATTCTGTTCAAGCTAAAGTGTTAATTGATTCTGGAGCTACGAAATCCTTTATATCCAAAGAATTTGTTCAAAAGTTAAATTGTGAGGTATGCATGTTACGTGAGGCTATAGTTATAGAAATAGCTAATTCAGAAGGAATTCCGGTTACTCAAGTGTGTCCTCGTTGCAAGATTGATATTTCAGGGCATTGTTTTTACGCTAATTTGATACCCTTTCAGTTAGGTGAATTTGATGTTATCTTAGGAATGGATTGGTTAACAGAGAATAATGCCCAAATTGATTGTAAGAATAAGAAGGTGATCCTTAAACCCTCTGATAATGTAGAGGTTACCTTTAGGGGTCAGAGGCAAGATAGGAGATTTTTAACGATCATTCAGACAAAGAGGTTGTTGAAGCAAGGATGCGAGGGCTATATGGCTTATGTCATGGATACTAGTCAAGAGGTGCCTAAGATAGAGGAAATTCCAGTGGTGAATGAATTTCTTGATGTTTTTCCGGATGAACTTCCCGGATTACCTCCGGATAGAGAAATAGAATTTACCATTGATTTAGCCCCAGGAACTGAACCCGTGTCAAAGGCTCCTTATCGAATGGCACCTGTAGAGATGAAGGAATTGGCAGTTCAATTGCAAGATCTTCTGGAGAAAGGTATTATTAGACCTAGTGTATCGCCGTGGGGAGCTCCGGTATTATTTGTAAAGAAGAAGGATGGAAGTATGAGATTGTGTATCAATTATCGGGAACTAAATAAGTTGACCATTAAGAATAAATACCCTTTGCCAAGAATTGACGATTTATTTGATCAATTAAAAGGAGCAACTTGTTTCTCGAAGATTGATTTGCGGTCAGGATATTTTCAATTAAAGATTAGACCGGAAGACGTTCCAAAAATAGCGTTTCGGACTAGGTATGGGCACTACGAGTTCTCAGTGATGGCCTTTGGGTTAACTAATGCACCAGCAGCGTTCATGGACCTAATGAATAGGGTCTTCAAGAAATATTTGGATAAGTTTGTGATTGTGTTTATAGATGATATTTTGATATACTCGAAGACCGAAGAAGAGCATGCAGGGCATTTGAGAAATTGTATGCGAAATTTTCCAAATGTGAGTTTTGGCTGAAAGAAGTGCAGTTTTTAGGGCATGTCATCAGCAGTGAAGGGATTAAGGTGGATCCTGCTAAAATTGAAGCCGTGATGAATTGGGACAGACCTAAAACACCCACAGAAGTTCGAAGTTTCTTAGGATTGGCGGGATATTATCGAAGATTTGTTCAAGACTTTGCGAAGATAGCCACCCCACTAACAAAGTTGACAAGGAAGAATGAAAAGTTTGTGTGGAATGAGAGGTATGAAGAAAGTTTCCAGGAATTGAAGAAGAGATTGGTGACTGCACCTGTATTGACACTTCCAGATGAAAAAGGAAATTTTGTGATCTACAGTGATGCATCTCACAAAGGTTTGGGATGTGTACTAATGCAGCACGGTAAGGTAATTGCTTATGCTTCGAGAGAATTGAAACCTCACGAGCAGAAATATCCTACTCATGACTTAGAATTAGCCGCGATTGTTTTCGCCTTGAAGATTTGGAGACATTATTTGTATGGGGAAAAGTGTGAAATTTATACAGACCATAAGAGCTTGAAGTATATCTTCACCCAGAAGGAGCTAAATATGAGACAGAGAAGATGGTTAGAATTACTCAAGGACTATGATTGTACCATCAACTATCATCCCGGGAAGGCGAACGTGGTGGCGGACGCTTTAAGTAGGAAGGAGAAAATCAGTATGTTGACAATGCCTGAGGAATTATACAAAGAGTTTGAAAGATTGGAGATAGAGGTGTGTATGCCTGCAAGTAGTACAGATACGGTGTACACTATGACGTTTCAGCCAGAATTGTTAGAAAAGATTCGCAGATGCCAGGAGGAAGTCATGAGCGGAGATGTGAACAAGTTAACAGGTGAGGAAATATGCACACAGGTAGATGACAAGGGGATATTAAGATTTTCTTCACGTATTTGGATACCCAATGTGACAGAGTTGAAGAACGAGATCTGTAACACCCTCACTTGCCAACAATAATATTATAAACTCTTATTTTCAAATAAACATTGGTATAGGAGAAATTTCGGCATGAAGTAATCATAAACCGGACTAATCACCTGTTCAAGTAACTAAGTATAACTAAAACAGTCCACATGCACAAGATATACTAAACCACAAGGAAATAAAACCAAACCAACCCAGACCGCACACAGGTCACTGTATGAAACAACTACTAATAGTTATTACAACCCAACTGAATTAAATAATATACAACCCATTAATATAATAATCTGCCTACAAATACAGACATAATATAAACAAAGATATATGTCACTACCCAACCAACTGCCTCGACCCTCTGACTGCCTCGGTGACTACCCCAACCCGACGGGCCACTTCTTCTAGACATCTCCTGGCTTAGCTGAGGAAACAGAATTAGCAAGCAAGTGAGCCAAAACGCTCAGCAAGTATATATGTATGAAACTAAAACATCAACAACTGATATGTCTGCAAGATTTTCAAGAATTAACAATTCAACAATATATATATCTCAATTAAAGGTTCATCTTTTATCTGAATCATAGAATAGAATCGGATTGGACTATCATGCATTTTATAAATAAAAACAATTATAAGGTTAGGCTGCTGATCAGTCACGCACTAACCCCGGACAAACGCACACAGCAATGTCCTTTAATGGATCCACGGCACACATTGGCCTTAATTATTTCCGACCACGAATCTGGTCCGACCCTTACGGTCCTCATTTTTTAAAAAAAACTAACAGTCCAATCCTAACTAAACATCAGGTGTCGGAACAATCGACCACCTCAACTACCAAACATCCTGAACACTTTCGTTCCAGGTTAACATCTCAAATCTCACCAAATAGAACAGGGTCAGGTAATCTCTGAATTAAATATCGACAAGTTCGATATGACAAACAGGGGTATTGATTTAAGTCAAGCTACTAAAAGGATCAACAAAATGATATAATCAACTTAGGGTATAAAAATGGAATATTCAAAGTCAATGGAAATTATCAGAGCAGTTATATCGAGGATAAATCAAATGTATAAGAATCAAGTTATGATAATCATAATTCGCTGGAAATATAAGTGAAGTGGTCTACTTGAAAGAGGGGTGGAATAATACACTTGCAAGGAATATGAATGTAAATCAATTCATTAATAGCATCAACAACTCAGTGGAATCAATTTTGGGACATAACAATTAGGTATTCGCAATTTCGGAAAATTAACAGAACAATTATAGCAAGAATAATTTAAATAAGCATATGAATCAGACTTTTATAATCATAACTCATTTGAAAGGTAATTGAAGCAATTTACTTGCCTTAAATAGAAAATCACAGAATCCGAAGCGTCTTTACGTCCTCAGCTTTAGCCTTCCCTTTATCCACGGGATCTACACACAATATAACACTATTTCAGAATCCCGTTTAATACTCGCTAATCAATATAAACATTCCGCTTAGTCTACCCCAGCGAATAGTTCCCTAATTTATGTTTATTTAATCGCATAATATCAATACATAGGCTACAGACAAAGGTATTTAATCACATAGGCACATTAACACATAGATTTTAAAATATGAAGCCCGACTCACAACTCGTATAAGTTAAACAATTATACATACTCCTCATCAAGAAATGATTTTATTATTTTAGAAAAATTTTGACGGCATCCCCTTTATATGGGGGACTGCCAGTCGGGATACAGCCGACACAACCAACGTAATCATCAATTAACAATTAAATCCATACTTCAAATAACGTTCCCAATTCACATTTCCAATTTACTGAAATCCCAATTCATTATAGATCAAATAATTAATACCAATTTGATAATAAATTACAATGTATTAGATAAATAACAAATATTAAATATTAAATAATTTTTGGCTCAGAAAATAATCATCATCGCCAATGATATACCCTCGACTCAAATTAAATCACCGTCGAGGGGGCAAAATCCCGAGGGTACCCCGAATTAGGGTTTCCAACTCGAGACTCTACGCTTACTAATTATTATACGGGAATTTACAATTTATTCCCCAGAAATTATCAGGCAAAATGTTATACTTTCATCAATATTCGAAATAATCAGTAATGATAATAATCGAATTAAGCAGTCACAAAACTACCACAGGAATTCAACAATTTAATTCCCAGGTTCAACAAATAGCCCACCAGAACAGGGGACTTGCGACTTCACTAGCCAACATCAAGTAACAAGCTTCACTCACACATTTCACACGGCCCAAACTCATGGCCCAATTTGATTAACACACACCCACACACTCGAACTGAAATACAGCAGGGAGGTAGAACAATTAGCATTACAAGCACAAGAATCGACTCCCATAGATTCGCACAACATAGTCACCACACACACTAACACAATTCGCGGGCACAGTCGGGAAAAAGAAAAACGCAGGGAAGGGGTAACCATGTATGCTACACCGACACACACACACACATTGCAGCTCGCACAACAATCTCAAGAACGGCCAAGCTCACAACATAACACAGATAGGAGGAAACGCAGGGGAATTGAACACAGTGGCACACACACTCGCGAACTCACACACCCGACTGCAAGAACAGAGCGGTGGAATCATAGAACAATTCAACAGGGTAAATAAGTTGGGTTTTAGGTATTGAGTGAAAGAAAAATATATTCAAACCTTTTCCAGAGAAAATCTCAAGAGACCGAGAGAGACAATCTAGAGAACTCGGGAGAAATGGAGATTGATGTTATGGTCGGTTGTGTGTAAAAACTAATTAGGGTTTTATATAATTGAATTGGGGGAAACAAAAAAAGTAGATTTTAGGATTTTTTTACTTTACAAAAATTAAAGAAAATAAATCTAAAAATCAAAATCAAATACCAAAAATGGATGAAATATTAAATTTTAAAATTTCAAAATGAAGAATGAAAAATTACGATCACCCCCATATTTTTAAAATATTTTTCGGACCAAGAACGAATTAAATATCGATTTTACAAGATTAAATCCATAGAATGGAAAAATAATTCATAAAATCATTTTAAAATTCCCAAAACCAAAAATAATTCCCCAAATATTTTTAAAAGTCATATAAACTAATAAAGCTAATAATGAAAAAGATTTCAGGATTTCTGCTAATCCCGATGATTTTATAAAATTCACAGAAGATAATTATAACACAATTAAATAGGGAATAAATTCCCAAAAATATAATTAAAATAGTCGGGCTTACATAACACACATAAAATATCAATCTGACCTCCAAATATTATTCCACAGACACATCACCTCCACAACAATTATATACGCCACATAATTCACATTTAATATAAAATAAATAGTTTTTAGTAATTAAATAATCTGAAATTTCTAAGGCGTTATAACCTTCCCCCCTTAAAAGGATTCTGTCCCCAGAATCTCACCTAAGAGAATAATTGAGGATACTTCTCCAGCATATCGCTTTCCAACTCCCAAGTTGATTCTTCCACCTTGGGGTTTCTCCACAAAACTCTCACTATAGGAATTGTTTTATTCCTCAAAACCTTTTCTTTTCGATCTAGTATCTTGATAGGCTGCTCCACATAAGATAAATCTGGCTGAATCTCTATCGGCTCATATTCAATGACATGTTTAGAATCCAGGTGGTACTTCTTAAGCATGGATACATGGAACACGTTATGGATATGTTGCATATGAGGCGGTAAAGCTAACTCGTAGGCGACTTTCCCGACTTTCTTCAATACCTCGAAAGGCCCCACAAATCTTGGACTTAATTTTCCTTTCTTGCCAAATCTTACTAACCCTTTCCACGGAGACACTTTCAACAGTACTTGCTCTCCTTCTTCGAACTCCATATTCTTTCTGGCCAAATCAGCATACTTTTTCTGTCGATTCTGAGCCGTCACTAACCGCTTCTGAATAAGTTGAACTACTTCCTTGGTTTGCTGCACTAACTCAGGTCCGAGTATCTTTCGCTCGCCAACTTCTTCCCAGTATACTGGAGATCGACACTTTCGTCCATATAACGCTTCATATGGTGGCATACCGATACTAGCATGAAAGCTATTGTTGTATGAAAATTCCACTAACGGCAAGTGTTCATCCCAACTTCCTGCAAAATCCAATGCACAAACTCGGAGCATGTCTTCAATTGTCTGAATCGTTCTTTCACTCTGACCGTCAGTCTGAGGATGGTATGCAGTACTCATTTTTAATTCGGTGCCCAAACATTCTTGAAAACTTCTCCAGAATCTCGAATTAAATCTTGGATCTCGATCTGAGACTATTGATACTGGAACTCCATGTCGCACCACAATTTCTTTTATGTACAGATGAACTAATTTGTCTAATGAAAACCTTTCATTTATTGGAAGAAAATGGGCAGATTTCGTTAATCGATCAACAATTACCCAGATAACATCATGATTAGCTCTCGTCCGTGGCAATCCAACCACAAAGTCCATTGCAATATGTTCCCATTTCCACTCGGGAATCTCTAATGGTTGCAGCATCCCACTTGGCCTTTGATGTTCTGCTTTTACTTTCTGACAGGTCAAACATTTACTTACCCATTCAGCAATATCTCTTTTCATATCCGGCCACCAGAAGTTTCTCTTCAAGTCTCGATACATTTTCGTACTTCCTGGATGAATCGAATACTTTGAACTGTGGGCTTCCTGTAGGATCTCATTCTTCAACTCTGTCACATTGGGTATCCAAATACGTGAAGAAAATCTTAATATCCCCTTGTCATCTACCTGTGTGCATATTTCCTCACCTGTTAACTTGTTCACATCTCCGCTCATGACTTCCTCCTGGCATCTGCGAATCTTTTCTAATAATTCTGGCTGAAACGTCATAGTGTACACCGTATCTGTACTACTTGCAGGCATACACACCTCTATCTCCAATCTTTCAAACTCTTTGTATAATTCCTCAGGCATTGTCAACATACTGATTTTCTCCTTCCTACTTAAAGCGTCCGCCACCACGTTCGCCTTCCCAGGATGATAGTTGATGGTACAATCATAATCCTTGAGTAATTCCAACCATCTTCTTTGTCTCATATTTAGCTCCTTCTGGGTGAAGATATATTTTAAACTCTTGTGGTCCGTGTAAATTTCACACTTTTCCCCATACAGATAATGTCTCCAAATCTTCAAGGCGAAAACAATCGCGGCTAATTCTAAGTCATGAGTAGGATATTTCTGCTCGTGAGGTTTCAATTGTCTCGAAGCATAAGCAATTACCTTACCGTGCTGCATCAGTACACATCCCAAACCTTTGTGAGATGCATCACTGTAGATCACAAAATTTCCTTTTTCATCTGGAAGTGTCAATACAGGTGCAGTCACCAATCTCTTCTTCAATTCCTGGAAACTTTCTTCACACTTCTCATTCCACACAAACTTTTCATTCTTCCTTGTCAACTTTGTTAGTGGGGTGGCTATTTTCGCAAAGTCTTGAACAAATCTTCGATAGTATCCCGCCAATCCTAAGAAACTTCGAACCTCTGTGGGTGTTTTAGGTCGATCCCAATTCATCACGGCTTCAATTTTTGTAGGATCCACCTTAATCCCTTCACTGCTGATGACATGCCCTAAAAACTGCACTTCTTTCAGCCAAAACTCACATTTGGAAAATTTCGCATACAATTTCTCTTTCCTCAACGTTTCTAAGGCTATTCTCAGATGCCCTGCATGCTCTTCTTCGGTCTTCGAGTATATCAGAATATCATCTATAAACACAATCACAAACTTATCCAAATACTTCTTGAAGACTCTATTCATTAAGTCCATGAACGCTGCTGGTGCATTAGTTAACCCAAAGGCCATCACTAAGAACTCGTAGTGCCCATACCTAGTCCGAAACGCTGTTTTTGGAACGTCTTCCGGTCTAATCTTTAATTGAAAATATCCTGACCGCAAATCAATCTTCGAGAAACAAGTTGCTCCTTTTAATTGATCAAATAAATCGTCAATTCTCGGCAAAGGGTATTTATTCTTGATGGTCAACTTATTTAGTTCCCGATAATCGATACACAATCTCATACTTCCATCCTTCTTCTTTACAAACAATACCGGAGCTCCCCACGGCGATACACTAGGTCTAATAATACCTTTCTCCAGAAGATCTTGCAATTGAACTGCCAATTCCTTCATCTCTACGGGTGCCATTCGATACGGAGCCTTTGACACTGGTTCAGTTCCGGGGGCTAAATCGATGGTAAATTCTATTTCTCTATCCGGAGGTAAACCGGGAAGTTCATCCGGAAAAACATCAAGAAATTCATTCACCACTGGAATTTCCTCTATTTTAGGCACCTCTTGACTAGTATCCATGACATAAGCCATATAGCCCTCGCATCCTTGCCTCAACAACCTCTTTGTTTGAATGATCGTTAAAAATCTCCTATTTTGCCTCTGACCCCTAAAGGTAACTTCTACATTATCAGAGGGTTTAAGGATCACCTTCTTATTCTTACAATCAATTTGGGCATTATTCTCTGTTAGCCAATCCATTCCTAAGATAACATCAAATTCACCTAACTGAAATGGTATCAAATTAGCGTAGAAACAATGCCCTGAAATATCAATCTTGCAACGAGGACACACTTGGGTAACCGGAATTCGTTCTGAATTAGCTATTTCTATAACTATAGCTTCACGTAACATGCATACTTCACAATTTAACTTTTGGACAAATTCTTTGGATATAAAGGATTTCGTAGCCCCGGAATCAATTAACACTTTAGCTTGAACAGAATTTACAGGGAGCGTACCTGCTACCACATCCGAATTCTTAATAGCTTCGTTCAGAGTCATGTTGAAAGTCCTTGCCACTGGTCTGATACTTGATGTTGGGGGTGCTTCAATTGCTTGCAGTATTGGATTAGCCAGAACTGGAGGTTTCACTACAGGTACTTTACAGTCTTTCATTATATGCCCTGGCTTCCCACAACGGTGACACACAATTCCTGCCTTGCATTCCCGAGCATAATGACCTTTTTGATTACATTTGAAACACGTCACCTCCAGCTTTGTACACACTCCAGGATGCCTTTTCCCACAAATCTTGCATTCTGCCAAGGGTGGCCTAACCAATTTCTGTTGACTCGCATCTTGAATTCTATTTCCTTGGCCCCCATTCCCTGATCCCGGCTTCTTAGGGTTTCCATACTTTCCTGGCTGGAATCCTGGCTTTTTATTTGGCACATTATGAGAACTGCCTTGCTCTTGTCGTTCCCCCATTGACCCAGCCTTCCTTTTCTTTCCTTCTTTTTCCTTGAAGTATAATTCGCTTTCCCCTTCAGCTATCATGGCCTTTTGCACCACTGCTGCATAAGTCTCCAACTCCAAAACTGCTAGTTTAGTACGAATCCACGGTTTCAATCCCTGTTGAAACCTCTTAGCCTTCTTCCTTTCCGTGTCCACATAGGCCGGAGCAAATCTAGCTAGTTCCGTAAACTTGGTTTCATATTCTGTCACCGACATTTTCCCTTGTTTCAGCTCCAAAAACTTCATCTCCATCTGGTCTTTCATATAGTCGGGGAAATACTTTTCCAAAAATAGCTCTGTGAACCTCTCCCAAGGAATCACCTCAGTAGCTTCCAACATCTTCACTGACTCCCACCAGTAAGTAGCTTCATTCTTCAAGAAATAACTTACATATTCAGTTTGTTTGTCTGCTGGGACCCCCACCAGTGCAATGGCTTTTTCCATCTCTTTTAACCAAGACCTCGCCTCCACCGGGTCTGCTGTTCCTTTAAACTCAGGAGGTTTTACTGCCTGGAAAGACTTAAAAGTAACCACCGGAGGAACAGGTGGCTGCTGCTGCTGCTGCTGTTGTTGCTGTTGTTGCTGTTGTTGCTGTTGTTGCTGTTGTTGCTGTTGAGCCAACAACTGCTGCTGTAACTGCTGCTGTTGCTGTGCCAGAGTAGCAGTCTGCTGAACAAGAGTTTGTAATATTTGTGCTAAGGCAGGGTCCATCTGACCAACAGGGGGTGGATTAGCTTGTTCACCCTGTTCGGGGGTTCGGGTATTTTGTTTCTTCTTTTTGGGTGGCATATTTCTGAAATCAATGAACAATTATATTAGATTCAGGTTCAGAAAATAATAGCTCAAAATGATCCAACTTAAACAAACAATGCATATATTACTGAAAGGTAATTCGAGGTCTCCAACCAATATTCCGGTCAACAATTGATTCACAGGGTGCAATAGGATATTAATCCAAGGTTACACAAGGTATTCACAAACGTTCAATAGGTGCAATAAAGAAACAATAGTCACAATGCTAAGGTCAAACATAGTATCGAAAGTAAAAACAATGCTAGAAGGAAATGGTGCTGAAAGTAAATATGAAACGAGCAGTAAATAAGATGCTTAAGTAAATGACAGTATAAGGAAATTTAACACAGTCCTGCAAAAGTGATAATGATATATATAGATAGATCAGATACAAGCGTAAGAACAACGCTTCGATAAGGGTACAACATAATACTAAAAGAGAAGACTGCTAACATCTAGTCACAGTACAACAGATATATACAACAAAACTGGTCGCACTGCGAATCCTGACGTACTACTACTGCCATAACATGCCGCTAAATACCACATCATCATACTACCCTAATCATCACTGGTCATCATCGTCATCCGACTCTCCCCGCCAGGCTGATCCCAAAATGCTCTCCAGCTCTGCCATCACCAGACCTAGGGTCACCTGCTGTGTCACAAATGCCGGCTCATCTCGGGATCTCATCCGTCCCCGCCTAATGACAACACGTCTAAGAGCTCGTACTCGCCTCCGGACATCCTCCAGCTCAGCCGCCACCCTATCTCTATCTCTAGCCCGCTCCTCCTCCCCAGCCCTCATAGCCCTCCACTCTGCCATCTGCCCCAAGAGATAGTCCCTCTCGCGGGCCACTCGCTCGTACACATGGTATGGTACAGGCTGAGGAGTATACTGGTATGCTGGCCCATTCACTGAGCCCTGCGATCCCACGAACGGCTGCATAACCCCTGGGGAAATCTGCTGCGGTACAGAAGCCCCTCCTTCCGGATCCTCGTCCGGGTCTGAATCGGAACCAGAAGCAGGTGCCTGAAGTATACATATATATATATAATATAATTAGACTTCCTGTCTCTCACGAAACCATCCTAACCTTTCTTATAACTCTACCCCGACTTCCCACCTAATTGTTTCAGTGACTGTGACCTGTGGCTCTGATACCAACTTGTAACACCCTCACTTGCCAACAATAATATTATAAACTCTTATTTTCAAATAAACATTGGTATAGGAGAAATTTCGGCATGAAGTAATCATAAACCGGACTAATCACCTGTTCAAGTAACTAAGTATAACTAAAACAGTCCACATGCACAAGATATACTAAACCACAAGGAAATAAAACCAAACCAACCCAGACCGCACACAGGTCACTGTATGAAACAACTACTAATAGTTATTACAACCCAACTGAATTAAATAATATACAACCCATTAATATAATAATCTGCCTACAAATACAGACATAATATAAACAAAGATATATGTCACTACCCAACCAACTGCCTCGACCCTCTGACTGCCTCGGTGACTACCCCAACCCGACGGGCCACTTCTTCTAGACATCTCCTGGCTTAGCTGAGGAAACAGAATTAGCAAGCAAGTGAGCCAAAACGCTCAGCAAGTATATATGTATGAAACTAAAACATCAACAACTGATATGTCTGCAAGATTTTCAAGAATTAACAATTCAACAATATATATATCTCAATTAAAGGTTCATCTTTTATCTGAATCATAGAATAGAATCGGATTGGACTATCATGCATTTTATAAATAAAAACAATTATAAGGTTAGGCTGCTGATCAGTCACGCACTAACCCCGGACAAACGCACACAGCAATGTCCTTTAATGGATCCACGGCACACATTGGCCTTAATTATTTCCGACCACGAATCTGGTCCGACCCTTACGGTCCTCATTTTTTAAAAAAAACTAACAGTCCAATCCTAACTAAACATCAGGTGTCGGAACAATCGACCACCTCAACTACCAAACATCCTGAACACTTTCGTTCCAGGTTAACATCTCAAATCTCACCAAATAGAACAGGGTCAGGTAATCTCTGAATTAAATATCGACAAGTTCGATATGACAAACAGGGGTATTGATTTAAGTCAAGCTACTAAAAGGATCAACAAAATGATATAATCAACTTAGGGTATAAAAATGGAATATTCAAAGTCAATGGAAATTATCAGAGCAGTTATATCGAGGATAAATCAAATGTATAAGAATCAAGTTATGATAATCATAATTCGCTGGAAATATAAGTGAAGTGGTCTACTTGAAAGAGGGGTGGAATAATACACTTGCAAGGAATATGAATGTAAATCAATTCATTAATAGCATCAACAACTCAGTGGAATCAATTTTGGGACATAACAATTAGGTATTCGCAATTTCGGAAAATTAACAGAACAATTATAGCAAGAATAATTTAAATAAGCATATGAATCAGACTTTTATAATCATAACTCATTTGAAAGGTAATTGAAGCAATTTACTTGCCTTAAATAGAAAATCACAGAATCCGAAGCGTCTTTACGTCCTCAGCTTTAGCCTTCCCTTTATCCACGGGATCTACACACAATATAACACTATTTCAGAATCCCGTTTAATACTCGCTAATCAATATAAACATTCCGCTTAGTCTACCCCAGCGAATAGTTCCCTAATTTATGTTTATTTAATCGCATAATATCAATACATAGGCTACAGACAAAGGTATTTAATCACATAGGCACATTAACACATAGATTTTAAAATATGAAGCCCGACTCACAACTCGTATAAGTTAAACAATTATACATACTCCTCATCAAGAAATGATTTTATTATTTTAGAAAAATTTTGACGGCATCCCCTTTATATGGGGGACTGCCAGTCGGGATACAGCCGACACAACCAACGTAATCATCAATTAACAATTAAATCCATACTTCAAATAACGTTCCCAATTCACATTTCCAATTTACTGAAATCCCAATTCATTATAGATCAAATAATTAATACCAATTTGATAATAAATTACAATGTATTAGATAAATAACAAATATTAAATATTAAATAATTTTTGGCTCAGAAAATAATCATCATCGCCAATGATATACCCTCGACTCAAATTAAATCACCGTCGAGGGGGCAAAATCCCGAGGGTACCCCGAATTAGGGTTTCCAACTCGAGACTCTACGCTTACTAATTATTATACGGGAATTTACAATTTATTCCCCAGAAATTATCAGGCAAAATGTTATACTTTCATCAATATTCGAAATAATCAGTAATGATAATAATCGAATTAAGCAGTCACAAAACTACCACAGGAATTCAACAATTTAATTCCCAGGTTCAACAAATAGCCCACCAGAACAGGGGACTTGCGACTTCACTAGCCAACATCAAGTAACAAGCTTCACTCACACATTTCACACGGCCCAAACTCATGGCCCAATTTGATTAACACACACCCACACACTCGAACTGAAATACAGCAGGGAGGTAGAACAATTAGCATTACAAGCACAAGAATCGACTCCCATAGATTCGCACAACATAGTCACCACACACACTAACACAATTCGCGGGCACAGTCGGGAAAAAGAAAAACGCAGGGAAGGGGTAACCATGTATGCTACACCGACACACACACACACATTGCAGCTCGCACAACAATCTCAAGAACGGCCAAGCTCACAACATAACACAGATAGGAGGAAACGCAGGGGAATTGAACACAGTGGCACACACACTCGCGAACTCACACACCCGACTGCAAGAACAGAGCGGTGGAATCATAGAACAATTCAACAGGGTAAATAAGTTGGGTTTTAGGTATTGAGTGAAAGAAAAATATATTCAAACCTTTTCCAGAGAAAATCTCAAGAGACCGAGAGAGACAATCTAGAGAACTCGGGAGAAATGGAGATTGATGTTATGGTCGGTTGTGTGTAAAAACTAATTAGGGTTTTATATAATTGAATTGGGGGAAACAAAAAAAGTAGATTTTAGGATTTTTTTACTTTACAAAAATTAAAGAAAATAAATCTAAAAATCAAAATCAAATACCAAAAATGGATGAAATATTAAATTTTAAAATTTCAAAATGAAGAATGAAAAATTACGATCACCCCCATATTTTTAAAATATTTTTCGGACCAAGAACGAATTAAATATCGATTTTACAAGATTAAATCCATAGAATGGAAAAATAATTCATAAAATCATTTTAAAATTCCCAAAACCAAAAATAATTCCCCAAATATTTTTAAAAGTCATATAAACTAATAAAGCTAATAATGAAAAAGATTTCAGGATTTCTGCTAATCCCGATGATTTTATAAAATTCACAGAAGATAATTATAACACAATTAAATAGGGAATAAATTCCCAAAAATATAATTAAAATAGTCGGGCTTACATAACACACATAAAATATCAATCTGACCTCCAAATATTATTCCACAAACACATCACCTCCACAACAATTATATACGCCACATAATTCACATTTAATATAAAATAAATAGTTTTTAGTAATTAAATAATCTGAAATTTCTAAGGCGTTATAAGATCCTACAGGAAGCCCACAGCTCGAAATATTCGATTCATCCAGGAAGTACGAAAATGTATAGAGACCTGAAAAGGAACTTCTGGTGGCCAGATATGAAGAGAGATATTGCCGAATGGGTGAGTAAGTGTTTGACCTGTCAGAAGGTAAAAGCAGAACATCAAAGGCCAAGTGGGATGCTACAACCATTAGAGATTCCCGAGTGGAAATGGGAACATATTGCAATGGATTTTGTGGTTGGTTTGCCAAGGACGAGAGCTAATCATGATGCTATCTGGGTAATTGTTGATCGATTAACGAAATCTGCACACTTCCTTCCGATAAATGAGAGGTTCTCATTAGACAAATTAGTTCATCTATACATAAAAGAAATTGTGGTGCGACATGGAGTTCCAGTCTCAATAGTCTCAGATCGAGATCCAAGATTTAATTCAAGGTTCTGGAGAAGTTTTCAAGAGTGTTTGGGCACCGAATTAAAAATGAGTACTGCATACCATCCTCAAACTGATGGCCAGAGTGAAAGAACGATTCAAACAATTGAAGATATGCTCCGGGTTTGTGCATTGGATTTTGCAGGAAGTTGGGATGAACACTTGCCGTTAGTGGAATTTTCATACAATAATAGCTTTCATGCTAGCATCGGTATGCCGCCGTATGAAACGTTATATGGACGAAAGTGTCGATCTCCAGTATACTGGGAAGAAGTTGGCGAGCGAAAGATACTTGGACCTGAGTTAGTTCAGCAAACCAAGGAAGTAGTTCAACTTATTCAGAAACGGTTAGTGACGGCTCAGAATCGACAGAAAAAGTATGCTGATTTGGCCAGAAAGAATATGGAGTTCGAAGAAGGAGAACAAGTACTGTTGAAAGTGTCTCCGTGGAAAGGATTGGTAAGATTTGGCAAGAAAGGAAAATTAAGTCCAAGATTTGTTGGGCCTTTCGAGGTATTGAAGAAAGTCGGGAAAGTCGCCTACGAGTTAGCTTTACCGCCTCATATGCAACATATCCATAACGTGTTCCATGTATCCATGCTTAAGAAATACCATTTGGATTCTAAACATGTCATTGAATATGAGCCGATAGAGATTCAGCCAGATTTATCTTATGTGGAGCAGCCTATCAAAATACTAGATCGAAAAGAAAAGGTTTTGAGGAACAAAACAATTCCCATAGTGAGAGTTTTGTGGAGAAACCCCAAGGTGGAAGAATCAACTTGGGAGTTGGAAAGCGATATGTTGGAGAATTATCCTCAATTATTCTCTTAGGTGAGATTCTCAGAATCCTTTTAAGGGGGGAAGGTTATAACGCCTTAGAAATTTCAGAATATTTAATCACTAAAAGTTATTTATTTTATTATTAAATGTGAATTATGTGGCGTATATAATTATTGTGGAGGTGATGTGTCTGTGGAATAATATTTGGAGGTCAGATTGATATTTTATATGTGTTATGTAAGCCCGACTATTTTAATTATATTTTTGGGAGTTTATTTCCTATTTAATTGTGTTATAATTATCTTCTGTGAATTTTATAAAATCTTCGGGATTAGCAGAAATCCTGAAATCTTCTTCGCTAATAACTTTATTAGTTTATATGACTCTTAAAAATATTTGGTGAATTATTTTTGGGTTTCAAGGATTTTAAAATGATTTTATGAATTATTTTTCCATTTTATGGATTTAATCTTGTAAAATCCATATTTAATTCGTTTTCGATCCTAAAAATATTTTAAAAATATGTGGGTGATCGCAATTTTACATTCTTCATTTTTAAATTTTTAAATTAAATATTCCACCAATTCTTATTTAATTGTGATTTTACAAATTGATTTTTAGTTTCATTTAAAAAGAATTCACAAAAATGTTTCTAGATTTTTCCCCCAAATTTTAACTACTTAAATCCCTAGATTTCTTTTCTAATTGGACTCAGTTGCTTTGTTCAGACAACATCTCACGAAATCTCTCGAGTCTTCTCGACTCATTCTCTTAAAATCCATTATCTCTCTCGTTCCTCAACTTCTCTCTTTGGCACCGTTTTCTTTTCCGTCTTGGCTGGGATTGTTCAATTCTTTTGCTGGTAGAGCTACTCCTCCCTCTCTGTTATGGGTGTTATGTACTGTGTGTGTGCGCGGCTTTGGGTGTGTGTGAGTGTGCAAAATCGAGTGAGTGTGTGGGTAAAGCAGCGTGCGTGCGTGTGGTAATGGCAGTGGTGTGCGTGGGTGTGTTCTATCAAGTCGTGGGTGTGATGTGTAAGCGTATATATATATATATATGGTGTGGCTGTGTGCCGAGTTTTGTGCTTCCTTCCCCTGTTTTGATGCCGACTGTGCTAAGTTGCGTGTATGGAGGCTGTGATACTGTAATTGCTGTGTATGTATATGAGTAATTGGAATGTGGAGTTGCGGATTGGGAGCCCAGTTGAGGGTTACCGTCGCGACTTTGGTGTTCCTGTGAGCTTACTGAGTTTCATATCACTACTATGGTGATTGTGGTGGTGTACTGAACTTGAGACCTCCTTGTTACTTTGGTTCGAGTTTAACTGTGAATTCAGTTATTGTTGTTGCAAATTAATTCTGAATATTGATGTTTCCACTGACATTTTATCTATATTATTCTGAAGATAAATTGTGTTATATCCGTGTAAATAATTCGTGTGGAATTTCGAGTTGGAGGCCCAAATTAGGGTACCCTCGAAATTTTGCCCCATCGACAATGATATTAAAATAAATAAATTGAGTCGATGGTAATTGGCGATGATGATTTTTCTGAGCCAAAATTTAAATTTTAAAAATTACGTTATAATTTTTAATTTCTTGTTTTAAATTCTAAATTTATGTAATTGTTTAGTAAGATGAACTAGTTGGATTATTGGACTGTGGTTATATGCTGGTGATGATTGTGTTGGTTGTGTCGGCTGTATCCCGACTGGCAATCCCCCGTATAAAGGGGATGCCGTCAAAATTTTTCTAAAAATCTTAATTTATTTCTTGAAAATGAGTATGTATAATTATATAATTTATACGAATTGTGAGTCGGGCTTCATATTTTAAAATCTACGTAGTGTGTGTTAACGTGACTATTTGATTAAATACTTTTGCCTGTGGCTTACATAATGATATTATATGATTAAATAAGCATAAATTAGGAGACTATTCGCAGAGGTAGACTAAGTAGAATGTTTTCATTGGTTAGCGAATATTCAGCAGAATTCTAAAATAGTGCTATATTGTGTGTAGATCCCGTGGATAAAGGGAAGACTAAAGCTGAGGACGTAAAGACACTTCGGATTCTGTGATTGTCTAGTTAAGGCAAGTAAATTGTTTCAATTATCTTTCAAATGAGTTATGATTATAAAAACCTGATTCATATGCTTATTTAAATTACTCTTGCTATAACTGTTCTGTTAACTTCCCGAAATTTCGAATCCTTTATTGTTATACCCCAAATTGATTTTACCGAGTTGTTGTTGCTTTTAGTAAATTGATTTACATCCATATTCCTTGCAAGTATATTATTCCACCTCTCTTTCAAGTAAACCACTTCACTTGTATTTCCAGCGAATTATGATTATCATAACTTGATTCTTATGCATGTGATTTATCCTTGATATAACTGCTCTGATGATTTCCATTAATTTTGAATATCCAATTGTTATACCCCAGGTTGATTATATCGTTTTCGTTAATCCTTTAGTAGCTTGACTTAAATCAATACCCCTTTTTGCCATATCGAACTTGTCGATATTTAATTCAGAGATTACCCGACTTTGTTCTATTTGGTGAGATTTGAGATGTTAACCTGGAAAGAAAGTGTCCAGGGTGTTTGGCAGTTGAGGTGGTCGATTGTTCCGACACCTGATGTTTAGTTAGGATTGGACTGTTAGTTTTTTTTTAAAATGTGGACCGTAAGGGTCGGACCAGATTCGTGGTCAGAAATTATTAAGGCCAATGTGTGCCGTGGATCCATTAAGGACATTGCTGTGTGCGTTTGTCCGGGGTTAGTGCGTGACTGATCAGCAGCCTAACCTTGTAATTGTTTTTTTTATTTATAAAATGCATGATAGTCCAATCCTCTTCTATTTTACGATTCAGACAAAAGATGAACTTTCAGTCGAGCTTATATAATGTTGATTGTTAATTCTTGACAATCTTGCAGACATTTCAGTTGTTATTGTTTTAATCATATATATGTATCATACTTGCTGAGCACTTTGGCTCACTTGCTTGCTAATTCTGTTTCCTCAGCTAAGCCGGAAGATGTCTAGAAGAAGTGGCCCGTCTGGTTGGGGTAGTCACCGAGGCAGTCAGAGGGTTGAGGTGGTTGGATGGGTAGTGAGCATATATCTCTGTTTATATTATGTCTGTATTTGTAGGCACATTATCATAATTAATGGGTTGTATATTATTTGATTCAGTTCTGGGTTGTAATAGCTATTGGTAGTTGTTTCATACAGTGACCTGTGAGCGGTCTGGGTTGGTATGGTTTTATTTCCTTATGGATTAGTATATCTTGTGCATGTGGACTGTTTTAGTTATACTTAGTTGTTTGAGCAGGTGGTTAGTCCGATTTATGATTACATCATGCCGAAATTTCTAAAATTTCTTCTATATTAATATTTAATTGAGTATAAAAGTTTATATTATTATTATTGTTGGCAAGTGAGGGTGTTACACACGACGAGATTATGGCGTATCTTAGGGGCCTTGGAGATCAGATAAAAGAGGTTCAGGAGAGGATCGCTAAGGTGGAAAAAGGCATGGCTCGAGGGGTTCGAAGAGGAATGCTAGGAAAGTACATCAAGGGGAGGGTAGTAAAGGCCCCACAGAGCAATTAATTGGCGAGTTCGATGATGTCGCCACTGACCAAACCAACCTGGATTAGCGAGAGGAGACAGGATGGGATGAGATCTCCAAAAAGAAACCGGTGTCGGAACACAAAGCTGCATCATCTGAGGGGAGGTCGGTATCTGTTTTTGATCGTGTTGGAAAGAAACTGACTGAGCATGACCTCCGCCTCAAGCTTGAAAGAGTTACGAAGGACAAGCGATCCCATGAAAAGGCACAAGGCTCTCAGCTACCCCCATTTCACCGAGATTGCGAGCGGTCATACCGTCGTAACGAAAGACCCCCCTCTCCTCACAGAAAGCGTGAGCGGTCCCACCGTCGCGATGACAGAGCCCTATCTCATTGAGATCGAGAGCGGTCCCAACATCACGAGCCAACACCTCAGGATCGCTATAAGAAGGATCGCAAGAATGATTAGGAGGGGTCTAGTGCCCCTAAAAAGACTCAATCCCATCGTGGTAGTACTGGAGAAGGTCCCAAGAAGGCTGATGACAAAGGAGTGAAAGTAGGTGATTACAAATTGGAAGAGTTGAAGAAGGCCTTGGATGCGATGAATACTGAGAAATCAGAACCGCCCCGCTTCCAGCTGTGTTTCGAGGCCACCACCCAGACATGACCTATAACGGTGAAACAGATCCTGCAGAGTTTGTCATTCGGTTTAATAATGAGATGGATGTGTATCAAGTCTCCCAACTGGCTAGGTGCAGACTTTTCGCGGCCTCATTAAGGGGGAGTGCACAACAATGGTTCTCAAAGCTTGGGGCCCTTGTTATCATAGAATCGTAGGAACAATTTGTGGATATTTTCATTAAGCAGTTCCAGTCCTCTATGCTCTATGCACCGCCTGTTTCCACCCTAGCAAATATAAAGCAGAAGGAAGAAGAGAATTTGCAAGATTATTTTAAGAGATTTAACACTGAGGTCCCAAGGGTGCGAGGAGCAAATGATGAGGCCGTTAAGAATTTCCTTATTGCTGGACTGAGAGAAGGTACCGAGTTCTGGAAGAAGTTGCAAGCTCAAACACCCAGCACCATCGCAGAGTTTTACAAAATGGCTGAACCTTTCAAATGGGTCGAGAAATCGATGGAGGGTCTCAAGAAAAATATCGAAGCTGGGAGCAAAGGTAAAGGGGTAAAGATAAAGGATTCTCGAAGCCCAAGAAGAAGGACGAACCGCAGCCCGAGCCCTAAGAGGCGGGATCGCAATGTCTCAAGGCGATCCCCACCTCGGTCTCGCCCGGCAAGGAATGAAGACAAATTCACCCCGCTAGTTGCCCCTGTAGATCACATCTACGCTGCTAATGCTAACAGAGGTCTGTTTACAAAACCCTCAGCCATGGGATCAAGGGGAACTAGGGATACAAAGAAGTACTGTGCCTTTCATGAGCAAACGGTGCACAAAACGGTAGACTGTTGGCACCTCAAGGAATAAATTGACCAATTAATTCGAGAAGGAAAGTTGACAGAATGGGTGGTTCGCGAGGTGAAGAAACACGGGGCCAAATAAGGCCTCGGGTTTAATGATGTACCACCAGCGGGGCAAAAGGAAGAGCCACACAAGCAAAAGGAAGAGCGAGGTGGAAGCATTCATGTGATAATTGGTGGACCCCATATTGGAGGAGAAAGTAACAAAGCCAGGGAAAAATATGCACGTGAGGCCAGGGAACGACCTCTCACCAACGTGCACCATCTATAGGAACGACCCCCAAAGCTTTTCAAGGGGGAAGATACAAATATAATGTTCACTGAGGAGGATGCGAAGTGGGTCCATCATCCCTATTCTGATGCACTAGTAGTTCGGGTTAGCATTGACTCTCAGAATGTCTACAGAGTCCTTGTTGATAATGGAAGTGCTGTGAATATCCTCATATATGAAGTCTACAAGAAGATGGGGTATGTTGACAAGGATCTTATTCCCACGATAGGCCATCTCTATGGGTTTACTGGAGCCTCAATCATTGTCAAAAGCCTCATACGACTCCCCATCACTTTAGGGGACGAGCCCTGTATCACCACACAGGTCGCTAATTTTATGGTAGTGGACCAGCCATCAGCCTATAATGCCATCGTGGGAAGGCCCATTCTTAAGGAAATGAGAGTGGTAACTTCTATCTATCACCTCTCAATGAAGTTTCCCACACCGCATGGGGTTGGTTGTGTTAAGGGAATTTAGCATGAATCTCGCGAATGCTATATAGGGCCCTCAAGGCAGCAGAAAGGGGAAGTAGCTCTATGTCAGAAAAGATGGAATGCAACATGATCTCAATTGAGGAGCTCCCAAATGATTATTTTGATAACTTGGGTATTCAGGTGGAACCGGTCCGAGGAGCACTCATGATGGAAGCCTCACGACCTGTGTTAGCACTTCAAGAAGGGATAGTTGAAGAGGCAAGTGATGACGAGGTGAGCCTAGAATAAGCTGCTGTGCGAGCCCGTAAGGGGAAATGGGTTCGCAAGAAAAATTCAACCTTGGTGGATTTGCCTAATGGAATAACTCGAGAGACTACAATAATTAATGAATACATGTGACCACATCGCCACAAGATGGAGTCATAAATAAAGATGAAGGAGAATCCGGTGTGGCTCGTGAGTACGAGCTCGATCTAGATCCTCGCATCCCAGAACATGTTGAGCAAGCCGGAGCCGCAGAAGATATAGTCTCTATTCTTATCGATTCCAAGGATCCTTCTAAGGTGTTGAAGGTCCGGTCGCATCTTAATCCTAAACTTCGTGAAAGTCTTGTTAGTTTTCTGAAGGCCAATCTTGATGTGTTCGCCTGGTCTCATGAGGACATGATTGGGATCGATCCTAATGTCATGTGTCATAAGCTCAACTTGGACCCAAGTAAAAAAGGAATAAGGCAGAAGAGGCGACCCATTAGTGGAGAACGAGTCGAGGCCCTTAAAGAAGAGGTGGATAGGCTCCTCGAGGTCGGGCTCGTTAGGGAGTCATTCTACCCTGACTGGCTCGCGAACCCTGTCCTCGTGAAGAAGCCAAATGGAAAATGGAGGACATGTGTGGATTTTACCGACCTCAACAAACACTGTCCCAAGGATAGCTTCCCACTTCCAAGGATCGATCAGCTAGTGGATTCTACGGCTGGGCATGCACTCCTTAGCTTTATGGATGCTTATTCGGGGTATAATCAGATACCCATGTATGGACCTGATCAAGAACACACCTCGTTCATCACTGATAGAGGCCTCTATTGTTACATAGGGATGCCCTTTGGTCTTCTCAATGCTGGGGCTACCTACCAAAGGCTTGTTAACATGATGTTCGAAAAGCAAATTGGAAAGACAATGGAAGTATATGTGGATGACATGCTCGTAAAGTCTAAGGAAGCTGGGGATCACATTACCCACCTCACAGAGATGTTTGATATATTGAGGAAGTAAATGATGAAGCTCAACCCCTAAAAATGTGTATTTGGGGTCGAATCTTGAAAATTTCTTGGGTTTATTGTCAACCACAGAGGTATCGAGGCTAACTCAGAAAACATTTTGGCCCTAATGGAGATGAGATCGCCCAGAAATGTGAAGGAGGTGCAAAGCCTAACAGGAAGAATAGCCGCCCTTAATAGATTTGTGTCAAAATCATCAGACAAGTTCCAGGATTTCTTCAAGGCAATCAAGAAAGTGGGAAAGAACTTTGAGTGGACCTCACAATACGAGGAGGCCTTTCAGAAGATCAAGGAGCACTTGGGATCGCCACCGTTGCTCTCTAAACCTCAGGATGGAGAAACACTCATTGTCTACCTCGCTGTGTCAGAGCATGCGATCAGCGCCGTCTTGGTTCGTGAGGAAGAAAAAATTCAGTATCCTGTCTATTATGTCAATCGAAGAATGTTAGATGCAGAGACTCGCTACACCAATATGGAGAAGCTCACCTATTCCCTGGTGTTAGCCTCACGAAAATTGAGGCCCTATTTTCAAGCTCATAACATACAGGTTCGCACTGCCTATCCTTTGAGGCAGGTGATGCACAAGCCCGAGGCCTCAGGAAGACTCTTAAAATGGACCATAGAACTGAGTCAATTTAATATTGAATACAAGCCCCGAGGATCTATAAAAGGACAAGCCTTGGCAGATTTTATATTAGAATTCCCTCCCCAATCTGAGGGAGATGCCTAGGCTCTAGTTTCGATCCCAGAGGTAGTTGGCCCCGAGGTTCAAAAAGAAAATTCGGCCTCATGGTGGGAGCTATACGTTGATGGAGCATCTAACAAAGAAGGAGCCGAAGCTGGGATCGAGCTCATTACCCCTGAGGGTCATAAGATAAGCAGTGCTATTCACTTCGCGTTTGAGGCCTCCAACAATGCAGCTGAATACGAGGCCCTCATCATTGGCCTCAAACTTGCATTGAAAATGAAGGTGGAGAATCTCACAGCCTATAGCGATTCTATGCTGGTGACATACCAACTTTACTGTGGATGGCAAGCCAGGGGTGAGCAGATTGAGCTATATCTGCGATGTGCACAGAGGCTGATTAAGAAATTTAACGAGGTCAAGTGTAAGAACCCAGATTTTGGGTAGAATTAAAACTTTTATTTATTTAATGATGTAAGAATGAATAGTGGTTACGGCTACAATGTAATAGTTGATATTTTGAAAGAACGAATGGAATTCGACTTTATTATTTCTATGTCTTGAAGAATGCTAATGATTGACAACTTAAGTAAGAATAATCTATCTCCTAGGGGAATAAGATATGACAATTCCAAGCAGGAGAATATTCTCATGTCATCCAGATCGATAACGATTAATCCAGGGGTTCCATAAAAAGGTTAAGGAACGATCAAGAGAGGTCAGGGACAATTGTACAACCCTAAACGAATAAGTAAAGAATAAGGATGAATAGTGATTTTGGTGTAATTGAGAATATTATTAGACGACGCTATATAGAAGTACCCGGAACGAAATTCTGAGTTCATATTATTGATCCGGGGGGAAAAAGAGTGTATGTAAAAGCTGTCAGATTCTGAAAAATGGCACTTTAATTTTCTCGAGATTCTCAAGATACGGAACGATTTAGGGACTTATTTGATACGATTCGAGAAAGTTGGAATCCGAGATTATAGAAAAGAAGTAAGAATGATTATAGAAATATTAAGAGGATTCCCGGTAAAACCCTAACTAGAAACGATTGAGTTATTCCCTCGAACGATTAGCGAATTAAGCAATAAACGAACAAAGAAACAAGCAGAGGAAGCAAGAGTCATGCACAAGCTACTAGATAAATATCTAGCAACCAAGTGGGCTAAGTAACTAGACACTTAGAGATTGAACAAGTACTTAGCAAAACAAACCAACTAGTTAGCTTATAACCATCCAAAGATCAACACTTGGCATGCAATTTCCATCATCCAATACATCACCACTTTATTAAGATATTATTCCAATAATGCATCAAAGTGGATGAGAGCAAACCAAACAAACCAAGCAAAAACCCCCCTCCAAGAACACCCATTCGGCCCATCAATTAATTCCAAAACCAAAATCCACCCTCCCACCATTTTTTGATCTTGTAATAATTATGGTGATTCTCATATTTCATAAAACTTATCTCCTCAAAATCTTAGCTCCAAATTCCTTTGTTTGCATTTTCAAAAAAATCAAGAAAGAGGAGCATGAATAGTGTTTCTTATGAACAAACTTGTTTTTTTCTTATTTTCATGGATGATATAGCAAGCTTAAGCACACCTAAGGACCATACAAAGCTTAGTGAGGCTAGTAAACCCTCTAAGGAAGGTATAATACTTGAAAACCCTTGGTGTTATTTTAAGATCTTATGAGATTTATGGATGATTTAGTGATTAGTATATTATTATAAGCTTAGATCCATGTTAGTAGTTGTTATGATTATGATTTGGTTTATGAAGCATGTAATGGTTAAGATGAGTTGTTGTTAGACTAGTCATGATGATTATTATGTGTTTGGATGGTGAATTGATCTTGGTTAGATCGTAGTAAAGTGTAAAAACTTTGGAAACGCGTAAACATATCCGTTATAATGCCCGATTTTACAATATCATGTTTTGTGTGCCATTTTTCATATAAAGACCCTACTGTCCAGAAACCTTTTCTACCATGATAGGATAGGTTATGTTATAAGCTTCGTTTTGATATAAAGATCATATGAAACGGACTTACGGTTTAGGAGTTATATAATAATATTTGTAAAGGTAGTTCGAAACCGTAAACAAGTATTCGTACTTAAAATTTAACCCCGATAAAATATGTAAAGTCATGACGAATCTTGGTAAATAAATACTAGAGGTAAAAAGGAAGGTGTGAAAGAAAACCGTATGTCAAAAGGATCGTTTTTTGATTTATTAAAAATATTCGAGTCGAGGTTAAACGCGAACGAACCCCTAAAAGACGACTCGATTATAACTTCGGTAAAACACATAGAAAACGTGCGATAAAACTCGGAGTATAATATTGGTTCGTAACGATCAACTTTAAAACTTGTATGACTTAAGTATGTCCCAAGTGTAAGTACAGTGACATGTCGTATTAACGAACGAATGTCGGGTCGGATCGATGATAAAGGAATCCACTAAAAGGGGTATAACGAGATAACTCGAGAGCGTGTTTCGATTTAAGTATAACTTAACTTTTAAGATGTTAAGTGATTAATCCCGAATGCCTTGGCTATTTATAGATCACCAAGCTGACCCGGGACCCGGGACCCGCTACCACTACCCCTTACCGTACTCGACTACCAGGCAAGTTTCAATTCCCTTCTTTTAGGTTGTTGTTGTGATTGAATATATATATATAAATATGTTTTCTGTTATACATATGCCATAGCATGCATGCCTACTTTCAAGTTATATCGTTATGCTTGTTCCCTGATTGTTTATTGGTTTATAAATTAGATAGCTGACGTATCAATTATAAGCCGATTATTGTAAGACCCTCATAGAAGGGCGTATACATCTTATTCATCAAATATAGACCGGGAGTCAATATTTCTTGATATATCGAGATTACCTCGGAGGAAATATTTAAGTAAATATTTTTTCATTATTTGGGCGACGAATATTATTTGAATATTCGTTCGAGATTATTTATTTAACGATCCTTACTTCAAATGATTATTTGAACGTAACCACTCGACGAATAATATTTTTCAATATTCATTCAGAGTCGAATAGATTATCGATTATTACTCCGAATATTCTTCTAAAGATTTGACTACTAAAGGAATATTATTTGAATATCCATTTAGAATATTATTTAATTAAATGAATATTACTTTTGAATATTCAATTAAGATATTAATTACGTGATGAATATTATTCTCATATTCATCTGAAGCTTGATTTATTTATCGAATATTATCTCGAATATTCCTTTAAAGCTTGGATTACTAAATGAATATTACTTGATATTCATTTAGAATATTATTCATTAGATGAATATTACTTTTTGAATATTCATTTAAATTCCTAATTAATTATGAATATTATTTTGAATATCCATTTAAATATTTATTTATTCAATATATATTCTCTTGAGGTTTCTTCAAGGATTATTTGGAGAAATACTCTGATTAATGATATTCTTTCATATTCCTAAATATTCTTTAAATATTTTAATTCAATAAATATTCTCTGAATATTTATTCCATACTTAGAATAATCTCAATAAGGTTTATCTTCTTCGATTATTACGGAAAATATCTCGGAGTCATATTATTATTAATCTTATATCAAGAAAGGTTCTCAGACATCATTCTTCTTTGAGTCTACCTCCCTAATAATAAAGGAACCTTACTTGGAAAATGTTATTTATCTTGTCGACTTCCCGGTCATAAAATATTCTCTTCACCCACAACGCGGGTGCTACTGACTTATTAAGTCGTTGTGTACCCTCTCATCTTCCGAGGGGTAAGATTGTTGGAGCAAGTTGATATTCGTTACCAAGCAATAGCTTGGAAGTTATTGGTGAATTTTCCTTTCCAACTAGATACGACTACTTTGTGGAGTCTTATCAACAAGTATTATAGTTGGGGAAAGGGAGACGAACGTTACATTCAGAATCATGAATTCTATTTGAACTAGGAGTCATGTAAGAGGCCGAGTAGCGCCGGTCCATCCCCTTTGGCCCAACCGTTGGTCGGGGAGAGCTAGTAGGGCGGTAGACAAGTAAAGCCGTCAGTTCTTCCTTCTACCGGTAGTAAATCTAATTTGAGCTGTACGATCTCGACTGATCATCAAGATTGGAACAGCGGGCGCAGTGAATACTCCATCATTGGTTCATCATCCAAACTTATTTATTTCCTGCAACATGATTACTGTTGGCAGAGCTGGAAAAGTGTTCATAACTGGAATTGCAATCTTTTCATGCAAGTTCCTCTTTTTAATGACAATGAGAATATCTCGCTTGCTTTTGATGTAGCAGATATTTCTACAAACAAATACTTTGAGTTACCTGTTAACTTCATCCTTTATATTATACTGGCAATAACTTCATTAATGCATGGCATATGATTTCAAAGGATATTTTGAACTGCTGTATATATGTATCACTGTTCAGTTATATTATTGTTGGTGGGCTTTCGCTCACCCTTGCTTTGTTCATATTATGTCACAACAACAGCTAGGACAGATGGCTCGCGTCAGGCGCACTCGGCGCAAGCGGGTTACCCGACCCACCGGACTCCCCGCTGAGATGCTAGCCGCCATTGCTGAGGTAGCATAGTTAGACAGCTTTTGTTTCCTGTTTAACTATATGTATAATTAATGTAATCAACGACAAACTTTTAAACTTATGATGTTACCCTTTTGGATTGTAATAACTTTTATTCGTAAACCCTTTTATATAAGACTTATTTCAATTTCATCTCTGGGACTATAACTGTGTGTGTGAGTGGATTTTATTGTGGGGTCATAGTATGTCACTTATTGATTTTGGACTCAAGTCAAGTATTATGTATGAGTTAGGAGACCGTAACGACCCGATCCCTGATCCCGGATCTGGGGGTGTTACAGAGATGGTATCAGAGCGAGAGTTATATATCCCAAGAGATGATACGACGTTATATAATAATAAATTCAATAATATAATAAAAACCCTTGCCAGGTTCACCTAAAACCCTTACGGGAACTTTTTAAGTATCATGATAGTAACATAGTTCGTCTTGTGTAGGCGAGCGACATGTCGGCCCAGGAGGCACCTGCGAGACAGCATGATGAGGATATGTTCCGGACTAGGGACCCGTACTATGAGCACTTGCCTGAGGAGGATACTGAGCCTGAGGAGGAGGACGCTAAGGAGGTCCAGGTTGATGTTGATACTGAGGTGATCGAGTCTGAGGAGGAGGACCCTGAGGAGGTCCAGGTTGATGCTGACACAGATGTTGTTGAGACTGAGCGGGAGAAGGACCCGGAGGGGATCCAGACAGGATAGGATGCTGAGTTAGTTGCTGAGGATGACGATTATTGGGTTGTATGTGAGATTAGGACCATGGAGGAGGATACTGATATGACCACTGAGCAGGTCATGGCTACTGTTGTTGGATAGACTGTAGATGAGGTTGAGCCAGTGAAGGATGCAGTAGGGAGTTCCGGACTACGAGTGCCACCCCTCTCTGTTGAGAGAGCCCCTACCCCACCACCACTACCTGTGAGCCCATTTC
This sequence comes from Saposhnikovia divaricata, assembly GCA_036435485.1. Taxonomy (NCBI): domain Eukaryota; kingdom Viridiplantae; phylum Streptophyta; class Magnoliopsida; order Apiales; family Apiaceae; genus Saposhnikovia; species Saposhnikovia divaricata. Next base: position 109,108,631 of record CM071599.1, on the reverse strand, counting down.
CTGATGAGTTTGAGGAGCTTACCCCAGAGCCCCAGCAGACAGAGACTGCCGCTCCAACTGAGCCATCCACCCCACCTCATGTCTCGATAGGAGGAGTCCCAGTATGTGTTCACAACTTGATTGTGAACGGGCATTATAGAGAGTTGTCAGTGGCGGATGCCAGGTTGGCAGAGTCTAGGAGGGAGCTAGCAGCGGAGAGAGCCGCCTGGATGAGGTTGCAGGGCCGGAGGACTATCAGTGATAGGGTTGGGTATAGGGTTGTGACCCGCATCGAGCTGAGGGCTCGGATGAGGGTGCGACAGTTGCCTACTGATGGGCATGGTATGGTAGACAGAGCAGATGCCGAGGAGATTTTCCGCATCGCCATGGGGAGGGTTCGGATGATGTTTCATCGTGGCGGCTGATTTCAGATGTAGTGATGCAGTAGTCTAGTTGTCTAGTCATGTACGGAAAAAGTAGGGCCGGCCTTTGTAGGGATGGTTTCATTGTACTTATTTTCCCTTTTTGTAGACTAGACAAATAGACAGCGTATTTCACTTTTGACTTGTTGTTGTTGTTAGGGTGGTTGTACTTTAAACTATCGTTGTAACTCAGATGTTGTACCTTTTCGGTACCTGGTATATATTTGTTTCCCTTTTAGTTATTTCAATTTTGTTGGGATGTGATCACGAGTTTATTAGCATATGTACTGTTTTCGATTAAGTTGCCATGAGATATAAAACTGTGGGATACTAAATCCAATCATGTAACGAATTATGCAAGGAAAAAAAAATCCTTTAAAACAGGTAAGTGAACCTAATGTAAAATTTTCAAAATTTTCAGTAAAATGCCTCCAAGACGAATGGGCACTAGGGCTAACCCCCGTGAATCTACTGACCAAGAAAGTCACAACCAACATGAGGAAAACCATGAAAGTAGTGAAGAACAAGATCAGGACTATAATGAGCAAGAAGATTCCCAGTATGGAGCAGAGGATGAACCCATGTACTCTGAAGACTTTGAGGGGGAAATAGAGGGTGGAGAAACTGAAGTAGAGCAGGAAGGGGAGAACCAGGGCGGAGACCCCATGGGCCAGTTTATGGATCTACTTAGGCAGAATTTAAACCAATACCCTCAACCACCACCAGGAAACAACACTTCAATGGCAAATTCCTTTAGGGCCTTTAAGTCCCTTAAGCCCCCAGAGTTCCACGGATTGGCTGATCCCGTTGAGGCGAGGGCCTGGATCAAGGAAATGGAAAAATCTTTCGAGATTCTGAGTATCAATGAGGATCAGAAGACTGTTTTTGCTACTTACCTACTAAAGGGAGAGGCCAATTATTGGTTGGAAGCCAAGAAGAACATGGAGGCTGATGCTGTCGTAGCCTGGGAAAGGTTCAAACAATTATTCCTGGAGAAGTACTTCTCGAAGTTCATGAAAACTCAGATGGAACTTAAGTTTTTGGAACTGGAACAGAACAATATGTCAGTAGCTGACTATGAGGCCAAATTTACTGAGCTGTCGAGATTTGTGCCAGAGTTTGTAGACACAGAAGAAAAGAAAGCTAACAGGTTTCAGCAGGGGCTGAAGCAATGGATTCAGAACAGAGTGGCCGTTTTAGAGATTACAGATTATGCCACCTTGGTGCAGAAGGCAACCATTGTGGAGGCTGGTAGTGATCAGATGCAGAAAGAGAGAGAGAAAGGGGGGATAAAGAGAAAGCATGTTAGTATGGGCGGAGGATCCGCTGGAGGAAAACCCCCTGTTCATGCGCGTCCGTTACTGTTCATGCGCGTCCGTTACTGTTCATATCGATGATTTTGCTGATTTTGCTCTATTTTCTTCGTTTTAACTCCGATTTTCATTCCGTTTCTTCCGGCTCTCTCGCAATTTGATGTACTGTTATTCTTCAAGCTCAAAACCCACCATTTAAGCATGAAAAACATCATCCCACATCCGACTCTTATTCCTGCACAAATTCATTAAAAACACATCAAAAACACCACATACTTGAGTTCAAGTCATCAATTCAAGACGATACGAAGCATTCCAAGTGGATATAACATCCACTTATCACCCCCAACCAAGTTTAATCGAGGAGTGGTTTCCCTACCTGGGAGGAACGTAGGGTTTAAACCATCTGCGAGTGTAAGTGTGAGCCAGGGCGGCCATCAATCAGGAATGTCCCGTTCCAGCCCTTCTCGACCTCCATTACCATTGTGTGCTACTTGTGGGAAGAGGCATTCTGAGGTGTGCAACCTGAAGCAGATAAACTGTTATAAGTGTGGGTGAGTTGGGCACTATGCTACCGCTTGCACCACGGTCATCCCTAATAGCACAACCTGTCTCCAGTGCGGATAGCGAGGGCACATGAGGAAGGATTGCCCAAGGAACAAACCAGCAGCATCAGGGGCAAGTAAGGCTGCCTCAAATAGGCCACCAACTGCTAGGACTTTTAATATGTCAATACAAGATGCCGTGAGGGACACGGATGTGATAGCAGGTACATTTTCTCTCAATTCAGTCAGTGCAAATGTCTTATTTGATTCAGGAGCAACTAAGTCTTTTATATCTAGAGATTTTGCGCATAAATTGAAACTTAAAACCCAGCAACTAAGAGATTCCTTACAAGTAGAAATAGCTAATCAGGAAATCGTACCGGTTAATCAAATTCACCCCGATTGTAAGCTAGAAATAGGAGGACGATCCTTCTATGTCGATTTAATTCCTTTTAAGCTAAGGGAATTCGATGTCATTTTGGGTATGGATTGGTTGTCTCGCAATAATGCGCAGATAGATTGTAAAGGGAAAAAGGTTAAGTTGAAAACCCCAGGGAAGAAAGAAATAGTGTTTAAGGGGATGCGACAGACCCAGAAAATTCTGACCATGGCGCAAACCAAGAGATTGTTACGAAAAGGGAACGAGGCTTATTTAGCTTACGTTATAGACACTCAGAAGGAAGCGCCAAGATTGCAAGACATTCTGGTAGTTAATGAGTTCGAGGACGTGTTCCCACAAGATCTTCCCGGACTACCACCTGATAGGGTAATTGAGTTTGCCATCGAGTTAGCCCCGGGGACGGCGCCGGTTTCGAAGGCCCCGTACCGATTGGCCCTAGTAGAAATGAAGGAGCTAGCTAAACAGTTACAGGAATTGTTGGATAAGGGCATGATAAGGCCCAGTGTGTCGCCTTGGGGCGCACCAGTGTTGTTTGTTAAGAAAAAGGATGGGAGTATGAGGTTATGCATCGACTATAGAGAGTTGAACAAGCTAACCATAAAGAATAAGTATCCATTACCCAGGATAGACGATTTGTTTGACCAGCTAAGAGGCGCTGAATACTTCTCTAAGATTGACCTAAGAACGGGATATCACCAACTGAAGATTAAACCTGAAGATATCCCGAAGACTGCATCCCGTACCAGATATGGACATTATGAGTTCTTGGCAATGTCATTTGGATTGACCAATGCCCCAGCAGCCTTCACGGACCTAATGAATGGAGTGTTCAAAGAATATTTGGACCAATTCGTGATAGTCTTCATTGATGATATTCTCATCTACTCGAAGACAGAGGCAGAACACGTTGAACATTTAAGGATAACCTTAGAAATACTCAGGAAGGAGCAATTATATGCCAAGTTCTCCAAGTGTGAGTTTTGGAAAAATGAAGTACAATTCTTAGGGCACGTGATCAATAGAGAAGGAGTGTTGGTTGACCCCTCCAAGATAGAAGCAATTTCAAACTGGGAACGGCCAACTACTCCAACCGAGGTGAGGAGGTTCATCGGACTGGCCGGATATTACCGGAGATTTGTCCAAGACTTTGCGAAAATCGCGGCTCCATTAACTCAACTTACCCGTAAAACCGAGAAATTTGAATGGACTGAAAAATGCGAGAAGAGTTTCCAAGAGTTAAAGAAGAGGTTGGTGACAGCCCCAGTGCTGGCATTACCTGATGGAAAAGGAGATTTCGTGATTTACAGTGATGCTTCGCATAAAGGACTGGGATGCGTGCTTATGCAGCACGGCAAGGTAATAGCATATGCGTCTAGGCAATTAAAGGATTATGAGGTCAGATATCCCACGCATGATCTACAACTAGCAGCCATAGTCTTCGCTTTAAAGATTCGGAGACACTACTTGTATGGGGAAAAGTGCGAGATTTACACTAACCATAAGAGCCTCAAGTACATCTTCACTCAGAAAGAGCTTAACATGCGCCAGAGGAGATGGTTAGAGTTAATCAAGGATCACGACTGTGAAATTCGTTATCACCCGGGCAAAGCCAATGTGGTGGCTGACGCCCTTAGTAGGAAAGAGAAGCTCAAGATGATAACTTCAGAGGAAGAGCTAGCGAAAGATTTTGAGAAGCTGGAAATTGAGATTAAGTTACCTGGAGAGGGCCAAGAAAAGTTGATGGAAATTAGAATCCAACCTCCATTATTAGAAAAGATTAGACGGTGCCAGGAACGAATGATGGAGGAAGAAGAGAACTCCACGGAAGAGGTAATGACCGGGGAGGAAATTAAGTGTGAAGGAGACAAGGAAGGGATCATGAGGTACACGTACAGGATATGGATCCCACACGTTCAGGAACTCAAGGATGAGATTTTAAATGAGGCACACAACTCAAGATACACAGTGCACCCCGGTAGCACCAAAATGTATAGGGATTTGAAGGAGTACTACTGGTGGCCCAATATGAAAAAGGAAGTAGCAGAGTGGGTAAGCAGATGCTTGACCTGCCAGCGAGTGAAAGTAGAGCACCAAAAGCCCAGCGGACTTCTACACCCCTTAGAAATTCCCGAGTGGAAATGGGAACACATAGCCATGGATTTTGTAGTAGGATTGCCAAGGACCAAGGCCAATCATGATGCTATATGGGTAATTATAGACCGACTCACGAAGTCAGCTCACTTTTTCCCGATCAATGAAAAGTATACTGCTGACAGACTAGTGGATATCTACTTAAGAGAAATAGTGGCGCGACATGGAGTCCCAGTCGCCATAGTATCCGATCGAGACCCTAGATTTAACTCCAGGTTTTGGAGGAGCTTTCAAGAATGCGTAGGAACCAGGCTGAACATGAGCACAGCCTATCACCCCCAGACAGATGGGCAAAGTGAAAGAACCATTCAGACACTAGAAGATATGTTGAGGGTCTGTGCTATAGACTTTAAAGGAAATTGGGACGACCACTTACCCTTGATTGAGTTCTCCTACAACAACAGTTATCATTCAAGCATTGGGATGCCACCTTATGAGGCCCTTTATGGAAGAAAAAGTCGATCTCCCTTGTATTGGGATGAAGTCGGAGAGCGAAAGATGCTCGGGTTCGATGTAACGCCCCCAAATCCGGGGTCAGTAGATTTGGGCGTCACGCTAACAAACTCAACAATTCTAACAAAAATCGGCCATGATGTATTTGTAAATACAACATAAACCTGCTGAATACTAAACTAAAAATCTGAAAGCAAAATAAAACTAAAAACTCAATAAACAGCTCTTTGACCCCAACTCCCCACTAAGGATCTTAGGTTACAGTTCTAGAAACAAGAAAACCCAAAACCAACTTAAATACAACTCTATATACAAAACTTTACAAACTTAAATCACTGGTATAACTTCGAATAGAAGTATACCAGGCCAACTAATCAAATACATACTATAACAACTAAAACTATATATACATACAACAAATCAAACTATAAATCTAAATACCCTGATCCACGTCAGCTTTCTTCACATCGTCTTGCTTCCTCTTTCTGAACTACGCAGGTACTTCTCGCCACTGCTTAGCTTACTGAAATATTAGATTTAAAACAACAACAAGTGTGAACCAAAGAATGCTCAGCAAGTTAATAATATAGTGAAACGATAATATCTCAATAATTCATTGATGAACAATATCAATGAATACTTTATCTCAAAAGATCAATCAGTTTCAATCATAGAGTAAAACTTTTTCATTTACTACAAACCATCACTACCTCAGATAAAACTTTGAGAAAAAGAATATCAAGAAATTCCCCAATCATTCTTACTCCACTTTCACATACAATGTTACTCGCGAAGAGAATAACTAGGAAACCTCTATCCATCCTTAATCCCAATATTTTACTGAGTTCCAAATTATATCATTTAAGACGTTTATAACTCGAAATCAAAATTTAATAACTGAGAAGGATCGTAATACTAGATTCAATACTTTTTAATACTTGCAAAATACTTTAACTATCGCTTTAACAAAATCTCCAAGAAATTCTCACTTACTCAAATCTCATTCATGTCCACTAAGCGTTTGCATACCTAGCTGCCTAACCGGCCTGACAATCATGAGTTTGAATAAATAAGAAGATCTCAAATCATTCTCGGTTCTCACTATCACTGCGCAACACATGCCACAGTGACCGTAATAACCGTGAATTAGTTTTCATTATAATAACTTTCCATTTTTATACTAAAAGTACTTATTAACTCAAATCATAACTTCAACTCAAATCATAACTTCATATCCAACATACTTTAAACTTATACAGTTCTATACTCAGAATATACTTACATAAAAATATTTAATAGAATTGGAGTTTTAATCATACTCTGGACATTACGGGTGATCAGCCACGTAAAGTCCCCCTTCCTTTGAAATTGGGTTCCCAATTAGGCAACACATTGGCCTTTAATGCTGGACTAGGACCACCCTAGCCTCTTACGCTAAATAAAAATGCTGGACTAGGACCACCCTAGCCTCTTACGCTTAATAAAAATGCGGGACTAGGACCACCCTAGCCTCTTACGCTTTTCCAATTTATAAACAAATTTATTATTAATAATTTAAAACATTTCACTTTTAAGTCCTTTATACTCACTGATAACAAATCAACTTAGTATAAGGAATTTTAAAACATTTTTAATTAATTAATCCATTTTCATTTGCAATTATAAAAGACTGAGGATCAGGGAAGTATTCGATATAAAGAATCATAAACAGTAAAGCAATAAGATTGAATTAACAAAGCATGGTGCAGCAAAACAGAATCATATATAAACAAGGAGACATAAATCAATTAAAGAACGAAGCAACTGTTATGATTCATGGATTTAACAACCATTTATAGAATATACATGGAATAGAGAAATCTGAAGTTCAAGGAGGATTTAAGTTACTGCACTGGTCATAAACAATTGAAGAATCGAAGAACAAAACAAGGGTTAGGGTTCTAGAATTTAATTCAAGGGTTATAAAATTTGGTTTCGCTGATATGGTTTAAAGGAATAAACATAAGGCAAAAGGTTAAGATAAAGCAAGACATAAATTGTAAGTCAAGGGTTATAGTTCGACGAAAAATAGGGTAAATAATAAGGTACATGTGTTTCAATAGTAATTTATAAGGAATAAACAATAAGGTGTAAAAGGTTCAAAATAATTAAAAAGGAATGACATTAAGGTATAAGAATTTAAACAACAATTCACAAGCGGTTCAAGGAATCTGAACTTAAATACAAGGTTCGAGTCACTGGCAACAAAAGAATGGGGTATAGATACAAACAAAAGGAATTGAAAGACATATCATATAAATAACATAAAACAGTTTCACATCACTTGAACGATAAGTGAGGTTAGTACACTTGCCTCGATTCCAATGCGTCGATTCGCTACTTACTTAACCTCGGCCCTTATTTTATCCCGCATACATCTTCTTCAATAATCTGTCAACATGTACATTGGCTCTATATCGAATCCCTAATCATACTTGAAATAATAATAAAGTACTATTTAGTACTTAAACACCCAATTTGATAATTAGTTACTTATAACTCGCAAACAATACATACATCAATATATATATATATATATATATATATATATATATATATATATATATATCCACACTTCATTAATCACCACATATGTACTTAAACATTCATACACATACATGCCTTTAAATCTTTAAATCGAATAATTTAAATAACTTTAAATACAGGGGATTTTTAGAAAATTTCCGGCATGAAGTATTCGTTTATCGGACTATGGGCACAGCCCCTCAAACACAATTCAATCCCTGTTTTGCAAAAATTAAAGCTGCCTCAACTTGCAGCAACATAAAAAAAATAAACAAGTAATGAAAAGTACCCGCCCAGACATGCGGCACCTAGCACATAATGATTAACACTACTACTTACGCTACACCAATGATCGTATTTCTCACGCATTTTAATGATACACGTGACAACCAATCATTGATGTTCGTAAGCCCTAGGGAACAACCCCTAGCACTAACTATTACTTACGCTATATCAATGATCACATCACTCAAGTATATTAATTATACTCGTGATAGCTAATCATGGATATTCGTAAGCCCTAGGAATTAGTCGAAAAGAATTACACAAGTCCTTTAAATATTGACATTTAAAAACTTGTGATCTTCTCATAACCCCTAGCACAATTCTAATTATTATAAAATTCTAACATTTAACATGTATCACGTATTCCCATACTTACCATACTTAACCCATATACACGACCAATCACCATTTAACCACCTATACTTTACCACCGAGTACTTGACATTTACACATTTAATAGATTCTACGACTTGATCTACAGCATTTAGCACATAACAATTAGCCACTCGTATAACTACAATTTATATGACCATAACAGTTTGCACTTAGCACATACAAACCACCACTAATAATCGACAACCTTTAAGACCATTAAACTCAAACATTTACAACTTAGTACTTCATATAAATTCCACATTTTATACAACAATTAATACTAACAATTCGAAAATTAATAATTACTAAATCCGAATACTTAATCGAACTCATAATACTTAACCACCAATAATCATCAAAACATAAATCCAACTCGAAATACATGCCACAATTATAATTAACCACCTCGATACTAAATAATTTTATTCTCCGAATTAATCACGGAAATACAACAATGATATTGCAATTTAAACTAATTAAATTACATCAACTACATAATTATATCACAATTAAATTACTACAATCACAATAATTAATCTAAATGAGGAATTAACAATTTACATCGGAAAAATAAAACGAAGTAAATAAATAAATAAGGTATAAAATTTATACCTCTTCCGATTCCGACCCGCAATTCAAGCCACCGGAACCAATCTCCACCACTTCCCCCTTCCCGGAAAATCTCTCCCTCCTTCATCTCTCTCTCTCTCTACTGGTCTCTCTCTCTCTCTTGTTGCGCGTCTCCACACACTAACCACAGCCATCCTCTATGCCCTTGCTGCGTTGCTGCCTCGCCGCCGTTCGCACGCCACCACCGCCGGCCACCGCCACCGCGCGGTGCTGGTCTTCCTCCGTTCCCATTCCCATTGCTGCTGCTCCCCTGTGTTTTCCCCACCCCTGTTTTACTTGCACACACCGATACACACATCCACGTATATATATATGTGTGTGTGTATATAACTCCATTTTAATCTCTCATATCTCCCTTTCTTTCTTCTTCTTTTCTCTTTTATTTCTTTTCCCCCACCATTTTTCCTTTCTTCTTCTCGACTGTCTCTCGATTGTTCTAGCTGCTGGGTTTCTAACTAATGGGCTTAGGCCCAATCCAATTATACTACCACTAATAATTCATTCTAGCCCCAATTAAAACACTACTTATTCGATTTTAAAACAAATAAACCACTTATAAAAATCACAACTAAATAAAACTTCCGGAAAATTACACTTTTCAATTTTAAAATAAAGAATATAAAATTATGAACTCCCACATATTTTCGAAATATTTTTCGGATAAAAAATGAATTAAATATGAATTTTCAAAGTTTTGATCCTTTAAAATACAATAAAACTCTTAAAATCATTTTAAAATACCGAAACATCCAAATTAATTCACCCAACCATTTTAAAAACTAAATAAATAAATAAAGATAATTTTACAAAAGATTTCATGATTTTTAAGCCCTCCGATAATTAAATAAAGATTTTTTTGAAGATCAATAATACTTGATTTAAATATTTTTAAATCACTAAATATACCAATAAAATACTGGAGCACACATTGGCACACATAACTCAATATATACTCAAATAAACTCAATACTAAATATCGTTGAATTCCACAACGATATTCTCAAATCCAATTCCATCCTTTAAATACTAATTAACATAATTAAATAATAATAAAATAATAATAATAAATCCTAAAATAATCTGGGATCTTACATTCTACCCACCTTAAAAGGATTCCGTCCTCGGAATCAGGTAATGAAGTGTTACTGGGATTTACTCTACCAACTCGGGTTGCATCTGCAACTCTACTAATCTGTACTATGGATACTTATTTACTATACTGGGATCTCTACGGATCTCTCTATATAGAACAACTCTAATCGATACTATACGTCACGCGTTACTAGCATTCTAAACTCGATTGGCATACGTTCAAGACTACCCGAGATATTATGATTCATGATATTTGAAGAGAACGATTTCACATCGTAGCAAAGGTTTTACAATTGTAGAAGTAATTTATGAGTTTTCCAAACAAATATTCTTTGAAATGAAAGATTACTGAGTGATCAATATGATCAAATGAACCTTGTTGCGTGCCTTATTCAAGACATGACTAAAGGTAATTAACCTTCTTGTACTTCACAACACACAAGTGATGGCGTCCCATCAGACTGCTATCACACAGACAAACAGTCCTTGTGTCCCCTATAAATAGGGTTGTTCACCTCAGTTGGAGTAAAGAAACATAAAAAAAATTCGAACATCGAATCGAATTAACAATCAGTTGATGAGAAATTCTCAGACATACCCTTGGATTACAACTAAACGGATTCCATGGGTACTACTTCCAAAGGAAAGAATAACCAGAAAAGAAACGACTTGCAGAATACTAAGAAATAATGATTTATCAATAATCGAATCATTCACTGATGAAGAAAATTAGAAACTCAAATATCACTTGACAGGGTTTTAGAAATAAAGGAAATAGGCATCAAAACAACCTCTGTCATAACTGGAATCCCCAAATTCGGGGAAAGACAATTGTCAAAATAAACTCATCAAAGGAATATTGATTAAAAGAAAAGGAAGGTATTGCCAAGATCTCAACGTTGGTTCGTCATTCGATCTAGACTCTGAAGGTTCCACTACCTACAGCCTCAAGGGTTTCTACCCAACTCCGCTCAACTATCTGCCACCTCTCACATCTTAACTCACTAACTGGTACTATATCCAATAGTCCAACACGAGTCCTATATGAACTCTGACGTTCCTTACTTAACTATACACACTCCTACACGCTCTCGTTTCTAGTTTACTATAACCTACGCTCTGATACCAACCTGTAACGCCCCCAAATCCGGGGTCAGTAGATTTGGGCGTCACGCTAACAAACTCAACAATTCTAACAAAAATCGGCCATGATGTATTCGTAAATACAACATAAACCTGCTGAATACTAAACTAAAAATCTGAAAGCAAAATAAAACTAAAAACTCAATAAACAGCTCTTTGACCCCAACTCCCCACTCAGGATCTTAGGTTACAGTTCTAGAAACAAGAAAACCCAAAACCAACTTAAATACAACTCTATATACAAAACTTTACAAACTTAAATCACTGGTATAACTTCGAATAGAAGTATACCAGGCCAACTAATCAAATACATACTATAACAACTAAAACTATATATACATACAACAAATCAAACTATAAATCTAAATACCCTGATCCACGTCAGCTTTCTTCACATCGTCTTGCTTCCTCTTTCTGAACTACGCAGGTACTTCTCGCCACTGCTTAGCTTACTGAAATATTAGATTTAAAACAACAACAAGTGTGAACCAAAGAATGCTCAGCAAGTTAATAATATAGTGAAACGATAATATCTCAATAATTCATTGATGAACAATATCAATGAATACTTTATCTCAAAAGATCAATCAGTTTCAATCATAGAGTAAAACTTTTTCATTTACTACAAACCATCACTACCTCAGATAAAACTTTGAGAAAAAGAATATCAAGAAATTCCCCAATCATTCTTACTCCACTTTCACATACAATGTTACTCGCGAAGAGAATAACTAGGAAACCTCTATCCATCCTTAATCCCAATATTTTACTGAGTTCCAAATTATATCATTTAAGACGTTTATAACTCGAAATCAAAATTTAATAACTGAGAAGGATCGTAATACTAGATTCAATACTTTTTAATACTTGCAAAATACTTTAACTATCGCTTTAACAAAATCTCCAAGAAATTCTCACTTACTCAAATCTCATTCATGTCCACTAAGCGTTTGCATACCTAGCTGCCTAACCGGCCTGACAATCATGAGTTTGAATAAATAAGAAGATCTCAAATCATTCTCGGTTCTCACTATCACTGCGCAACACATGCCACAGTGACCGTAATAACCGTGAATTAGTTTTCATTATAATAACTTTCCATTTTTATACTAAAAGTACTTATTAACTCAAATCATAACTTCAACTCAAATCATAACTTCATATCCAACATACTTTAAACTTATACAGTTCTATACTCAGAATATACTTACATAAAAATATTTAATAGAATTGGAGTTTTAATCATACTCTGGACATTACGGGTGATCAGCCACGTAAAGTCCCCCTTCCTTTGAAATTGGGTTCCCAATTAGGCAACACATTGGCCTTTAATGCTGGACTAGGACCACCCTAGCCTCTTACGCTAAATAAAAATGCTGGACTAGGACCACCCTAGCCTCTTACGCTTAATAAAAATGCGGGACTAGGACCACCCTAGCCTCTTACGCTTTTCCAATTTATAAACAAATTTATTATTAATAATTTAAAACATTTCACTTTTAAGTCCTTTATACTCACTGATAACAAATCAACTTAGTATAAGGAATTTTAAAACATTTTTAATTAATTAATCCATTTTCATTTGCAATTATAAAAGACTGAGGATCAGGGAAGTATTCGATATAAAGAATCATAAACAGTAAAGCAATAAGATTGAATTAACAAAGCATGGTGCAGCAAAACAGAATCATATATAAACAAGGAGACATAAATCAATTAAAGAACGAAGCAACTGTTATGATTCATGGATTTAACAACCATTTATAGAATATACATGGAATAGAGAAATCTGAAGTTCAAGGAGGATTTAAGTTACTGCACTGGTCATAAACAATTGAAGAATCGAAGAACAAAACAAGGGTTAGGGTTCTAGAATTTAATTCAAGGGTTATAAAATTTGGTTTCGCTGATATGGTTTAAAGGAATAAACATAAGGCAAAAGGTTAAGATAAAGCAAGACATAAATTGTAAGTCAAGGGTTATAGTTCGACGAAAAATAGGGTAAATAATAAGGTACATGTGTTTCAATAGTAATTTATAAGGAATAAACAATAAGGTGTAAAAGGTTCAAAATAATTAAAAAGGAATGACATTAAGGTATAAGAATTTAAACAACAATTCACAAGCGGTTCAAGGAATCTGAACTTAAATACAAGGTTCGAGTCACTGGCAACAAAAGAATGGGGTATAGATACAAACAAAAGGAATTGAAAGACATATCATATAAATAACATAAAACAGTTTCACATCACTTGAACGATAAGTGAGGTTAGTACACTTGCCTCGATTCCAATGCGTCGATTCGCTACTTACTTAACCTCGGCCCTTATTTGATCCCGCATACATCTTCTTCAATAATCTGTCAACACGTACATTGGCTCTATATCGAATCCCTAATCATACTTGAAATAATAATGAAGTACTATTTAGTACTTAAACACCCAATTTGATAATTAGTTACTTATAACTCGCAAACAATACATACATCAATATATATATATATATATCCACACTTCATTAATCACCACATATGTACTTAAACATTCATACACATACATGCCTTTAAATCTTTAAATCGAATAATTTAAATAACTTTAAATACAGGGGATTTTTAGAAAATTTCCGGCATGAAGTATTCGTTTATCGGACTATGGGCACAGCCCCTCAAACACAATTCAATCCCTGTTTTGCAAAAATTAAAGCTGCCTCAACTTGCAGCAACATAAAAAAAATAAACAAGTAATGAAAAGTACCCGCCCAGACATGCGGCACCTAGCACATAATGATTAACACTACTACTTACGCTACACCAATGATCGTATTTCTCACGCATTTTAATGATACACGTGACAATCAATCATTGATGTTCGTAAGCCCTAGGGAACAACCCCTAGCACTAACTATTACTTACGCTATATCAATGATCACATCACTCAAGTATATTAATTATACTCGTGATAGCTAATCATGGATATTCGTAAGCCCTAGGAATTAGTCGAAAAGAATTACACAAGTCCTTTAAATATTGACATTTAAAAACTTGTGATCTTCTCATAACCCCTAGCACAATTCTAATTATTATAAAATTCTAACATTTAACATGTATCACGTATTCCCATACTTACCATACTTAACCCATATACACGACCAATCACCATTTAACCACCTATACTTTACCACCGAGTACTTGACATTTACACATTTAATAGATTCTACGACTTGATCTACAGCATTTAGCACATAACAATTAGCCACTCGTATAACTACAATTTATATGACCATAACAGTTTGCACTTAGCACATACAAACCACCACTAATAATCGACAACCTTTAAGACCATTAAACTCAAACATTTACAACTTAGTACTTCATATAAATTCCACATTTTATACAACAATTAATACTAACAATTCGAAAATTAATAATTACTAAATCCGAATACTTAATCGAACTCATAATACTTAACCACCAATAATCATCAAAACATAAATCCAACTCGAAATACATGCCACAATTATAATTAACCACCTCGATACTAAATAATTTTATTCTCCGAATTAATCACGGAAATACAACAATGATATTGCAATTTAAACTAATTAAATTACATCAACTACATAATTATATCACAATTAAATTACTACAATCACAATAATTAATCTAAATGAGGAATTAACAATTTACATCGGAAAAATAAAACGAAGTAAATAAATAAATAAGGTATAAAATTTATACCTCTTCCGATTCCGACCCGCAATTCAAGCCACCGGAACCAATCTCCACCACTTCCCCCTTCCCGGAAAATCTCTCCCTCCTTCATCTCTCTCTCTCTCTACTGGTCTCTCTCTCTCTTGTTGCGCGTCTCCACACACTAACCACAGCCATCCTCTATGCCCTTGCTGCGTTGCTGCCTCGCCGCCGTTCGCACGCCACCACCGCCGGCCACCGCCACCGCGCGGTGCTGGTCTTCCTCCGTTCCCATTCCCGTTGCTGCTGCTCCCCTGTGTTTTCCCCACCCCTGTTTTACTTGCACACACCGATACACACATCCACGTATATATATATGTGTGTGTGTATATAACTCCATTTTAATCTCTCATATCTCCCTTTCTTTCTTCTTCTTTTCTCTTTTATTTCTTTTCCCCCACCATTTTTCCTTTCTTCTTCTCGACTGTCTCTCGATTGTTCTAGCTGCTGGGTTTCTAACTAATGGGCTTAGGCCCAATCCAATTATACTACCACTAATAATTCATTCTAGCCCCAATTAAAACACTACTTATTCGATTTTAAAACAAATAAACCACTTATAAAAATCACAACTAAATAAAACTTCCGGAAAATTACACTTTTCAATTTTAAAATAAAGAATATAAAATTATGAACTCCCACATATTTTCGAAATATTTTTCGGATCAAAAATGAATTAAATATGAATTTTCAAAGTTTTGATCCTTTAAAATACAATAAAACTCTTAAAATCATTTTAAAATACCGAAACATCCAAATTAATTCACCCAACCATTTTAAAAACTAAATAAATAAATAAAGATAATTTTACAAAAGATTTCATGATTTTTAAGCCCTCCGATAATTAAATAAAGATTTTTTTGAAGATCAATAATACTTGATTTAAATATTTTTAAATCACTAAAAATACCAATAAAATACTGGAGCACACATTGGCACACATAACTCAATATATACTCAAATAAACTCAATACTAAATATCGTTGAATTCCACAACGATATTCTCAAATCCAATTCCATCCTTTAAATACTAATTAACATAATTAAATAATAATAAAATAATAATAATAAATCCTAAAATAATCTGGGATCTTACATTCTACCCACCTTAAAAGGATTCCGTCCTCGGAATCAGGTAATGAAGTGCTACTGGGATTTACTCTACCAACTCGGGTTGCATCTGCAGCTCTACTAATCTGTACTATGGATACTTATTTACTATACCGGGATCTCTACGGATCTCTCTATATAGAACAACTCTAATCGATACTATACGTCACGCGTTACTAGCATTCTAAACTCGATTGGCATACGTTCAAGACTACCCGAGATATTATGATTCATGATATTTGAAGAGAACGATTTCACATCGTAGCAAAGGTTTTACAATTGTAGAAGTAATTTATGAGTTTTCCAAACAAATATTCTTTGAAATGAAAGATTACTGAGTGATCAATATGATCAAATGAACCTTGTTGCGTGCCTTATTCAAGACATGACTAAAGGTAATTAACCTTCTTGTACTTCACAACACACAAGTGATGGCGTCCCATCAGACTGCTATCACACAGACAAACAGTCCTTGTGTCCCCTATAAATAGGGTTGTTCACCTCAGTTGGAGTAAAGAAACATAAAAAAAATTCGAACATCGAATCGAATTAACAATCAGTTGATGAGAAATTCTCAGACATACCCTTGGATTACAACTAAACGGATTCCATGGGTACTACTTCCAAAGGAAAGAATAACCAGAAAAGAAACGACTTGCAGAATACTAAGAAATAATGATTTATCAATAATCGAATCATTCACTGATGAAGAAAATTAGAAACTCAAATATCACTTGACAGGGTTTTAGAAATAAAGGAAATAGGCATCAAAACAACCTCTGTCATAACTGGAATCCCCAAATTCGGGGAAAGACAATTGTCAAAATAAACTCATCAAAGGAATATTGATTAAAAGAAAAGGAAGGTATTGCCAAGATCTCAACGTTGGTTCGTCATTCGATCTAGACTCTGAAGGTTCCACTACCTACAGCCTCAAGGGTTTCTACCCAACTCCGCTCAACTATCTGCCACCTCTCACATCTTAACTCACTAACTGGTACTATATCCAATAGTCCAACACGAGTCCTATATGAACTCTGACGTTCCTTACTTAACTATACACACTCCTACACGCTCTCGTTTCTAGTTTACTATAACCTACGCTCTGATACCAACCTGTAACGCCCCCAAATCCGGGGTCAGTAGATTTGGGCGTCACGCTAACAAACTCAACAATTCTAACAAAAATCGGCCATGATGTATTCGTAAATACAACATAAACCTGCTGAATACTAAACTAAAAATCTGAAAGCAAAATAAAACTAAAAACTCAATAAACAGCTCTTTGACCCCAACTCCCCACTCAGGATCTTAGGTTACAGTTCTAGAAACAAGAAAACCCAAAACCAACTTAAATACAACTCTATATACAAAACTTTACAAACTTAAATCACTGGTATAACTTCGAATAGAAGTATACCAGGCCAACTAATCAAATACATACTATAACAACTAAAACTATATATACATACAACAAATCAAACTATAAATCTAAATACCCTGATCCACGTCAGCTTTCTTCACATCGTCTTGCTTCCTCTTTCTGAACTACGCAGGTACTTCTCGCCACTGCTTAGCTTACTGAAATATTAGATTTAAAACAACAACAAGTGTGAACCAAAGAATGCTCATTACTAAATATTATCTCGAATATTCCTTTAAAGCTTGGATTACTAAATGAATATTACTTGATATTCATTTAGAATATTATTCATTAGATGGAAGAAAATGTTTCTCTCTCTAGAAATTTCCTCTCCCTTCTCTCTAGGATAGAACCCTAAACCTAGCCGCCAATTTTTAGTCTAGACCATTCTAATCTTAGCTCAGATCTAATTCTTACACTCATTCTCCATCAATTAATACCATATTCCCCTCATTTAATCTACTTTCTTCACCCCTTAACCTAAACACTATATTTCTTATATTTATATTTATACTCCTATTAGTTCATTATGGTCAGCCAAGGTTCGTATTGTGATTCTGATGGCATTCCAGCTTATATGCAAGATGCTTCTAGAGACGATGACTTGGATGAAGTCATCTCTAGGCGAGAGGTCGAGGATTACCCGATTCTCTTAGGTTTCCCAAGTAGTTCAGGTGGAATACCTTTGGATACTAAGGTAGTGACCGACAATTCCTCAGGAGACGAAGAGCTTAATGTTGAGGATGACAGAGCGAAGCTAGAGCGTGAGACTGTTCATAGAGCCACTCAAATGGCATTCAGAGTCAATAAGCAAGATAGGGAGGAGCTCATAGCTCTTAAAAACAAAATGATGGATCTTCAGTGGTATTTAGAAAGGAAAGGTCTCTCAATGGCAGATTTTGAAAAGGACTCCCTGCTTAAAGATAAGGAATTTAACTCCGGGCTTCTAGATCCATCTCGCTTTGTAGGTGGTAGGGATGAATTTGGGCTTCCTATTCTCAAGAACAATGGGGTCAACATCGGGGGCAGGGTGTTTGAGCAGATGCCGGAGCGAAGCTCGCCTCATAAAGGGTCAACAGATAATCTTGAGGCTAGTTCAAAGGAGAAGCAGAAACAAAATGGGGGTCACAGAGTTGAAACTGTTTTTGTCGACCGATCTGATTTTGTAAAGACTGATTCTACTGTGCGAGGTTCTACCTCTGGCAATAAAAAAGATATTGGTGTTGAAATACCAGCCATTGTGGATAACACAAAGAATGTCTCAGGGGACAAAGGGAAAGCTAAAGAGCAAGTGCTGGAGGGAACTAATGATGCCGAACACTCTAAGCTCAAGCCTTCTTGGACGCAAGTGGTAAGAAATGCCCCTCCCTCTCTTAATAACCTTACCTTTGACTATGTTCCTATGCCATCAGGGGTCAAAGTTATTTCTCCTCCAGTTGAAGTGCTTAAGAAGGGGAATGAAAAGTTCAAGTACTGTATTGTTGGCACCTTTTCTAGGGGGCTCCTCCGTATCAAAAGGTTGTTGAATTTGCTCGTAATGTTTGGTCACGAGGTCTTCTCCATGTTTCTCAAAAAGACCCTAAGACCTACATCTTCAAATTCGACTCGGTACCTAATATGAATGCTGCATTGTCACGGGGAACCTGGTATTTAGGTAAAAAACCAATGATTGTTCATGCTTGGGGCACGAAAGTGGGAGAAAAGACAAGTATGCCGCTGTGGGTCAAGTTTGAGAATGTTCCGGATAGTTACTGGACTCGTGAGGGTCTCAGTTTCCTGGGTAGCGCTATTGGGAATCCCCTTTCGGCTGACGATATGACATCCAGGTTGGAAATTCTTCCTTTTGCAAAGCTTTGTGTTGAGTATAAGGTTGGAGATGACCTACCCTCTAATCTAGAGGTTGAGGTTTTGGATCCTGTTTTGGAAACCAAGTATGTGGAGACAATTAAAGTAAGCTACCCAAATAAACCGTTGATGTGCACAGCTTGCAAGTCTTTAGGCCACTTGGTGGGAGCATGTCCTAATGTAACTCGGCACTGGGCTAGAAAAGTCAGCCAAGAAGTTGGACCAGAGAAGAATAATGCTCAGAAAGTTGAGGTTCCTGCGGTTGAAATCCCTGTGGCTACTTCGCCTTTGGAGTCTTTGCATTTGGGGAAATCAAAATTGGATGCCATTGCCCCCACTGTAGTAAATGAAGACAAGCAAGAAGCTATGCAGCAGATGGGGGATTTGAACCACAAATCTACTGCAATTGCGGAACAGGTTCATGAAAATGGTGCTAACAATATGGAGGACAGCACTTGGACGACTGTTCATTCGAGAAAGTCAAAACTATCTGCTGCTAGTCACAAACCTATTGATAGTTCTCGAGTAAATACACCTATTTTTAATGCATTGTCGAAGTCTCTACCTAAGAGGGTCAAAGGACCAGGGGGGAAACCCTCTTTACGCCCTTAAATCTCCATGAATTTTAGCTCCTATAACATTAGGGGGCTCAATAAAAAGATTTCCTTTGTTAAGGATTTCTTATTGAATAATGATATTGGTCTTGTAGCGCTTCTAGAGACACATGTAAATAAAGATTCTGCGCCTAAAGTTTCTTCTGCTATTGCTTATCGGTTTTCTTGGATCTATAATTACGATAGCCACTATAATGGGCGTGTGTGGATTGGCTGGGATCCACGGCTCTGGTCTGTTACCCAATTGCAGCAGGGAAGCCAGCACATTTCCTGCTTGGTGGTTAACCTGGACTCGAAATTGAAATTTTTTGCCTCCTTTGTGTATGCTCTGAACACTCATGAAGAGCGTAGGCAACTTTGGGTGGATCTTAACAATTTTCAAGCCTCTATTTCTACCAATGGAGCATGCCCTCCATGGATCTTGCTAGGAGACTTCAATGTCTGCCTTAATGTCAATGAAATACAGGGAGGTTCGCTAAGGATAACAACTGGTATGCAGGAGTTTCGAGAATTTCTTAATGACATTGAAGGTGTCGATCTTCACTTTTCTGGTAATTTCCTAACCTGGTGGGACAGCAATAAAAGACAACCTATTCAGAAAAAGCTTGATCGTGCTATTGTTAACCCTGCTTGGTTGAGTACCTTTGATCAATCCCATGCTAAGTTCCTTGTTAGAGGTATCTCTGACCACTGCCCGATTTTGGTGGATTTGGGTCTTTCTTTTGAGAAGCTAAGCAAACCCTTTCAAGTGTTTGGCCACATGATTTCGCATCCCAAGTTCCTGAACGAAGTAGAAGCTGCCTGGAATACTCCAATTCTTGGAGACCCCTGGTTTATTGTTACATTCAAACTAAAAAGAGTAAAGCTCGCTCTCAAACGGTTAAATAAAGAAGATGGTGACATTCATGATAAGGTTCTAGTGGCAAGAAATGAGCTTCTTCTTTTTCAGGAGAGTCTCCCTGCGCTGCCATCTACTTCACAGTTCGAGCAAGAGGCAAAATTATGTGAAACTCTTGTGGAAGCTTTAAATAAAGAAGAGGTCTTCTTAAAGCTAAAATCTCGTGTGCACTGGTTAAAGGTTGGCGACGGAAACAATCGGTACTTCTTCAATTCTTGTCGTGGTAGGTGGAACTCAAATAAAATCTCTGTTTTAGAAGATGAGTCTGGGGCTTCCTTCTCTACTCATAGAGACATTTCTAACCATGCCATTCAGTACTTTAAAGCTCTGCTAGGGACTGCTGAGGACACTAACCCTATTGACGCCCAAGCTATCTTGCCCCAGTTATCTCCATTACAAAAGTCTTTTCTCACGAATAATTTCACCTCTGAGGAAGTTTATAAGACCTTGAATCTAATGGCTAAGCACAAAAGTCCTGGCCCTGATGGCTTCCCTCCGGAATTCTACATTGCTTCTTGGAATATTGTGGGTGCAGACATCACCAGAGCTATTCTCTATTTCTTTGATACTCAGCATCTTCCTCGGATTATTAATTCGGTGGCAATTACGTTGGTCCCAAAGTCAGAAAATGCTACTACCTTGTCCCAGTTTAGACCTATTTCTTGTTGCAACACTTTGTACAAGTGTATCACCAAGTTATTAGCTTCTAGATTAAAGGCCATCCTCCCTACTCTTATCTCGGCAAATCAATCGGCCTTTATACCCCACCGCAGCATTGGAGATAACATCCTTTTAGCCCAGTCTCTTTGTCGTGACTACCATAAGGCTGAAGGTGCGCCCAGGTGTGCTATTAAATTGGATATCCACAAGGCATTCGACACTATGAGTTGGAATTTCCTGTTTGAAGCTATGGACCGTATGGGTTTCCCCCCTCGTTTCCTTGAGTGGGTGCGAGTTTGCATTTCAAATTGTATGATTTCTCTGAAAATCAATGGTTCCATTGAAGGTTTTTTCCAAAGTAGGAAGGGCCTAAGGCAAGGAGATCCCTTATCTCCTTACCTATTTGTGATTGGCATGGAAGTTTTTTCTGCTTATCTCCATCGGCACCTGCTAAGCAATGCAAGTTTCTCTTTTCATTGGCGCACAAAGGAGCTTCAGCTGACTCACCTAATTTGTGCCGATGACATATTTCTTTTTTGCAAAGGTGATGTTCCTTCCATCTCTGCCTTGGCTGTTGCAGTGAATGCCTTCTCCTCAGCGTCTGGCCTTAGTCCCAATCCTACTAAGAGCGAGTGCTACTTTTGTAATGTTCCTGCTGAAACCATTAACCATGCTCTTCTTACTACGGGCTTCCAAATGGGATCTTTGCCTATTAAGTATCTTGGCCTGCCTCTTATTACTTCAAGACTTAAAGCTCAGGACTGCTCTTCGTTAATTCAGAGGCTCTGTCACAGAATTGACTCTTGGACCTCGGGCTTCTTACGCTTTTCTGGAAGGTTACAACTTCTCAAAGCGGTTCTCTTTGGTATTTTTGGCTTCTGGGCCACTTTTTTATTCCTTCCTAAGAGCGTCCTTACTAAGATTCAGTCCTGTTTTTCGAAATTCTTATGGGG
Source organism: Saposhnikovia divaricata (assembly GCA_036435485.1). NCBI lineage: Eukaryota > Viridiplantae > Streptophyta > Magnoliopsida > Apiales > Apiaceae > Saposhnikovia > Saposhnikovia divaricata. Next base: position 109,086,027 of record CM071599.1, on the reverse strand, counting down.
AGGCAAGCACAATGCCAAATGTCATCACAAGGTTGCTTGGTCGGATTGTTGTTTTCCTAAAATGGAGGGAGGTCTCGGTATTAGTGACCTCCATGCTCGAAATAAGGCTGCTATCTTGTTTCAAATCTGGAAAATCTCTCAATATAATGATCCCTCTCTTTGGGTCCAATGGTTTCATAAATGCTTATTGAAGAATAAAGCTTTTTGGGTTGCCAACATTCCATCTGCTAGTTCTTGGGCAGTTAGACAAATCATGAACCATAGAATGGAAGCAAGGAGATACATCTCCTTTACCATTGCTCATAACTCCTGTCTGTTCATGTGGCATGACCCCTGGTACGAAAATCAATCGCTAACTGCAAGATTGGGCAATTCTGTTATTTCTAATGCTGAGTCCTCTTCCCTAGCTCGCGTGAATGACTTTATTTCGGATGGCAGATGGATCCCCCCGCGCTCAAATCATCATCAGATTATTGAGTTGAGGCATATTCTTTCAAATGTCCCTATTGACCGAAGTAATGCAGTGCTATGGCAGGGATCCAAAAAAGTCAAGCTTTCAGTCGTATGGAACACAATTAGGAGAGTGGGAACACCTTCTCCTCCCTGGGTGGTAGCGGTTTGGCATCGATTTGCCATCTCTAAATGCGCGTTTTTCATGTGGCTAGCACTCAAAGAAAGGCTCCTAACTAAAGATACTACGAACTCGTTTGGTATGCATGTAAATCCGGCTTGTCTTCTTTGTCAATGCAATAATGAAAATGCAGAACATCTCTTTGTTTCATGCCCATACACGCAACTAATTCTGGGATGCAGTCCTGTCCCGTTAAGCCGCGACTGGGCAGATTGGCAGAATGGAAATTTTACTCAAGGGAACTTGTCAAATTTTCATAAATTGGTAGGATGGCTGTTTGTCTCTGTGGTAATCTATAACATTTGGCAGGAAAGGAACAGAAGGATGCATGCGAATGGGCCTCCAAGACAAACTATTCAGCTATCTCTAGTAATCAAGACAATGGTCCGAGAAAAACTTTTCACATGTAAAGGATTTACAAAGCAAGTTGCTAAGGATCCGTCCTTAATTCTTCTTCTTTATTAGCTTGCATTTTATTTTTGTAAAACCGTGATGACTTAATCTCATCATTGTTTAGTTTTGCTCTTTTGGTTCTTCGCGGGGTATGCCCCTAGCTTATGTACATTTTTTGTCTTTAATACATATCAATTAGTAAAAAAAAAAAATATTATTCATTAGATGAATATTACTTTTTGAATATTCATTTAAATTCCTAATTAATTATGAATATTATTTTGAATATCCATTTAAATATTTATTTATTCAATATATATTCTCTTGAGGTTTCTTCAAGGATTATTTGGAGAAATACTCTGATTAATGATATTCTTTCATATTCCTAAATATTCTTTAAATATTTTAATTCAATAATATTCTCTGAATATTTATTCCATACTTAGAATAATCTCAATAAGGTTTATCTTCTTCGATTATTACGGAAAATATCTCGGAGTCATATTATTATTAATCTTATATCAAGAAAGGTTCTCAGACATCATTGATCATTCTTCTATGAGTCTACCTCCCTAATAATAAAGGAACCTTACTTGGAAAATGTTATTTATCTTGTCGACTTCCCGGTCATAAAATATTCTCTTCACCTGCAACGCGGGTGCTACTGTCTTATTAAGTCGTTGTGTACTCTCTCATCTTCCGAGGGGTAAGATTGTTGGAGCAAGTTGATATTCGTTACCAAGCAATAGCTTGGAAGTTATTGGTGAATTTTCCTTTCCAACTAGATACGACTACTTTGTGGAGTCTTATCAACAAGTATTATACTTGGGGAAAGGGAGACGAACGTTACATTCAGAATCGTGAATTCTATTTGAACAAGGAGTCGTGTAAGAGGCCGAGTTTCGCCGGTCCATCCCCTTTGGCCCAACCGTTGGCCGGGGAGAGCTAGTAGGGCGGTAGACAAGTAAAGCCGTCAGTTCTTCCTTCTACCGGTAGTAAATCTAATTTGAGTTGTACGATCTCGACTGATCATCAAGATTGGAACAGCGGGCGCGGTGAATACTCCATCATTGGTTCATCATCCAAACTTATTTATTTCCTGCAACATGATTACTGTTGGCAGAGTTGGAAAAGTGTTCATAACTGGAATTACAATCTTTTCATGCAAGTTCTTCTTTTTAATGACAATAAGAATATGTTGCTTGCTTTTGATGTAGCAGATATTTCTACAAACAAATACTTTGAGTTACCTAGTAACTTCATCCTTTATATTATACTGGCAATAACTTCATTAATGCATAGCATATGATTTCAAAGGATATTTTGAACTGCTGTATATATGTATCATTGTTCAGTTATATTATTGTTGGTGGGCTTTCGCTCACCCTTGCTTTGTTCATATTATGTCACAACAATAGCTAGGACAGATAGCTCACGTCAGGCGCACTCGGTGCAAGCGGGTTACTCGACCCACCGGACTCCCCGCTGAGATGCTAGCCGCCATTGCTGAGGTAGCATAGTTAGACAGCTTTTGTTTCCTGTTTAACTATATGTATAATTAATGTAATCAACGACAAACTTTTAAACTTATGATGTTACCCTTTTGGATTGTAGTAACTTTTATTCGTAAACCCTTTTATGTAAGACTTATTTCAATTTCGTCTCTGGGACTATAAGTGTGTGTGTGTGAGTGGATTTTATTGTGGGGTCATAGTATGTCACTTATTGATTTTGGACTCAAGTCAAGTATTATGTATGAGTTAGGAGACCGTAACGACCCGATCCCTGATCCCGGATCTGGGGGTGTTACATCAAGGTGGTTCATATCAGAAGAGAGAAAAATCAGGGAGCAGATGCCCTCACAAAGCTAGGATCGCGTCGCGAGTCCACCTTACTTGGAGTTATACCCTTAGAGATCCAGATAAAGCCTAGTGTACCAGAGGAGTTTATTATGGAAATAGCGAGCACAGGGTCGACCTGGATGACCCCAATATGGGAATATGTGAAAAATGGGGTTCTACCACAAGATAAGAAGGAAGCAAGGAAGATCAAATATCAGGCTGCTCGCTATGTTATTTATGATGAGGCCCTGTATCGAAGAGGGTTCAATACCCTGCTTTTGCGATGTGTAGATGGTGAAGAATGCAACTATGTTCTAAGAGAGGTACATGAAGGAATATGTGGCAATCACTCGAAGGGTAGTTCGTTGGCTCAGAAGATTCTTCAACAGGGATATTTTTGGCCTACATTAAAAAGGGTTGCATTTGAATTTTCAAGGAGGTGCGATGCCTGTCAGAGGATCGCTAATTTTAGCAACGCTCCAGTGTCTCATCTCACCTCGCTTAAAAGCCCATGGCCCTTTGCTATATGGGGTATTGATCTAATTGGGGAGCTCCCCAAGGCCAAGGAAGGAGTTAAATACGCCGTTATGGCTATAGATTATTTCATGAAGTGGGCTGAAGCCGAGCCAATTGCAAATATCACTGCCAAGAAACTAAAAGACTTCATATATAGGGCGATTTATGTCGCTATGGGATCCCTTATCAGCTCATATCAAATAATGGGAAGTAATTTGACAGCAGAGAAATGAAGGAATTATGTGAAAACCTGAGAATAAAGAAGAGTTTTTCAGCTGTAAGTCATCCTCAAACAAATGGCCAGATTGAGGCCATAAATAAAATAATCAAGCATACTTTGAAGGCTAAGCTAGAGGAAAGCAAAGGCAATTGGCCTGAGGAATTACCAAGGGTCTTGTGGTCATACAACACGACCCCAAGGACCACTACTGGAGAGACTCCCTTTTCTTTAACCTATGGATGCGAGGTCATGGTTCCAGTTGAAGTAGGTTCAGGGTCGTTTAGCAGGGAACACTACGATCCCAAGACAAACGAGGTCAATCATAGGCTCTATCTAGACATGATTGAAGAGACTCGAAGCGAGGCCCAGCTACGCCTCGTAGCTTATCAACAAAGGACTGCGAGATACAATAATGGAAAAGTCAAGGCGCGACCTTTACGTGTGGGTGACCTGGTGCTTAGAAGGGTCATGCCTAACACAAAGGTCCCTGGCCACGGGGTTTTTGGTGCCAATTGGGAAGGACCCTACAATATCTAAGCTACTCTATCGGAAGGAACCTACTATATCACAGATATGAAGGACAAGGTTATTCCTCGATCTTGGAATGCAGAGCACTTGAGAAAATACTATCAGTAGAGGCTTCGCCCTTTGGTAGTTTCTATCTTTTATTACTATTACTTTACCATGAATAAATTCATACAAAGTACTTGGGGGTAGTGATCATATAGACACCTCCCCTTTATGATGTAATGACTATTGGGCTTCGTGCCCCATTTGATTAAATATGAGTTCATTTTCCATTCTCTACATTTTTGTTTTTATTATTTTGCTAGCATTTTAAAACATTTTCAGGATTAGGCCAGCACAGTGCAAGGCTGAAACTCCCTCGGGTCGGAGGCGATGCGAAGCCATTGGTAGCTCGCACTGCGATCTGAGGGAAGATCCTTTAAAAAGTATTTTAATGAGGAATAGCTAATGTGATCAATGCAAAGGACGATCTTAGTCTTGGGATCTCAACAGCGACCTCACGTTATGTAACACCCCCAGATCCGGGGTCCGGGAACCGGTGGTTACGGTTTCCAATTCTGTCCACAACAATTGAACTTTCCTTAACATAAAATAAATTACGTCTCTATGACCCAACACCACAATATAAAACACACCCGTTATAGTCCCAGAGATGAAATCAGAGTAACAATCAAATTTTCAATAATCACATTATGAGTTCTTACAATCCAAAAGAATTTCAATATAAATACATACTCTTTGCCATCCATTTACATAAGTCATACTGGACCATATTCTTGGTACTGAAAGAATAAATATATCCTACCAATAGCTTCTTCTTCAGCTCTGGTAGTCTCATCGTCCTCGCCCGCGTCGAGTGCGCCTTGTGCGAGTCATCTGGTCTAGCTGTTGTTGTGATATAATAATAAAGCAAGGGTGAGCAATAGCCCACCACCAATAATATATAACTGAACGATAATATATAACAATTCAAAAGTATCTTTTAAACCATATGCCATGCATTTACGGAAATGATGCCAGTATAATATGAACGATGAAGTTACAAGGTAACTTAAAGTATTTGTTTGTAGAAATATCTGCTACATCAAAAGTAAGCGTGATATTCTCATTGTCATTAAAAGATGAACTTGCATGAAAAGATTGCAATTCCAGTTATGAACACTTTTCCAGCTCTGCCAACAATAATCATGTTGCAGGAAATAAATAAGTTTGGATGATGAACCAATGAGGGAGTATTCACCGCGCCCGCTGTTCCAATCTTGATGATCAGTCGAGATCGTACAGCTCAAATTAGATTTACTACCGGTAGAAGGAAGAACTGACGGCTTTACTTGTCTACCGCCTTACTAGCTCTCCCCAGCCAACGGTTGGGCCAAAAGGGATGGACCGGCGCTACTCGGCCTCTTACACGACTCCTAGTTCAAATAGAATTCATGATTCTGAATGTAACGTTCGTCCCCCTTTCCCCAAGTATAATACTTGTTGATAAGACTCTACAAGGTAGTCGTATCTAGTTGGAAAGGAAAATTCACCAATAACTTCCAAGCTGTGGCTTGGTATCGAATATCAACTTGTTCCAACAATCTTACCCCTCGAAAGATGAGAAGGTAAACAATGACTTAATAAGTCAACAGCACCCGAGTTGCGAGTGAAGAGAATACTCTATGACCGGGAAGTCGACAAGATAAATAACATTTTCCAAGTAAGGTTCCCTTATTCTTAGAGAGGTAGACTCAAAGAAGAATGATGTCTGAGAACCTTTCTTGATATAAGATTAATAATAATATGACTCCGAGGTATTTTCTGTAATAATCGAAGAAGATAAACCTTATTGAGGTTATTCTAAGTATGAAATAAATATTCAGAGAATATTTATTGAATTAAAAATATTTAAAGAATATTTAAGAATATTAAAGGATATCTTTAATCAGGGTATTTCTCAAAATAATCCCTGGTGAAACATCAGGAGAATATTTATTGAATAAATAAATATTTAAATGAATATTCAAAATAATATTCATTAATTAATAGGGCCTGAAAGGAATACTTAAGATAATATTCATAATTAATTAGGAATTTAAATGAATATTCAAAAAGTAATATTCATTTAATGAATAATATTCTAAATGAATATCAAGTAATATTCATTTAGTAATCCAAGCCCTAAAGGAATATTCGAGATAATATTCGATAAATAAATCAGGCTTCAGATGAATATTAAAAAAAATATTCATCAAGTAATTAATATCTTAAATGAATTTTCAAAAGTAATATTTATTTAATAAAATAATATTCTAAATGAATATCCAAATAATATTCATTTAGCAGTCTCATCTTTAGAAGAATATTCGAAATAATAATCGATAATCAATTCGACTCTGAATGAATATTGAGAAATATTATTCGTCGAATGGTTACGTTCAAATAATTATTTGAAGTAAGGATCGTTAAATAAATAATCTCGAACGAATATTCAAATAATATTCGTCGCCCGAATAAGGGAAAATATTTACTTAAATATTTTCCTTCGAGGTAACCTTGATATATCAAGAAATATTGACTCCCGGTCTATAGTTGATGAATAAGATATATACACCCTTCTCTGAGGGTCTTACAATAACCGGCTTATAATTGATACGTTAGCTATCTAATTTATAAGCCAATAAACAATCAGGGAACAAGCATAATGATATAACTTGAAAGTAGGCATGCATGCTATGGCATATGTACAACAGAAAACAGATATATATATATATATATATATATATATTCAATCACAACAACAGCCTAAAAGAAGGGAATTGAAACTTGCCTGGTAGTCGAGTACGGTAAGGGGTAGTGGTAGCGGGTCCCGGGTCAGCTTGGTGATCTATAAATAGCCAAGGCATTCGGGATTAATCACTTAACATCTTAAAAGTATTATACTTAAATCGAAACACGTTCTTGAGTTATCTCGTTATACCCCTTTTTGTGGATTCCTTTTATCATCGATCCGACCCGACATTCGTTCGTTGATACGACATGTCATTGTACTTACACTTGGGACATACTTAAGTCATACAAGTTCTAAAGTCGATCGTTACAAATCAATATTATGCTCCGAGTTTTATCTCCCGTTTTCTAAGTGTTTTACCGAAGTTATAATCAAGCGGGTTTTTAGGGGTTCGATCGCGATTAACTTTGATTCGAACATTTTTATAAAATTGGAAAACGATCCGTTTCACATGAGGTTTACTCTCACACCTTCCTTTTTACCTCTAGTATTTAATTACCAAGATTCGCCACTGACTTACATATTTTACGAGGGTTCAATTTTAATAACGAACTCGTACTTACGGTTTCGAACGTCTTTTAGTGAATCGGCCATAATTCCTAAACCATAAGTCCGTTTCACATGATCTTTATATCAAAACGAAGCTTATAACATTATCTATCTTTCCATGGTAGAACATGATACTGGACAGTGAATTATGGCTACTGTCAAACACGGTTTCTTAAGGTTAACAAAAATCGGGCATTACGACGGCTATAAATCGGACGTTCCATAAATCGTAATCACCAACCCAAGCCACACCGGGCATACCAATCATCTTACATTCATAATACTAATCTCATAAGTCCAGGAACATCATATTATATCATCATATTCATCACATCTCTTAAATCAAACAAACTAACTGCATAATCATGTAAACATGCTTATAACAACATTATCACCAAAACTTATCCAAAACTCCATTAAAACTCAAATCAAAGACTAGGGTTCTTGAAGTTTATACCTTCCTTGGAGTATGTTCTAGCCTCAATAAGCTTTGTATGATCCTTGAGTGGCCTTAATCTAGCTAAATCAACCATAAAAATCAAAGAAAAACAAGATTAGTTCTTGAAGAACACTATTCACCCTCCTTGTAAATGATTTATTTGAAAATGGAAACAAAGGAGTTTGGACTTGAAATTTCTAGGAGATTAGTTTCTTGAAATATATAACTCACCTTAAAAATTACAAGATCAAATGATGGTTGGAATAGGGTTTTTGATTCTTTAATTTTAAGAAAAGCCGAATGGCTTCTTGGAAGAGAAAGAATTGCTTGGTTGATTTGTTTTGATAATAATGCAATAAAGTGACTTTGCTTAGATAATATCTCATCCTAAAGCCACTTTAATAAAGTGATGATGCAAGGGGTGATGTCTTTGGATGAGTATGTGGTGGAATGGTAAAGAGATGCTAAGTACTAGTTGATTTTTCTAATGGTGCTAGTTAGTAATGCAACTAGCTTGGTTCCATTGATCTTATCTAGCATAAAGTGATTATGTCACCTTCCACTATCTCATCACACCTCTTAGTCCTCTGCTTGTTTCTTTGTCCGTTTGTTGCTCAATTCATTGATCGTTCGGACGAATAACTAAGTAGTTTCACCTCTAGGGTTTACCGGGAAATTTCTCGATATTCATAATACCTTCCCCAATCCTTAATATAATCCTCGTGATGACCATGTAGGATATTTAATCTCGATACGAACTTAATCCGTAATCTAGGATTCGTTCGCTTTATTGATTAATCTTGTTATAACGTTTTAGCGGTTTCTAGAACGCTTGTTTCACTGCCTCAGTGGTTTCCTACCTTCATTCTTAAATCAAATATAATAACATCCCAAAATATCAAATCCTCAAAGTTAATATCTCAATTCTTGGATTATAATAATATTTAATCCACTGTCCGGTCAAATATTATACCGAAAAAGAATTTGGAATTTCTGAATTCCGATCGTCTCTGCATTCACTTATTTCCTCCGCGTATTACTAATATGACTTCGAAACATCCATATCACGTCCCGTACATAGGGTGGCGTGAAAAGTTTTCCAACTTACAAAATCACTATTCATCCACCAAATTACTATGCACGTACAGGAAACACTATGCACGTACGGGAAACACTATGCACGTACGGGAAATACTAGGCACGTATGGGAAACACTATGCACGTACGGGAAACACTATGCATGTATGGGAAACACTATGCACGTACTCATTTCCCTTCAAGGATCCATTAGCTCCTTCCTGGATGGTAGATTATTCTTATCTAGGTCCTCAACCATCGAATTACTCTATTCTGACAATATACCAATGCATCAGGATCATTGTCCAAAGCAATATCCATTCATTACAATCATTGTTCTTTGAAACCACCATTCATTAGAGCTGGTGACCTTGTTGTCGGAATCATTGTTCCTCATTTTATCATTACTTAATAAAAAGTTTTAATTATATCCAAAATTTGGGGTTCTTACACGTTATGAAAATGAAGAAGGCATCGCTTGTTGTAACCCTAGAGGGATTGCATCTCCACACGAATCATCACAATATAAAGCTATTGAAAGCAAGGTAAAGCCACTACATAGTAACGAAGACAGTCTACATGAAGAATTAAATAAACATCAAGATAAACAAATAGAAGCAGTTATTTCTATTTAACATTTACTTCTACAAGGCAAACTATGCAAAAGATGTAATATGAAGATGTAAACCAGATAGCAGAGTTAAAGCATGGATAAATTTAAGTCAGCGTGAATAAATTCAAATCAGCACGGGTAGCCATGCGATCCCAAAATTCAACAGTTATCAGATGCAAGTTATAAAAAACCAATAGTACAACCTGCGAGGCATTCTAAGGGTGCCCGCATCCCTAATTCAAAAGTTCAGAGAATTATCAGGTGATTTTAAGTAAAGGAAATTCAGGGAGCAGTTTCATTCTGATTAACATTGGCAGCTTCGCTAGCCAACCTCGCTTCTTCTGCTAGCCTCGCTTCCTCTGCCAACCTGGCCTCCTCGGCATCTTCATCAGCAATCTCTTTCTTCAGAATTTCAGCGAATTCATCGTTTCCTGGTCCCAACTGGTCCTAATCAAAATCGGGGATCATGTGGACGAACCGTTTCATATAACTGAATTGGCCTTTTCCTATATAAGTATCTTCAACAGTTGCCAATTCAGCCTTGGCAGCATCCAGGTCGCGTGTAAGCTTGGTGATCTCCTCATCCTTCTTCTTAGCAACCTTCTCATTTGACTTCTTCAATTCTTGAGGGATTTTTCAAAGTCATTTCTCTCCTTCTTTACATTTTTGAGATCAGTACGGAGCGAAGCAGTTTCATATGATAGCTTATTCTTGAAGGTCTCCTCAAGGGATCTCTTGTCCTCCACTTTCTGGAACTCAATAACTTTGTTTCTTTTATCCAGCTGGAAAAAATTCTTGGTATGCGCTGCCTGAAGGATGAATGCTTCAGCTAAGCACTTGGTTAAAGCGTTAGCATTCTCCTCAGGAGTTGCCTTCCAGTTAGAGGCCTCAGCCTCTTCAGTATATTTACTTCCCAGTGAAGCAAATAGATGCTAGGTCGCAGTTGCATTCACGGTGCGAGAAGACGGCTGAGAGGGCCCATTGGGTTTATAACGACCTAGAAAATTTCGAATTTAGAATTATTTATTTATTATAATTTATGAGTTATATTATGTGAATATTGTTGTGAAGGTGAAAAATATATGAAGTTGTGTTTATGTGTTTATATGATGATTTGTGTGAGATGTGAAAGTCGGTATATTTTTTTTATTTGTATTTTTGAGGATTTAAAAATAATTAAATCATGTATTTCTGAGCCTCTGTAGATTTTATAAAATTATCGGAGTGATTAAAAATCAGGAAATCTTTTGTAATATTATCTTTATAATATTATTTAGTTTTTAAAATGGTTGGGTGAATTAATTTGGATGTTTCGGTATTTTAAAATGATTTTAAGAAGTCTTATTGTATTTAAAGGATCAAAACTTTGAAAATTCATATTTAATTCATTTTTGATCCTAAAAATATTTTAAAAATATGTGGGTGTTTGTAATTTTATACTCTTCATTTTAAAAATGAAAAGTTTATTTTTTTCGAAATTTTTATTTAATTCAATTTATAAAAGTTGTTTATTTGTTTTAAAATCGAATAAGTAGAGTTTTAATGGGGCCCGAGTTAATTGTTAGTGGGTAATAGAAAGTGAATGGGCCAAGCCCATTAAGAAAACACAGCAGTCGATTAAACAAGAAGTCGGGGGAGAGTGGAAACTTCGAGAAAACCGGGGAGAGGAAAGAAAGGAAGGGAGAAAAGAGATTGGAGAAGAAGAAGAGAGATTGGGGGGGGGGGAATTGGAATTGATTATATATATATATAATTGGGTGTGTGTGTGTATATATATATGTATAGGCGTGTGTGTATGGTATGGGAGCAGGGGGGAGGCCGCCACCGCGGCTGTGGCTCGCCGTCGGTGGGGCGGTGCTTCACCGGGAAGCCTAGCCGGCGGGATGGCGTGGTGGCAGTCGGAATCTGCGGGAGGAGGTGGCAACGCAGCAGAGAGAGAGAGAGAGAGAGAGAGAGAGAGAGAGAGAGAGAACTCTTGGGAGAGAGAGATTGTTTCGGGGAATTGATAAATTCGGAAGGTATAATCTCGTGTTTTATCTATTTAATTTTCGTAGTTAATTAGTTGTAAATTTTGAGTTAATTGTTTTAATTTTTGTAGTTTAAATTCGGAAAGTATATAAATTATTGTGATTGTGGTAATTTAATTGTGATTTAATTATGAAGTTGTTGTAATTTAATTAGTTTAAATTTCAATATCATTGTTGTAATTTTGATTAGTTTTAAATTGTGAGTTATTGTTTAAGCTCCATGATTAATTCGGAGAGTATAGTGATTAATATTATTGGTTAATTGCTAATTGTGAGCCGGTTATGTGCTCGATTTTTGTGATGATTATTGGTTAATTATTGTCGGATGAGTTGTAATTGCTAATTTTCGTAATTAGATTAATATGGTGGATTGTGAATATTATTGGGATTTCCGTATTTTGTTCGGAGAGTCTATATTCGTGATAAATCGTAATTGTTGAGTTTAGTGATTGCTAAATGTTTAGTGCTAATTTCTAATTGATAGTTTCCAAATTGTAATTGTTAATTACTAAGTGCTAGGTGCTAATTGTTATGGTCTAATAATGTATAGTTATAAGAGTTGGCTTATCAGTAAATGTCTATGTGCTAAATGGTATAAGTCGGGTCGTAGTAATTGTCAGAAGTATAAGTGTCAACTACGTGGTGTTGGCTTAAATGTGGATAAACTTAATTTACTTTCCTTAAATGTTGAGGTGCCGCATGTCTGGGCGGATACTTTTCATTATGTGCTAGGTGCCGCATGTCTGGGCGGGTACTTTTCTTATTTGTTTACTTTTATGTTGCTGCAAGTTGAGGCAGCTTTAGTTTTTATAAAAACAGGGTTATAAATTGTTTTGTTTGGCATGGAGGGGCTGAGCCCATAGTCCGATAAACGAATACTTCATGCCGAAATTTTCTAAAAATCCCCTGCAAATTTAGTTAAAAGTCTATTTCAGTTATTTGATTTCAATACTTGTAAGTATGTTATGATTTCTAAGGATTTAAGTATATATGTCAGTGGATTATTTTGAGTATATAATGTGGTTTTGAAGATTTGATGGTGTGCTATTTTGAAGTGGATATGTGACGTGTATATGTGACTTAGTAGTTATACTAAGACCACTATGTGAATATGTTTGGATATGTCTATATGTAGTGGTATGTGTTCGTATATGTTATTTATGATATATGTAAGCGTTATAGGACACGCATGGGTAGAGTAGAGCGAACCATGTGGTTTTGCTTGAGTTAACAGTGAAATAGTATCTGACCTTGTAAAAGTTCGAATAGGAAACCTGGTCAAGAGCAGTGTGTGGGAAATGGAAAGACAAATAGAGGGACAAAGGTCAAAGCCAGCGGGTGAATTGAAGCGAAAGTGGAGAGTACGAAGTAGAGATAGAAGTAAAGCCGAGTAAGGAGACCAGCACGAAAAGTGTGGAGACTAGCAGGAAGTTGAATTAGAGATCCATGATTAGGATCGAGAACTCCGTATGTTGAGGCAAGTGTTTTCTCTTCACTTATCATTCAAGTGATGCAATTCAATTCCTTGGTTATATGTTATGATGTGGTCAAGTATAGTTAGAGAATGACACATTTCCTCAATTAGCGTAAAAACGTTTATTTTCCCCACCCTCGATTCAAATTCTAATTTTTTCAAAAGATTTCACTAATAGTCCTTTTCCGCATATCATTTTCTACATGGAATGTTATCGGTTTCCAGTGGAATACCCTATCTTTTAGTTTCCTCGAAAATTGTTTAATGGGTTTCCTAAATAAAGAGAATCCCAGTTTTAAATTCCCATAAATACCTGTTAATAAAATTCCTGACTTTTAACATAGTTTTTCCAGTAAACCCCTTCTTAAAAATGTTTTATTTAAACTAGGTTGCAATTGAACATCCTGTAATTATTTTCACCGATAGACGTTTAATCCGGTTTACTCGCTCATGTTGATTCAAACCTTTCAGAGGGTTATAAAATTTTATTAAATGCCGGTACTTGTCGTTGTTTTAGTCTAGAATTTCAATTGTTGAAAATCTTATTGCAATTCATACCCCTATTCTTGCTCAAATGAAATTTTCTTTAGATAAGTTGCTGATGTTCTAAACCTATTTATTCGTATTGAACTTGTTGATATCAGTTGATAATCTTGGTTCGTTTATCCCCTGTATTGTATCGAACTTGTCGATACCCTTTGAGTTATTCTTTAATTATTACCCACTTGTTGTGTCGAACTTGTCGACACTTGATGATCTTGAATCTGTCATTGACTCTTGGATTATAAGTCGTTATTCTGGAACGTGAGTTTTCCAGTTACTGGTTGGCAAGGGTTGTCGATTGTTCCGACACCTAGTGTGGATGACTTAGAATTGGAAATGTTTTTAAATGTGGCCCTTGGGGCGTAAAACCCTTCGGGGTGGGACCTTATTATGGTCGGAAGTTAAGGCTAATGTGTGCCGTGGATCCATTAAAGGACATTGCTGTGTGCGTTTGTCCGGGGTTAGTGCGTGACTGATCAGCAGCCTAACCTTGATGATGTTTTTTTAAAAATATAAAAAAATTCCAATTCTAGTCTATACTATGATATTGGGATGTTGTTTCTTGACTCTTTGGAAGTCCGTGTTTATAATATTGATATCGAAACTCTTATCAGTTCTAGTTTCTGTTGCACCTTATTAATGGTGAATTGCTGGCCCTCGTGGCAATCTAAAAGTTGAAACAACCGATTCCTTCATAAAATGAGATGAAATTCTTTTGCTTATTAAAATGATTGTTGTTATTGAAAATTTTCATCACTATTTACACTTGCTGAGCATTGTTGGCTCACTCTTGCTTTTGCTTGTTTTTTTTTCCAGTTAATAGTGAAGCGTAGTAGACCTAGTAGTGGACCGTGAGAATTGATCTTCGGGCAGCGAGAAGAGACAGTCGAGTTATGGATCACGCCAGATAGTGGATTGAGAATGGCCGAGGTTGGAATAGAGTTAGATAGTAATTTCATTTATTCACAAATGTATAATATTTTATTATTCTGGGATTGAGTTTGTATTAGTGTAATTCGATAGTTTGTTTCATACCATAACCTGTATGCGATCTTGGACAAGGGATTTTAATGTTTTATCAGTTTATATGATGTTTATATTCAGAGTTTATATTATTATTTATGGTTAGTGGCCCCATATCTGTACCCCGGATTTTGGGATGCTACAGGGTTGCCCATCCTTCTTTGCCCGCTTTAAAGGACTCTGCTCGGGGGAGTTTTGAATGTGATCTCCAGCGAGGTCTGGCTGGGCTGGAGGATCGCTAATAATCTTTGTTTGAGGAGCTGCTGATTTGGTTGGAGGAGGAGGTTTTAATGCAGAATGTGCTTTGGAGGCCGCACCCTTTTAGTTCCCTGTTGGAGGAAGGGGGGAACTTTTCCACTACGGTTCAACATGTCTGTACAAAAGAAAAAGGCAAGTTAAAGACAGTTTAATAGTTTAAGTGGAGTACAACAAAATAAATGCGAAGACAAATTGGAGTTATGCATGTGCAAAGTAAAGAAATGCGATGCAATATGTAGTAGTTTTGGATCGTATCGCTATTAAAGAATACCCTCATCATCTATTATTTCAACATAAGAAGACGAGGCCTCTTCTCTTGCTTTTCTTTTTTGCAAGGATCGTCTCGCATTGGAAGGCCCCGCTTCAGGAGAAGAACCCACTCCCTCTTTCAGGAACCCACACTCAACTAAGTTCTGTAAGGAAAACAGAGTCCTAATATTTCTCTCTTCCTTGGTAGATTTCGTTAACACGTCGTCAGCACGTCATTTTTCTTCACCCTTGAGGACGGTGCGAACTGGACCAACTTCGATCCCACATAAGATAATTAAGTATGAATAAAAGGCGAACAAGAAAATAGAAAGGATGAACATTGGAAACATGCTCACCAGGAAGGTAAGTGAAGCTTGTTTTGATCCTGGGGACTTCGTGGATGTAGAAGAATGGCTCCTTCCACAAGCCGGCATTACT
The DNA here is from genome assembly GCA_036435485.1 of Saposhnikovia divaricata. Taxonomy (NCBI): domain Eukaryota; kingdom Viridiplantae; phylum Streptophyta; class Magnoliopsida; order Apiales; family Apiaceae; genus Saposhnikovia; species Saposhnikovia divaricata. Next base: position 109,070,435 of record CM071599.1, on the reverse strand, counting down.
TATTCCACCGGGTAAGAGGTTTTTTCAATTGAAGTCTGGCCACACGGAGAAGTAGACATAGCCAAAATCCTTGGCCCCACATCGCTTAAGCTGTAAGAAATAGCCCATAGTTTTTGTATCCAGTGGAGGGTAGCCGAGCTTGTGGTAGAGGATGTAAAGAGCGATCATGGACCTGTACCCATTTATGTTTATTTGAATGGGAGCTAGGTGGTAGGTTTCGCAGACATCTCTGATAAATGGATAAAGAGGGGAAGAAACGCTATTTTCATCAGGGGCACAATTAACAACATTCTTGGAACTCTACCCCCATTCTCTGCATGGTTGAAGCGGTAGCATCGCATCACAGGTTTGGGAAGGATGATTTTGCCTTCTGGTCTAAACTTTTCGACCCCCTCTGTTATGGTCTTCACGTAAAGAGTTGTGGATAAATCTCGGCAGGAAAGAATGCGAGGCTCACCTAGCTTTACCTTTGAACCTGGCTCGATGTCTTCAGGGCAAGGTCCACCCACATATATGACCCCCTCAAGCTCTGGTTGAGGGGTTGGAATGTAAGGATTGGGAGAGTCTTCTGGGACATAGTCGTAATCCTTGAAATTAACAACTCTTGACACTTCGTCAAGACCGCCATCATCTGAGGAAGGTTCCTCATAGTCCGAATTATCTGAATTCACTTCGTTATCTCCAGCTCCTTCCAGATCGTAGTAGGCATCACCGAGCGAGTCTACTGGAGAGTCATCTGCTATTTCAATTGGCGAGGTGATGAGGGCAGGAGGGGCTGTGTTTCGAGGAGGGAGTCGTGTGAAGGGTTGCTTTCCCTTGCCCATGATATCTTCTCCCTTTTTTAAGAGGGCATCGACCTCCCTTTCAACGTCTGTCATCGCAACTTGAGGCTCATGTTGACTAGGAGGAACTAATGATTGGTCTCGCGAGCTCGAAGGGTGTTTTGTTCTCCATTTATTTAGAGGTACTTCTCTGGTATACTCCTCATTCGACCACAAAGGATCAAAATAAGCTAAAATGAGCTCTCGCTAGTGCTCGTGGCCCTTGCGATGTTAGCAGTGGCCTCTTCACTGATCTAAACATTGGGAAGAGGGGAAGGCGTCCTCGAGCTATCGTCGTTCGACATCTGAAAAAGAATGTGAAAAATTAAGTGTGTGCCCTTACAGAAAGCAAAGGGGAATAAAGGAAGAAAAGAATAAATGAACAAAAAGGCTCTACGTGTCCTCACTTCGCTCACGAGTCATGAATGGGGTCGTTACTCTAAATAAAGAGGAAGGATCTATGTTCCTAAGCAGAGGATCGTTGTTCAATTCAAGCGAGGAGGGGATCACAAAGTGAAATTAGCCATGTATGATCGCAGTCATATGGGATCGCATCGCATCTAATTAGAGTCGTGTAATCATGCATTTACAATGAAGAACATTAATTTAAATATCAAGAAAGATTGACGACTTACTTTTTCTTGAGAAAGGTTGAAGAAATCCGAGAAAAGTTGAGGTCGCTGGTGATTGAGCTTGAAAATTTCTTGCGTTTGATCCAGGAGCAAACTGACAGCAATTCGTTGTGTTGTTAATATGGAAAGTGACAAATGAATAGAAAGTATGGGTTTATATAGGCATCAAGAGAGAGAAAGATGTTGGGACACGTGTCATAATCCTAGCGGTTGAACACGAATCTCAAGGCGTGACAGTTGCCATAACTCTTCAAATTCTTAACACCTCGATGCGATCCCAAGGTATTTGACGCTTGCACTTATAGCGATCTCAGGCCTCGCATCGCTGAAAGTTCTCAGGCATAATATTGATTCCACATCGCATTTTCAATGGCAATATGGATTCGGGGGGTAGTTTTTATGCCCAAATCTGGCGTACACCTAATACAAGCCCACTGGGCAATACTAGGCTTAAATTTGACAATTGGGTCGCCAAAGCCCACCAGCAGGGACCAGCTCAACATGTCCTTTTGTCTTATCTTTGTTGGTTACTAGAAGAGAACGATCCCAAGCAAGGGATCGTTTCGCATATGGCTCCCAGCAAGGGGTCGCGTTATTGTTATTCTGCACTAAGGTCCAGCATGGCCTAAGACTCTCATAATGAAGACTCATAGCTAAACCCGACAAGGTTGCATGAGTATCTCTATATTTGGGGCCTGCATCGCATGACTGAACCTAGTAGGGTCGCATGCGAGGTCCTCAAGAGCTCTCCATCCGCTTCGCTAGGAGCATCGTATAGTTCTAGCATCATGTAGCCATGAGTAACCTTTAGTGGGTCATGGATCATGAGTAGAATTGATGACTCGTTGCCATGTCAGCCCTAAAGCGAGTGGGCTTGGGCCATGACTTATCTCTTAAAACCCTAGCCCGTCTAGGTAACTTATTCTCTAAGAACTACGTATGGCTTGATCCCTATAAATAGGGTACGTAGGCACCTTGATATGGAGGAGAAACAGTTCATTCTAAAAACACCATACAAGATCAGTCACATCTAACCATCAAAACCCTAATCCTTGTTCTTCTTTCTTTAGCAAGATATCCGTATTTTGCTCCGTTAATCCAGCAAACCTCCAAAACATTGTTATGCCAAATTCTCCCTATAACATGAATATTTCTAAAATCAAAAATGGAAATGTTGAACCCCAAAAGTTAATTGTTGAATCCCTAAATTTAATAAAATTGTATTTTTTTAATTTAAAAATTTTAATTAAAAAATTTAATCTGGCGGCCTGATTTTTAAACTCTAACGCGTTTAAAAATCAGGATAAGTTAGGGTTTAGGGTCTAGGGTATAAACAACCCTAAACCCCAAACCTTAAGTTCGTATACGGTTTATTCGTCATTCTGAATATTTCTAAAACCCAAAATGAAAATGCTGAACCCCAAAAGTTAATTGTTGAACCTCTAAATTTAATTAAAATTGTATATTTTAAATTTAAAAATTTTAATTAAGTGATTGAATCTGGCGACCTGATTTTTAAACGCTTACACGTTTAAAAATCAGGATAAGTTAGGGTTTAGGGTTGTAAAGAATCCTAAACCCCAAACCCTAAATCCTAAGTTCGTATATTGTTTATTCGTCGTTCTGAATATTTCTAAAACTCAAAATGAAAACGTTGAATCTCAAAAATTAATTGTTGAACTCCTAAATTTAATTAAAATTGTATTTTTAAATTAAAAAATTGAATAATATTTAAATAATTTTAGATGCTAGATTAACTAAGTTTTCCCTGCAACGCTACATAATATAATGTTGCCTTTCCAAACGCTAGTTGATCTTCTGTTAATCTTCTGTTTCAACTCCACGTGCTTTAGCGTGCACCATTACTTCCATGTCAATGTCCATAAAAAAAGGGTAGATAGCATTTATAGTCAGTACTTGGTTTAAAAGTAGTGGACTCACTTGCACCATTCGACTGAAAATTAAAAGGCTAAACGATATTTTGTTATGGAGTAATATTGAGGGCCATAATTATAGTTTGTGATATTTAAGGCGATTCTTTAAAAATGTGATATTTGGGTCTTTTTCTCAAAATTGAGCCGGTTTGGTTTATGCTTATATCTTACAACCCCGTGCCTGCTTTTCATTGGATAAAAAACTTTATATGACCACTATTTTTAATAGTTAAGCAGGATAATAAATGTTTTTAATTGTTTATAAAAATATAATATTTTCAATTAAAATTAAATATTTTTTAATTATTAAGATAGTCGATTATTTATCATTAATTATATTATTTCATTATTTATTACTTAGAATAAAAGAATGAAAAGTATTGAAAACCAAAATTTTCAATGCTCAAAATAGATTGCTTGATAACTTATTTCTTAGTTTTGGTATTTGATAATCTGTTTTTCAGGTTATATTCGTATATAGGTTCGTATATGATCCATGATCCATCTTTTATTATAAAAAGTTTGTAACGGTCTGAATTTTATTTATGTGAATTACTAGATGGATGTTATTTAAAATATCTTATTTCAGTTTGGTGTGTTATCTAATTTAGATATGGTGAATTATGTGATTACTAGCTTATAACCCGTGCAATGCACGGTTCTTTTTTAATATTTTTAATTATATTAATTATATTATCGAACAATTTTATTTAATATTAATATTTATGAAGATTTATTTATTATAAATTTGATTTTTATCATATAATTGTGATCTTATATTGAAGAAAATAAAAAATTCTTAAATTTGAAAATGAAATAACCAAATTTGAGTGTGAATATTAAAACATATATTATTTATTAGACTTTATACTATTAATTTACTACTGTTACTCTATTTTGAGTTATAAAAATCGGATTTAGACGATTTTACAGGCAATGCAAAATTCAAGAAATTATCTTTAATTTAGTGATGGTTTAACAATTATTATTCAATTGAAATTATTCAAAAATTGAAGAGAAAAGAAAGTTACAAAATTTTACATTAAGAATTCAATTCAATTTAGAAAACCTACTTATATTTGGTTTAGATTATTAAAATTTAATTTTTCGTATTTGAATATAAACATATTATCAATCAAATAAACATACTTACTAATATTAGATCTAATTTCTATTCAATTTAGAAGACCTATTTATATTTGGTTTAGATTAATAAATTTACTTGTTGGTATTTGAATATAATTCTACTATCAGTCAAATAAACTTTTTAATATTTGATCTAATAGATCACATCTATCTAATTTAAGATCTTTTTTTAAGTTTTAAATTCGTAATTATAGTTTCTCTCCATATTCTGAGTGTTTCTATTTTGATAGCAATTGTTAAATCATATCATTGAATTAAATATACTTTTGGGAGCTTTACGTGAGCTGTAAAATCATGCGAACCTGATTTTCAGATATCAAGATAGAGTATAAATAGTTAAATAATGTTAGGTCCAATATGTTTGTAGAAGGGGGGTTGAATACAAACAGTACTGTTTTATCGAAATTTGTCCGGATAATTTAATTTATATTTTGACAAATTTGAGCGGAATTAAATGAAACAAAATTCAAGTTGAATATAAAATTATATTAACTTGAGGGGTTTGTTACAAATACAGTACAGAATTTATATCTAGTTAATAAAAACAAATTAGAAAATTCGACATGAATTTTTCTAGATTTGTTAATAAAAATCAAGATATAGATTAGGAGTAAAAACTCGCTAATAGTACAAGAGTATCAAGTAAATCAGTTCTATCGGATCAGATATTAAAAATAAGATGAACTTGATTTTCTATAAATTTTTCTGCTTCTTGTGTTGTGTTCTTGATGAGAGAGAAGAGAGAAATCTGCTTTGAATGTTATATTTTTTTCTGTGTTGTTGTCTTCTGTCGTCTGTCTTGATATATAATAATCCCTGCCTCTTTATCTTCAAATATAACTGTCAAGACAATCGGCAATACAATTTATTCTTCCAAGACAACCAATTTTGTACTGTCAAGACAATAGGCAATACAATCGTCAAGACAATCAGGTTCTTCCAAGACAATCGGCAAGACAATCAAATTCTGAGATCTTTGTCTTGCTTTATAAAAAATTATCATTCTGTCTGAAGCTTTTTCTTTTTGATCATTATCAAGACAATCTAATTTGAACTGTCAAGACAATCGTCAAGACAATCAAATCAGATTTTTATTTTACTTTTCAAAAGCTTTACAGACATTATCATTATCAAGACAATCGGCAAGACAATCAGAGATTGTCTTGCTTTACTGATTTCTTCTTCAAGACAATCGGCAAGACAATCTCTTATTGTCTTGCTATTCTGATTTAAGCCTTCAAGACAATCGGCAAGACAATCAGGGATTGTCTTGCTAGTTCATTTTTCAGAATTAAATTAAAATTGATTAACAAATAATCATTTTAATTTATTCTTACTTAAATAATTAATCAGATTTAATTAATCTAATAATTAATTTAATTAAAGAATTAATTCAAGATGAATTAATTAATTAATTAAATTGACTACTTGATTTAAATTAATTAAATAAGAATAATTATATATCCTTGGATTGTCTTAATTCTTTTCTGAATCACTGAAAGTAATAAAGGAATACCACTGAATATTTTGTTGACGTTCCATGCACGGTCTGGTTCATGAACGACTAACTTCAATGACTGTCCTTTAATTTTCACATTGAAAATGTGATTCACTTTTCTTCTCATTTCTATCTCCTTCTTGTACTTCACTGTATACTGTCTGAACCTGTCACTCAAGAAATCTCTGTCTTAGAAATAAATCCACTTCTTTGATGCTATACTGAGGCTTGATCAGCAATCTGAACTTCTTCCAGTGTAAAACATCAAAACTATAGATTGACTTTAGGGTTTTTCTTCTGACAGATAGTACCTCCTGAGATTCCTGTGACAGTTAAAGTTATTTACTTATTACAAACTAAGCTTAAGTTGAGTTGAGTCCTCGTACTACAAATAGGCTGTGTCATATGCCTTTTAATCTCCCCCTATTTGTTTGTTAGAAGATAACAAGCAAATACCTAGAGGATTACTCAACTAACTCAACTTAACTTAGTAAAAGATAAAACTTTAAACACAAAGTAAATAAAAGAAAAGTTCTGGTTTATATTTAACATTGTCCAGATTCAAACATAAAAGATAAATACAAGATAGATGATCCTCTAGACCGATCATATAATACAATTTTCTATCTTGACCTATCTAAACTCTAAAGATATCACATGTAGAGCTGTTCTTCACTTTGAAGTTTCTTCATCCCTTATCTCTCCAGGTTCAACTTCATCTTCTTGCTCTAGGAATCTTCTGATATTCTCTGTGTCAAATCGTTCTTGATCATCCAAGGTTTTGATCAAATCCTTGTCAAGTACACGTTCATAATCTGACACAAGACCTTTAGGTTTCTTAGGCAAGATTCCAAGGTTACCCCATAGCCGATTTCGAAGAATGTAATATTTCTTTTCAAATCCAGTTAAAGCATATGATCGAATAATGTCAGCAACAAAGATACTTTCTTTATCTTCGAATCCTGTAGTCCTCAGCATATGTTCTAACCAGACCAGATGAGATGCAGTGTATAATTTCATCGACTTAGAATCAAGGAAACAAGAGTGTAGTGTATTACCCTTGAGAAACTTAACATGATGTGGAGTTTGAATAACTTGTGGACTATTCCTTTGAGCAAACTCCAAAAGTCTTTCATGAAGTAAAATATTCAGTTCAGAAAACCTTTTTACCTTTAGGGACATAATCCACAGTTCAATCAAGCTTCTCTGTTGAAAGATTTGAAGTGACACACAGAGAGAACCCATTGTATGAGAGTCAATCTGAATTATCAGTTGATCTGCACATCTGTCAAATCCAGCTACTATCCTTGAGATTTCCAGCATCAATGCATCCATATATTGCAAGTAATCTGGATTGGTCTCTTGAAACTGTTGAAGTAGTTGGAGAAAACGTTCATCATCATTAGCAGTGTTCTGAATAGAATCAAAAATTTCTCTTGCTCTATCCCACTTTGGACCAATCTTCAACTGAATATCTCTTTTCTTTTCCTGTACACTGTTTGCATGTAGCTTTTGTTTCTCTGCATCTTCAGCTTGCTTCAGCTTCAATCTTTCATTCACTACCTGTCTGGTCTTCTCAAGCTTAGCTTGTCTCATCTGACGATCAGCTTTCTCCTCTTGAAGTTCCTTCTCAAATTCAGGATCATCTTGCCAGTTTGAAAGATCTTCTTCGATATCATTTAATTGTTGTACTTCAAACTTACTATTCTTGAGATCGAAATCAAACTCGAATACATCCTAATCATGAGCTGCTTTTTCTTTTCCCTTGGTAGACTTCTCAGACTTCTCCTTATGCCTCTCTTGACCTCCTGACTTACTTCCTCCTTCTTCTCCAGACTTACCTGCTCCTCCATCTCCATCTCCAGACTTCTCCCCCTTAGTTGAGGAATCCTCTACAGACTTCCGTTGACTGTCAAGCTCCCTATTTGCATCATTATCCCCTTCATTATCATCATCATAGTCTTCAAAATACGCTCTTTGTTCTGGTGTGATATTATAAGTAGGTTTAACAATGTTGTATAGATGATCAAGTCCTTCAAACATGTAATCATACTTTTCTTCAAGCTTCGCAAAGGTTGTTGAATATGATTGAGCAGATTCATGCATTTCCACTTGAAGTTCATCCACCCTATTAGAGAGTCTGTCAATAGCATTTAGAATATCTGTTCTTTCTGTAGATGCCTGAGAGTTGGATTGTATCAATGTATTGATTGCTAGAGTGAGTGTAGTCTTTATGTTGTGGACATCGTCACGAATGATCATGAGCTGATTGTTGACAGAGGTGGAAGAAGAAGACCGTTCATCCACTTGTGCTTTTAAAACTTGTTTTTCAGCCTCAGTTTCCATTAATTTCTTTTGCAGATCTTTGATTTGAGCCATGAGAGACAAAGTGTTTGTGTCAGTGTGTGCGCTCACCTGATGTTCACTCAAGGATATGTCACTCTCCTTTCGTGCATGTGTTTCACTCATATTTAAGGTGGTCCTCACATCACTCAACACTAGCTCCTTTCCTTGAGCTGTACCTGCATAAGAAATCACCCTAGCCTCTTTTGGAGAGGTCAGTGGTGGTGCAATGGGAGTTCGCAATTCCCAATCCTCAGTCATCTCTATCAATTCATTTGTATTTGATAACTGAATTTCTTCAGTGATAGGATGACCAAGTTGCCTTCACTTTCTCCAGATAAATCTGCGAGTGAAGAATCCCTTGAGGGAGCCAGGAATGTTCCTCCTGGGCGGGGAGATGATGACTCTATTATAACTGGCAGAGAGTCAAGATTTCCCTTTGAAGCCTGTGAAGGCTCTTCTACCGTAACAATGGTAGGCACTGTAACAATCCTATCGTGCACTCCTTGCTCAGTGTCCTTAACAACATCAGATTCTACGGTAACGTTTTCCCCCATTGTGAGTAATAGAGGTGTGCTTGACTCTGTACAAGGTGCCACGGCCCTTTGGCGAATTTCAATAATTGCATCCTGTTGAGAGGATGAAATTAGTAACAGTTCATCGGCCATTTCAATGTCCAAGTCCTGTTGGGAGGAAATGGATGAGCTAACAGATGCCTCAAGTAATAGGTTTCTTCTCTTCTTTGGTGGAGGCAGAGCTGTGGGATCACTCACATTATCACTTCTTCTATCAGCTCTTTTTGTCAACAACTTGCTTCTGGCTTTAGGTTTAGAGATTTGGTTAGACATAGTGTTTGGCTCTAAGACCTGGGATAGAGGCTGTGGTTCTACAACCTCTTGGTCTGACCTATCAGCCACTTGGGCTCCAGAAACAGTTTGAGAGATAGAAGGCAATACCTGCTCCATTGATGCAGTAGCTGTACCTGAAGGAATAGATTGTTCCATTTGATGTTGATGTTCAGGGACAGGTACATTTTGAGGTTCAGGTTCAGGTGCATTCATAAGTCGAGGAATGACATGTAGATTTATGAAGTTAGACAAATATGGTGTAATATACACTGGCACATTTATCAATTTTCTATGTGTATCAAGGCTAGTGAATATTTTCTTGGTTTGCCTGCCTGATACCATAGGGTTGTCATTCCTAAAAATTGTTTGTTGACCAACAGGAACAAGATGATTAAATAACAAAGTTAAAAATCTAGGATAATAACATAGAACTTTCTTACCCTCATCAAAATCCCTTCTGGCCTTAACAATCCTGTTAATAATAGTATTTCAAAGTAGGTTACCAATATTGATTCTACGGTTGTTAGCAACAGCATAACCAATAGTTTGTAACATAGAGGTGAGTAAATGAAAGTTACCTCTGGCTGAATTAGCAAATACCTTGGAGATCGTGTCGAAGAATGCATCCCATTGTTGAACCAGATTCCTTTTGCTCAGATTGTTCATATCAATTACTCCATGATAATTAATATCAATGAAGAATTGATAGAGTTGCTCACTGGTTGGAAATGGATCAAAATTATCCGCAGGAAGGCCCAATACAGTAGTAAGAGTTGATTCTGTCACGACGTGGTGTGTACCATCAAAATCAAAAGAGAATGAGGTCAAGTCTTCAGACACCACAGCTTCTGTGCAAATCAATATCAGTGGTCCTATCTTAATTGGGGCTTCAATCGAAATGGCAGTCCGGATAATTGAATCATCATTTAAAAACTGTATCCACGGCCTAAATCGATCGTAGGGACAATCATTCGGATTAAAATAGCCAACCAAATTATGTTTCATTATCTCAAAATTATCAGCCATTTTTAAACACAAAAACACACTTTTAATTTAAGGAAATTAAAACAATTCAAAAATTTTCAGAATTATTAATTAATTAAAATTAATTAAAAATTCGAATTAATTCAAAGTTGTCAAAAAAATCCCAAAAATTTATATAATGTTCTCCTGATCACTGGGAGTCTCAATCTATTTTTAGAATTCAAAGAAAAAATCTAGAACTCTCAAAACAATGAAAACCCGATTCAACTTTTGAAAAAATTGATTTTCAAAAACTTAACAAAATTCGAAAATGATCGGTTCAAAAGAAAGGAAATTGGACGATCTACTTGAATCTATTCTTGGTTTTCAGTTTTGTTGAGGAAAATCGAGCAGCGTTTCAGTTCAAAACTGTGTGTATCGTAAGTATATGTATCGAGAGCTCTGTGTAAAGACACGAGAGATTGTCTTGGCTGAGTTGTGTTCTGTTTTTTTTTTAAGTACTAAACAACACTACAAGACAATCGGCTGATTGTCTTGCCGATTGTCTTGGTAGTATAAACACTATCAAGACAAACGTTTATTAAATAAAAACAAAGAAAACATTTTTTTTATTAAAAAACAAACTAACATTACAAGACAATCGGTTTGATTGTCTTGCCGATTGTCTTGGTAGTATAAATACTATCAAGACAATCATGTATTTAACTGATTAAAAACAAATTAACACACATATATATTTTTTTTATTTTATTATTTTTAAAATATTGAATAGACATTCCAAGACAATCAAGTGATTGTCTTGCCGATTGTCTTGGTAGTTTAAAACTATCAAGACAATCGTTTGTCTTGAACTAAAATTAAGAAAACAAAATAAAACAAAAATAAAATTGAAAAATATTTTATTATTCAGCAAAATAACCTGCCAAGACAATCTGTGGATTGTATTGGCGATTGTCTTGATACTATAAAGACAGACAAGATAATCTATTAACCTGCTAAAATTATGCTAATAAAATACAAATTAATGTGCACAATTAATCCAATTAAAATACACTCTAATATATTATTAAAAATACTATAAATAAATATTTTACAGAAACATGGATTAATCTTTTTACGAGAACAAATATAAATAACAAAAGGACAAACACTACAAAACATTTAATAAAATAATTATTAAAATAGAAATAAATATCTACAAATATTCTAAAAATACAGAAATATGAAGTATTAAATAATATGAATAAATAGAGTGAAAAATAACTAAACAAGCAAAAAAATCAGTTGGTAAAATAATTATACAAGTGATTTCAAACAACAAATATTCACAGAATAATCACTTGCAAAATTATTAAAGATCAAATTTCAGATATTAACAGTATTAATTACTAGGACTGTTTAACATACCCAATTCACTAACAATTTTAGTGAATGAGGATTCATTAAGCGACTTAGTAAAAGTATCTGCAGTTTGATCTCCAGAGCCTACAAATAGTAGTTGCACTGTACCATTCATTACATGCTCTCTTATAAAATGATACCTTATGTCAATGTGCTTTGTCCTTGAGTGCTGCACAGGATTGCTGGTAATTGCTATGGCACTTGTATTATCACATAAAATAGGGATATTTTCCAATACAATGCCATAGTCCATTAATTGATTCCTAATCCATAAGATCTGAGCACAACAGCTTCCAGCAGCTATATATTCAGCTTCGGCTGTAGAGTTGGAAACTGTTTGCTGTTTCTTACTGAACCAGGATACCAATCTTCCACCTAGGTATTGACAACTCCCAGATGTACTTTTCCTGTCTACAACACTTCCTGCATAGTCAGAATCTGTATATCCAATTAAAGTAAAACCAGATTCATTAGGGTACCAGATGCCTAAATTAGGCGTACCCTTTAGATATCTTAAGATTCTTTTGACAGCAGTGAGATGGATTTCTTTAGGGTTCGCTTGGAACCTTGCACACAAGCATGTGGCAAACATTATATCTGGTCTACTAGCAGTTAGGTAAAGCAATGAGCCAATCATACCTCTATAGCCTGTGATATCTACCTTGGTAGAACTTTCACATAAACCAATTTTGACAGCTATAGTTGATGGTGTCTTTGCTGATGAGCACTCCTCCATGTGATATTTCTTGAGGAGCTCCTTAATGTACTTGGATTGACAAATAAATATTCCATCTTGTCTCTGACTTATTTGTAATCCAAGAAAGAATTTCAGTTCTCCCATCATGCTCATTTCAAACCTACCTTGCATTAACTTAGAAAACTTCTTGCATAGAAGCTCATTAGTAGACCAAAATATAATATCGTCCACATAGACTTGGACTAGTATTATATCATTCTTATGTCTTTTAGTGAAGAGCGTTTTGTCTATGACACCTCTTATAAAACCATTTTCTAATAGAAATTCAGAGAGAGTGTCATACCATTTTCTTGGGGCTTGCTTAAGACCATAGATAGCTTTGTAAAGAAAGTAGACATAGTCCAAATGATCTTGATCTTCAAAACCAGGGGGCTGTTCTACATACACTTCTTCATCTAGCTTACCATTCAGAAAGGCACTCTTGACATCCATTTGATAAACTTTGAATCTTGAATAGGATGCAAATGCCAAGAATATTCTGATGGCCTCAAGTCTTGCCACTGGAGCATAGGTCTCGTCATAATCAATGCCTTCAGCTTGAGAATAACCTTTTAGCTACCAGTCTTGCTTTGTTTCTTATCACAATGCCATCTTCATCTAGTTTGTTTCTGAATACCCATCTTGTGTCCACCACTTTTCTATCTTTAGGTCTGGGTACCAGCTTCCATACTTCTAGTTGCTTAAATTGATTGAGTTCATCTTGCATAGCAATCACCCAATCAGGATCAGATAGAGCTTCTTCTACTTTCTTAGGTTCCATGACAGACAAGAACCCAGAATAGTTACATTGATTCTGATAAGCTCTTCTTGTTTTCACACCAACATCTGGATCACCAAAAATCAGCTCAAAAGGATGAGCTCTATTCCAAACAGTTTGTCTGGGAAGAATTGATCTTGATGATTCGCCTTGATCTTCAGTATGATGTTGAGTATGACTTGTTGACCCTTCATTATCTCCCCCTGAGTTGTTGCCAGTTTGACTTATTGATGGTTCAAGAGTATCAGTGGTGTCTTGAAAATTATCACTGTTTTCACCAGCATTACCTTGATCATTACCACCAACATTTGGATTATTATTATCAGCAACAACGTCAGGTTGATTGTCATCATCTGAATCTGAGTCTGACATGTCATCAAACTTAAGCTTTTCAGATGGATCTTCATTTTGGATACTTGGGAGTTGTGTGTCATCAAATGTAACATTGACACTTTCCATAGTTTTCTGTTGATCAATAAGATACACCTTATAGGCTCTTATAGTATAACCAATAAATATTGCTTCATGTGCTTTTTCTTCAAATTTACCACCTTGATCATCTCCTTCTTTCAGCACAAAGCATTTTGTCCCAAATACATGGAAGTACTTGAGAGTTGGTTTCTTGTCATGTAGAGCTTCATATGGTGTCTTCATTAAGTCTTTATTGATAAGTGTTCGATTCTGGGTATAGCATGCAGTGTTGACAACTTCAGCCCAAATTCACTTAGCATAGTACGTGCAGCTTCAATCAAGGTTCTATTCTTTCTTTCAACTACCCCATTTTGTTGAGGAGTTTTGGGAGCCGAATACTTTCTAGTTATACCCTTCTCAGTGCAAAAGTCATTCAGAACTGCATTCTTGAATTCAGTTCCGTTGTCTGACCTTATAGCTCTTACTGGACGATTAGAGTCCAGCTCAATTAACTTAATGTGATCAACTACCAGTTGTGGAGTTTCATCTTTTGAGTTCAGAAAGAGTACCCATGTGAATTTTGAGAAATCATCAACAATCACTAGAGCATATCTTTTTCTTGACATGGACATTACACTAACTGGACCAAACAAATCCATATGGAGAAGTTGTAATGGTTCAGTTATTGACGATGTGTTAATGCTCCTGTGAATTGCCCTTTTTAACTTTCCTTTTTGACAAGCATCACATAGACCTTCCTGAGTAAATTCAATCGAAGGTAAACCTCTCACCAATTCTCTTTTAAGTAGAGAATTCATTGTTTTGAAGTTTAGGTGAGAAAGTTTCTTGTGCCATAACCAACTTTCATCAGTGGATGCCTTTGAATAAAAACATCTAATTTCTTCTGTGCTTCCAGAGTTCATATTGGCTATGTACAAGTTTCCTTTTCTTACTCAAGTCAACTGCGGCCTTTCATTTCTCTTGTGTGATATTAGACAATTCTTCTTGTTGAAATGAACTTCATAACATTTGTCAAAGAATTGACTAATACTGAGCAAATTGTGCTCAAGGCCGTTCACAAAAGAGACATTTTCAACGATAACATTTCCAGCTTCTAATATGCCATATCCATCAGTTTTACCTTTGCTGTTATCTCCAAAGGTAACGACTGGGCCGGCCTTCTCCACCACATTTGTCAGCAGGGCTCTATCTCCGGTCATATGCCTTGAACATCCACTGCCCAGAATCCACATGACTCGTTCAACCTGTTTTAAACCCTGCAATGACAAATTGGTTAGACTTTCTTCGGAACCCAAATTTGATTGGGTCCGGAGTACTTAAAGAATTGGCCTTTATCAGGCAAAGCAACACTTTTTATTTTAACAACATTTTCTTCAGGTACTGGACATTTAACCCTGTAAACAGCTTTAACTTGTTTTAGTTTCAGCTTGGGTAACCATGTCTTCACCATATCCTGAGAAGGACTTTGAGTCCTAATCTTAGAATTAGGTGGTGTTACAGTCCTGGATCTAACATGTTTATTTCTGCTCATATGCTGTCTAAGAACATTCTTATCAACACATGCATGATTACCGTTAAAGTAAGCAGACATTATATTAAAAGCACAAGACATGCAATTAACAGCATTGCATTTCTTATGAGCAGTATCACTAACAGGAATAGCATTCATGGTAGATATGTTGTTGCATTTATTCATGTTGTTACTTCTACTACTAGTTTTCAAGGAACTAGTAGACTCACTAACTCTTTCTGTTTTCTTAAACACAGACTTTCTATCTTCATCATTTTTAACAACTTGATTGCTTTCTAAGACTACGCCATTAGCTAAATCCTCAATGCGCATCTCTTCCTTAATGATTAAAGATGTTGTATCGAAAGGTTCTGCTATGGATGTCTTAAAGAGTGGATTACTAACACCCTTAAGCACTATTGGTATACCCCTTTCTACAGCACTGACACGATTAGGGGTAATAATGCTTTTTTGTCCAATAGCTTCATTATAATAAAACCCAATTTCTACGGTTTGATTAATAGCTTGTTGGTTGAACAACTCTTTAGCTACTTTACATGAATTAGAAGTAGCACTAACCCTTATTTCTAGCTCAGCTATTGTTTCACGTTGTTGAACCACTATCAACGCTAGAGACCTCTCAAGTTCTTTTAGAATTCTTATTTCCGATTTTTGTTTATCATGGCAATTTTGTACATCGTGTAATTCTGATAATTGATTACTAAGACCTGTATTTAACAAATTGATCCTTTCAATCTCTCTATTAGCACAACCTAGTGAATCACTAAGTTGATAGATATATTGACTTTCAGTACATGATACCTCAGATGAAGTACCACTGGAGTTATCAGATTTTGCCATCAGGGCAAGATTGCCATACTCTTCATCTTCAGAGTCTGTATCATCCCAACTCTTTCCAGCAGCCACATAGGCTTTACCTGTCTTCTTCTTCTCAGATCCAAAGTCTTTTCTTTGGTTTTGTTTTGGCTTCTGACATTCCGTAGCGAAATGTCCAAGTTCATTACAGTTGTAACATCTAATTTTACTTCTTTCAACTGTTCCAGTTTTGTAACCTCCTCTGTTACTTGAGGATGAAGAACCTCCTCTTTGGAACCTGTTATAGTTAGATTTGTACCTGAACTTGGGATTATTCCTGAATCTGAAGTTACTGAATTTCCTTACCAACAAAGCCATGGACTCATCTTCCAACTGATCTAGCTCTTCTAACGAATAGAAGTCTCCTTCATCTGGACTAGAATTCGTTTGACCAACTTCAACTTCAAGCTTGCCACTGTCAACACTACAAGATTGAATAACCTTATCTTCCACTTCCTGTTTGTTCTCAACAATAAGAGCTGTAGAAGTATTAGCAACTCTTCCTTTTCCATAAATCTCCTTTTGTTGAGATTGTTCCAGTTCATAGGTTTTTAAAACACCAAAGAGTCTTTCTACAGTAATTTCACTTAGATTCCTCGACTCTCTGATAGCTGTAATCCTATGTTCTAGATGAACAGGCATTGACAGTAGAAATTTTCTA
Organism: Saposhnikovia divaricata; assembly: GCA_036435485.1. NCBI lineage: Eukaryota > Viridiplantae > Streptophyta > Magnoliopsida > Apiales > Apiaceae > Saposhnikovia > Saposhnikovia divaricata. The sequence goes on along the minus strand of CM071599.1, from coordinate 109,053,835 downwards.
TTGATCTCTTTCTGAGTGTAGTACTTGCCATGCATCTGTAAATTGTTGACAAGTTTGTTATATCTTTCAAACACATCTTGAATACTTTCATTGGATGCTGATCGAAAGTGTTCATACTTAGATGTCAGAATTTCTAGTCGATTCTCCCTAACTTCCTCTGTTCCTTCATTCACAGTTTCAATGGTTTCCCACATTTGCTTTGCAGTCTTGCAGTTAATCACATGACTGTACATTACAGAGTCTAGAGAATCTATTAAGATCAGTCTTAAATTAATGTCAAGTCCAGCTTCCTCTCTTTCAATAAGAGTGAATTCAGAAGAATCTTTGTGTACAAACCTTGCAGATGCAACAACTTTTCCATCAGTGACAACTTCAGGAATTAATCCAAAAGGTATTATTGGTCCTTCTGATAAGACTTTCATGTATTTAGGATTTGCAACCTCGAGGAACATTAACATTTTGTTCTTCCACATATCATAACTGCTTTTGTCATATATGGGAATTTTTACAGTTCCAACTTTAGAAGACATGATGAATTTTTTAAGAGAGTTAAAAAATTCGGGAATGATTTTTAATCGAGTAAAATGGGATCTTTGATTTGTGTATCAATCAATCGGCTCTGATACCAATTGTTAGGTCCAATATGTTTGTAGAAGGGGGGTTGAATACAAACAGTACTGTTTTATCGAAATTTGTCCGGATAATTTAATTTATATTTTGACAAATTTGAGCAGAATTAAATGAAACAAAATTCAAGTTGAATATAAAATTATATTAACTTGAGGGGTTTGTTACAAATACAGTACAGAATTTATATCTAGTTAATAAAAACAAATTAGAAAATTCGACATGAATTTTTCTAGATTTGTTAATAAAAATCAAGATATAGATTAGGAGTAAAAACTCGCTAATAGTACAAGAGTATCAAGTAAATCAGTTCTATCGGATCAGATATTAAAAATAAGATGAACTTGATTTTCTATAAATTTTTCTGCTTCTTGTGCTGTGTTCTTGATGAGAGAGAAGAGAGAAATCTGCTTTGAATGTTATATTTTTTTCTGTGTTGTTGTCTTCTGTCGTCTGTCTTGATATATAATAATCCCTGCCTCTTTATCTTCAAATATAACTGTCAAGACAATCGGCAATACAATTTATTCTTCCAAGACAACCAATTTTGCATTGTCAAGACAATAGGCAATACAATCGTCAAGACAATCAGGTTCTTCCAAGACAATCGGCAAGACAATCAAATTCTGAGATCTTTGTCTTGCTTTATCAAAAATTATCATTCTGTCTGAAGCTTTTTCTTTCTGATCATTATCAAGACAATCTAATTTGAACTATCAAGACAATCGTCAAGACAATCAAATCAGATTTTTATTTTACTTTTCAAAAGCTTTTCAGACATTATCATTATCAAGACAATCGGCAATTACTGATTTCTTCTTCAAGACAATCGGCAAGACAATCTCTTATTGTCTTGCTATTCTGATTTAAGCCTTCAAGACAATCGGCAAGACAATCAGGGATTGTCTTGCTAGTTCATTTTTCATAATTAAATTAAAATTGATTAACAAATAATCATTTAATTTATTCTTACTTAAATAATTAATCAGATTTAATAAATCTAATAATTAATTTAATTAAAGAATTAATTCAAGATGAATTAATTAATTAATTAAATTGACTACTTGATTTAAATTAATTATATAAGAATAATTATATATCCTTGGATTGTCTTAATTCTTTTCTGAATCACTGAAAGTAATAAAGGAATACCACTGAATATTTTGTTGACGTTCCATGCACGGTCTGGTTCATGAACGACTAACTTCAATGACTGTCCTTTAATTTTCACATTGAAAATGTGATTCACTTTTCTTCTCATTTCTATCTCCTTCTTGTACTTCACTGTATACTGTCTGAACCTGTCACTCTAGAAATCTCTGTCTTAGAAATAAATCCATTTCTTTGATGCTATACTGAGGCTTGATCAGCAATCTGAACTTCTTCCAGTGTAAAACATCAAAACTATAGATTGACTTTAGGGTTTTTCTTCTGACAGATAGTACCTCCTGAGATTCCTGTGACAGTTAAAGTTATTTACTTATTAAAAACTAAGCTTAAGTTGAGTTGAGTCCTCGTACTACAAATAGGTTGTGTCATATGCCTTTCAAATAACAATATGAACAATTTTATATTAATAAAAAAATTCAATTCTAATACTACCTGTTGTGGAATAAAAACTAGGTTACGATTTATAATTAATGCTAGGGTGGTTGAGCTTCGAGCTTTAATGGCTGTTTCTGTGTTACGAGACTGATCGGTCCTCACAGAGTGCCTAAGTATCTCGTTATTGAGAATCAAGCCAAAAACGTAGTTCTGAGATGAGGGGTAAGACCCTTTATATAGGCTGAGATTCCTAGAATTATGGTAGGAGTCAGAGACTTGGTGGACAAGTATTCCTTGAGGAAGGTTCCAGATCTATTCCTTGTAGGAATCAGTTTCCATGTTGAAATATGTATCTTGGATGCTAAGTCAGGCAGGAGTGATATCCTTGTTTGACTCTTATTTGCTGAGCTGATTATTACCCTTAATATTAATTACGAAATTAATATTGTAAATAGGGTTTGGGCCCGTCTGGTGGGCCCCACGTTTGGACCATTCTGGGTCTAATTAATGCCAAATTAAATGTGTCTTTAGGGCTTACTTTTAACCCATATCATTTGCCCCCCAACTTCTAGGAAAACTGATCAGGTTTTCCTTGAAGTTATAACGGCCATATTCGAGACTTGGGTTAGGGTTCATTGCTCTTACGCGAGTATTTTCAACAATATTATCTTAAAGTAAAGCGTGGAGCGACCGACGCATTTACGACGATGTTGAACGACACTAATCGGTGTTAAATGGCACTAGACAGCGCTTATCAGCCTTAAACAATGTTTAAACAGTGTTAAACAATGTTGAATGGCATAAAACGGCACTAACGACACTGATCGGCGCTAAACGGTGCTAATCGGCACTAATTTGTGCTAACAGGCACTAAACTGTGCTAAAACTACACTAAACGGTGCTAATCTTGACCTCTTTTTAGTACTAAAAACCATCCGAGATTCGCTGAAAAAGTCGAGATTCAGGATCAGAAACTATCCGAGGTTTGCTGAAAAAATCGAGATTCAGGACCACGAACTAACCCGCGATCGGCCGGACCACGGGATAGCTCGTGGTCGGCCGAGAGGTGATTGGCCAGAAGGTTGCAAGCCACCATGGTCGGCCACACCATGGTCGGCTGGAAGGTGGTCGGCCGAAAGGCCCAAAACCTTCGTGGTCGGCCGGGAGGTGGTCGGCCGGGAGGTGGTCGGCTGCGGCCCCTCGTGCACCGTGGTCGGCCACTTCGTGGTAGGCTAGGAAATCCGGACTTGAAAACCATCCGTGGCCTTAAGGATCAAGAATCTTGATCTTGATCTCAAGTTACTATCTCGGTCATTCGTGACTTCGTTACCTTAAGGATCAAGAACCTTGATCTTGATCTTAAGTCGTCAGGGATCTAGGATCTAAAATCATCCGTGATCCTAAGGATCAAGAACCTTGATCTTGATCTTTAGTCGTCAGTTTGGTCATTCGTGACTCCTAACGATATTACTCCTTAATTTATGATTAGCACTTCTAATCTTGTGCTTAAGGCTGAACTTGCTACTTAACTTCTTAAGCGCAATCATCTGTTCAAATATATCAGCTATTTCTTCCTTGGCATATATGAATTATAACGATTCCTTCTGTATATCGCGGATAATTTCTATCCTTTTTTAATCTTTAAATGATAGATGACCTGTAAACGCGAACCAAGCTGAAGTTCAACCTGATGTAGCAGGACATGCTTTTTCTATAAAAGAGGAGAAGCAACCTTCATTTCACTCCACTTCTTCATTTCAGAGCTCTAAAATTCTTAAGTTCTCAAGCTTTCAAGTTGCAAGATCAAGTTCGAGCTTCAAGATCAAGTTTCAGCTTCAAGATCAAGATGTCGGAAGGTGATCAACCAATGGCTCCCCTTGTCTCCATGATGGAAGCTATGTCGAAGAGGAGTAAAATGAGGACCACCAAAGGTAAAGAACAAATCAAACCTCCTTCGTATGTTGAACATAGATTTGAATCCTTGCTAGATCTCCTGAACATTATGAGGGAAGCATTCCCAAACTGTGCTAGCTTAGATTCTTTTAACAGTCCAAGTAAGTTGTCGGAACGAGATGTCCAAGAGATAAGGGAGTCATATCACTTCCCAAGTGCCATTAAGGTTCGTCTCCCAAACCCATCAGATAGAACATGCAACTGGCATCCTGAGAGGATTTGTGTTCAGTGGGGTGCCTTAGATGTTGGGTTTAGATTCCCGGTTGACAATTTTATCATTAGATTGTTGGCGGAGTATCAGATCCACCCCTGTCAGTTGTATCCCAATGCTTGGAGGTACATCTCTATTTTCTTAATAAGGTGTCGCCAACTGGAGATTCATCCGACAACTACAATGTTTCGAAGTATCTTTGGGGCCAGCAACTCTTCCGACTCCAAGAAAGGATGGGTTAGCCATAAGCACTGAGCTAAACTTCCACGCATAGTGAATCCCTTCTCCTTTCCAGATTCACAGCATTTCTGGGAAAGGGAGTTTGTAGTTCTTGAGTGGAAAGGTGGTGACTGGGGTAACTTTTTTGTGAAGAGATTTGGGTCCGTGGAGGACAGTTCACATTTCGTGTGTGACCTTACTGATCCAGAATTGTTGGATCGAGATAGGCTTCTTGCTGATGACGGCCGTACACACTATAAAACTTTTCTGAATGAAAAGAATCTTATTGAGGCTGGCATTAGCTTTCTTTCCATTGAGGGTAATTTTCTTACTTGAGCTTATTATGAACTCTGTTTATTCTTATCCCGATATTTTTCTCTTTGTATTTCAGCTGCTGAGGAGATTGATAGTCGTCCTGAGAACCGACCAATTGTTACTAAAAGGATGAAGAAGAAGGCTGAGGAGAAACTGAATCCTACTAAGCCTCATATCCCTAACTTCTTGGAGCACTGCTCTCAAGGCGGTAAACGATCCCGAAACACTGATGGGGACGTCAGGACTCCTTTCATACCTCCTTGGGGCATATGTGAACAAGACTCGGTCTTTGGGAGTCCTTATCTAGCCCTAGACTGGTCCAAGCTTTCAATCACTCCTCCTGACCGAGTGACAATGCATGCAGGCGACAAAATGGATGAGTCTCAGCTCATGGGCGCTCAGGCCTTGTATCAGGTATGAAATTCCCTCTGTTAAGTTCAATACTGTTTCTGATTTTGACTCTGTATATTCCTTGTAGCTCACCCATTTCCTTGTTGCAGGCCAATGCTTACTTTCAAACTGTTTCGACTCAAGGCCAGGCTTTTAGGGATGAGAATATTAGCTTGAAGAATGACTCAGCAAGGTTCAAGGAAGAGATTGACGATCTGCACTCCCAAGTCGTTGCTGACAAGGTGATCCAGGCCTACCATAGGTCTAAAGATTTTCTTAAGCTCATTGATGATCATGATGATGAGATGCGTCCCTTCAACATGTCTGTTGGTTGGGATAAGGCCATTAACGCTGTGAGTCATAGGCATCCATCTGTTGTCAACCCGGCTGATTTTCCTTGCCCAAATTGGGGTGTCAACCCGGCTAACCTAGCTTTTGGTTCGGGAACTAAAGTTGTTCCTCAAACATCAGGATCCGGCTCCAAAGGCAGTCATCGACGCTCTGGATCCAACTCCAACGGGGCTGTTCAAGTTGTTAGCCAAGACTCATCTTCTTCTGGTTCCCGTGGGAAAAAACCCCCACCTGCAAGGAAAGTTGGAGTAGTTCGCCAACCCATCGCTGGAAAGAGATTGATCCGAAACGAGGGCAGTTCTACTTCTGATTCATCTTCCGAGGAAGAAGGGGCCGAAGTTGCAAATGTTCAGCCAATGGTGATTGCCGAGCCCGGTAATGACTCCGGTGAAGACTCGGAGGAGGAGAGTGGGGAAGAGGAGTCTGGGGAGGAGTAGCTGGAGCTGGTTTGTGGCCTTGCATGGCCTTGTTAGCCGTATGTGGCTTTATATTTCTAGATTTCAATCAAGGTCCTTCGGGATCAAACTTTTATCTGTCTCGGTGATGTAACTTAATTGTTGGCCCTTCGGGGTCTTTATTTATGCATTTGTTTCCTCATTTGTTTGTTTACTTGTTTTCGGTACTTGGTCTTTCTAGACTTACACTCAACAGGTGCTTGGTACATAAACAAAATCGCAGAATCATTGAAGGAAAACAAACTTGCATTAATAATTCGAAATGGGTTCAACCCTTACATAACTTATTATTGTCCTACTCTGGACGTTAAGCCTGTTAGTGTAGGTGCCCTAGAGGCAATACATTGTTTCTTTTAATAAACCCTTATGTCATTTGATTATTCATTAAACGTATTTATTATGACTTTAATTACTGCGATATATTTGTTAGCATAATAAATGTCCTTAGAATCATGATACACATTGTATAGTTTAAGTACATGACTTGAACTTGAGATTATATAATATATCATATTCTTAAAGGTCCCTAGTCGAGTATTATTATTACAGGGCAATAATAATACGTAAATAGACTAGTATGTTGTTTGACAGATAACCACATCTCATTGGTTATAAGTATGGAGATACTAAAGTCAAAAACATAGGTACATGTAGGGGTACATGGTACTGGACAGACCCACAGTGAGATTCTTCATGTTTAATAAAGTCATAAGAAAGACTCACAGTGATAATGGTGTAATGGTCCTTTGACTTGAGTCATTATAATTCTATACGAGGATTAATATACTTTGACTACATTAAAAGTTACCTTTGACCGGGTGATGATAAAAGTGGACATCGGGTATATCATGAGTAGTATGAGAAATATGAATGATAGATAAAGGATTTAACCCTCCTAGAATTAGGAGAGATATTATTGGCCTCTTGATTGAGTGAGACTATAAAATGCATGGCCGTGCTCAAATAATGATTTGTTTTAATAGTCTACTCATGGATCAAGTAAACCCGGATTAAATGTTGAAGAGGATGACTAAACACATGCCTCGAGTTTAATCTATAATATTTGGTTAAAGGGATTATATTACACAGAAACATTAATCACAAAAGGTTTAAATTGAATCACCGATTATTATTATTACTTGGGTAGCAATGATGTATTACTAGATACCGCTCATTGTTTATAATTTTATTAGATATTAAAATTATTGCCAACGTAATAATAACCTATAGGGTCACACACTTAGAACGTCTTAAAAGGAGTTTTAGTTTAAATTAAGAATTTAAATTAAATCATTATTAAATTGAGAATTGGCTATTTAATTAATTGGACTGAACCTAATTAATTATCTAAGCAAATTCGAATTTAATAAAGTAAGAATAGAATTGGATTTAAGGAAGTCCAATAATAAAATCAGAATAGAAATAGAATTGGGTTTAAGGAAGCCCAATTCGGTTTTTTGATTTTAGCCCATTATTTCTCTCGTATAAATACATAATGATGTATTACTTTAGGGTTAAGAGTCATTAAATCGTTTTTGACAAAACCTTAGCAGCTCCATCTTCGAGAGGCTAGAGAGAGAGAGAGGCTGTTCTTTGCGGGCTAGTACCTGGCTCCTCGGATCGTTGGACGGTCGGACGTTCGTGTGGATTACCTTAGAGACACGGATCTTGACGCAAGGACTGTGTGTGGTGATTACAAGCAAGGATCTCCGTTGAGTTCGTGAAACAAGATCTTAATAGGTATGATTCGTTATCTCCATAATCTGCCCGGAATTATACATGGATCCTGGTTTGGGTTTCGAAAATTTTGTTTTATTTACGTTTATCCGCTGCATTTTATGCCTCGGAACCCAACAATGGCATCAGAGCTACGTGTATAAGGGGTTGATTTCGTTACGTGTTAACTGTATATGATGCGAGTATGCATGTTTTGCGAATCTGCCATGTTTATGTTCTTATATATGCTGTTTATAATATGTTATGATGCATATATATGGTTCTGTTATGATTTAAGATGATTGAGATGATCATATGATTATATAATCTGTATATAAACTGATATATATATGATTAATGTTTGTTCTTGATATGGGGATTGTATACGATACGATTTCTGTATACGCTGTGCAAATCTGGTGAAATCTGTCCAGTGTCCGATTTTCGCAAACGATATGTGTTTTCTGACTGGAAACGAGCGTTTGAACAAAACTGATAGCATAGCTATCACCGACTCGTCTGTAAGGCGTTTGACGCCGTTTATTGCATGAAAAAGACGATTTATTGTTTTCAGAATTTGATTCTGATTTTCTAATTTTTGCGGTATATGATTTCTTTGATTGGATCATCTGAAATATGATATGGTATAACATGATTATATAATATTACATATTATTTAATTGTTACTTGAGCATGGTGATGGTTATGGCCTTAAGACCCTTAGATTAATGGTTTTGGTTTTATAAATACGACTTGCATGTCGTTTTCTTCATTCTTGTAATTGTTGAACCTCGAATGTAACTCGAGTTTTATCATGTAAGTACTTTAGTGTAGATTGTATTCAATTATTCAATGTAATGTAATTGAAGATTGAAGGATGGTCCAAGAGAAGGAGCAACCAAGAAGACAAGAAGAATGAAGACATGTAATTTGTATTTATGTTTATTCCACCATAGTTTGACCTTGATCCTTTCATTAGCTTGAGAGGATCATATAGGATAAAGGCCATAACCAATCACGTTTACATACTGCACTTACTTTACATATGATGTATGAATGTATGTGTAGGATACATATAGATGCATGCTTTAATTAGATTAATCGTTATTAGATACATCACCCATGCCATGCCTGCTTAAACAAGATAAAATCTGTAACGATTCGAGATTTTAAAATGAACAAACGATCATGAGATTTCTGTGTTTATGAAACACGGAATTAAATACAAATTTTCAATTATTTAGATATGGGGAGATTTTGTCAAAAACGGGTTTTACCTGTAAGGAAGTTGGGTATTAAGTGAGGCCACTTTTGACTCCTCCAACAACCTGGAAATCAAACTATTGATGAATATTGATTTGAAGTATTTAATTCAAGGAAAAATTGGGAATCTCTTTATGATGGGATCATGGTCGTTTTAAATCAAAACCCCTTAACAAAATATTAAGTTTTAATCGGATGCTTTCCAATGAATGAACACTCATTGAATCCTAGATCGATAAGGGGAATGACTGCCAGTGGCAGGGGACTCCTGTCTATCGTGGTGAGATGTGACGAATATAAGCGGTTATATTCAACCGTTGTATCATTGGGTTTAACTTAACTGAGTCGTCATAATAAGGTGAAAATAAACGGTTATATTCAATTATTATGAACTTAGAAGCATAGAGTTTGGTTCAAAATCTATTAGATAGATAAGATCAATCGTTGTTCACCAAACTATCCAAGAATTATATATGATATAATTGACAACTGTTGTCTACCTAAATAATCATGTTTTAAGGACTACCAGTGGTTGACTTAGGATATGACGAAATATGGATCTTGGCTCACTTGAAAGATTTATGGGATATGATTTCCGAATTAATAGTAAGGGCTATTAATTTGATAAAAATAGTGGGAGATATATTATGAATATATCATAATCATTTGAACATAATTTATAACCAAGACAATCTAATGTTTATTTTATGCATTTATCATTGTAGATACTAATGGCAAACAACACAAACACACTATCCGTACAATCAGTCCTTGAAAAGGACAAACTGATAGGAGGAAACAACTTCCTAGACTGGCAGAGGAATTTGAGGATTGTCCTCAGGCAGGAGTGCAAGCTTCATGTCATTGATATCCCTCCGCCAGGTCCCCTTCCTGAGAACGCTACTGTTGAGGAACGAGCGGCCCGCACAAGGGATGAGAATGATGCAAATGATGTTGCATGTCTCATGTTGGCAACTATGAGTGCTGAGCTTCAAAGACAGCATGTGCATATGGATGCATATACTATCAATGAGCACTTGCAAAGCATGTTTGCAAGCCAAACTCGTCAAGAAAGGTTCAACACGAGTAAGTCACTCTTTAATTGCAAACAAGGGGCAAGTGAACTAGCTGGCCCACATGTTTTGAAGATGATTGGTTACATTGAGTACCTTGCTACTTTGGGTTTCCCGATTGGTCCGGAAACTGGTATTGACCTAATCATGAATTATTTAATTTACTGAGTTTGTTGTGAACTAAAATATGAATGAATTTGACAAAACACCTACTGAATTGTTGGCTATGTTGAGGACATATGAAACCAACATGAAGATAGCTGAACCTGCTCCCATACTGATGGTGGGCAATAAAGGTAAGGCCAAGGGGAAAGGCAAGTAGAAGGGTAAGAAGAAGATTGGATCTGATTCTACACCCAAGCCAAAGTCAGGTCCCAAACAGGCTTTAAAGCCTAAAGGTGGTGTTGCTAAGGGTGAATGTCACTACTGTAAGAAAACTGGTCACTGGAAGAGAAACTGTCATGCTTACTTGGAGGATCTGAAGAAATTGAAGGGTGTCCAGATTTCTGGATCAGGTATTTATGTTATAGAAGTCAATCTGTCTATTTCTACATCTTGGGTATTGGATACTGGATGTGCTTTTCACATTTGTATAAATGTGTAGGAACTGCAGAGAAGTAGGACTTTGGCTAAAGGAGAAGTGGACCTATGAGTAGGCAATGGAGCAAGAGTTGCTGCTTTAGCCGTAGGAACTTGTTATTTATCTTTGCCCTCTAGGCTTGTTTTAGAACTTGAAGACTGTTTTTACGTGCCTACGATTCGCAGAAACATTATTTCTGTTTCTTGTTTGGACAAGAAAGGTTTTTCGTTTATAACAAAGAACAATAGTTGCTCTTTTGCATTGAATGACTTAACCTATGGTGTTGCGCGTTTATTTAATGGTTTATATGTTCTTGATTTAGATAATCCTGTCTGTAACATAGAAAACAAACGACTTAAAGTTAATGACTCAACAAACATACCTCTGGCATTGTCGTCTAGGCCATATAAATGAGAAATGCATATCCAAATTACAAAAGGATGGATACTTGGATAAGTTTGATTTTGAATCATACGAAAAATGTGAATCTTGTTTGCTTGGTAAGATGACTAAAGCCCCTTTCACTGGTAAGGGTCAAAGGGCCACTGAACGTCTGGAGCTAATACATAGTGATGTATGTGGCCCAATGCGTGTGATGGCTAGAGGAGGCTACTACTACTTTATAACATTTACTGATGATTTCAGTAGATATGGATATGTATATCTTATGAAGAATAAATCCAATTCTTTTGAAAAATTCAAAGAATACAAGGCTGAAGTAGAGAAGCAAATTGGCGGAGGTGTAAGTATTAAGATCTTACGATCCGATCGTGGGGGTGAATACTTAAGCACCGATTTTAAAGAGTATTTAAAAGAGTGTGGTATTGTATCACAACTTACTCCGCCAGGTACACCTCAATGGAATGGAGTTTTAGAGAGGAGAAATCGCACCTTGTTGGACATGGTGCGATCGATGATGAGTCATGCAGATCTTCCATTAAGTTTCTGGGGTTATGCTCTAGAAACAGCGGCTTTCACACTTAACCGTGTTCCTACTAAGAAGGTTCAAAAGACTCCATGTGAAATATGGAAGGAGAAACGGTCAGACATGAACTTTATGAAAGTTTGGGGATGCAAGGAGTTTGTGAAACGTCAAGTATCTGACAAGCTTGGACCTAAATCCGAAGAGTGCAATTTTGTGGGATACCCTAATGAAACAAAGGCGTATTATTTTTATAGTCCTTCTGAGCAGAAAGTGTTTATTGCTCGAGATGCTGTCTTCATGGAAAGAGATTTTGTTTCCAAAAGAAACAGTGGGAGAACTATAGATCTCGATGAAGATTGAGAACCACAAAATAGAATTGAACCTGATGTGGAACAAGAGCAGGATAATGATAATGCTCAACAAACACAGGTTGTTCGTAGAACTGGTAGAATTCGCCATGAGCCAGAGAGATATGGATTTCTCTTGACTCAATGTACGTGGTGATTTGATGCTTATAGATGAAGATGAGCCTCTCACATACCAAGATGCTACGAACAGTCCAGACTCTAAGAGATGGCTTGAAGCCATGAAATCCGAGATGGATTCCATGTACGAAAACCAAGTATGGACTTTGGTTGATCCACCTGAAGGGGTAAAACCCGTAGGGTGCAAATGGGTTTTCAAGAAGAAAACTGACATGGATGGAAATGTTCAGACCTATAAAGCAAGGCTGGTTGCAAAAGGTTTCAAACAAATTCATGGTATTGACTATGATGAAACTTTCTCACCAGTGGCTATGGTCAAGTCCATAAGGATTTTGCTTGCCATTGCAACATTCCATGATTATGAAATCTGGAAAATGGATGTCAAAACAGCCTTCCTTAATGGAAGCCTTGAAGAGGATGTGTACATGACACAACCTGAAGGTTTTGTCGATCCAAGGAATGTTGGCAAGATATGTAAATTACGTCGATCCATTTATGGATTGAAGCAAGCCACTAGAAGATGGAATATTCGTTTTGATGAAATAGTCAAAGAGTATGGCTTTGTTCAAAATGAAGATGAACCTTGTGTTTACAAGAAGGTTAGTGGGAGCCATGTGGCATTCATAGTACTATATGTTGATGATATATTACTAATGAGGAATGACATACCTTCTCTAAAGGCTGTTAACACTTGGTTAGGGAGAAACTTCTCCATGAAAGACCTAGGAGAGGCAACCTACATTCTAGGAATGAGGATCTATAGAGATAGATCTAGAAGGATGATCGGTCTAAGTCAGAGCACATACATTGATAAGGTTTTGCATCGTTTTGGTATGCAAAATGCAAAAAGGGGATATGACCCCGTGTCTCAAGGGATAACGATCTCTAAAGACCAGTGTCCGAAATCATTGGATGAGAAGGACCACATGAGTAAGGTTCCATATGCCTCAGCAATTGGATCTATCATGTATGCAATGGTATGTACTCGCCCAGATGTTTCGTATGCTTTGAGCATGACGAGCAGATACCAGTCTAATCCAGGTGAAGGTCACTGGACGACAGTCAAGAATGTTCTAAAGTACCTGAACAGGACTAAAGATTCATTCTTGGTGTATAGAGGAGAGGAGAAACTGGTTGTAAAAGGTTACACCGATGCAAGTTTTAAACAGACAAGGATGATACTGTATCACAGTCTGGTTTTGTGTTTTGTCTAAACGGAGGTAACATACACATATGTAAAGTGCACACAAATGATAACATTGCAGACCTACTGACCAAAGGCTTATCGCAGAAGAAGCACGATGGTCACACTAGTTCCATGGGTATTAGATACATGGGTGATTGGCTCTAGTGCAAGTGGGAGATTGTTAGTGTAGGTGCCCTAGAGGCAATACATTGTTTCTTTTAATAAACCCTTATGTCATTTGATTATTCATTAAACGTATTTATTATGACTTTAATAACTGCGATATATTTGTTAGCATACTAAATGTCCTTAGAATCATGATACACATTGTATAGTTTAAGTACATGACTTGAACTTGAGATTATATAATATATCATATTCTTAAAGGTCCCTAGTCGAGTATTATTATTACAGGGCAATAATAATACGTAAATAGACTAGTATGTTGTTTGACAGATAACCACATCTCATTGGTTATAAGTATGGAGATACTAAAGTCAAAAACATAGGTACATGTAGGGGTACATGGTACTGGACAGACCCACAGTGAGATTCTTCATGTTTAATAAAGTCATAAGAAAGACTCACAGTGATAATGGTGTAATGGTCCTTTGAATTGAGTCATTATATTTCTATACGAGGATTAATATACTTTGACTACATTAAAAGTTACCTTTGACCGGGTGATGATAAAAGTGGACATCGGGTATATAATGAGTAGTATGAGAAATATGAATGATAGATAAAGGATTTAACCCTCCTAGAATTAGGAGAGATATTATTGGCCTCTTGATTGAGTGAGACTATAAAATGCATGGTCGTGCTCAAATAATGATTTGTTTTAATAGTCTACTCATGGATCAAGTAAATCCGGATTAAATGTTGAAGAGGATGACTAAACACATGCCTCGAGTGTAATCTATAATATTTGGTTAAAGGGATTATATTACACAGAAACATTAATCACAAAAGGTTTAAATTGAATCACCGATTATTATTATTACTTGGGTAGCAATGATGTATTACTAGATACCGCTCATTGTTTATAATTTATTAGATATTAAAATTATTGCCAACGTAATAATAACATATAGGGTCACACACTTAGAATGTCTTAAAAGGAGTTTTAGTTTAAATTAAGAATTTAAATTAAATCATTATTAAATTGAGAATTGGCTATTTAATTAATTGGACTGAACCTAATTAATTATCTAAGCAAATTCGAATTTAATAAAGTAAGAACAAAATTGGATTTAAGGAAGTCCAATAATAAAATCAGAATAGAAATAAAATTGAGTTTAAGGAAGCCCAATTCGGGTTTTTGATTTTACCCGATTATTTCTCTCATATAAATACATAATGATGTATTACTTTAGGGTTAAGAGTCATTAAATCGTTTTTGACAAAACCTTAGCAGCTCCATCTTCGAGAGGCTAGAGAGAGAGAGATGCTGTTCTTCGCGGGCTAGTACCGGGCTCCTCGGATCGTTGGACGGTCGGACGTTCGTGTGGATTACCTTAGAGACACGGATCTTGACGCAAGGATTGTGTGTGGTGATTACAAGCAAGGATCTCCGTTGAGTTCGTGAAACAAGATCTTAATAGGTATGATTCGTTATCTCCCTACTCTGCCCGGAATTATATATGGATCCTGGTTTTGGTTTTGAAAATTTTGTTTTATTTACGTTTATCAGCTGCGTTTTATGCCTCGGAACCCAACAAAGCCCTGGAATGGTTTCATCGAACCTTATTTCTACTTCTCCTAATAGATAGATAAAAAAGCAACTTCCTTGCAAGGGCAGCTTAAATATAATAAATCTTGAGGTTCAAGGCATGCCAAGTACGGGGTACCTCGTTCCCATCCAAGGTCTCCAACTTGTAGGATCCACGTCCTAGCGTCTTCTTTACTCGCTACGGCCCTTCCCAATTAGGGGCTAGCTTTCCTTTCTGACCAACTCCAGAGGCTTCTACCTTCCTTAGAACCAGGTCGCCTTGTCGAAAGAATCTTTCCTTAACTCTCTGGTTATAGTGAAAAGAGGCTCTCTTCTGATGTTCAGTATTTCTAGCATTGGCTTCATCTCTAACCTCGTTAATTAAGTCAAGGGCAAGTCTCATCCCTTCTTCATTAGTTTCTGGTTCATATGCCTCTATTCGAGGTGACGCTTGCATGATCTCTAAAGGCACAACTGCCTCAGCTCCATAAGCCAACAGAAATGGGGTTGCTCCAGTTGTCACTTTACAAGTGGTACGGTATGCCCATAGTATGAGCAGCAACTCATCTACTCAAGTGTTCCTAGAGCGTTCGACCCTCTTTTTCAGTCTATCAAGGATAATTCGATTAGCTACCTCAGCTTGCCCATTAGCTTGTGGATGAGCCACTGAGGTAAAACGAAGCTCAATTGCATTCTCCTCACAATACTTCTTGAACTCTTCATTATTGAACTGTGTCCCATTGTCTGTCACCAAAATTCGTGGGATTCCATACCTGCAAATTATGTTCTCCCAAAAGAACTGGGCAACTTGTTTGGTGGTTATCTTGGCTAGAGGTTTAGCCTCAATCCACTTAGTGAAGTAATCAATGGCCACTATCAAGAACTTCCTTTGTGCTGAAGCCATGGGAAAAGGACCAAGTATATCCATCCCCTACATCGCAAACGGAATAGGAGAGTTAATTGAAGTTAATATCTCAGGCGGTTGCCTTACAATTGGAGCATGTTTTTGACATCTCTCACATCTCTTGACATAGTCCTGTGCATCAACCAACATCTCCGGCCAATAGAACCCTAAACGAGTGATCTTGTGAGCTAGGGCTCTGCCCCCCAAGTGTTGCCCACAGATCCCTTCATGAACTTGCCTCTTGAGGCCTCAAACACTTCAAGTATGGGATGACGAATGACCTTTTGTACAGAATGCCCTCAATCAAGGCGTATCTCAATGCTCTTACTGAAAGTTTTCGTGCCTCCAAGGCATTGTCTGGGAGCCACCCAGTTTCAAGGTGAGCTTTGATAGGATCTATCCAAGAGCCCCCTATATCAATTGGTGCCAATAATTTCGAGTTAACGGTCGGGGCCTTCAAGTCCTGGAAGTAGACACTCCCAGCATAATTTTCTATCTCAGAAGAAGCAAACTTAGACAGGGCATCGGCCTTAATGTTTTCTTCTCTCGGAATGTGCTCAACATAGCATTCCTCAAACTGAGTCATAACAGCCTTTACAACTCTCAGGTATTTCGCCATAGTTTCGTCCTTAGCTTCGAATTCACCATTTACTTGTGATACCACAAGCCTTGAATCTCCACAAACTTTGAGATTCTTGACCCTCATGATTCTAGCCAAACCCAAACTAGCTATTAATGCCTCATACTCTGCTTCATTGTTGGTAGTAGGAAAATCTAACTTTAAAGCATACTCAACTGTGAACCCATCAGGGCTTTGCAAAACCAAACCTGCACCACTAGATTTTGTTTTTGATGCTCCATCAAAATAGAGCACCCAATATTCCTTCAGATCAGGTGTAAGTTCCTCTTCTTTTTTCTCTTTCCCAGGGGTAGTCACTATCTCTTGCCCCCCTACTTCTTGGTTGTTAATAGTGCATTCGACCACGAAGTCAGCCAATGCCTGAGCCTTAATGGCTGTTCGAGGCTTATATGTGATATCAAACTCTCCTAACTCAATCGCCCACTTGATTAGCCTTCCACTAACCTTCGGGCTATGCAATATGTTTCTCAACTGTTGGTCTGTCAGGACTTCAATGCCAAAGCAAACTTTTCTATGGGTGAGTAATTCAACTCAGTCCCATGCAACACTTTGCTCACGTAGTAGATAGGTTTCTGGATTTTCTCCTCTTCCCGAATGAGGACAGCACTCAATGCTTGTTCAGATACCGCCAGGTATAGGTAAAGAGTCTCCCCAGGACTTGGTTTGGTCAACAACGGGGCTTCGGCCATGTATTTCTTCAGCTGTTCAAAGGCCTCTTGGCTCTCTGGAGTCCATACAAAATTTTTCACCTTTTTCAATGCTTGGAAGAAAGGCAAGCACTTGTCACCTGATTTGGAGATGAATCTCCCTAGGGCTGCCACTCGGCCCGTTAACTTCTGTACATCCCGTATAGAACGGGGTGGTTCCATATCCAGAATCGCTTTGATCTTGTCAGGGTTGGCCTCTATGCCTCTTTTTGAAACCATCAGACCCAAAAATTTCCCTGATCCAACGGCAAAGGCACACTTGGCTGGATTCAACATCATTTTATGGTGCCTCAGCACTTCGAATGCCTCTCGGAGGTGCTTAATATGGTCTGCCTTGACCAAGCTCTTAACCAGCATATAATCAACATAGACCTCCATGGTTTTTCCAATCAGATGGGCGAATATCTTATTCACCAGTCGTTGATAGGTAGCTCCTTCATTCTTTAGACCAAAAGCCATAACAAGGTAGCAGAAAACACCAAAGTCAGTTATGAAGGATACCTTTGGGATGTCATCCTTGTGCATCTTAATCTGATTATAGCCACTGAATCCATCCATGAAACTCAACATTTCGTGCCCAGCCGTGGCATCTATTAGTGTGTCAATCCTTGGTAAAGGGAAGCAATCCTTAGGGCATGCGTCATTCAAGTCGGTGAAGTATACACATCCTCCACTTACCGTTGGCTTTCTTGACCATCACAGGGTTAACCAACCATTCAGGGAACTGAATCTCCTTAATAAAACTAGCTTCCAAGAGTTTGTCCACCTCTTGCTTAATGGCCTCTTGCCTTTCTGGAGCAAAATTCCTCTTCTTCTGCTTTATGGTCTTTCGCTTGGGATCGACATTTAATTTATGAGTTATGAGTTGGGGATCAATCCCTGGCATATCAGTCGCTGTCCAAGCAAACACATCACTGTTTTCTTGTAAGAATGTTATCAATTTGCCCTTCAAGGGTTCTTTCAGAGAAGCTCCTACTTAAATAACTTTTCCAGGGTCGCCCAACTCTAGAGGTATGGGAACCATGTCCTCTGCTGGCCTTCCTCGGTGTTCATCATCACTACGGACATCCATGTCTTCAATCGGGAGTACCTGCCCCCCGGCTCCATCAGCTCTCAAAGCAGCCACATAGCAACTCCTGGCCATTTTCTGATCTCCTTTCTGTTCCCCAACACCACTCCTGGTTGGAAATTTGACCTTCACGTGATAGGTAGAGGCAACAGCCTTGAACGCATGAAGTCCGGTCCTCCCTAAGATTGCATTGTACGTTGAGGTAGCCTTAATCACCAGAAAATTCAGCATCTGAGTGGCTTCCTTAGGTTCTTGCCCGATTGTCACGGGTAACTGAATAGTCCCTTCAACCTTTGACTCGACTCCATTAAACCCGTATATCGGCATGTTGGTCGGGGTCAACTGAGAGTCAGTGTATCCCATCTTTAAGAATGCGTCATGAAACAAAATATCAACAGAAGCTCCATTGTCTATCAAGACTCGCTTCACCTCCGAATTTCCAATAATAGGGGCTATGACCAACGAGTCGTCATGGGGGAATTTCACCCCTTCAAGGTCTGAGTCGTCAAACCCAATTGCTATTTCAGTCCTAGCACGTTTAGGGGCTTCTCCCACGATGTGCATCACTTCTCTGGCATATGCCTTTCGAGAGTTTCGAGTTGTTCCGGCCGCCGTTGGGCCTCCCCAAATCATGTTAATAACTGGCCCTCGGGGCTATTGATTATGATCACGATCGCGATCGTTATCTCTTCTGTCATTGTCTCTTCTATCATAGTCCCTTCTTTGGGTTCCACGATCATCACCCTTTGTGAACTTGTTCAGCTTCCCTTTTCGGATCAAGAACTCAATTTCATCCTTCAACTGCCTACAATCATCTATATCATGACCCACATCACGGTGGTACCTACAGTACTGCTCTTTATTTCTTTTTGCGGGATCACCCCTAAGTGGCTTCGGCCATCGAAAGTCTTTATCCTTTTCAATATCTAACAAGATCTGACTCCTAGGAGCGTTCAGCCTTGCGTAATCAGAAAACCTCGGTCCCAAACCCTTCTTTGGTGGTGACTCGGAATCCTTGCTAGTCCGGGGATACTTGTCCCTAGCTTTGTACTCTTGCTCTTGCTTTCGTTTCTTTGAGTCATTAGAACCCTTGCCATTGCTTCCTGCGGTTTCCTTCTTCATGCTGTCCTCAGCCTTGATATACTTATCGGCCCTTCGTTGGAGCTCGGCCATGTTTTCAGGAGGATGTTTTGCCAAAGACCTTTTAAAGAAGAGATCAGTGGTTCTGTGTTCCAGGGCTACCATGGCCACCTTATTTTCCAGATCAGTGATATTCAACGTCTCCTTGGTGAATCGCTTGAGGTAATCCCTCAAATTCTCGTTCTTCCCCTACAACACATACATGAGGGATGCAGAACTGTTTTCATGAACTCTTCCACTAATGAACTGGCTGACAAAGGTGGCACTCAGCTCCTTAAAAGAGCCAATCAAGTTTGCAGGTAGGCGGCTATACCACCTTTGAGCCATGCCCGACAGGGTTTGAGGGAATGCCCTACACTTTAAGGCGTCGCTCACATGCTGCAACAGCAGTGCGTTTGAGAATGTCCTAACATGGTTTGCGGGGTTGCCCGTTCCATCATAAGTCTTAATCGTCGGCATCTTGAACTTCCTTGAGATGCGAGCATTCATTACCTCTTCAGTAAACGGAGGTGTGGGATCATCAGGATCCCCAAGTGGCATCAGATCCTTGGGGTTACTTCTGGGGGTCTCCACCCTTGTCGATTTTTCAGTTGGGGCTTCGGCCCTTCGCTGTCTCCTTGAAGGCCTCTCCAGATTTATAATGGGAATCCTCCCTGTAACTGGAGGTGGTCGAATCAGACTTTGCCTTGCTTGCTCCCTAGCAATATCATCCTTCAACCTTTGGATCTCAGCCTCATGAGCCTTAATCTTTTCATCAGCCGTTTGTGGAGGTCCATCATGGATTCTTTGGGACCTCATTCGAGGTTCTCTACTAGCACGTCGCCTCCTAGGGGCTTCTTCGCGATCATCATCATCATCCTCAGACGTCGAATCATCAGTATAGGGGCCGGAGTAGTCATCGTACTCTCGATCTCGGATCTGTAAGGCATGACCGCTTGGTCCAGGTTCCCTTTGTCGAGGGGGATAATTAGGCAGCCCATACATCGGGTTGGTATTCAAGGGGAGATCCGTAGTGTGGATCTGTACCCCCAGGGGTAGCGTACGATCAACGTTACCAAGAGGAGAAACCACCATCTGAAGAGGGTTAGTTTTTTGGCTTTGAGGGATAATCACAGGTAAAGTTCCCTCAACATGGGGAATCGTCCCTGATGGTTGAGAGGCTAGAGGTTGAATTGTGACGCCCCCAGATCCGGGGTCGGAGATCTAGGCGCTCACGGTCCATTTTCCATTAATAACATACCTGTTCTTGCACATAATATATAAAACAGCCATCGACCCCACAATAAAACTCACACCGCACACACATAGAGGTTAGAGTCTCAGAAACGTCATACACTTGATTGAGCAAAAGTAAAAGTTTCAGAGTTATTATAGACCGAATTAAACAGCATTTATGCTACCAACAACACTTCGATATGAAGCGGTGTTAGCGGCTTGAATGTTTGTTACGGTACACAGCTTTGCACAGGTCATACTTATAAATAAAACGTACTAACAAATGTTGCCAACCAATCCGGCTAATGGGGCCTACCGGTGGAATCTCAACTGCTGCCTCGGGCCTAGTCACCTGCTTTCGGGCAGTCTTTCTGGGTCTTGCCATTTCTCTTAACTGTTGTGTTTGTAAATTTGTAAACAAGCAAGAGTGAGCAACTATAGCTCAACAAGAAATATATGCATAAGATAAGCAATATATCACTACATGTGTTTAGCAGTTATCAAACTCGTTTATATCATTCAGTTATAAAATCATTTGTCATCGTTGATAAATTTCATAGGTGCACCAATACGTGCCCTTGTTTTCAAAGTAAACTTGCAGTTCTAGATACTGCATGAAGTCAACATCTTTCTCATCAAAATAGAACAGTATCGGCAACTTGGCACATAAGCCTAAGAAGCAGTGTCAGAGCATTTTTCCAAAGTGGAGGAATGGGACTTAAAGAAAACATAAAACCTGACAGGGATTGACGATGATCAGTCGCCACATCCAAGTCCAATAATCCGCGGGTCTTCTCTACCGGTAGAAGGATAGAAACTACATCCGTAACTATCCCCGGGTGAAAACTACATCCGTAATCACCCTCGATGAAAACTACATCCGTAATCATCCTTCGGCAACACCTAGGCCGGAATAATAATTGATGGACCGCCTGGCTCACGGCCGCTTACACATCCCGGGAATCGTTCGTCAACGATTCCCACACCTGCCAGAGTCCCTTTTTCTTTTTCTTTTAAAACTTGATTTTGAATGAAAACTGAGTAGTTGAGGTCCGACATCAGTCGACCGATGATTCTTGAAATCGTACAAGAAGCTAAACCTGACCGGGGGTTTTCGAAAATGTTTTGAGTTTAAAAGAGTTCGAGTTTGAAAGTGCTAAAGGTATCTTGGATTAGCTTTGTCTTTAAAATAATGAACAATAATTAATAAATGGTATTTTAGGATTTAATATTAATAATTAATAAAATAATTATTTAATTAAATAAGCTTTTAATCCAAGATAGGTATTTTTGAGTATTTATGATGGTATAAAAATAAATACTTAAGTATACGATACTTCCCGAATGACCCTTCGGGTTTTCGCAATTTAATCACGATATAATAATACACCGCTCCCCGGTCAATGGTATATTTGGACCGCTACGACCTCTATTGCTAGAGTCGTTGTCCGAAGAAAACATTTCATTCTAAGTTCAAGGGGGTACAAACATATATGTGCATATATCTCAATTTTCATCATAACCTCAATAAGCATAAGCATATAATACGATTGAAAACTACAAACACAACAGTGAAAGTCCTTATATATGTAAGTTTTGAAAAGTAAACTTGCCTTGGTGAGGTTGGGGTGGTCGAGCTTGCGGAGTGGAATGATGATCTATACATAACCAATAGTCGTTCGTTAGTACCTTAACAATATCTCTTTTAATTATGAGGTTTTAGGGGGTACAAAATTAACTTAATGACTTCGTCTTATGACTCTCTAGCCCCACTATAGGTTCATGTCATCACTCGATTACGCTCGTCACTTATTCGACTTAATTTGGTTACCATATTCGAAGAGTATTAATCCCCCCTTAAATCATACTCCACTTACGACTTTTTCACTTGCGCGAATTTTACTCTAACATTTTTATAAAATTGAAAAATACATATTTTAATAAAATTCTTTTTGGGTAGCCTTCAGCACTGCAATTACTAGCTCCCCTAATTTTTCCATGATCCTACCTAAATTTTTAGGTGTTTAAAGAGGGTTCACAAGTGGACCATTTAGTGCAGTTCGGATTCCAGAACCACTCTTCACTTCTCAGGCCATAACTCAAAATCTACAAATCACCTAGTCATGAACCTTATATTTCTGGAAACTAAATTCAAATACCTTTCCAACCATAAGCATTAGGACCTCAGGGGACAAGATTTATGGGTTCAAAACCCTCCTACAAGATAGTACAAGTTCCCAGAAAATTTTCACAGCTTGCTTTCTTACTTAACCATTCAAGAATCCTATGTACACATCACAACCATCATCTAAACCACCAAAATCATACTCTATAGCATACATGGAGTTATATACACTAACCACAAGCTTAAAAATCACAACAACAACATTTAAACTCAAGATCTACATCATCCATAACTCATATGACCAAGATTCATACTAAAATCCATGGATCTAACATTATACACCATAAATAATTTAGGGCTAAGAGGGGTTAGAGTTTTATACCTTCTTGAGTATCTAGGAACCTTGGGTAAGCTTTAAAAGCCTCAAGAACACCTTGGATGAGTCCCTACAATCCTTATAATCCAAGATCTAAAAGAAAACTAAACATGGTTACTATTCACCCAAACTTCAACAATTATTGTCTCAAGATTTGATGGTTAGAATGGCTTGAAATTCATAGCATACCTTCTTTATGGAGTGTAGAGGACCTAGGATTTTTGTCTTGAATTGTGAGTGATAGGAAGTTGAAGAAAATATTTTCTTCTCCTTCCTTTGTGCTTGGGCCGAGAGCAAGATGAACAAGAGGGAGAGAGAGAGTTGTTTGCTTTGTGTTGGTTGAATAAAGTGATGTGTATTGGTGATATGTATTGGTTATATGTATTATTGTATCACATGTTGACAAGCCTAGTAGTAGGCTAGACACACCATACCTCTTTGTCTCCTAGAATAATGCACTAACTAGTTACTATTCCTCCAGTTACTTTTGCATTCCTTGTTTTATTTTCTAACAATCTAGTTGCATGGGACTTGCATGTAATATCTTCCATTGTATCATTATTCCTCCACCAATTCTTGTCACTTAATCTTTAATTCATATCGTATCTTAATTAACTCCTCGTAATAATATTTTGTCCCGTAGAGATTTCCCTTGTAATTCCTTAAGTACTTAATTGTATAAATTCCTCGAATACCCATAACTCCTTGTCATCATCCCCTAAGAATCTTTTAATACTCTAATAACTCTCAAATTACAAGTTTTATAAATCTTACTAGCAATAAGACTCTTGCCTTCAGCAATCTTCCCTTTTTCTTACATAGTGAATGTAACAACATAATTTCTCAGATAATCAATTCCATTAAACAACATGGGTGACTCAAAAGGTTCCACATTCACAATGTCATATGATATTTAAAAAAAATATTACAAAATTTAGGGTTCTTACAGCCTCCCCTCCTTAAAAGGATTCCGTCCCAGAATCAGGTTGAAAACAGTTGGGGGTGCTTTTCACGCATCGTGCTCTCTAGTTCCCATGTTGATTCTTCGACATTCTGGTTCCTCCACAAAACTCTTACTAGCTTGACAACCTTGTTCCTCAGCACTTGTTCTTTTCTATCCATGATTTCCACGGCTTGCTCCACATAGGTCAAGTCTGGTTGCAAATCCACTCGGTCATATTCTATCACGTGCCGAAAGTCGGTAAGGTAGGGTCGTAGCATGGACACATGGAACACATTATGCACTTGCTGCAAGCTTGGGGGTAAAGCCAATTCATAGGCTAACTTTCCAACTCGTCTCAAAATCTCAAAAGGTCCTATAAACCTCGGACTCAGCTTCCCTTTCTTTCCAAATCTCATCAATCCCTTCCACGGTGATACCTTTAACATCACAAACTCTCCTACCTCATATTCTTTGTCCTTGCGGGTCTGGTCCGCATACTTCTTCTGTCTGTCTTGGGCCGCTACCAGCCGTCCTCTTATGAGTTCGATATTTTCCCTTATCTGTTGGACCAGTTCAGGCCCTAAAATCTTCCGCTCTCCAACTTCTTCCCAACACAAGGGAGATCGACATCTTCGTCCGTATAAAGCTTCATATGGGGGCATTCCTATACTCGCATGGTAACTGTTGTTGTAGGAAAATTCGATCAACGGCAAGTGGTCATCCCAACTTCCCTTAAAGTCTATGGCACATACTCTCAACATGTCCTCTATGGTCTGGATGGTCCTCTCGCTCTGTCCGTCTGATTGGGGGTGGTATACAGTACTCATGTTTAACTTGGTCCCCACACAATCCTGGAAACTCCTCTAGAACCTGGAGTTGAACCTTGGGTCCCTATCTGATACAATGCTCACAGGAACCCCATGCCTAACCACTATCTCCTTTAAGTAAATATCCACCAGCTTGTCGACAGTGTATCTCTCGTTGATTGGAAGAAAATGTGCTGACTTGGTCAATCTATCGATAATTACCCAAATGTCATCATGATTAGTCTTGGTCCTTGGTAGTCCGACCATAAAGTCCATCGCAATATGTTCCCACTTCCACTCGGGTATCTCTAGGGGTTGCAACAATCCACTGGGCCTCTGGTGTTCAGCCTTTACTCTTTGACATGTCAAGCATTTACTTACCCACTCTGCCACATCCTTCTTCATATTTGGCCACCAATAGTATTCTCTCAGGTCTCTATACATCTTAGTGCCTCCAGGGTGAATTGAGTACCTTGAACTATGGGCCTCTTGCAAAATATCGTCTTTTAATTCCTGAACGTTCGGGATCCATATCCTAGATGCGTACCTCATAACTCCATTCCCGTTCTTTTCACACTTAATTTCCTCGCCAGTCAAAATTTTCTCCATCGAATTCTTTTCTTCTTCTATCTTCTTTTCCTGGCATAACTTAATCTTTTCCAATAGCAGTGATTGGACTCTTATTTCCCTTAGACTCTCTTGTCCAGTTCCTGGTAACCTCACTTCAATCTCCAGTTTCTCAAAATCCTTGATCAACTCGTCCACTGACGTTATCATCTTGAGTTTCTCCTTTCGGCTAAGTGCATCGGCCACCACATTGGCCTTCCCTGGGTGATAATGAATCTCACAATCATAATCCTTGATTAGCTCTAGCCATCTCCTCTGCCTCATGTTTAACTCCTTCTGAGTGAATATGTACTTTAAGCTCTTGTGATCCGTGTAGATTTCACACTTTTCTCCGTAAAGATAATGCCTCCAGATCTTCAAAGCTAAAACTATCGCCGCTAATTCCAAATCATGGGTGGGGTATCTTATCTCGTACTCCTTAAGTTGTCTGGACGCATATGCAATCACTTTACCGTGCTACATAAGCACACACCCTAAACCTTTATGGGATGCGTCGCTATAAATCACAAAATCTCCCTTATCATCGGGTAGGGCTAATACTGGTGCTGTCACCAATCTCTTCTTCAACTCTTGAAAGCTCTCTTCGCACTTTTCAGTCCACACAAACTTCTCTGTCTTGCGAGTTAATCGGGTCAAAGGGGCTGCTATCTTGGCAAAGTCTTGGACAAATCTCCTATAGTAGCCAGCCAATCCTATAAAACTTCTCACCTCTGTCGGAGTGGTTGGTCTCTCCCAATTTGATACAGCCTCTATTTTGGCTGGGTCCACTAGGTAGCCTTGATCGCTAATCACATGCCCTAAAAACTGAACTTCCTTCAACCAAAATTCACACTTCGAGAACTTAGCGTACAACTTTTCTTCTCTCAATGCTCCCAATACAATCCTCAAGGGCTCTGCATGCTCCTCCTTCGTCTTGGAATAAATCAAGATGTCATCGATGAAGACTATAACACACTTGTCCAAGTACTTCTTGAAGACTTGATTCATTAAGTCCATGAAAGCTGCGGGGGCATTCGTTAACCCAAACGACATCACTAGGAACTCATAGTGTCCGTACCGGGTGCGAAAGGCCGTCTTCGGTATATCTTCTGGTTTAATTCTTAACTGGTGGTACCCGGTCCTCAAATCAATTTTAGAAAAATAAACTGCGTCCTTTAGTTGATCAAACAGATTATCTATCCTGGGCAAGGGATATTTATTCTTTATAGTCACCTTATTCAATTCTCTGTAGTCTATACATATTCTCATACTACCATCCTTCTTTTTCACGAATAACATCGGGGCTCCCCACGGGGACACACTAGGTCTTATCATCCCTTTATCCAACAACTCCTGTAACTGAGTGGCCAGCTCTTTCATCTCCACTGTGGCTAGCCTATATGGGGCTTTCGAAATTGGGGCCGTACCAGGAACTAAGTCTATAACAAACTCAATGTCTCTATCAGGTGGTAGTCCTAGAAGATCATCCGGAAATACGTCTGCGAACTCATTAACGACAGGGATTTCCTGTAGGTTTGGTGCCTTCTTCTTGGTATCCTTCACATAGGCTAAATAGGTTTCACATCCTTTACGTAACAGCTTCTTAGTTTGAATCATAGTCAGGAACTTTTGGTTTTGCCGTTTTCCACTAAACACTACTTCCTCGTCCCCTGGCAGTCTCAAACTTACTTTCTTTTTTACACAATCGATCTGGACTCCGTGGGTTGTCAACCAATCCATACCTACTATTACGTCAAACTCTCCTAGTTTAAAAGGTATTAAATCTACCCAAAAGTGTCGCCCTTCTATTTCTAGGTCACAACCTGGATATACTTGGCTAACAGGGATAATTTCATGATTAGCTATCTCTACTTGCAGTCTGTCTTTCAACGGTTCAGCCTTAAGGCCTAACTGACATACAAAATCTAGGGATATGAAAGACTTGGTAGCTCCCGAATCAAATAAAACATTTGCCTTAACTGAGTTGAGTAGTAGGGTACCTGCAATCACATCCGTGTTCCTCACGGCATCTTGCACCGTCATGTTAAAAGTTCTTGCAGTAGGGGCCTTGTTAGAAGCAGTTCCACTAACTCTTGACGCAGCTTGTAAGAACCCAAAATTTTGGTAGAATTAAAACTTTTCCTATTATGATGAAGTGCATCAATGAATAGTGATTTGGTGGATGAATAGTGATTTTGAGGATTAAGAAAATTTTTCATGCCACCTATGTACGAGACGTAGTGTGGATATTCCGAAGTTATACTAGTAATCTACGGAGTAAATAAGTGTATGTAAATGCGATCGGAATTCAGAAATTCCAAATTCTATTTTCGTGAAATATTTGACCGAGTAGTAAATTATATATCAGTAATATCAAGAAATGAGATATTTAATTTGAGGAATTGAGGAGTTAATATTTTGGAATTTTATTATAAGTGATTTGAGAATTTGGAACGAAAACCACTGAGGAAGTGAAACAAACGTTCTAGAAACCGCTGAAACTTTACAATGAGATTAAGCGATTGAGCGAACGAAGCATGAATTAAGGATATGGTATATTAAGAGTCCAAGGAAGGATATATTATGAGAAAGAAAGAGGATTGAGAATAAACTCCTAGAATTGAGAAATAGAGAATGCTTGAGAAATCGGGAGAACGTTTTCTGAGATAAAGAGAAATAAACAAGGGATGTTGGAATTAATATTCATTCGAGGTATTATGCCATATTAGAGCAATAATATGCAAAGTATAAGTTGTAACGTATTAATTTTATTCACGAGACAACAAGGAAATTAAATTGTTGGAAAAGGAAACAAACCAAGGGACTAATATGAAAGAAACAAAAGATGAGGACTTTGTTGCAATTGTTGTGGATAAGGAAATCCAAGTGAGCCAATGAGGTGTTGACAACACATTACAAGAAGATGCATCCAAATATAGATAGATATTATATGTATTAAGTCATTACCCATAACAAAACACAAAGAAAACTCCATCTCTCCATTTCTCCACAAGCTGTCCAGCAGAACCAACCCTCAAAGAAAAATATATATCTCCATTTCTATCCATGATAAAATCACCAAATTTTAACCACAACCTCTCCATTCCATGGGAAATATTCGCTCAAAATTTCATGGCATTCTAATGAGTGTAGCCTAGTTAAATCTCCTCCCCAATTTGAAGAAGCAAACTGTCCTGGTGCTTGACAGTTTCTGGGACGATTTTCAATCGGACGTATCTCCTTCATTACTCAATGGAATTTCGTGTTATTTAGAAGATGCTCTACAACTATCATTTAGAAGCCTCGATCAGAAAAGCTCGGTAAGGGCCTCGTTTTCCATGATCTTTCAGTCGGGTTCTAATAACTCCGAATTACTAACTTTGTTTTCTTCATTTCTTTTAATCATTCAAGCTTACCCAAGGCTATACAAGGATTATACAAGGTTTAGAAAGCTATTACACACATCAAGGAAGGTATAAAACTCTAAACACTCTTAGTCATGGATTGTTTATGGTTTACAATGTTAGATCTAAGAGTTTTAGTGCATATCTTGGTTATATGAGTTATGGATGATGAAGATCTTGAGTTTAAATGTTGTTGATGTGATTTTTAAGCTTTTAGTTAGTGTATATAACTCCATGTGTGCAATAGAGTATGGTCGTGGTGGTTTAGATGATGGTTGTGATGTATACAAAGAATTCTTGAATGGTTAATAAGGATAGCAAGCTGTGTAAATTTTCTGGGAACATGTACTGTCTTGTAGGAGGGTTTTGAACCCCTAAATATTGTCCCCTGAGGTCCTAATGCATATGGTTAGAAAGTTATTTGAATGTAGTTTCCAGAAATATAAGGTTCATACCCAGGAGATGTGTAGATTTTGAGTTATGACCAGAAGAGTGAGGAGTGGTTCTGAAATCCGGACTGCACTGAATGGTCTATTTGTGAACTGTCTTTGGACCCCCAAACTTTCTGCAAACATTGTGAAAAATTGAGGTTAGCTAGGTCTTACAGTAAGGAAGGCTACCCAAAAAGAATCTGATTAAAATTTGAATTTTTCAATTTTATAAAAATGTTAGAGCGAGGTGTGCGCAAGTGAAAAACCACTTAGGAGATTAGTTTAAAGTAGTTTTAAGAGTATTCACTTGAGTTTCGAGTTTGAGGAATAGATTTGAGTCGAATGGGTAAAGAATGTGATAATGTGATGACATGGTCATATAGGAGGGTTAGTGGGTCAAATGGTGGAGTCGCTAAGATGGTCTTGTATTCTTTAAAACATTATGATTAAGTGGTGTTGCTAAGATACTAACGAGCGAATATTGGATATTTATAGATTGTCGCTCCACTCCACGAGCGCAACCACCCCAACCTTCCCAAGGCAAGTTTTCCAACCCTAAGCATTTATTTTCAAAATATTATGTTCCTGATTCTACCTATGCAAGTTTACTTTTCAAAACTTACATATATAAGGACTTTCACTGTTGTGTTTGTAGTTTTCAATCGTATTATATGTTTACGCTTATTGAGGTAATGATGAAATTTGAGATATATGCACATATATGCTTGTACCCCTTGAACTTAGAATGAAATGTTTTCTTTGGACAACGACTCTAGCAATAGAGGTCGTAGCGGTCCAAATATACCATTGACCGGGGAGCGGTGTATTATTATATCGTGATTAAATTGCGAAAACCCGAAGGGTCATTCGGGATGTATCGTATACTTAAGTAGTTATTTTTATATTATCATAAATACTCAAAAATACCTATCTTGGATTAAACGCTTATTTATTAAATAATTATTTTATTATTAATATTAAATCTTAAAATATCATTTAGTAATTATTGTTCATTATTTTAAAGACAAAGCTAATCCAAGATACCTTTAGCACTTTCAAACTCGAACTCTTTCGAACTCAAAACATTTTCGAAAACCCCCGGTCAGGTTTTGCTTCTTGTTCGATTTCAAGAATTATCGGTCGACTGATGTCGGACCTCAACTACTCAGTTTTCAATCAAAATAAAGTTTTAAAAGAAAAAGAAAAAGGGACTCTGGCAGGTATGGGAATCGTTGACGAACGATTCCCGGGATGTGTAAGCGGCCGTGAGCCAGGCGGTCCATCAATTATTATTCCGGCCCAGGTGTTGCCGAAGGATGATTACGGATGTAGTTTTCATCGAGGGTGATTACGGATGTAGTTTTCACCCGGGGATAGTTACGGATGTAGTTTCTATCCTTCTACCGGTAGAGAAGACCCGCGGATTATTGGACTTGGATGTGGCGACTGATCATCGTCAATCCCTGTCAGGTTTTATGTTTTCTTCGAGTCCCATCCTCCACTTTGGAAAAATACTCAGACACTGCTTCTTGGGCCTAAGTGCCAAGTTGCCGATAGTGTGGTTTTTGATAAGAAAAAAATTGACATCGTGCAGTATCTAGAACTGCAAGATTTTCTATAAAGATTAGCACGTGTTAGTGCACTCTTGCAATTATTTCAAAGAATGAAATGTTTTTGAATGATAAACCTTCTAATCTAATGGAAGGAAAGAGGTTTGCAATGATGTATTCCGTACAGTATGTTAACCGTAGAGTGTTTTGTCGAAAATGATATACTCATATGTATATATTTTCAAACTTGAGATATGTTGAAATGGGAACCTTATAAAGGGTTCATATGTTAATCTTAAAGCTCCTTAGTGAGTATAAATGTTTTATTCAAACTCGGACATATATATTGTCCAATTATGTTTTGAAATCTGAGATATATGCCCATACAGTTGGGAATGTTTTCAAAATAAACCACATTATTATTTTTCAAAATGGTGAACTTGCTGAGCATTATGTAGCTCATTCTTGCTTTATAAAAACTTTTCAGAAAGAGAAGAATTTGGTCGGTTAACTCTGCACCAGCAGAAGAGGAGTAGAAGATTTACCCCGGAGATGATTTAGTTCCTGATAAATACTACAGAGTAAATCTGATAGGTTTTCAACTGTAATAGTAAGACTTGTCTTCAAGTGTAGTTGTATAAGTGGAATTGCGTAAGACTCTGGATTGTACAGATGAATTGTAATATTTATTGTTACTTTTGATTATCGTTTCTGAGGCTCTAACTTGGTTGTGTGAAAGATTGAGGTCTGGATGGATGTATTGTTGAGTTGTAAAGTTAATATAGGTATGATATGGTTGGATGGTGACGTGACGACTTGAATCTCTGACCTCAGATTTGGGGGCGTTACACAGCTGGCCCAGAGGACAAACATTCCCTCATTCGGTGCCCTGGTTTCCCACACTTGAAGCAATTACCTCCGGCATTGGTGTTGTTACTAGTTCCTCGACAGGCGTTAGCATAATGTCCTGTCAGCCCACACTTGAAGCACTTCACATCCTGTAGGTTACACATGCCCGCATGTTTCCTTCCACACTTATTGCAATCAGGGGGTAGGGCTCGGGATGGGGTAGAGTAAGACGATCCCTGTGGTCGGCCGCCCTGGCCCACACTCCAACTTTCAGCTCTCTTGGTTCCAAAGTTCCCGCTGGGCTGGGATATCGCCCCTCGCTTAAATTTGCTCGGAAAGTTCCCACCCGCAGAGTTTCCCTTTCGACTATCAAACTTCCTCTTCTTTCCTTCCCTCTCTTTCTGCATCTGTTCACTCCCAGCCTCAACAATTGATGCTTTCTATACCAGGGTGGCATAGTCTGTCAGCTCAAGAACCGCCACACGATTCTGAATCCATTGCTTTAGCCCCAGTTGAAACCTTCGAGCCCTCTTTGCCTCAGAGTTCACATATTCCGGCACAAACCTTGACAACTCAGTAAATTTGGCCTCATACTCGGCCACCGTCATGTTACCTTGCTTTAGTTCCAAGAACTTCAGCTCCATTTGAGTCTCCATGAACCTAGGGAAGTACTTTTCCAAGAACAGCTCGATAAACCTCTCCCAGGTCACCACACCTCTTCCTTCCAAATTCCTCTTAGCTTCCCACCAATAGTTTGCCTCACCCTTCAGGAGGTAGGTGGCGAAAATATTCTTCTGCCCCTCAGCGACTCCTAGTATCTCGAAAGATTTTTCCATTTCCTTCAACCAGGCTCTTGCATCAACCGGGTCTTCGGTTCCCTTGAATTCCGGGGGTTTTAAGGATTTGAAATTCCGGAAGGCATTTGCATTCGCATTGTTGGGTGGTTGCTGAACCGGGGGACGGTCCACGTTCTGTCTAAGTAGTTCCATGAATTGTTCCATAGGGCCTCCCCTTGGATGTTCTACCTCTCGGGTGTCATCACCAGCTTCTTCTTCGTCATACTCAAAGTTATCAAACAAGTTATAATCATTGCCCTCATCCTCACTCAGGTTCACGTTCTCCCCTTCATGGTTCTGGTGGCCTCCGGTCCCATGGTGGCTACCCTGGCCTTCAGAACTGACTGGGTGAGCTCGAGTGTTCATTCTTCTAGGTGGCATGATTCTGATAATGAAACAAGAAATGGGTTAGGGTTTTCCAATTACTTGACAGCGTTTACACGAGTTAGGAACGTATCGTTCCTCCTCATAAGGGTGGAAATTGCAAAAGTTTTAATAACCTGATGCTGGTGATAAAACGTCAAAACATTTTTGGGGAAAAATCGCTATGGGGTGCGAAAACATTTGCAGGAGTTTTCGAGATTTCAAAACTTCGACTAATAGAAAAAAGAAATTTTCTTTTTTTTTTTTTGAAAATTTATTTTAAAATTTGTAGGAACATTTTGGAAATTTGTAGAGAACAATTTGAAATCGCATGTCGTAAATTTAAAACAGCATGGTTGTATTTGTGGCTTGTAGAAATTGTATATTCACAGTTATATATCAAAACAGTAAAGCATGGCATCAGAAAGTAAGGCAGTTGAGACAATATCAAGGAAACTGAACTAGATAAATACGATACAGAGTCATCACATAGTTTGGATGTTAGAGCCTAATACATAGTTCCAATGTTAGAGTCTAGCAAAAGTGGAACAATAACAAGTACATCATCTGAATAGTCAAGGCTACACAAAAGTAGGGCTACATCCGTACATACTATCCGAAGTCACATCTACATATCTGTAGGTCAGTCTACTCATCCACTGGTTAGAAAGGATACCACTGCACAAGTCAACTATCCCATAAAATTGACAAACTAATGTCATCTGAACCTAGAGGACTGAGCTATCCGTAACACATCATGGTGCCGCTCCGCGACAGAGCAAGGCCCTCACTCGGGAAAATGCACGACGCACAACACGCCTAGCATCCCTAGCCTGGACCACTCCGCCCCCGCGGACTCCTAAACCGATAATCCTCGCGCGACTCCTCCTCTCAATCCTATGGAGTCGAGCTCTAGTCCTCCTAGCAACAGCAGTCCTCATCTCAGCCTGAATTCTCAATCGTGCCTCGCGCTCCTCCACTAGTGCCCGCCTCGCCTCTTTAAGTCTAGCCTCTGCAGAAAGTAGGTCTCGGGTCAGGAACTGCACCACGTAGGCATGCTCAGTGCCCGACACCGGGGGTAGGTCCATCGGCGGGGGTGGTATGACAGGGACAGGAGCAGGTGCAGGAGCAGGAGCAGGAGCAGGGGTAGGGTCAAGCTCCTCCTCGTCAGAAGTATCATCCTCGGAGTCACCAATGAAACAGGGCTCGATGACTGCGGAGAGGATGGGGGTGACACAACACGGCCCTCACCAGATCGCACACTCTCCTCGTCAGTAGCTACAGGAGAGGGGGTAACAGGCTCAGGCTCAATGGGCTCCTCATCTGGATCCTCATCATCAGTATCTCCTACCAGCGTAATCCAGGGGCCAAGCTCAGGGTCAGCACCCATGTCCTCCTCAGGATCCTCGGTATCTCGCATCAGTGCCTCATCATGCTCTCTCTCATAGTCCTCAAGGTCTGGTATCTCTGCCATCTACACAAGGGAAATAAGGTGGGTCACTAACCATAAAGAAAGGTTTAAGGAGTAGTTCCCTCACGGGCCTTAAAGTCATGGCTATATCCGATAACCCGACTGCAAACTCGATGAGAGTTCTATGTATTATTAGGGTTGTTATTAGGGTTATTATTATTATTATTATTATTATTATTATTATTATTATTATTATTATTATTATTATTATTATTATTATTATTATTATTATTATTATTATTATTATTAGGGTTGCTTTCTTAAATTACTATCGTTTCTGAGAACCGTAACCTCGCTCTGATACCATTTCTGTGACGCCCCCAGATCCGGGGTCGGAGATCTAGGCGCTCACGGTCCATTTTCCATTAATAACATACCTGTTCTTGCACATAATATATAAAACAGCCATTGACCCCACAATAAAACTCACACCGCACACACACACACAGGTTAGAGTCTCAGAAACGTCATACACTTGATTGAGCAAAAGTAAAAGTTTCAGAGTTATTACAGACCGAATTAAATAGCATTTATGCTACCAACAACACTTCGATATGAAGCGGTGTTAGCGGCTTGAATGTTTGTTACGGTACACTGCTTTGCACAGGTCATACTTATAAATAAAACGTACTAACAAAAGTTGCCAACCAATCCGGCTAATGGGGCCTACCGGTGGAATCTCAACTGCTGCCTCGGGCCTAGTCACCTGCTTTTCGGGCAGTCTGTCTGGGTCTTGCCATTTCTCTTAACTGTTGTGTTTGTAAATTTGAAAACAAACAAGAGTGAGGAACTATAGCTCAGCAAGAAATATATGTATAAGATATGCAATATATCACTACATGTGTTTAGCAGTTATCAAACTCGTTTATATCATTCAGTTATAAAATCATTTGTCATCGTTGATAAATTTCAAAGGTGCACCAATACGTGCCCTTGTTTTCAAAGTAAACTTGCAGTTCTAGATACTGCATGAAGTCAACATCTTTCTCATCAAAATAGAACACTATCGGCAACTTGGCACATAAGCCTAAGAAGCAGTGTCAGGGCATTTTTCCAAAGTGGAGGAATAGGACTTAAAGAAAAAATAAAACCTGACAGGGATTGACGATGATCAGTCGCCACATCCAAGTCCAATAATCCGTGGGTCTTCTCTACTGGTAGAAGGATAGAAACTACATCTGTAACTATTCCCGGGTGAAAACTACATCAGTAATCACCCTCGATGAAAACTACATCCGTAATCATCCTTCGGCAACACCTGGGCCGGAATAATAATTGATGGACCGCCTGGCTCACGGCCGCTTACACATCCCGGGAATCGTTCGTCAACGATTCCCACACCTGCCAGAGTCCCTTTTTCTTTTTCTTTTAAAACTTGATTTTGAATGAAAACTGAGTAGTTGAGGTCCGACATCAGTCGACCGATGATTCTTGAA
Organism: Saposhnikovia divaricata; assembly: GCA_036435485.1. NCBI lineage: Eukaryota > Viridiplantae > Streptophyta > Magnoliopsida > Apiales > Apiaceae > Saposhnikovia > Saposhnikovia divaricata. Next base: position 109,017,959 of record CM071599.1, on the reverse strand, counting down.
ATCGTACAAGAAGCAAAACCGGACCGGGGGTTTTCGAAAATGTTTTGAGTTCGAAAGAGTTCGAGTTTGAAAGTGCTAATGGTATCTTGGATTAGCTTTGTCTTTAAAATAATGAACAATAATTAATAAACGGTATTTTAGGATTTAATATTAATAATTAATAAAATAATTATTTAATTAAATTATCTTTTAATCCAAGATAGGTATTTTTGAGTATTTATGATGGTATAAAAATAAATACTTAAGTATACGATACTTCCCGAATGAACCTTCGGGTTTTCGCAATTTAATCACGATATAATAATACACCGCTCCCCGGTCAATGGTATATTTGGACCGCTACGACCTCTATTGCTAGAGTCGTTGTCCGAAGAAAACATTTCATTCTAAGTTCAAGGGGGTACAAACATATATGTGCATATATCTCAATTTTCATCATAACCTCAATAAGCATAAGCATATAATACGATTGAAAACTACAAACACAACAGTGAAAGTCCTTATATATGTAAGTTTTGAAAAGTAAACTTGCCTTGGTGCGGTTGGGGTGGTCGAGCTTGCGGAGTGGAATGATGATCTATACATAACCAATAGTCGTTCGTTAGTACCTTAACAATATCTCTTTTAATTACGAGGTTTTAGGGGGTACAAAATTAACTTAATGACTTCGTATTATGACTCTCTAGCCCCACTATAGGTTCATGTCATCACTCGATTACGCTCGTCAGTTATTCGACTTAATTTGGTTTCCATATTCGAAGCGTATTAATCCCCGCTTAAATCATACTCCACTTACGACTTTTTCACTTGCGCGAATTTTACTCTAACATTTTTATAAAATTGAAAAATACATATTTTAATCGAATTCTTTTTGGGTAGCCTTCACCACTGCAATTACTAGCTACCCTAATTTTTCCATGATCCTACCTAAATTTTTAGGGGTTTAAAAAGGGTTCACAAGTGGACCATTTAGTGCAGTTCGGATTCCAGAACCACTCTTCACTTTTCAGGCCATAATTCAAAATCTACACATCACCTAGTCATGAACCTTATATTTCTGGAAACTAAATTCAAATACCTTTCCAACCATAGGCATTAGGACCTCAGGGGACAAGATTTAGGGGTTCAAAACCCTCCTACAAGACAGTACAAGTTCCCAGAAAATTTTGTAAAGAATACAGTCATGGAAGAGTTTTGTAAAGAAAATGTAATAAAGCAAGAATTCTCTGCACCTGGAACTCCATAACAAAATGGAGTAGTAGAGAGAAAAAACAGGACTCTCATAGAAGCTGCAAGGACCATGCTTGATGCAGCAAAGCTGCCAACTTACTTCTGGGCTGAAGCTGTGCAAGCTGCTTGTTTCACACGGAATGCTACACTCATAAACAAGCATAGTAAAATACCATATAAGATGGTGAAAAATAAGAAGCCGAACCTGAAATACTTTCGTGTGTTTGGATGTAAGTGTTTTGTTCTTAAGACTCATCCAGAACAGCTTTCCAAATTTGATTTAAAAGCTGGTGAAGGAATCTTTGTTGGATACCCACTATCCACAAAAGCATTCAGAGTCTACAATCTAAGAACAAAAGTGGTCATGGAATCTATTCATGTGTCTTTTGATGATGAGAAGATAACAGGACTTGAAGATTTTGATGAACATGACCAGCTGAGATTTGAGAATGAAGAAATAAATGCTGATCTACAAAATTCTGATACTCTTTCAGACTCTATTGTTCAATCTATACCAGTATATCAGACAGCAGCACATGTTGAGGGGGAGCAAGTGAACGATGAACCCCCAATCAAGTGAAGAAACATCTGCTACTAATGATTTTTTAAACTCTGAAAGCAACAGCTCAAGGGGAGCAAACAATGATTTTGGATCTACTAGTCACCACACTCAACACAATCATGAACTCGGGGAATCATCAAGATCAGATCTGCCAAGACAAAGGATATGGAGTAGAGCGCATCCCTTTGAACAGATCATTGGTGAACCGGAAATGGGTGTACAGACTAGAAGAGCAACACAGAATGAATGCAATTTCGCAGGATTTTTATCTCAAATTGAACCTAAAAAGATTAATGAAGCTCTTGATGATCCAGATTGGGTAACCGCAATGCACGAAGAACTCAATCAGTTCGAAAGGCAGAAAGTTTGGAAGCTGGAGCCAAGACCAAAAGATAAATCTATAATTGGCACTAGATGGGTGTTTAGGATTAAACTGGATGAAAATGGTATTATTACGAGGAACAAGGCTTGATTGGTAGCAAAGGGTTACTCTCAAGAAGAGGGAATTGATTATGATGAAACTTATGCTCCAGTTGCAAGGCTTGAAGCAATTAGGATGTTCTTAGCATTTGCTGCATACTCCAACTTTAAGGTTTTTCAGATGGATGTGAAGAGTGCATTTTTGAACGGAGATCTAGAAGAAGAAGTCTATGTTGAACAACCCCCTGGGTTCGAAGACAAGGACTTTGAAGGTTTTGTGTACTTTCTCTTTAAAGCTCTCTATGGTCTCAAGCAAGCCCCTCGAATATAGTATAATACTCTCTCCAAATTCTTAGTTGAAAATGGTTTTACAAAAGGTATCATCGACAAAACTCTCTTTCATAAAAAGCATAAAAATGATATAATTCTGGTGCAAGTATATGTGGATGATATAATTTTGGTTCTACTAATGATTTGCTATGCAAGAGATTTGCTAAGCTAATGCAGAGTAAGTACGAGATGGGCATGATGGGTGAGTTCTCCTTCTTCCTTGGACTTCAAGTTGTTCAGAAGCCTGATGGTATTTTCATCTACCAATCAAAATACATAAAGGATCTTCTGAAGAAGTATGGGATGGAAGAAGCAGCTACTGCCAAGACCCCGATGCCAACTACTGTCAAGCTTGATCAAGACAAATCTGGCAAGTCAGTTGACATCACGAAGTATCGAGGTATGATCGGCTCTCTCTTATACTTAACTGCTAGTAGACCAGATATTATGTTCACAACTTGTTTATGTACTAGATTCCAAGCTGATCCTAAAGAATCACATCTGATAGCCGTGAAGCGTATATTGAGATATCTTAAGGGTACTCTGAATCTTGGAATTTGGTATCCTAAGGATACGGGTTTTGACCTGGTTAGCTATACAGACTCTGATTATGCTGGTTGCAAGATTGATCGCAAGAGTACTTCTGGAAGCTGTCAGTTTCTTGGAAGGAGATTGGTATCTTGGTACAGCAAGAAGCAACACTCAGTATCTACCTCGACAGCCGAGGCAGAATACATTGCGGCAGGTAGTTGTTGTGCTCAGATCCTGTTGATGAGGAATCAACTTCAGGATTATGGACTCATGTTGGACAAAATTCCAATTCTATGCGACAACACGAGTGCCATTGCCATTGCCAACAATCCAGTTCAACATACCAGGACTAAGCACATTGATATCAGGTATCATTTCTTACGAGAGCATGTCATGAATGGAACTGTGGTATTATATTTTGTTCCCACAGATCAACAAATTACAGACATCTTTACTAAACCACTGGATGAATCCACTTTCTCCAGGTTAGTTGGTGAACTTGGGATGTTAAATATGTCTAATTAATTTTGGATAATCAATAACTACAATTTGTTATAAATTCACAGGTATTTTAAATGTCCATATTTTTAGGACTTGTGAATTTACTTTGCATCCAGTCCTCATCTTACAGTTATCTCTATATTAATTGCCATGCTTATAAATGCTATCTTTTATGGTAATTAGTTAGTAAATAATTGTGTTAATTGTAGCATAATTAAATAAATATTTTATTGACATATATCAATTAATGATATTTTGTTAATTTTATGTCCATTCAATTGTGATTTTGTCTGATTATTGTGGAATAATTCTTGAATTATTGATTGATTATTTTAAATCCACAATAATTAGAAATAATAAGTGTGTATGTGTGTGTGTACATAGGCTGATAGGTTTCGGTGATAAGATGTTTTTTCGGCTGACAGGTTTCGGTGATAAGATGTTTTTCGGCAAAGTAGGTTGTTAGGTGAGAAATTATTGTGCGGTGTAATTTTTTTTCAAACATAACCTGTCACGCTCTCACCTAACCCACTAGTCCTTGAAACCCTATAAATGATGAGTTTCTGTTTATGTTTAACATCATCATTTTTCAGATATACAGAGCATATACACACAATTGCTAAAAATTTCAAGCTTTGACCGGAAAGATCTCACAATCTAGCTGGTGGTTTTTTTTTTAGCGGATCTCATATTCGTGTTATACGCATCATCCTTTATAAAAACTAACCCTTGTTGTTGAATTTCCTCAAAAGTTTTGAAAATGGCATTGCAGGGAAGCTAATTGCTAAAGTTAATCCTATTTCCATTCAGCAAAAACCATTCTTGATGAGCAATTTTGGGCTTGGACACAATTTCTGAATGAACATTCATTAATTCGCTATGCTTTAGTTACACCAGTGCAGCTTAACCATGATGCATTGCGTGAACTATATTGTAGTGCGGTTAACACTTCTGGACAGGACGGGTGTGCAATCACATATCGACTATTTGGTAGGTCGATTAGGGTCACTGAACGAGATGTTAATCGAATTCTTCATTTTCCTATGGAAAATCTTGTTTCTGATCATACACCTGAACAGATTGAAATGTTCTTTCGTTTTCTAAGGTACCAAGATGGCAATTTCAATAATGGTAATCTTTCTAGAACATTTCTAACCTAGTACTGGAATTTCTTCTTTCACACTCTTAACCATGTTTTTTCCTCAGATAGAACAAATCAAGATCGAATACCTGAATTTATTCAAAAAATAGGGTATGCGGTTGCCAATAATTTGAGGATTAATTTTGGAAAAATAATGCTTGGTCAAATCATTTTAAAGATGAAACACTTGGGAACAAGAGATGTTCAGACTCAAAATGTCAAATGTCTATATCCAAGGTTTCTATAGCTAATATTAAATGATTTTTTGAATGATGAAGATAGGGCACGCTTGGAAAATGGTGAAAAGGTGGAATGTTCTTCCATGAAGACGAATGTAATTAATTACATAAGCAAAAAGAAGTATACGTATGTGCCTAAAGTCCTAACTGAATATCTAAAGACTATCCCACTTCCGTTGTTACCAAGACCAGTGAGAGCAGGTATACGACAAGGTAATTTCAATCCCTGCTATTCCAACCTCTGTATTCCCTGCTGTGTCACAGGAAATACAGTTTCTACAGCCCCTAGTGGCCATCTTACCCGACCAAGAGCAGGAAATCCCACCGACTCTAACACAGGTCGAAGAACCCATTCTACAAATGCAAACACAAACACAACAAACTCCTACACCTCGATTGTCACTTAAACGACCATCCATCAACACTTTTGAGGGAGATAGTGCCTCAGCAGCACCACATTAGGAGTTAGTTACATCAGCCGCTCTACCTCATTCTAAACGGAGTAAACCTAATAAACCTGAGGTAATGGCAACTGTTAGTGAAATAATTCTTCCTTATCCAATGAGTGAAAATGTAAATGAGGTTGAATTGACGGGACAACTATCTTGAGTTCTATTGCACGGAACATAAGAGTGGTTGATGATCTTTCTAAAGATCAAATGCCTTCACAGGCATCCGAGGTGGAATTACCTACCTCAATAACTGCTGGTGAATCTTCCATTTTACAGAAAGATCCATCGATAGGTGGTTCTTTTATGAACCAAGTGTCTTCACAGACATACTAGGGGAACTTGGGTTTTGTGCCATTTAATCGATTCAAGTTTAACCTCCCAGAGGGAAAATCTCTGGATCTTTTTCGAGATTTACCACTCTTTACCAGTGGTCGGCAACTCGCTTCACGCGAGGACGGAAGCTCACGAACTTTCATTGCACCATCTGTGACCTCTGAAAAAGGGGCTAGTATGATTTCATTTACAGGTACACATATCGGTGGAAGCTCTGGAAGAGAGTTGAGGGAAACACGAACAGAACATGAAAGTGTAACCCAAACCACTAAACCGAGTGAATATAGAGTGTTGAGTGAAACACCTGCAGAACGTACGAGTGAGAAACCTACTCAACCACATGCACATGTAACCAGAAAGGAATACAGCAGACTCCTTACACGGGTCCAAACAATAAAGAAAAAGTTGCCAAATATCTGTAAGTCCATTGCAGAAATCAAAAATTTGCAACTTATTCAACATGATGCATTCCAGGTTCAATTAAGTTCCATGGCAGCCCAGTTTAATGATGCAATCAACTCCTTGGTAAAGTCATCTTCGTCTAATTTACCACCTCCACATCCTACTACTCTGGAGAATAACCTAACTGAGGGGGAGAAGGTGGATGACCAAGAAAAATCTACTAGGCATTAGGGCAAGGAAAAGGTTGTTGACATAGAATTAACTTTATTTTGGGAAAGGAAAAGCTAATGGGAATATTAGTGCTATGTGGAAAGAAAGCAAAGGCAAATTTGAAGATATGTTCAGTCTAAAGGAACAATTGTCTTGCACTTGGTTAATTTTAGAAATCTGGAAAATGTATATATATGATCCAGAATGCACTTTAATATTATTTATCTTTGAACTTTGATTTTTGTTGTATCAGTTGAGTTATCCTCTAGGAATTTGCTTGTCAAACCCTAACAATCAAATAGGGGGAGATTGTAAAGCATAATGTAATGTAATATGTAATAGAGGACATAAATAACTCAACTAGGATAAAAGATAAATAATATTAAACTCTATACAGGGATCGTGAAATTTGAAGAACAGGCACCAACAAGGATCAAGTCACTGAAAGAAGTTCATTAACATGATTAAGCCTCAGTGATAAAATAAGATGTACAGACGATTCAGTTGAAGAGCCAAAAGATTCCAGTGATAAAGTTTTTATGATTACACAATTCTTAGCAGTGTTCTTAAAGACATGATACAAAGACCACGAGTGAATGTTAGTCGTCTGTGAACCAGACCAGTTGCACTAGGCATCAACACTTCACAAAGGAATCAAAGTATCTAACTCAGAAAAACTGTTAAGGGGTATGATTGAGTTTAGAGCAGTGTTGATATCCTCTAGTTAGTTGGAAGCTGAATATTTAAGGATGTCAAATTAAGAGGTAAATGAATAGTATCCAAAATTACTATTCATATACTATTCATATGAATAGTAATTGAAAGTACTATTCATCAAAAACAAAAATATTTCAATCAGCAAAACACAAAATTCTGAAAAGTAAATAGCTGGGTCCCACCTGAAGAATTTTGTTGTCTGAAGAAATTTTGTTGGCTGAAGAATTCAAAGTAGCAGGCGGCTCGTTTCATCATCCCTTACGTAATTTAGTGGGTTACTATGCAGCATAGTAACTTTCTATAATCTATAAATAGGTCTGTTGTATTTCATTTCAAAACACACCTCAACACACAACTTTCTATTCTCTCTCTTATATCTTCTCTGTGTACGCTGCTAGACAGTCCATCTAATAGGAAAGTCGGCTTAGCCCACTTTCAGGAAGTGTCGGGTAGAAGGTTCTCGTGCCTAAAGTATCCTTAGGAGTGTTTGATTTTGTAGCTGATCCATAAGATTAGATTGTGTAGTAAACCTCCGGGTTTTATCTATTCAAAGATATTTCCCAAACAATTGTGTTATTTCGATTCAGTATTTTTGATTTCATATCCACATCAAAAATCGAAATATTGCTAAATAACGTATTCAAACCCCCTTCTACGTTATTCCGGACCTAACATATTATATATCTAATACACCAACAAGGGGTTTGAACGAGCAAATTAATTCAAAATGACCATTTTACCCTCATTACTAATATATCTTTTCAGGGTTATTTTAGTCTTTTAACATCAATATATTTAATACATATTATTAAATACTACACAATTAATATACATACTTATACATACATATATACATACATACATCAATATATATTTACTGTGACATCCCATAATTCGGGGTACAGATTTGGGGCCACCAACCAAAATCAACACAATACAAACCTGGATATAAGCATAATATAAATAAAGAAAACCCCTTAACCAAGATCGCATACAGGTTATGGTATGAAACAAACTATTAAATTACATCTTTACAATCCTACCTCAAAATAAAATGATTATACAGATTGATAACAACTTAAGTCCGTTTGGTGACTAGTTAACCAACCTCTAACAAACTCAAATCAATACCCGGCCCAAAGTCCACAACCCGAACGTCACCTCTCGCTGAAGGAATAGGAATACTCTTTCACCACAAGGTCTACTCAACATCTCTATTAACTGGAGAAATAAAACAACAATGCAAGAGTGAGCCAACAATGCCCATCAAGCATAAATATATATATGTCAACATCAAGAACAGATGTAAATTCTGATCTGCAAGAATAATCATCATAGTTTCCAAAGGAATCAGGCTTTAAAGCAATTCAAACTCAATATATGGAATAGAATTGGATTTTTATATAATTTTAAAAAAATGGCAAGGTTAGGCTGCTGATCAGTCAGCACTAACCCCGGACAAACGCACACAGCAATATCCTATAATGGATCCACGGCGCACATTGGCCTTATTAACTTCCGACCACGAATCTGGTCCGACCCCTTACGGTCCACATTTTAAAAACATTCCAATTCTATATCAAACGCACTAGGTGTCGGAATAATCGACAACCTTTGCTAACCAAACAACTGGAAAACTCACGTTCCAGAGCAACGATTCATAATCCAAGAATCAATGAAGAATTCAAGATCAACAGGTGTCGACAAGTTCGACACGATATATGGGGTAACAAATGAAGAATAACCATCTCAAAAGGTATCGACAAGTTCGATACAAATAAAGGGGATATAAACAATCAACAATAACAATAACAGGTATTGACAAGTTCGATAGAAATAATTGGGGTAGCAGGTTTCATTATTAAAATAACTTAAGAATAATTTCACTTGAATGAGAAGTGAAAAGAAATACTTGCCTGGAAACCACAGCTTAATCCGTTTAAATGTCTGAATGTCTCACTCAACTACTGACTTTCATACGTCTCGTCCACTCGATTCTACAATCCTCATCTCACATCAATACTTCTAACTGACCTTTTCTACTTTAAATACCTCGCGTAGGCACACTGGGTTCAAACAGAGTATTTAAACACTTAGTCAAACAATCAGTCATTTCTACGACTCCCTAACACGTATTCCACGCCATCACATAATATTTAGTCATTTAAACTACGTCAGATAGACCATACTAATTACATTTCACACTACATGAACTTCAAAAAATATTTTTAAAACGACTCTCAACCTTTTGTTTCAACATAAAATTGGACTTGGAACATTTTAAAACACTTCCAAATCATTTTCTAGATTTTTAGAATTTTTTTCTAGAATTTTTAAATCATTTTTCGGATTTTGAAATGATTTTTAAATCCAAAAATAAATAAATTACAATTAATTATCCTAATTAAATTAATTAAAGTCAATTAATAACTAATTAATAGAATTATTTAACAGAAAAAGAATATTTCTTAAATAATTAAATCAATTGAATTATTAACTGAAATTAATTAAAAGTAATTAAAATATTAAATTCTAATTATTTTGAATTAAAAATAAATCATTTTCAAAAAAAAATAAAATTCATTTTGGAATCAAATATTTAAATAAATAATCCAGAAAATTTTTCTTGATTCCCAGTTTCCGGCAAGCATTTGCAGAATCCGGCGCCGGCGGACGTTTTTTGGCAACCACAAACACAGCAAACCACTCGATTTTCGCCCGTTTTTAACAGCCAAACAAGTCCATATTGCTTTCCCCTAGACTCTGATACCACAATATTACAGAAACAATCACACAGTCGAAATTCCGGCCAAAATTCTAAAGTTTTCCGGCCAAAATCGAAATCCCTCATTTCTGAATCAAATCCTACGTACTATATATCAAAATGATCTGCAGGACTCCAACAATCTATTCATGAACCCAAATTTCACGAAAAACCTCCCAGTTGTAAGAACGAATCGTTCAAAGTTTCAATTTTTTTTTTAGAAATCGCATATCATCATATGGTGACTGTTTGATGCAAACTAGTACATGAATCGAATGTATATAACACCTAGAAGCTGTATGAATCATCAAATCACTCAGAAATACGCAGAATAAAAAAATCCTAATTTATGAACTAAGACCCTAAATAATACGAAATTATTCAAAAATTCATAAAAATTAGAGATTGATACCTGAGTGTGATTCGACTGCAGATTAGGAAAGTAGGAATTTCAAGCTTCGATTTGACTACAAGAACATCAAAATCCGATACCAGAATCACCTCCAAATTTGGCTATGATCTTCAAGAACACAATATTTTTATTATTTAATTATTGAAAATTTTGACAATAAAAATTGAGGAATGGATAAGAGACAAGTGGCATTCAGCTGGTGGGGGAAAAGAGATAAGGTTTTTTGTACGTTTTGAAAAATTTGGTTCATTTATTTTTAATTCCCGGAATGTTCGGAACCCCAATTATCGGTTAATCGGTACAACACGTACCAATTATATCAATTACGGGTCCGATTCGAACGGAAATATTTTAATGAAAATTAACGAATCAATTTCTGAAGATTTATAAAACTTTTAGAAGAAGAAAATATGAGTTTTGAATATTTTGGGGTTTATTGATAAATATCGATACGAACAGATTTGAAAATTGAAGCCCCAGGAATTTTGAAAACAGCCCTAATTGGATAAGAACAAACTGGTTGCACGAATTACGAAAAGTTTTAAAGATAAATATCCCGGAGTCTAATACAACAACGAAACACATAAAGGGCCCCAAACAATCATTTCCGGTTCTTTTACTCATATATAACGATACCCTCTTCTATTGGTGATTTAATTATTCGCCAAACCGAATCAAAATATTTATATAAATTCAAAATAAGCTAAAATGAATTACAATAAAATATTTCCACCTTGATCCCATAATAATAACAAATATTCTCATATACCAATAATCATTTGACATGTTGACTCGTCAAACGACCATAAAATAATTTAAAATATTTTTATTCCTAATTACCGAAAATAGTAATTATATGAATTTAATTTCTCGGTTCTTACATTTACTACATATTATTAAATGCTACAAAATTAATATGCATATTTATACATATATATATACACAAACACACATAGATACATACGTACATACAGACATACATATATGCATGCATGCATACATACATACATACGTACATACATACATACATACATACATACGTACATACATTTATGTGAATATACGATAATATTTCACTAAACGATTTTAATTTTTTGGTTGCATACTTGTACAGACATACGTACATGTATACATACATACACATATGCATAGATTTAGATAATAATATATGATCATATACACTAACATATACCATATGTCATTATACTATTACTCCCTCTGTCCCAGTGATTTCTATACACTTTCCTTTTTGGGACGTCCCACCATTTCTATACATTACCATAAATAGTAACTTTTAATAATATAAAACATTATTACACCCACTACTTTTTTCCACTATCTCTATTCTATAATAATATAAACACTATTAAACCCACTACTTTCCTCCACTATCTCAAATTTATTATTAAATATAAATAGGTCCCACCACTTTACCCACTTTTCATCTAACTTTACTCATTTTTTATACATTTTCTTGGTCTCCGTGTCCAAACCTAATGTATATTACTCATCGGGACGGAGGGAGTATTAGATTTACTGTAAATTTTTATGTATTAAATATAGTAAAAAAATATTATTTGAGTAAAATTTATATATTAAGCATGTATGCGCATTGTAGTTATTTATACCTCTAATAAATCAAACTATACATAATCTTTGACATATTTTAAGTATTACCCCCTCCGTCCTTTTAGGTTCTTTACATTGGGGATGGGCACGGAAACCAAGAAAATGTATAAAAAAATGAGTAAGGCTAGATGAAAAGTTGGTAAAGTGGTAGGACCTATCAATATGTAATAATAGATTTGAGATAGTGGAGGAAAGTAGTGGGTGTATATTTTTATGGTAACGTAAAGAAATGAGAGGGCATCCCAAAATGAACTGTAAAGAAATGAAAGGGACAGAGGGTGTATATTTTTATGTCACAATCACGTTCAAATGAATAAAAGATAATAAATAAATAAATAAATAAATAAAAATTCATGTATATAAATGTAATACAAATTTGTACTAACTTTACTTGTCGCATAACTCTTAAATTGTTATTCTAATACACAAATGTATAAAAAAATTCCCGAACAAACTAATAGTTTAATTATATCTAGAATATGCCCGTGCATTGCACGGGCTAAAAAACTAGTTTGTTAGAATGCACTAGGCAACGGTTAATAAAATTTTATTTTTAGCTACTGAAAATAATAAATTAATATAAAAAATAATAGGTATTTTAAAAATTTCCTAAAAAAAGTTAGCTAAAACAGTTTCTATGAATTATTAGTTAGAATAATACTCTCATTATATATCAAGAATTTTAATAATCTTAAAAATATTAGAGTAAAGTGCACTTTGTGTACCTGAACTTTGGTGAAGACACCACTTCGCATACCAAAGTATCAAAACTGCCACGCGCAATACCAAACAAGCTAACTACTTAAAGTTTGTGTACTGCCATCTATTTTTCTCAAACGGCGTTAAATTGCCCAGGGGTAGTATTGTTCATTCAAGTAGCATTTCTGCGCGGGCTTTCAGTGTTCTCTTTGCCTCCCTTTTACTTCCACGACTTTAATCAACACGGTACTTTAACCCTACTTTAATCACACTGACTTTAATCAAGGGAAGAAAAGAAGACGATGGCTTGGGCTGTTCGACCTAGAGAAGAAAGAGATGCATTCGCTCCAAATGAGGTCCCAAAATATATCTGTAAGCATCTTTTTCGCAATTAGGGTTTTTTAATAATTAGGGGTGATGTATATTTAATTAGGGTTTTTAAATGATTGTACTGTTTAATTCATGTTATTGGGGGTTTAATATGCATTTAAATTAAGGTTTCATTGGTATCTGTAATGATTTATGGTTTTTTATTTTTGTGGTCCCAATTGAATTGTTTATTCAGTTGTTTATTTGTTATTTGGTCTGTTTTCAATACCCACTTGTGTTTGTTTTGTTTGTCTTTATTCCAGCACCTGATTTGTTTACTATAAAACTGTATCATGGGGGGGTAATGACTGAGAATCCAAGGCAATATGAAGGTGGTGAGTTTGTCTATGTGGACTTTTGTAATGTAGACAATATGTCCATGTTAGAACTGGGTGGTATGTTAAAGGAGTGTGGGGTTCTTGGTTGTCAAATGTACTACTACAAGTTTCCTAGAACTGATTGGATTAATGGTCTCTGGACCTTGGAAAATGATAGTGATGTCTTGGAGATGTGTGAACTGGTGCCACCTTCTAGATTAGTGTTAGTTTTCGCAGTTGAATTTCAGCCTCTATGTATTAGAAAGCCAAAAAGCATCACAAAGCTATATTCCATCTCAAGATCCTAACTTGGAATTTGTTAAGGCTAAATATGATAGAGATTTTGTTAGAGAGATGTTTGATGACCAAGATGGTGGCAACTCTGAACAATATGGAAACTACAATGAGGATGGTGGCTATGATGGGAATGCAAGCTACAATGACAGTGACTCAGAAGATGAGGACTTTGTGGTAAACCAACAGGATGAACTGAGTGATGATTCATTCCATTCTGACTCTTCAAATGAGGATAGCACAGATGAAGATGTGGCTTACTATAAGAATGAAAGAGCAAAAAAGAAGGTTGCCAAAGAGACTGTAAAAGTTGCTAAGGAGAGCAAAAAAACTGCTAAGGAGAGTAAGAAAGCAGGTAAACAAAGTGAAAATGTTACTAAGGAGAGTAAAAAAGGTAGCTGTAGCATAGAGAAAGAGAGTGCCACAAAGATGGGGACAGATGAAAATCCAGATTATTCTAGTGACACCATATTCTATGATAGTGAAGAGGAGAGGATGGTTGCCAACTCCACTGATGAAGATGAGATAGGATGGCCAGTATTTGATGCCAAAAGTGAGATGGACAATCCACAGGTTGAGTTGGGTCAATTGTTTCCCACAACAAAGGTGCTTAGAGATGCTATCAAAAAGCAAGCTATCAAATACAGGAGAGGGATAATTCAGAAGAGGAATTATGGTTCAAGAGTCAAATTTGTATGTAATGGAGGTTGTAAATGGAGTATCTATGGGGAAAAAATGCCAAACTCTAACACTTACCAGATAAGAGTCTACCAGCCAAAACATACATGCATTCAGAGCTTTGAACAGAAGTAGATTAACTCAACATGGATAACCAACAATTATGAAAATGATGTGAGGATAAACCCTACTTGGCCTTTGGCTTCATTCTTAAAAAAAGTTGTCAATGATTGGGGTTGTCATGTCAGTATTTATGCAATTGCAAGAGCTTAGAAGATGGCACTGCAGAAAATTAGAGGCAAGCATAATAAGCAGTGTTTGCACAATTCACGCAAGCGTACGTGGTCACAAGTAATATAATTCAAGTTCGTTCCACAGAGATCTGGTTAAGTTCTTTTCAGTTAATGCACATATTCAACAATGTATGGTTATAACTCACTGCTAAGACAAATAACAAATTGAGGTTTTAATTATCTAAATTAAACTAAGATGCAAATTATCAAACTAAGAATGAATTAACTGCTGAGAATTAAAACTGAATTACTTATATGAGAATAAACATGGCATCCTAACTTCATTATCTACTTCGCTTAGAGTTGATGCCTTTAATCAATACATGTGATGGTTTTGATATCTGATCGGACAACACGAAACAAGTATAGGCTACCTCTTAGTATACGAATAACAAACTAATCATACATCCACAAAAGAGACAGAAGATGAATAGACACCAATTATGTTTAGACCCTATATATCTATAGAATTTGAAAACATAACGGTTTAAACACAAGTTATCCATATTGATCACACAAGGCAGTATAAGTATTCTCATCTTACACTAGGAATCATGTTGATAAACAATCATGAACCTATGCTAGCATGACAAGTTCTAAATCTTAAGATCCACTCTCGCTTCACAAAAGATTAACAAATTAGATGTTCGGGACGCATCTATCAATTAAGCATAACGATACGAGGATATCAAGAATTCACCACACACAAATATTTAGAGTAATCAAACTACTAAGCTACATAGATAAATCCGTTAGAATCCCATGACAACGATTAGTTCATAGTTGAATCGTTCGTCACCATGGGATTTGATGGAATCATGATATTAAACAAAGTATAAATGAAAGTAGTAATATTAATAGAACAAAGAGTTGAGAAAACAAATCTATAATCCAGAATAGCGCCTAAGACAGAATACAAAAGATGAAGTAGATCTAGATCCGTTGCTTGTCACGAGCGTTGAATCTTTCTCCCCTTTTCTCCCTTGCAATTCTATGTTATGATGATATAAATTACAATGATTCAATGTGTTTATATAGACCCTAGAAGTCTTGCACAGCAAGAAAATACCCTACAATACTATTAGAATTCGATTTTTGTGCTAGAACCTCCTAAAATACGATTACAGTCAACTTTCAGCATTCTGGCCGCACAGGTGCGCAGTCAGCCCACCAGGGTGCGCAGTCAGCCCATCCCCTTACTGTCGTAGTGCGTTGTCATCCCACTAGGGTGCGCTGACAGCCCATCTGCCTTGTGCAGATTTTCTGTTTTTGCTCTGTTTGCTTCGTTTTGACTCCAATTTCTTCTGTTCTTTTTGCACATGCTTCCCTCTTCAATTCTTTAGCCTTGGAATCTTCGTGGTGGCCCACAACAAGACTCCATTCTTCATTCTTAAGCTCGAATTCAACTCCAAAATTGACGGAAAGATTAACCCTAATCGACATTCTTGCAAACCTGTACACTTAAACAAAACACATCAAAACTACAACAAACTTGAGGCCAAGTGAATCAATTTAAGCCGAAATGAAGCGATCCAAGTGGATATTAAATCCACTTATCACACCCCCAAGCTTAAACCGATGCTTGTCCTCATGCATAAACAACTAAACAATAACTTAATAACTAGTACCACTTCCGTAGGTGATCACGGCTGCATTTGGCATATGAAACAAGCCCTTTAAACCCCTAGGCAGCCCTAGTGGACGAGTGAGGTCTCGTGAGGGCCTATAGTGAATGTACCCATAAAATCCATCTAACTAAACAATGCAAAAACAATGCAATGCATGAATTCAACTAATATGAAAATGCAAAGATCCCCTTCAAACTCACCAAAACCAACTAGCAACCAAATAACTCAAAGAATGCAAATAACTCTAAATAGAGCTCGACTAAGTCCCCGTATACTAACATCACATGAACAGAAACGTGCGTGTGTGCGATGCTCATCAGATATACTCCCAAAACTAGATCAAAACCATACTCATTCTTCGTCAAGATAATCACAGGTTTATAAATAGAATAGACTGTAGACACTTCATAACCTAGAAACACCTCCATCCTTATTCAAGTTAGCCAGGAATTCATGCTTTATTACTAACAACTACGACACATAATATACAAGCATGCTTATTTAACCGTGCAATGGATGAGACCCCAAAAGGCTTATACAATAATACCCATGTAGCGAGCGTTGGGTTAGTGGATCCCAGACTATAAAAGCCTTAGGTCACTAGGTCACTACCACTAACATGCGAAATATGATATCTATATGAACACAATGACACACAAATGACTACTACACACTACTTATCCCCAAACCACCCCCAAACTTAAGACATTCAATGTCCCCATTGAATTGAAGGTAATACGAGGGATAGTAGAAAACATACCTAATTGTTGAAACACGTGGGTTGCCTCCCACGAAGCGCTGTCGTTGAAGTCATTTAGCCGGACGTTGCTTCCTCAACTCACGGTGGTTTCAAAAGAATGATCGAACCGTCCTCAACAGAAAGACCATTCATACGAACGTTGACATCTTGATTGCTTAGTCCCACCACAACTTTTCTTTCACTCTTCACCTTGATTTTTCCACCCATCGACTTCTTCGCCTTCTTTTTCTTCCTCACACCTCTAAGGTGTTTATCCCTCTCAACCGACTGAACAAAACACTCTTCTATCTCATCATCAACTATCCACCTTCTTAACACATTATCATGACCCTCTTCAAAAATCACTAACTCATCATTCAAGAAGACATACCTCAAATGCGGTGGAACTTTTCCGAGCTTTACATTCGAGGGATCTTGAATTGAAGAACTGTCAATGAAATCATTGATGTGATGCTCTAGCATGTGCGTGTCCGACTTTTCGCTCAACAACTGATCAAACTCCTCTACCTGACCCATATCAACCATTTCCATACTGAAACACTCTTCATCTTCTATCGGAAATTTCATGGCCTTGAACACATTAAAGGTGACATTCTGGTCTTGCACCCTCATTGTAAGCTCTCCTTTTTGCACATCGGTCAAAGTACGGCCCGTAGCTAGAAAAGGCCTTCCCAAGATAATGGGAATCTTCTTGCCTTATTCAAAATCTAGAATCACAAAATTGATAGGAAATATGAGCTTATCAACCTTCACCAAGACATCCTCTACTATACCCCTTGGATAAGTGATTGACCGATCAGCCAGCTGCAATGAGATATTGGTATGTTTCGGATCAGGCAGACCAAGTTGCTTGAAAACAGACAAGGGCATGAGATTAATGCTATCTCCCAAATCACATAAGCATTTGTCAAAAGATAACTTTCCAACGGTGCATGGAATTGTAAAGCTTCCTGGAACCTTAAGTTTAGGAGGCAATTTATGTTGCAACACCGCACTGCACTCCTCTTTCAATGCCACTGTCTCAAATTCTTCCAACCTTCTCTTTCTTGACAAAATATCCTTCATGAACTTTGCATATCTTGGCATTTGCTCCAATGCTTCAACAAAAGGAATGTTAATGGACAGTTTCTTGAAGACCTCCACAAACTTCTGAAAGTGTTTTTCTTGATCTTGTTTCTGCAAGCGATGAGGGTATGGTGGAGGAGGATAGATCTGATTCATCCACTTCTGCTTCAGAGGAGAGTTTTCAGCAGAATTTTGCTTTTGAAGTCTTTTTGGGGATGGAGGAGGTGGATAGATCTGATTGCTCTCTGTAGACTATTTTGGAGTAGATTTTTCAGCAAAAGTTTTGCTTTTTTTCACTTCGCCATCCAACTGATCAGCTGCCAATTCAGAATTTGCCTTTTCTTTATCTGAAGAAGCCTCCACCTGCTGTTTCTTGATTTCTTCGTCTTCCTCAGCTGCTGATTTTTGATCCCTCGAGACTTTTCCAGATCTCAAAGTAATTGCGTTCACCTGTTCCTTGACTTCCCTTCTGCCTGGATTAGCCTCCGTATCGCTAGGAAGAGTCCCCTGCGGCATATTCAACAAGGCACTAGCAATCTGACCAATTTGATTCTCCAAGGTCTTCAAAGATACCGCCTGGCTCTTAACCATCATCCTTAATTCATCCAATTCAGATTTTTCATTAGAATATTGTCCCGTACTTGCTTGAGGCTGTTGCTGAAATCCCGGAGGTTGATAAGGTTGCCTTGGAGCATACTGCTGAAGATAACCTGGATTGAACGGCCTCGCTTGCTGACCCTGAAACTGCTGATAAGGCTTTTGCGGTTGTTGAGCACCTTAATTGTTGCTCCAACTAAAATTGGGATGGTTCGATTATTAGGATGATAGGTAGTTGGGACTGGTGCAGCAGGTCTCTGAAAATTACTCACAAACT
Source organism: Saposhnikovia divaricata (assembly GCA_036435485.1). NCBI lineage: Eukaryota > Viridiplantae > Streptophyta > Magnoliopsida > Apiales > Apiaceae > Saposhnikovia > Saposhnikovia divaricata. The sequence continues at coordinate 108,999,109 of CM071599.1, read as the reverse complement.
GTGCTGATTCAGAAGAGATAGCATAATAATTCATCTCATGTGCGCCCGCACATAACTCACACACACTAGCCACCTGCTGTACTCCATAGTTGGTCAGAGAATCCACCTTCATAGTTAGAGTCTTCAACTGAGCTGCAATACTGTAGCTGCATCAACTTCAAGAATTCCTGCTACCTTGCCTTGAGAGAGTCTCTGAGTTAGATGTTGATATTTATTAGTAGCCATTGTCTCAATTAGCTCATAAGCTTCATCATAGCTCTTAGCCCATAGAGCTCCACCTGATGCTGCATCTAGCAAAGGTCTAGATTGTGCTCCCTAACCCATTGTAGAAACCATTAATTACCATCCAGTCAGGCATACCATGATGTGGACACTTTCGAAGCATCTCCTCGTAGCATTCCCAAGCCTCACATAAAGATTCTCCAGATTACTGTGCAAATTGAGTTAAAGCGTTCCTTATTGCTGCTGTCTTCGCCATGGGGAAGAATTTAGTAAGAAACTACTGAGCAAGATCCTCCCAAGTAGTAATGGAACCGGCTGGTAGAGAGTGTAACCAGCCCTTAGCTTTATCCCTTAACGAGAATGGGAAAAGTCTCAATTTGATAGCATCATCCGACACCCCATTGAACTTGAAAGTGTCGCAAATCTCGATAAAGTCCCTAATATACATGTTAGGATCCTCCGTAGGAGCACCCTCAAACTGAACTGAATTCTGCACCATCTGAATCGTGTCAGGCTTGATTTCGAAGTTGTTAGCTGCAATAGCTGGCCAGACAATGCTAGATTGAATATAATTGATTTTCGGCTGAGAATAGTCCTTCAAAGCCTTAGCTACTACTGCTGCTCTTACTAGTTCTCCCATATCTTTTGTTGCTGCAAGTTCTTCCTCTCCCAGTTTACGAGTTTGCAAACGTGTTCGCATACAAGTTCAAGTACATGAAACACCAAGAAACAACAAACTAGGTAAGAAAATCCGAGTCAGTGAACGCTAACGATCACCGATGACAAGCACATAAACTAAAAATAAAACACCGATGATTCCCGGCAGCGGCGCCAAAAACTTGTTTGCACAATTCACGCAAGCGTACGTGGTCACAAGTAATATAATTCAAGTTCGTTCCACAGAGATCTGGTTAAGTTCTTTTCAGTTAATGCACCTATTCAACAATGTATGGTTATAACTCACTACTAAGACAAATAATAAATTGAGGTTTTAATTATCTAAATTAAACTAAGATGCAAATTATCAAACTAAGAATGAATTAACAACTGAGAATTAAAACTGAATTACTTATATGAGAATAAACATGGGATCCTAACTTCATTATCTACTTCGCCTAGAGTTGATGCCTTTAATTAATACATGTGATGGTTTTAATATCTAATCGGACAACACGAAACAAGTATAGGCTACCTCTCAGTATATGAATACCAAACTAATCATACATCCAAAAAAGAGATAGAAGATGAATAGACACCAATTATGCTTAGACCCTATATCTCTATAGAATTTGAAAACATAACGGTTTAAGCACAAGTTATCCATATTGATCAAACAAGGCAGTATAAATATTTTTATCTTACACTACGAATCATGTTGATAAACAGTCATGAACCTATGCTAGAACTAGGTGGTATGTTAAAGGAGTGTGGGGTTCTTGGTTGTCAAATGTACTACTACAAGTTTGTCTATGTGGACTTCTGTAATGTAGACAAGATGTCCATGTTAGAAATGGGTGGTATGTTAAAGGAGTGTGGGGTTCTTGGTTATCAAATGTACTACTACAAGTTTCCTAGAACTGATTGGATTAATGGTCTCTGGACCTTGGAAAATGATAGTGATGTCTTGGAGATGTGTGAACTGGTGCCACCTTCTAGATTGGTGTTAGTTTTCGCAGTTAAATTTTAGCCTCTATGTATAGAAAGCCAAAAAGCATCACAAAGCTATATTCCATCTCAAGATCCTGACTTGGAATTTATTGAGGCTGAATATGATAGAGATTTTGTTAGAGAGATGTTTGATGACCAAGATGGTGGCAACTCTGAACATGTTGGAAACTACAATAAGGATGGTGGCTATGATGAGAATGCAAGCTATAATGACAGTGACTCAGAAGATGAGGACTTTGTGGTAAGCCAACAGGATGAACTGAGTGATGATTCATTCCATTCTGACTCTTCAAATGAGGATAGCACAGATGAAGATGTAGCTTACTATAAGAATGAAAGAGCAAATAAGAAGGTTACCAAAGAGACTGCAAAAGCTGCTAAGGAGAGCAAAAAAGCTGCTAAGGAGAGTAAGAAAGCAGGTAAACAAAGTGAAAATGCTACTAAGGAGAGTAAGAAAGCTACTAAGGAGGGTACTGGGAAGGATGCTGAGAAAGCTGGCTGTAGCATAGAGAAAGAGAGTGTCACAAAGATGGGGACAGATGAAAATCCAGATTATTCTAGTGACTCCATATTCTATGATAGTGAAGAGGAGAGGATGGCTGCCAAATCCACTGTTGAAGATGAGAGAGGATGGCCAGTATTTGATGCCAAAAGTGAGATGGACAATCCACGATTTGAGTTGGGTCAATTGTTTCCCACATCAAAGGTGCTTAGCGATGCTATCAAAAAGCAAGCTATCAAGGACAGGAGAGGGATAATTCAAAAGAGGAATTATGGTTCAAGAGTCAAATTTTTGTGTCATGGAGGTTGTAAATGGAGTATCTATGGGGAAAAAATGCCAAACTCTGACACTTACGAGATAAGAGTCTACCAGCCAAAACATACATGCATTCAAAGCTTTGAACAGAAGCAGATTAACTCAAGATGGATAGCCAACCATTATAAAAATTATGTGAGGATAAACCCTACTTGGCCTTTGGCTTCATTCTTAAAAAAAGTTTTCAATGATTGGGGTTGTCATGTCAGTATTTATGCAATTGCAAGAGCTAAGAAGATGGCACTGCAGAAAATTAGAGGCAAGTATAATGAGCAGTGTTTGTACAATTCACGCAAGCGTACGTGGTCACAAGTAATATAATTCAAGTTCGTTCCACAGAGATCTGGTTAAGTTCTTTTCAGTTAATGAACCTATTCTACAATGTATGGTTATAACTCACTGCTAAGACAAATAACAAATTGAGGTTTTAATTATCTAAATTAAACTAAGATGCAAATTATCAAACTAAGAATGAATTAACTACTGAGAATTAAAACTGAATTACTTATATGAGAATAAACATGGGATCCTAACTTCATTATCTACTTCGCTTAGAGTTGTTGCCTTTAATCAATACATGTGATGGTTTTGATATTTGATCGGACAGCACGAAACAAGTATATGCTACCTCTCAGTATACGAATACCAAACTAATCAATACATCCACAAAAGGGATAGAAGATGAATAGACACCAATTATTCTTAGACCCTATATCTCTATAGAATTTGAAAACAAAACGGTTTAAGCACAAGTTATCCATATTGATCACACAAGGCAATATAAGTATTCTCATCTTACACTACGAATCATGTTGATAAACAATAATGAACCTATGCTAGAACTGGGTGGTATGTTAAAGGAGTGTGGGGTTCTTGGTTGTCAAATGTACTAATACAAGTTTGTCTATGTGGACATCTGTAATGTAGTTAAGATGTCCATGTTAGAACTGGGTGGTATGTTAAAGGAGTGTGGGGTTCTTGGTTGTCAAATGTACTACTACAAGTTTCCTAGAACTGATTGGATTAATGGTCTCTGGACCTTGGAAAATGATAGTGATGTCTTGGAGATGTGTGAACTGGTGCCACCTTCTAGATTTGTGTTAGTTTTCGCAGTTGAATTTCAGCCTCTATGTATAGAAAGCCAAAAAGCATCACAAAGCTATATTCCATCCCAAGATCCTGACTTGGAATTTGTTGAGGCTGAATATGATAGAGATTTTGTTAGAGAGATGTTTGATGACCAAGATGGTGGCAACTCTGAACATGATGGAAACTATAATGAGGATGGTGGCTATGATGAGAATGCAAGCTACAATGACAGTGACTCAGAAGATGAGGACTTTGTGGTAAACCAACAGGATGAACTGAGTGATGATTCATTCCATTCTGACTCTTCAAATAAGGATAGCACAGATGAAGATGTGGCTTACTTTAAGAATGAAAGAGCAAAAAAGAAGGTTGCCAAAGAGACTGCAAAAGCTGCTAAGGAGAGCAAAAAAGCTGCTAAGGAGAGTAATAAAGCAGGTAAACAAAGTGAAAATGCTACTAAGGAGAGTAAGAAAGCTACTAAGGAGGGTACTGGGAAGGATGCTGAGAAAGCTGGCTGTAGCATAGAGAAAGTGTTGGGTTCCGAGGCATAAAACGCAGCGGATAAACGTAAATAAAAAAAATTTTCGAAACCCAAACCAGGATCCATGTATAATTCCGGGCAGATTATGTATATAACGAATCATACCTATTAAGAATGGAGATCCTTGCTTGTAATCACCACACACAGTCCTTGCGTCAAGATCCATGTCTCTAAGGTAATCCACACGAACGTCCGACCGTCCAACGATCCGAGGAGCCAGGTACTAGCCCGCGAAGAACAGCCTCTCTCTCTAGCCTCTCGAAGATGGAGCTGCTAAGGTTTTGTCAAAAATGATTTAGTGACTCTTAACCCTAAAGTAATACATCATTATGTATTTATATGAGAGAAATAATGGGCTAAAATCAAAAAACCGAATGGGGCTTCCTTAAACCCAATTCTATTTCTATTCTGATTTTATTATTGGACTTCCTTAAATCCAATTCTGTTCTTACTTTATTAAATTCGATTTTTCTTAGATAATTAATTAGGACAAGTCCAATTAATTAAATAGCCAATTCTCAATTTAATAATGATTTAATTTAAATTCTTAATTTAAACTAAAACTCCTTTTAAGACGTTCTAAGTGTGTGACCCTATAGGTTATTATTACGTTGGCAATAATTTTAATATCTAATAAAATTATAAACAATGAGCGGTATCTAGTAATACATCATTGCTACCCAAGTAATAATAATAATCGGTGATTCAATTTAAAACTTTTGTGATTAATGTTTCTGTGTAATATAATCCCTTTAACCAAATATTATAGATTAAACTCGAGGCATGTGTTTAGTCATCCTCTTCAACATTTAATCCGGGTTTACTTGATCCATGAGTAGACTTTTAAAACAAATCATTATTTGAGCACGGCCATGCATTTTATAGTCTCACTCAATCAAGAGGCTAATAATATCTCTCCTAATTCTAGGAGGGTTAAATCCTTTATCTATCATTCATATTTCTCATACTACTCATGATATACCCGATGTCCACTTTTATCATCACCCGGTCAAAGGTAACTTTTAATGTAGTCAAAGTATATTAATCCTTGTATAGAATTATAATGACTCAAGTCAAAGGACCATTACACCATTATCACCGTGAGTCTTTCTTATGACTTTATTAAACATGAAGAATCTCACTGTGGGTCTGTCCAGTACCATGTACCCCTACATGTACCTATGTTTTTGACTTTAGTATCTCCATACTTATAACCAATGAGATGTGGTTATTTGTCAAACAATATACTAGTCTATTTACGTATTATTATTGCCCTGTAATAATAATACTCGACTAGGGACCTTTAAGAATATGATATATTATATAATCTCAAGTTCAAGTCATGTACTTAAACTATACAATGTGTATCATGATTCTAAGGACATTTATTATGCTAACAAATATATCGCAGTAATTAAAGTCATAATAAATACGTTTAATGAATAATCAAATGACATAAGGGTTTATTAAAAGAAACAATGTATTGCCTCTAGGGCACCTACACTAACAATCTCCCACTTGCACTAAAGCCAATCACCCATGTATCTAATACCCATGGAACTAGTGTGACCATCGTGCTTCTGCTGCGATAAGCCTTTGGTCAGTAGGTCTGCAATGTTATCATTTGTGTGCACTTTACATATGTGTATGTTACCCCCGTTTAGACAAAACACAAAACCAGACTGTGATACAGTGTCATCCCTATCTGTTTGGAAACTTGCATCGGTGTAACCTTTTAAAACCAGTTTCTCCTCTCCTCCATACACCAAGAATGAATCTTTAGTCCTGTTCAGGTACTTTAGAACATTCTTGACTGTCATCCAGTGACCTTCACCTGGATTAGACTGGTATCTGCTCGTCATGCTCAAAGCATACGAAACATCTGGGCGAGTACATACCATTGCATACATGATAGATCCAATTGCTGAGGCATATTGAACCTTATTCATGTGGTCCTTCTCATCCAATAATTTCGGACACTGGTCTTTAGAGATCGTTATCCCTTGAGACACGGGGTCATATCCCCTTTTTGCATTTTGCATACCAAAACGATGCAAAACCTTATCAATGTATGTGCTCTGACTTAGACCGATCATCCTTCTAGATCTATCTCTATAGATCCTCATTCCTAGAATGTAGGTTGCCTCTCCTAAGTCTTTCATGGAGAAGTTGCTCTTTAACCAAGTCTTAACAGCCTTTAGAGAAGGTATGTCATTCCTCATTAGTAGTATATCATCAACATATAGTACTATGAATGCCAAATTGCTCCCACTAACCTTCTTGTAAACACACGGTTCATCTTCATTTTGAACAAAGCCATACTCTTTGACTATTTCATCAAAATGAATATTCCATCTTCTAGTGGCTTGCTTCAATCCATAAATTGATGGACGTAATTTACATATCTTGCCAACATTCCTTAGATCGACAAAACCTTCAGGTTGTGTCATGTACACATCCTCTTCAAGGCTTCCATTAAGGAAGGATGTTTTGACATCCATTTTCCAGATTTCATAATCATGGAATGTTGCAATGGCAAGCAAAATCCTTATGGACTTGACCATAGCCACTGGTGAGAAAGTTTCATCATAGTCAATACCATGAATTTGTTTGAAACCTTTTGCAACCAGCCTTGCTTTATAGGTCTGAACATTTCCATCCATGTCAGTTTTCTTCTTGAAAACCCATTTGCACCCTACGGGTTTTACCCCTTCAGGTGGATCAACCAAAGTCCATACTTGGTTTTCGTACATGGAATCCATCTCGGATTTCATGGCTTCAAGCCATCTCTTAGAGTCTGGACTGTTCGTAGCATCTTGGTATGTGAGAGTCTCATCTTCATCTATAAGCATCAAATCACCACGTACATTGAGTCAAGAGAAATCCATATCTCTCTGGCTCATGGCGAATTCTACCAGTTCTACGAACAACCTGTGTTTGTTGAGCATTATCATTATCCTGCTCTTGTTCCACTTCAGGTTCAATTCTATTTTGTGGTTCTCAATCTTCATCGAGATCTATAGTTCTCCCACTGTTTCTTTTGGAAACAAAATCTCTTTCCATGAAGACAGCATCTCGAGCAATAAACACTTTCTGCTCAGAAGGACTATAAAAATAATACGCCTTTGTTTCATTAGGGTATCCCACAAAATTGCACTCTTCGGATTTAGGTCCAAGCTTGTCAGATACTTGACGTTTCACAAATGCCTTGCATCCCCAAACTTTCATAAAGTTCATGCCTGACCGTTTCTCCTTCCATACTTCACATGGAGTCTTTTGAACCTTCTTAGTAGGAACACGGTTAAGTGTGAAAGCCGCTGTTTCTAGAGCATAACCCCAGAAACTTATTGGAAGATCTGCATGACTCATCATCGATCGCACCATGTCCAACAAGGTGCGATTTCTCCTCTCTGAAACTCCATTCCATTGAGGTGTACCTGGCGGAGTAAGTTGTGATACAATACCACACTCTTTTAAATACTCTTTAAAATCGGTGCTTAAGTATTCACCCCCACGATCGGATCGTAAGATCTTAATACTTACACCTCCGCCAATTTGCTTCTCTACTTCAGCCTTGTATTCTTTGAATTTTTCAAAAGAATCGGATTTATTCTTCATAAGATATACATATCCATATCTACTGAAATCATCAGTAAATGTTATGAAGTAGTAGTAGCCTCCTCTAGCCATCACACGCATTGGGCCACATACATCACTATGTATTAGCTCCAGACGTTCAGTGGCCCTTTGACCCTTACCAGTGAAAGGGGCTTTAGTCATCTTACCAAGCAAACAAGATTCGCATTCTTTGTATGATTCAAAATCAAACTTATCCAAGTATCCATCCTTATGTAATTTGGATATGCGTTTCTCATTTATATGGCCTAGACGACAATGCCAGAGGTATGTTTGATTCGAGTCATTGACTTTAAGTCGTTTGTTTTCTATATTATAGACAGGATTATCTAAATCAAGAACATATAAACCATTAAACAAACGTGCAACACCATAGGTTAAATCATTCAAAGCAAAAGAGCAACTGTTGTTCTTTATTGTAAACGAAAAACCTTTCTTGTCCAAACAAGAAACAGAAATAATGTTTCTGCGAATCGCAGGCACGTAAAAACAGTCTTCTAGTTCTAGAACAAGCCCAGAGGGTAAAGATAAATAATAAGTGCCTACAGCTAAAGCAGCAACTTTTGCTCCATTGCTAACTCGTAGGTCCACTTCTCCCTTAGCCAAAGTCCTACTTCTCTGCAGTTCCTCCACATTTATACAAATGTGAGAAGCACATCCGGTATCCAATACCCAAGATGTAGAAATAGACAAATTGACTTTTATAACATAAATACCTGATCCAGAAATCTAAACACCCTTCATTTTCTTCAGATCCCCCAAATAAACAGGACAGTTTCTCTTCCAGTGACCAGTTTTCTTACAGTAGTGACATTCACCCTTAGCAACACCACCTTTAGGCTTTAAAGCCTGTTTGGGACCTGACTTTGGCTTGGGTGTAGAATCAGATCCAATCTTCTTCTTACCCTTCTACTTGCCTTTCCCCTTGGCTTTATCTTTATTGCCCACCATCAGTATGGGAGCAGGTTCAGCTGTCTTCATGTTGGTTTCATATGTCCTCAACATAGCCAACAATTCAGTGGGTGTTTTGTCAAATTCATTCATATTTTAGTTCACAACAAACTGAGTAAATTTGCTGTTCAAAGAATTCATGATTAGGTCAATACCAGTTTCCGGACCAATCGGGAAACCCAAAGTAGCAAGGTACTCAATGTAACCAATCATCTTCAAAACATGTGGGCCAACTGGTTCACTTGCCCCTTGTTTGCAATTAAAGAGTGACTTACTCGTGTTGAACCTTTCTTGATGCTTTGCAAGTGCTCATTGATAGTATATGCATCCATATGCACATGCTATCTTTGAAGCTCAGCACTCATAGTTGCCAACATGAGACATGCAACATCATTTGCATCATCTCATCCCTTGTGCGGGCCGCTCGTTCCTCAACAGTAGCGTTCTCAGGAAGGGGACCTGGCGGAGGGATATCAATGACATGAAGCTTGCGCTCCTGCCTGAGGACAATCCTCAAATTCCTCTGCCAGTCTAGGAAGTTGTTTCCTCCTGTCAGTTTGTCCTTTTCAAGGACTGATTGTACGGATAGTGTGTTTGTGTTGTTTGCCATTAGTATCTACAATGATAAATGCACAAAATAAACATTAGATTGTCTTGGTTATAAATTATGTTCAAATGATTATGATATATTCATAATATATCTCCCACTATTTTTATCAAATTAATAGCCCTTACTATTAATTCGGAAAGCATATCCCATAAATCTTTCTAGTGAGCCAAGATCCATATTTCGTCATGTCCTAAGTCAACCACTGGTAGTCCTTAAAACATGATTATTTAGGTAGACAACAATTGTCAATTATATCATATAAAATTCTTGGATAGTTTGGTGAACAACGATTGATCTTATCTATCTAATAGATTTTTAACCAAACTCTATGCTTCTAAGTTCATAATAGTTGAATATAACCGTTTATTTCCACCTCATTATGACGACTCAGTTAAGTTAGACCCAATGATACAACGGCCGAATATAACCGTTTATATTCGTCGCATCTCACCACGATAGACAGGAGTCCCCTGCCACTGACAGTCATTCCCCTTGTCGATCTAGGATTCGATGAGTGTTCATTCATTGGAAAGCATCTGATTAAAACTTAATATTTTGTTAAGGGGTTTAAAGAATTTATAACGATCATGATCACATCATAAAGAGATCCTCAATTTTCCTTGAACCAAATACTTCAAATTGACATCTTAGATTGTTCATTTCCCAGGTAGATGGAGGATCCCAATGGTCACACTTAATACCCATTAACCTTACGAATACGCATATCCGCTTTTGACAGAAAATCCCAATTTTAGATATCAAAAATCCATATTTAATTCCGTGTTTTAAAATCCATATTTTATAAACACAAGAATCTCATGATCGTTTGCTAATTTTAAAATCTTGAATCGTTACAGATTTTATCTTGTTTAAGCAGGCATGGCATGGGTGATGTATCTAATACATTCATTCATACATGATTAATCTAATTAAAGCATGCATCTCTATGTATCCTACACAAACATTCATACATCATATGTAAAGTAAGTGCAGTATGTAAACGTGATTGGTTATGGCCTTTATCCTATATGTCCTCTCAAGCTAATGAAAGGATCAAGGTCAATCTATGGTGGAATAAACATAAATACAAATTACATGTCTTCATTCTTCTTGTCTTCTTGGTTGCTCCTTCTCTTGGACCATCCTTCAATCTTCAATTACATTACATTGAATAATTGAATACAATCTACACAAAAGTACTTACATGATAAAACTCGAGTTACATTCGAGGTTCAACAATTACAAGAATGAAGAAAACGACATGCAAGTCGTATTTATAAAACCAAAACCATTAATCGTAGGGTCTTAAGGCCATAACCATCACCATGCTCAAGTAACAATTAAATAATATGTCATATTATATAATCATGTTATACCATATCATATTTCAGATGATCCAATCAAAGAAATCATATACCGCAAAAATCAGAAAATCAGAATCAAATTCTGAAAACAATAAATCGTCTTTTTCATGCAATAACCGGCGTCAAACGCCTTACAGACGAGTCGGTGATAGCTATGCTATCCGTTTTGTTCAGACGCTCGTTTCCTGTCAGAAAACACATATCGTTTACGAAAATCAGACACTGGACAGATTTCACCAGATTTGCACAACGTATACAGAAATCGCATCGTATACAATCCCCATATCAAGAACAAACATTAATCATATATATATATATATATATATATATATATATATATATATATATCAGTATATATACAGATTATATAATCATATGATCATCTCAATCATCTTAAATCATAACAGAACCATATATATGCATCATAACATATTATAAACAGCATATATAAGAACATAAACATGGCAGATTCGCAAAACATGCATACTCGCATCATATACAGTTAACACGTAACCAAATCAACCCCTTATACAGGTAGCTCTAATGCCATTGTTGGGTTCCGAGGCATAAAATGCAGCGGATAAACGTAAATAAAACAAAATTTTCGAAACCCAAACCAGGATCCATGTATAATTCCGGGCAGATTATGGAGATAACGAATCATACCTATTAAGATCTTGTTTCATGAACTCAACGGAGATCCTTGATTGTAATCACCACACACAGTCCTTGCGTCAAGATCCGTGTCTCTAAGGTAATCCAAATGAACGTCCGACCGTCCAACGATCCGAGGAGCCAGGTACTAGCCCGCGAAGAACAGCCTCTTTCTCTCTCTAGCCTCTCGAAGATGGAGCTGCTAAGGTTTTGTCAAAAACGATTTAATGACTCTTAACCCTAAAGTAATACATCATTATGTATTTATACGAGAGAAATAATGGGCTAAAATCAAAAAACCGAATTGGGCTTCCTTAAACCCAATTCTATTTCTATTCTGATTTTATTATTGGACTTCCTTAAATCCAATTCTGTTCTTACTTTATTAAATTCGAATTTGCTTAGATAATTAATTAGGACCAGTCCAATTAATTAAATAGCCAATTCTCAATTTAATAATGATTTAATTTAAATTCTTAATTTAAACCAAAACTCCTTTTAAGACGTTCTAAGTGTGTGACCCTATAGGTTATTATTACGTTGGCAATAATTTTAATATCTAATAAAATTATAAACAATGAGCGGTATCTAGTAATACATCATTGCTACCCAAGTAATAATAATAATCGGGGATTCAATTTAAACCTTTTGTGATTAATGTTTCTATGTAATATAATCCCTTTAACCAAATATTATAGATTAAACTCGAGGCATGTGTTTAGTCATCCTCTTCAACATTTAATCCGGGTTTACTTGATCCATGAGTAGACTATTAAAACAAATCATTATTTGAGCACGGCCATGCATTTTATAGTCTCACTCAATCAAGAGGCCAATAATATCTCTCCTAATTCTAGGAGGGTTAAATCCTTTATCTATCATTCATATTTCTCATACTACTCATGATATACCCGATGTCCACTTTTATCATCACCCGGTCAAAGGTAACTTTTAATGTAGTCAAAGTATATTAATCCTCGTATAGAAATATAATGACTCAAGTCAAAGGACCATTACACCATTATCACTGTGAGTCTTTCTTATGACTTTATTAAACATGAAGAATCTCACTATGGGTCTGTCCATTACCATGTACCCCTAGATGTACCTATGTTTTTGACTTTAGTATCTCCATACTTATAACCAATGAGATGTGGTTATCTGTCAAACAACATACTAGTCTATTTACGTATTATCACTACTAGAAAAAGTGGATTAGACATCGGTTTCTAGCCGTTGTAAAAAAAAAATTCTGACCGATGTCTATGTGAGTGTAGAGAAAGGTCATAACTTCAGACATCGGTTTTTGGCCGTTGTCTATGATGGGTTTAGACATTAGTTTCTAATAGATTTCCGATATCTCTACTACACTTTTTCTAGTTATGTTGCAGTATTTCTTTTTAAATAATCGTATATTATGTGCATTAGATTAACATAAACATAGAACATGCAAGGTATAGGAAGACATATACATCGATTTCTTGGTTAAAACCGATGTTATATGTTCTAACAGACATCGGTTTCTTAGTGAAACCGATGTTATATGATGTTACATTGTCTAATAGACATCGATTTCTTGGTAAAACCGATGTTATATGTTCTAACAGACATCGGTTTTTATCCATATTCATTGTAATGTTTAACATATTACATCAATTTTTTAAAAATATTTGATGTATTAGCTTTTCTGGACATTGGTTTATTTGTTAAAAATCGATGTCTCTTGTTCAGGTATTAGTATACAATATTCTTTTTATATGCACCGAAAAACTCAAATCAAACCAAAATACAAAAATACGAAAACAGTTATAAGCACTTGCCATTTACCAAACACAAAACATCCAATCTTTACATCAACTAACATAACCAAAATAATATGTCTAGCTATCATAATTAACCAGCTTACAAACCAATTGCATGTACTTCGACAAGCAAACCATTTGTTCGACAAGCAAACCAATTGTTCGACAATTTCATACATATCTGAGATATAAGTGTTAGTATTGGTGCCCTAGAGTCAATACAATCAATTGTATTTGTGTTTGAGTGATTTTATATATTTGATATATATATTTATTATTGGCTTTATTTACTGCAATATAAATAAAGTATAATAAATGTCCTTGGAATCTTGATACAAATTATGTAGTTGCAAGTATGTGACTTGAACATGAGATTATATAATGATTGTATCATATTCTTAAATGTCCCTAGCCGAGTATTATTATTACTTAGGACAATAATAATACATTAAGGCTAGTATGTTTATTGACAAGATGACCACATCTCATTGGTCATAAGTATGCAGATACTAAAAGCAATGCATAGGTAACTGTACGAGTACAGGGTACTGGACAGACCCACCGTGAGATACATCATGGTAAATAATAATAATAAATGTGTCATATGTATTTTCACAGTGATAATGGTGTAATGATCCTTAGACCTGAAGTCGTTATAATTCTACATGAGAATTAATATATTTTGAATTCGTCAAAAGTTATCTTTAGCCGGATAATGATAAAGGTGAATATCGGATATATTATGAATCATGTGAGAAATATGAACGATCTAGATGGAATTTAAATCTCCTGATAAAGGAGTGATATTATCGGCCTCTTGTTTGAGTGAGACTATGAAATGCATGGACATGCTCAAATGTTGATTTGATTAAATAGTCTACTCATCGATCAAGAAAATGAAGATTAAATTATGAAGAGGATGACACATTACATGCCTCGAGTTTAATCTATAATATCATGATTTAAAGGGATTATATTACATGGAACATTAGTCATAAAAGGTTGATTGAATCGTTGATTTAATTATTGTTTAATTGGGTAGCAATAATGTGTTACTAGACGCCGCTTATTGTTTACAATTTTATTTTGCCAATTAAATAATAACCTACAGGGTCACACACATAGAATGTTTAAAAGGGAAATTAATTTATTTCATGAATTTAAATTAATAATAATTTAAATTATGATTTTAAATTAATAATAAATAATAATTCGAATTTTATAAAATTAATTAAGTGAGACTTGATTAGTTAAAGATAAAATTTGAAGATGTATTTTCTTGACTTATTTGATTAATTAAGTATGACTTAATTAATTTATTTAAATAAATAAGATTTGTTTAAATAAAAATGGCCTAATTGTTTAATGGTCCATTTTTCTTTATTTCTCTTTATAAGCCAAAGGTTGGCTAGTCTTCTTGGTGGAACACAACTGAAAATTTCAGTTCATACACATCTTAGAGACAAGGGAGAAATCAAGATTTGTCAAGAACACATCGATTATTTATTTTGGCTAGTACCTCGTCCCGTGGCGAAAATCGTTCGACGATTCAAGCAAGCATTCAAGTGTGGATTCCGGTGGAGGAGTTATAATTTTAACTCTCAAGATGAACAAGCTAGGATCTCCATTTGACATCCATTGGAAAGCTTAAACAAGGTACAATCTTGTTCTTGAGAATTTTTATACCATAATCATCATTTTATACATGGATCCGGGCTTTGGAATTCGTTTTTAATTGTTATTTACGTTATTTCCATTGCGTTATTATGCCCGAATTCCATCAATGGTATCAGAGCTACATGTATAAAAGGATGATTTGGTGTTGTGTTCTTGAAAATGAATCATACATGAATTTTATGAATTTTTGTCATGCTTCATTTTAACATACAAAAGATTTTATAAATTGTTATGATTGTTTGTATGATGTTATAAATTGTTATAACATGTTTTGGATGATGTATTATATGTTAGATATGTTAATCACATCATTGGCATAATTTTAGAATTGATTAAAACTGAATATAAATTTTTCTGCAAGTTTCTGGAGCAATCTGCAGGTTCTGCCAAAAACTGCATGTACAGGTGTTGCGCATTCTGGTAATGCGCAACAGGAATTACAGACGGGTTGCGCATGTCCGACATGCGCATCACCCGGAGAAAGCAGGTGTTGCGCATGTACGACATGCGTATCACAGTTTTGGCAGGTGTAGCGCATGTTTCACATGCGCGTCTTAGTAGTGTCAGTAGTAAATCTTGGCGTGCTGTGCTCTTTTATTAGTGTTAATTAATTCTAATTTTTTTATTTTAGCTTTTGCTTTTTGCTTTTGCTTTAATAATTCAATAGTTGCCATGTTAGACTTATTGGTATTAATCATTAGATTCCTAAATGATTAAAGTGTTAATAATTGAATATTTAAATCATGGATTTAAAAATTATTATTAATTCAAAATTTTATTAATTAATTTAATTTCGAATTTTAATAATATATTTAAATTATGAATTTGAATATTATTATTAAATTCGAATTTTGATTAATTAATTTCGATTTAATTTTTTTTATTCGGATTAAATTTTTAATTAGTTAATTATATTAATTCGAATTTAATTAATTAAATTTGATTTATTTATTTAATTCCTTTTAAATAATTAGGTATTTAAATTGAGGAGTTAAATATTTATCGATGTGATCATGATTAATTGATGTCTATAATTGTTATATGAGCATGGTGCATTGGTTATGGCCTTAAGACCCGTAGAATAAATGTTTTAATTTTATTTATGGTCTGTAATAATTAAATACGACTTGCATGTCGTTATTCTTGTAATTATTATTTCTCGAATGCAACTCGAGTT
Organism: Saposhnikovia divaricata; assembly: GCA_036435485.1. NCBI lineage: Eukaryota > Viridiplantae > Streptophyta > Magnoliopsida > Apiales > Apiaceae > Saposhnikovia > Saposhnikovia divaricata. The sequence continues at coordinate 108,982,901 of CM071599.1, read as the reverse complement.
CTTTTGTAATAATGTATTTCAAAACGAGCTTGGAGGCAATCAATGGAGGCTTTGGAAGCAATGAAGAATTTTGTAATCATTAGTTATTACAACCATAGATTGACCTTGATCTTTTCATTAGCTCGAAAAGATCGCATAGGATCGGGCCATAACCATTGCACGTTTAATTTTGCGTAACTGCACTTTACATATGATGCATGGATATATTAGATATATGAATGGATGCATGGATGTATGGATATTTTAGAATGTATGTATTAGATACGACACATATGCCATGTTTAAACAAGATAAAATCCGTAACGATTTAAGATTTAAACAGACGATCAAGATCGTTAAATTTTTCTAAAAATCCCTTAAGAAATATTAAGTTAAACAGATGCTTTCCAACAAATAACACTCATTAAATCCTAGATCATTGAGGAGTGGATTTGCCAAAGCAAGGGCTTCTCTTTTATCGTGGTGAGATGTGATTAAGTAAACAAGCTTACTTAAATTGTTATTGTTGGGTTCAACTTAAATAAGTCGTCATAATACGATTATGAACTTATAAGCATAGAGTTTAGTGAAATCTATTAGATAGATCGGAGCAATATGTTGTTCACTAAACTATCCAAGAGTTATATACGATATAATTGACATAACGGTCTACCTAAATAATCATGTTTAAGAGGAAAGCCAAAGCTGACTTAAAATATGATGAAATATGGATCTTGGCTCACTAAGAAAGGTTTTATGGGAACCATTTTCCGAATTGATAGTAAGGGCTATTAATTTGATAAAAATAGTGGGAGGTATATTACGAATATGCTATAAATCAACTTGAACATAATTGGTTTTACGAAACATGCAAACTAACTCATTTTATGCGCTTTTACAAAATTGTAGATAATAAATGGCAAACAACACAAACCATTTTTTGATACGATCAGTCCTAGAAAAGGAAAAGCTGACAGGGACAAACTTCCTAGATTGGTTTAGGAACTTGAGGATTGTCCTCAGGCAGGAGCGAAAGCTGTATGCCATTGAAGTTCCTCACCCAAATCCTCTTCCTGCTGGAGCCACACGTGCCGAGCAAAATGCTTATCAGAAGCATTTGGATGACTCAACTGATGTGTCATGCCTTATGCTTGCATGCATGGCTCCTGAAATTCAAAAGCAACATGAATTGATGAATGCTTTTGAAATAATTGAGCACCTCAAAAGCATGTTTGAGGGACAAGCTCGCCAGGAGAGATATGATACGAGCAAGGCTTTGTATGCTTGCAAACAGGGAGAGCGAGACCCGGTTGGACCACACGTTCTTAAGATGATTGGGTACATTGAACAACTAAGTACTTTGGGCTTCCCGATTGGTCCGGAGGCTCAAATAGATTTGATCTTACAATCACTTAACAAGAACTTTTCTCAATTCGTTATGAACTACAACATGAATGAGATAGATAAGACACCCACTGAATTGTTGGGCATGTTAAGAACTGCTGAAACCAACATTCAGAAGGAATCTCCTACTCCCATGCTGATGGTGAACAAAGGAGGTGCCAAGGGGAAAAGAAAGTGGAAGGGCAATAAGAAGAGGAATGTGTCCAAATCTGCTGCCAATCCTAATTCTGCTCCCAAGAAGGCTACCAAGCCTAAAGGAGGTGTTGAAAAGGGTGATTGTCACCACTGTGGTAAACCAGGACACTGGAGGAGAAACTGTCATGCATATTTGGAAGAACTTAAGAAGAAGAAGGCTGCTGGCCAGACTTCTGCTTCAGGTATTTATGTAATAGAAGTCAATTTGTCTACTTCTACATCTTGGGTATTGGATATCGGATGTGGTTCTCACATTTGTATAAATGTGCAGGAACTGCAAAGGAGTAGGACACTGGCTAAGGGAGAGGTAGACCTACGAGTTGGAAATGGAGCAAAGGTTGCTGCTTTGGCTGTAGGGACTTACCATTTATCGTTGCCCACTGGGCTTATATTAGAACTTGAAAACTGTTTGTATGTGCCTTCTATTTGTAGAAACATTATTTCTGTTTCTTGTTTGGACAAGAAAGGTTTTTCATTTACCTTTAAAGACAATGGTTGCTCTTTTGGTTTGAATGACATTACCTATGGTGTTGCACAATTATTTAACGGTTTGTATGTTCTTAATTTAGATACTCCTATCTTGAATGTAAATAACAAACGACTTAAGACTAATGACTCAAATCAAACATACCTTTGGCACTGTCGTCTAGGCCATATAAACGAGAAACGCATTTCCAAGTTACATCAAGATGGTTTCTTGGATCAGTTTGATTTTGAATCATATGATGAATGCGAGGCTTGTTTACTTGGAAAGATGACTAAAGCTCCTTTTACCGGACAGGGTAAGAGGGCCACCGTATGACTAGAACTAATACATAGCGATGTATGTGGTCCTATGAGATCGATGGCAAGGGGTGGCTATTTCTACTTCATTACGTTTACTGATGATTTCAGTAGATATGGATATGTGTATCTTTTGAAGAACAAATCCGAAGCATTTGAAAAGTTCAAAGAGTATAAGGCAGAAGTAGAAAAGCAAATTGGCGAAAGCATAAAAACTCTAAGATCTGATCGAGGAGGTGAATACTTAAGCCATGAGTTTAAGAACTATTTGAGGGAGTGTGGTATTGTATCACAACTCCTCCTGGAACACCACAATGGAATGGGGTTTCTGAAAGGAGGAATCGTACCTTGTTGGACATGGTGCGATCTATGATGAGTCAAGCAGATCTTCCAATTAGTTTCTGGGGTTATGCCCTGGAAACGGCTGCATATACACTAAACCGTGTTCCTACTAAAACGGTTCAACAAACTCCATATGAGATATGGACAGAGAAACGGCAAAGCATGTCCTTTATGAAAGTATGGGGATGTGAAGCATTTGTGAAACGCCTAACATCAGACAAGCTTGGACCGAAATCTGAAAAATGTAATTTTGTGGGATACCCAAAGGAAACAAAGGGTTATTCTTTCTATAGTCCCTCGGAGAACAAAGTAATTGTTGCTCGAACTGCTGTATTCTTGGAAAGAGAGCTATTCTCTAGAAAAGACAGTGGGAGGAAAATAGATCTCGATGAAGATCGAGAACCACTTGATAACATTGAACCAGAAGGGGAGCATGAGCAAGAAATACAAGATAACATTGCTCAAGAAACACAGGTTGTTCGTAGATCTAGTAGGATTCGCCATGAGTCAAAGAGGAATTATGGATTTCTCTTAACTCAAAATGACGATGTGATGCTCATAGACCAAGATGAGCCTCTCACCTACCAAGATGCTATGAACTCACCAGACTCTGAGAGATGGCAAGAAGCCATGAATTCTGAGATGGATTCCATGTATGAAAACCAAGTATGGACTTTTGTTGATCCACCCGAAGGGGTAAAACCTATAGAGTGCAAATGGATTTTCAAGAAGAAAATCGACATGGAAGGTAAAATACAGACCTATAAAGCTCGACTGGTTGCAAAAGGCTTCAAACAAATTCATGGTATTGACTATGATGAAACCTTTTCACCAGTGGCAATGATAAAATCCATCAGAATTTTGCTTGCAATAGCGGCTCACTATGATTACGAAATATGGCAGATGGATGTCAAAACAGCCTTCCTTAACGGAAGCCTTGAAGAGGATGTGTACATGACACAACCTGAAGGTTTTGGAAATCCAAAGGATGCCGGAAAGGTATGTAAGCTGCATAGATCCATTTATGGATTGAAGTAGGCCTCTCGGAGATGGAACATCCGGTTTGATGAAATAGTCAAAGGTTTTGGCTTTATTCAGAACGTGGATGAACCATGTGTTTACAAAAAGGTTAGTGGGAGCCATGTGGCATTCCTAGTATTATATGTCGATGATATATTATTAATAGGGAATGACATTCCTTCTCTACAGGCTGTAAAGACTTGGTTAGGACAAAGTTTTTCTATGAAAGACTTGGGCGAGGCTACCTATATATTAGGGATCAGGATCTATAGAGATAGATTAAGAAGATTAATCGGCTTAAGCCAGAGTACATATATTGACAAGATTTTGCATCGTTTTGGAATGCAAGATGCAAAAAGGGGATATGTCCCCATATCTCATGGGATAACGATCTCAAAAGAGAATGGTCCTAAATCATTGGATGATAAGGACCGCATGAGTAAGATTCCATATGCTTCAGCAATTGGATCTATCATGTATGCAATGATATGTACTCGTCCGGATGTTTCGTATGCTTTGAGCATGACGAGCAGATACCAGTCTAATCCAGGTGAAGGTCACTGGACGGCGGTCAAGAATATTCTTAAGTACTTGAAAAGGACTAAAGATTCATTCTTGGTGTATGGAGGAGAGGAGAAGCTAACGGTAAAGGGTTACACGGATGCTAGTTTCCAGACTGACAGAGATGACTCTGTGTCTCAGTCTGGATTTGTGTTTTGCCTAAATGGAGGTGCTGTAAGCTGGAAAAGTTCGAAGCAAGACACAGTAGCTGATTCTACAATGGAATCCGAGTATATTGCGGCATGTGAAGCAGCCAAGGAGGCTGTATGGATACGGAAGTTCATTACAGTACTTGGTGTAGTTCCATCGATCGCAGATCCCATAGATCTTTACTGCGATAATAATGGAGCTATAGCACAAGCCAAGGAGCCCAGAGCTCACAGCAGAACAAAGCATATACTTCGGAGATATCACCTTATTCGAGAGATAAATGATAGAGGAGATATTCACATATGTAAAGTGCATACTGATGATAATATTGCAGACCCGCTGACTAAGGCTCTGTCGCAGCAGAAGCATGAATGTCACACTAGTAGCATGGGTATTCGATACATGAATGATTGGCTCTAGTGCAAGTGGGAGATTGTTAGTATTGGTGCCCTAGAGTCAATACAATCAATTGTATTTGTGTTTGAGTGATTTTATATATTTGATATATGTGACGCCCCGGGATCCGGGGTCAGGGATCCGGGCCGTCAAGATCCAATTTCCGATCAATATCAATATCTCTGTAGTCCTCTTTTTTTTTTTTAATAAATAAATAAATAAATAAGCAGTTGACCCCACACTAATACACACACACACCAGTCATATGCTCATAGAACAACAACCACAATATTTAAAAGTTTTAAAGTTAACAGTTATTACAAGCCCAGAATTTACTAAGTACATTGTTGAACAAAGCTTCTACAGGAAGCACTTCAACAACTAAAGTTTATTACAACTTACACACTTAATTTACATAAGTATACTAAGCCCCTTCGCTTGTCACTACCTCGGGGATGGTCGCCAGCACTCGCTCAAAAGGTCGCCTTTCCCTTACCCTCTTGCGGGGTGTGGTACGTAGTATCGGCATGGGACCTAGCTGCTATATACATAAGTAGCAAGAGTGAGCTATAATAGCTCAGCAAGATCATACTGGAACTAAAATTTAAAATGTGAACAAGTATACATATATGTATATGCATATGTAATAGCAGGAAACAATTAAAATCCTTAAGGAAGAGTAAAGCTCTTATTTAATAATACATCATCCACTCACTATTATAAGAAAGAAATCTATATTAATATAATATCAGTTTTTCTTCATCTGCAACCATAATACCATCATCTCATATCATTATTCTGTTTTCAGTATTGAAATCTAAAATAATATAATATCAGTTTTTCTTCATCTGTAACTATCATTCCATCATCTCATATCATTGTTCTATTTTCAGTATAGAAATCTGAAAACCATTGTCTACACTTTCTTTTCGAAACATTGGGGATATCTGTTGTCGCCTGATACGTTAGGACGATGATCAGTCGCCTAATCGTACCTGCTCTCTTTTTTTTTTTTACTACCGGTAGAAGGAATGAAAATCATCCCTGGAGGAAGGCCACCTGCTAACATCCTCCCTTGGCATCTTCGTGCCGTAATAAAAATAATAAATGCTGGACTGTGTCGCACACAGCCTTGACACAGCCACTTACGCAAGTCTGTTGCAATCCCCCTCTTTATCACATCATTATTCTCTTTTTAAAATATCATTCCACATTTCCATTTTCTCACTTTCATTTTCACATATCATTCTCTCATATCATTTCCATTCTCGCACATTACTTCTATAATATATCATAAGGCTTTGATTATGATTCAGACCTCTCTTTCAAATTCAGAAATCAAATATACTTTTATATTCGTAAAATATTCCATCTATTTTAAGAGTAATGCATGTTAATCAAATAATGTTTATTAAACCACTGATACTCAATAAGAACATTTTTAATATAATATTATAACCATATAACCCTCGATAACAACTGATACCATTCTCTCTTATTCTCTTAATCATAAGGCATGTTCAATTCATGCATAATCATCTCTATACATATCCATCTCATACTCTCATTCATATTCATATACATCTTATACTCATATCCATATTCATATACATCTTCGTATATCTTTCTTTTCAATATTAATACTCAAGGAAGACAATTTCTTCACAATATAGTAATAATAGCATCACATATATATTTCACAAAATCAAGTTTCTTTGTGAAGATAAGTAGTTTTACAAATAGGGATAGAAGAAATCTTGCCTCGGTTTCGATATCATGACGGTATGGCTCGTCCCTCTTCCGGAGTTTCTATAATTTCGTACTTTCCATAAATCCAACTCCTCCAAATCAATTATCAAACACCATAATCATCACCTACACCATGTGGTCTTCTTCACCAGCCATGGTTACAATCCCAAACACTTCCATATTTAACTCAAACCACTTATAAACACATATAACATCATAATCTTAACAATTACACTACTTAATCACTAACCCAAACAATATCCATCATAAATATAAAAGAGCAAGCATGATTATACCTCCTTGAAGCTTGGATAACACTTAACAAGCCTTGGGTACACCTTAAACCACCTTGAATTAGCTTGAATCAACTAAAGGAACCATTAAAACAAAGTTAATACTAAGATTCTACTATTCATTTACTATTCATCATGTACTTGAATGATTTTATTACCTATGAAGATGATGATGATTGGCTTTGAAACTTTGTATATGATCCTTCCTAACCTCCAAGAACACCCATGATTTATCCCTTGATTTAATGTTGATGCTAGCTAGGGTTTTGGAATTTCTTTTTCTCTTTCTTTTTGTAAAATTCGAATGGAAGTATTGGAATGGGGAGAGAGTTTCTTTTGCTTGTTTTGATCCTATCTCATCTTGTCATCTAATCTTTAGAGTTCTAGAGTTTAGTAGAAAAAATCCCAAGGTTTAAAGACTAATTTGCCCTTAATTTTGAGTTAGTGGAATGTGAGGTCATTAGTGATGTCATTAGGATGAGTTCATATTCTCATTTTCCTTATTTTCTAAGTATTATGCTACTAACCTTGGATAATCATAATGGGGTATGCATCCTTGTTAAATTACTAATCTTGGTTGCTTGGTTTCCATACTCGTCTAATCGTGGTTCGTTTCGAGTATACCTCATTATCTCAGTGGTTTTCGAAATCATTTACAAATCCAATTTCCTTTGGTAATCTCTTAACTTCATAATCCCTTGGTTTAACTTAAATTCACTAATTCCTCAATATATAACTCCTTTAGTATTTCTATACTCCTTAATATCCAAGATATAGAAGTTCGTTCGAGCTCAAAATCCTAAAAATCAAAATTCAGGAATTTCTAAAATCCATCGTCATTTCGAGTCACTTATTTTCAATGTACAACACTAATATGGTTTCTGTTTACTCATTTTCCATCCCTAATATAGAGTACCTACACACCATTTCCCTGGATTCCTCAAGATCACTATTCATTTGGGCACTGTAGCCTTTCTAAAGTTAGGGTTATTACAGTCTTCCCCCCTTAAAAGGATTCCGTCCCGGAATCATGTTGAAAATGTTTATAAGTATCTTTTTCATCCACACCTTCTAACTTCCACACTATTTCCTTTATCCTTTTCCTGTTGTAATATCTCTATCTTGTTTGCACAGAAATACACTAACATAACTTCCTTGTCATTCATCAACATGCCATTTAGTTTATCAATAGCAGTCCTTTTATTGTCTTTTCCTCACAAATCTCCTCCTGTTTCAAGTCATTCCATGTTATTTCGTCTCTCCTTCATCTTTTGACGAAGATATCCGCCACTACATTGACCTTTTCTGAATGGTAGTGTATCTCACTTATGGTTTGACCATCTTCTGATCTCTATCATGACATAAATATTAATTCCTCAATATTCCCATAGTTCCTCTCTGTAAAATTTTCCAGAAAATAAGCTCTAATAATATTATTTAAAACAATTGTAAGAAAATACTACCTATAATATATATTTCCTGTTCGTCTCAACGAGCTTGTGTTTTCCCAAAACACTCCTACTTTTCTTTTCATAACGTTTCCTAGCCCTTAGCAGATACTGATTTTCCTTATCTATATTATTAACTTATTTATTCCATTAATTGATTAAGTCGATCCTTAGCCAAAGACTTACACACAAATTTAAATCGGAAAGCAAGTACCTGTATCCGCATCTGGTTTCGTCAACGCTTCCCCTAAAGTCATGTTGTACACTCTAGCAGTAGGCCTATTTGAAGCAGCCCCACTCTGTCCTGACGCGTATGACCCACCTGAACGGCAATCTCTAGCAATGTGTCCTAGTTTCCCACACTGGTAACACTTAACATCTCTTTTAGGGTTTGCATCAGTTGATGGGCACTGGTTAAGGTAGTGTCCTTTTTGTCCACACTTAAAACAAGTTACTCCCAGCACTCTACAGACTCCTATATGCTTCTTACCACACGTCTCACAATCTGGTAATGGTGGTCGTGATTGATTGGACTGAAATGTTCCTGAAGATTTTCCACCCTGACTCACCGTCTCACTAGTAGTCTTGTTACCCCCCGACTTTCCCACAAATTGAGATTTTTGTCCTTTACCTCCTTTGTTAAAGTAGTTTCCCTCACTTGAACCTCCTTTTGGGCCCTCAAATCTTCTTTTCTTATTCTCTCGACCTATTTGAGCCTGCTCACTCTCGGCCTCTATAATTGATGCCTTTTGAACCACTGCAGCATAATCAGTCAACTCAAATGGGGCCACTCTCGTTCGTAACCAGGGTTTCAACCCTTGTTGAAACCTTTTTGCACGTTGTTCTTCAGTACGCACAAACTCGGGAACAAACCTCGACAGTTCTGTAAATTTATTTTCATACTCTGCCACTGTTAGGTTATCCTGTTTTAACTCCAGAAACTTTAATTCCATTTGGTTTTCTAAATACCTAGGAGAATACTTTTCTAGGAACACCCTAGTGAAACGCTCCCAGGTTATCACTCCCGCTTCCTCTAGGTTCTTCCTAGCTTCCCACCAGTAATTTGCCTCTCCCTTTAGGAGATAGGCTGCAAAAACTGTTTTCTGATCTTCCTCTATCCTCAGTATTTCGAAAGCTTTCTCTATTTCTTTTAGCCATGCCCTGGCTACTACTGGGTTAGTGGTTCCCTCGAATTCTGGGGGCTTTAATGACTTAAAGGCACGAAAGGAATTAGCTGCCTGATTGGGGAGAATAGTTGGTGGTTGAGGATTCTGTGGATTTGCTAAATTCTGCCTTAATAAGTCCATGAATTGGGCAAAGGGATCACCTCCCGGATTCCTTTGTTGGCCAGTTGATTCCTCTTCTCCTTCTTCATGATTTTCTTCATTATGAGCATTTTCGTTCAGTCTAGTACCTTCGATATTTCGACTTCTTTCGTCTCTCTCATTTTCCCTTGCATTCGCTCTACTGTCACGTCTAGGCGGCATAGTTCTGTACATAACAATAGTCCTTATTAATTACCCGAATTTGGGTTACTATATACATCATTTCTATATACACAATTATATCATTAATTAGCTCATTTGCACATCACAATATCTTTATCACGCGATTTACATCTAGTTATACCATAACCTTAATAGGTAGTTGTATCGCCCTTAACACGATAGCCTTTTCATTAAGTCAATCACCTTTTATACATCAATATTTCTGAGTCTCAACATTTATTATATAAAAAAAAATGCAGCAAAAATTTAGATAGAAATGCACAAACTTCATTAATGTACATAAATATTTTACAATTTGGGTACAACATCTTTTACTGCTAATAATATACATCATCTAATACAAGGTTCGAAACCCAAAACATAGCCGTACATACTAATCCGATGTCACCAAAAGTACTACTAACTGTCCTCTAATCAGACTGGGATTAAAACAGTGAACAACTAAACTAATCCCCAAAATGACATCAACAAGATGACTAGTCTGATTAGTGACGAACTACTATCCCGGCTCACAACCCTGCCCTGACAACATCCCGTATCTGGACTACCATGGTAGTAACCGTATCAACTATCTGGGCCCTCCATGCCGGGTCTCCTCTATCACCCAACAACCTCCTAATATCTCCTAATGTTCGTAGCTCAATACTGATCATCCCCAGAGACATCCCATCCGGGATAACCCCTCCTCTCCCTCTCTCTAACCTCTGTAGAAGGGTGTCTATAGTCCTGCGGGACTCCTCCAACTGTCCCTGAAGGGCAAAGTACTCGGTCAATAAGGTAGCTGAAAGTGGGTCACCCGCCGGTAAGGGTGCCTCCTGAGGGGGTACAGCTAGGGGAGGTGCATCCACAGGTGGAGGTGGTGGAGGTGCAAAGGGTGGGGATGGAGGAACCGACTCTGTCTCAGCATCCTCTGAAGGATCCTCCTCCTCCTCAAAAAAACCAAAATGCCCTGGAGGGGTAAACTGCTCAAAAGGATCATCTATAGGGTCAGGACTAGGTAGAGGGGATGGAACTGGTGACGGCACTGGGATGGGTCGGACAGGAGTGGGAACCATCTGAATATCCCTCCACTCAATCGGCTCCTCAGGTATAACTGACAACCTAGGCCTCTTACGCAGTGGCCTCTCTTCCTCAGGGATCTCCGATCTCACTCTGGAAGGACCTGCCTCGTCAGATCCTGTAGAAGGCCTACCCATATATGGCACTAGGGCCACAGCATCTCTCCGTCTCTGCTCCTCTGCCTCCTCTCTCTCAAATCGCTCTCTAGCCGCCGCCCGGCGTCTCTCCCTGAGGTCCTCAACTGCATACTCGGGGACCTCTACCCCGGCCAGCTGAAGATCTAATAGCTCCTGCTCTGACATCCCTAGCCACTGGGGGTCCTGACTCGGCTCACCCATCTCCGCTCCCTATAATAAAACTTAAAATTCTATTAGTAACAGTCTAATAAATTATAATATATGCTTAAAGTAAATACTACCTGCGATATACCACCCCTGAACTTGATGGAAGTTCACAATTTATATTATTACTGATACAATTATTATTATTATTACTCTTGTTCTTGAGCATTATGACTCTTAGCTCTGATACCATCTGTGACGCCCCGGGATCCGGGGTCAGGGATCCGGGCCGTCAAGATCCAATTTCCGATCAATATCAATATCTCTGTAGTCCTCTTTTTTTTTTTAATAAATAAATAAATAAATAAGCAGTTGACCCCACACTAATACACACACACACCAGTCATATGCTCATAGAACAACAACCACAATATTTAAAAGTTTTAAAGTTAACAGTTATTACAAGCCCAGAATTTACTAAGTACATTGTTGAACAAAGCTTCTACAGGAAGCACTTCAACAACTAAAGTTTATTACAACTTACACACTTAATTTACATAAGTATACTAAGCCCCTTCGCTTGTCACTACCTCGGGGATGGTCGCCAGCACTCGCTCAAAAGGTCGCCTTTCCCTTACCCTCTTGCGGGGTGTGGTACGTAGTATCGGCATGGGACCTAGCTGCTATATACATAAGTAGCAAGAGTGAGCTATAATAGCTCAGCAAGATCATACTGGAACTAAAATTTAAAATGTGAACAAGTATACATATATGTATATGCATATGTAATAGCAGGAAACAATTAAAATCCTTAAGGAAGAGTAAAGCTCTTATTTAATAATACATCATCCACTCACTATTATAAGAAAGAAATCTATATTAATATAATATCAGTTTTTCTTCATCTGCAACCATAATACCATCATCTCATATCATTATTCTGTTTTCAGTATTGAAATCTAAAATAATATAATATCAGTTTTTCTTCATCTGTAACTATCATTCCATCATCTCATATCATTGTTCTATTTTCAGTATAGAAATCTGAAAACCATTGTCTACACTTTCTTTTCGAAACATTGGGGAAATCTGCTATCGCCTGATACGTTAGGACGATGATCAGTCGCCTAATCGTACCTGCTCTCTTTTTTTTTTACTACCGGTAGAAGGAATGAAAATCATCCCTGGAGGAAGGCCACCTGCTAACATCCTCCATTGGCATCTTCGTGCCGTAATAAAAATAATAAATGCTGGACTGTGTCGCACACAGCCTTGACACAGCCACTTACGCAAGTCTGTTGCAATCCCCCTCTTTATCACATCATTATTCTCTTTTTAAAATATCATTCCACATTTCCATTTTCTCACTTTCATTTTCACATATCATTCTCTCATATCATTTCCATTCTCGCACATTACTTCTATAATATATCATAAGGCTTTGATTATGATTCAGACCTCTCTTTCAAATTCAGAAATCAAATATACTTTTATATTCGTAAAATATTCCATCTATTTTAAGAGTAATGCATGTTAATCAAATAATGTTTATTAAACCACTGATACTCAATAAGAACATTTTTAATATAATATTATAACCATATAACCCTCGATAACAACTGATACCATTCTCTCTTATTCTCTTAATCATAAGGCATGTTCAATTCATGCATAATCATCTCTATACATATCCATCTCATACTCTCATTCATATTCATATACATCTTATACTCATATCCATATTCATATACATCTTCGTATATCTTTCTTTTCAATATTAATACTCAAGGAAGACAATTTCTTCACAATATAGTAATAATAGCATCACATATATATTTCACAAAATCAAGTTTCTTTGTGAAGATAAGTAGTTTTACAAATAGGGATAGAAGAAATCTTGCCTCGGTTTCGATATCCTGACGGTATGGCTCGTCCCTCTTCCGGAGTTTCTATAATTTCGTACTTTCCATAAATCCAACTCCTCCAAATCAATTATCAAACACCATAATCATCACCTACACCATGTGGTCTTCTTCACCAGCCATGGTTACAATCCCAAACACTTCCATATTTAACTCAAACCACTTATAAACACATATAACATCATAATCTTAACAATTACACTACTTAATCACTAACCCAAACAATATCCATCATAAATATAAAAGAGCAAGCATGATTATACCTCCTTGAAGCTTGGATAACACTTAACAAGCCTTGGGTACACCTTAAACCACCTTGAATTAGCTTGAATCAACTAAAGGAACCATTAAAACAAAGTTAATACTAAGATTCTACTATTCATTTACTATTCATCATGTACTTGAATGATTTTATTACCTATGAAGATGATGATGATTGGCTTTGAAACTTTGTATATGATCCTTCCTAACCTCCAAGAACACCCATGATTTATCCCTTGATTTAATGTTGATGCTAGCTAGGGTTTTGGAATTTCTTTTTCTCTTTCTTTTTGTAAAATTCGAATGGAAGTATTGGAATGGGGAGAGAGTTTCTTTTGCTTGTTTTGATCCTATCTCATCTTGTCATCTAATCTTTAGAGTTCTAGAGTTTAGTAGAAAAAATCCCAAGGTTTAAAGACTAATTTGCCCTTAATTTTGAGTTAGTGGAATGTGAGGTCATTAGTGATGTCATTAGGATGAGTTCATATTCTCATTTTCCTTATTTTCTAAGTATTATGCTACTAACCTTGGATAATCATAATGTGGTATGCATCCTTGTTAAATTACTAATCTTGGTTGCTTGGTTTCCATACTCGTCTAATCGTGGTTCGTTTCGAGTATACCTCATTATCTCAGTGGTTTTCGAAATCATTTACAAATCCAATTTCCTTTGGTAATCTCTTAACTTCATAATCCCTTGGTTTAACTTAAATTCACTAATTCCTCAATATATAACTCCTTTAGTATTTCTATACTCCTTAATATCCAAGATATAGAAGTTCGTTCGAGCTCAAAATCCTAAAAATCAAAATTCAGGAATTTCTAAAATCCATCGTCATTTCGAGTCACTTATTTTCAATGTACAACACTAATATGGTTTCTGTTTACTCATTTTCCATCCCTAATATAGAGTACCTACACACCATTTCCCTGGATTCCTCAAGATCACTATTCATTTGGGCACTGTAGCCTTTCTAAAGTTAGGGTTATTACAATATATATATTTATTATTGGCTTTATTTACTGCGATATAAATAAAGTATAATAAATGTCCTTGGAATCTTGATACAAATTATGTAGTTGCAAGTATGTGACTTGAACATGAGATTATATAATGATTGTATCATATTCTTAAATGTCCCTAGCCGAGTATTATTATTACTTAGGACAATAATAATACATTAAGGCTAGTATGTTTATTGACAAGATGACCACATCTTATTGGTCATAAGTATGCAGATACTAAAAGCAATGCATAGGTAACTGTACGAGTACAGGGTACTGGACAGACCCACCGTGAGATACATCATGGTAAATAATAATAATAAATGTGTCATATGTATTTTCACAGTGATAATGGTGTAATGATCCTTAGACCTGAAGTCGTTATAATTCTAAATGAGAATTAATATATTTTGAATTCGTCAAAAGTTATCTTTAGCCGGATAATGATAAAGGTGAATATCGGATATATTATGAATCATGTGAGAAATATGAACGATCTAGATGGAATTTAAATCTCCTGATAAAGGAGTGATATTATCGGCCTCTTGTTTGAGTGAGACTATGAAATGCATGGCCATGCTCAAATGTTGATTTGATTAAATAGTCTACTCATCGATCAAGAAAATGAAGATTAAATTATGAAGAGGATGACACATTACATGCCTCGAGTTTAATCTATAATATCATGATTTAAAGGGATTATATTACATGGAACATTAGTCATAAAAGGTTGATTGAATCGTTGATTTAATTATTGTTTAATTGGGTAGCAATAATGTGTTACTAGACGCCGCTTATTGTTTACAATTTTATTAAAGAATAAAATTGTTGCCAATTAAATAATAACCTACAGGGTCACACACATAGAATGTTTAAAAGGGAAATTAATTTATTTCATGAATTTAAATTAATAATAATTTAAATTATGATTTTAAATTAATAATAAATAA
Source organism: Saposhnikovia divaricata (assembly GCA_036435485.1). NCBI lineage: Eukaryota > Viridiplantae > Streptophyta > Magnoliopsida > Apiales > Apiaceae > Saposhnikovia > Saposhnikovia divaricata. The sequence goes on along the minus strand of CM071599.1, from coordinate 108,967,595 downwards.
TAATTCGAATTTTATAAAATTAATTAAGTGAGACTTGATTAGTTAAAGATAAAATTTGAAGATGTATTTTCTTGACTTATTTGATTAATTAAGTATGACTTAATTAATTTATTTAAATAAATAAGATTTGTTTAAATAAAAATGGCCTAATTGTTTAATGGTCCATTTTTCTTTATTTCTCTTTATAAGCCAAAGGTTGGCTAGTCTTCTTGGTGGAACACAACTGAAAATTTCAGTTCATACACATCTTAGAGACAAGGGAGAAATCAAGATTTGTCAAGAACACATCGATTATTTATTTTGGCTAGTACCTCGTCCCGTGGCGAAAATCGTTCGACGATTCAAGCAAGCATTCAAGTGTGGATTCCGGTGGAGGAGTTATAATTTTAACTCTCAAGATGAACAAGCTAGGATCTCCATTTGACATCCATTGGAAAGCTTAAACAAGGTACAATCTTGTTCTTGAGAATTTTTATACCATAATCATCATTTTATACATGGATCCGGGCTTTGGAATTCGTTTTTAATTGTTATTTACGTTATTTCCGTTGCGTTATTATGCCCGAATTCCATCAATAAGGGCCTTCATTTTCTTCTTTTTTAATCTTTCAGAGGTCCGCACAAGCAAGCCGTTGAAACTTAAGACTCTCGGAGGGCACTCCATAGTTTGCCTTCACAATAATTATTGGTGGTAGGACCTGAAAGAAAATAATGCAGGCTAATAAGGTACATCGGTCATCAGCCAGTAGGAAAGATGATCAAGGATACTCTTGTGTGCACAACAATTTTTACACAAATAAATTTTCCTTAAATCATGTTACAATATCTGATGCCTCCATCCCACATAATGTTCTTTTCAATCATTAATGTTAAGTTACAGTCTTAGACCATCTGAGGTACAAAATTTAAATAGCTTTTGATTTAAAATCAGACGTTACCTTTACAGCACGAGTAGGAGGAAGATCAGGCGCAGGGACAGCAAAATTAGCAACATCTATCCCCATCTGAAATGAATAAGTCCTAAATCTGCAAGTGAAAAAAATGATTGAACACTTTGATTATCCCATCTTTCATGAACTGAAATCGCTAATAATCTAAGAAAATGACAGTCAAAACAGATAACTAGTTCCAGTACTTCATCATACCTTATTATATAAACCTCCAAAAAGAGCTCCGCTGCTAAAGTGGCGTCTGCTCAGTAGGCTTAACATTCATGGTGCATCCAGCAGCTAAAGCCGGGCTAACTTTGTAGAAAAACATGATGCTAGGGAAATTCCATGGGATGATAATTCCAGCAACTCCAATTTGTTCACGTAACGTATATGCTTGGAATTCTCTAGACATTTTCAGAGTGCTTCCATGAACTTTATCTGCTGTACCAGCATAGTAACGCAAAGTGTTTATACAGCAGAAGGAATTTCCAATGCCTTCCCAAAACCGAACAATTTGCCAGCATCAATTGTATCCAATGCCGCTACTTCCTCTACATTCTCTTCAATTAAGTCCGCAAATTTCATCATTATCCTACCCCTCTCCTAATAAAAAGATCAATCAGAGGATAGCAAGTCAGACATCTTAATTACACTAAACAAAACCCATAAATCAAACACATGGCTTTTCAACAGATTGGAGTGATCAAAAAGCCTCACGAGCAGCCTTAACAGCTAAATCAATATCTTCTTTGTCACCTTCTGCAATTGTTGTTATTACATCTTCTGTTCTTGGATCTATGGTCTCAAATGTCTTGCCTGTTAATTTCATTTTAGAACAGAGTTCAAATAAATAAATGGGAGAAAGTAGATTTCTGAAAACATTGTCTAACTCAGAATTCTAATGTACTGATTATATGGTGCATGTATTAAAGACTAGTGGTAATGTAATCTTGAATATATACTAGTGATATGAACACTCAAGTGTAAAAAATGAATTTAAGAAAAACCTGAAACAGAATCGACAAAATTTCCATTGATGAAGAGCTTTGTGAACTTAATACCTGGAATTATTTAAAATCCAAGAGCCCTAGCTGAATATTGTTTATAACATTCCTGAATATTAATAAACAAGACTCTAGATGTGTTTAATGTTAGAGGAAGGCAGAAACAGGTAACTAAATTTTCTATCAAACAGACAACAAGTGCATTTATAGGTACTAAATTTCAAAACACAGATACCAAATAAATCGTTATATAGATTACTCATGTTTTAGCTTTAACTACAATACCACCCACAACCTTCGTAATCCATAAAGTTTGACATAGAATATCAGACAATCAGTGAAATTAAAAAATCTTGTAAGAATGTGAAAATTGAAAGATAATCAGATGATCATACTACAAACAACAATCACAAACAAACGACACAGTACAAGAGCAAGTAAGTAAAGTCCATTATCCATATAAACAAGACAGCACAAAACAAAATGAAGTAAAAGAAGGAGGAGAGAGGAGAAGATACCTTAAGACTCTCGACATCACCAGGAACAACCTCATGTTCAAGTCCAGCATACTCGCCTTTGGTATTCTCCCTAATTACAACAATATCCACATTATCGTGCCTGGTAGGCAAGCCAGGTAAATTCACGCAATTCACAAGCGAAGCATACAAATCCAACTCCTTACACACACACACACACACACACAGAGAGAGAGAGAGAGAGAGACTAACACAACTAAGATAGACTTCGAGCTTTCGAGTTGAAGAGTTCGAGCTTTGTTGTTCTTCAAGCTTGATTAGCTGATTGATTAGCGTTCTTGAGGGGGTCGCTAGGGTTCTTCAGAGAAAATGGGGTGAGTGGGTGTGTGTGTGTTTTTAGTTGAATGAATATTGTTTGTGATTTTATGTGTTTTGTTTTTATTTTCTTGGATTTGATTTGAATGGGGGGAAATTTTGGTTAAGAGGGAAATTTTTTAGAAAGGGGGGAAATTTTGGTAAAGAGGGGGGATGTTTTACGAGGGATAATTTGGCTAAGGGAGGGAAAGTTAGAAATTTGGTTAAAAGAGGGAAAATGAGATTTTTTTACGGGATCTTTAATATCGGTTGAATCAAGGGATCGATGTCTAAATAGCATAAAGACATCGATTTTATAAAAACTGATGTCATAAATATTTTTAACATCGGTGGCAATTATAATCGATGTTAAAGGCCCGATGTCTATTCCAGTTTTTCTAGTAGTGTATTATTGCCCTGTAATAAAAATACTCGACTAGGGACCTTTAAGAATATGATATATTATATAATCTCAAGTTCAAGTCATGTACTTATACTATAAAATGTGTATCATGATTCTAAGGACATTTATTATGCTAACAAATATATCGCAGTAATTAAAGTCATAATAAATACGTTTAATGAATAATCAAATGACATAAGGGTTTATTAAAAGAAACAATGTATTGCCTCTAGGGCACCTACACTAACAGAAAGAGAGTGCCACAAAGATGGGGACAGATGAAAATCCAGATTATTCTAGTGACTCCATATTCTATGATAGTGAAGAGGAGAGGATGGCTGCCAACTCCACTGATGAAAATGAGATAGGATGGCCAGTATTTGATGCCAAAAGTGAGATGGACAATCCACAGTTTGAGTTGGGTCAATTGTTTCCCACAACAAAGGTGCTTAGAGATGCTATCAAAAAGCAAGCTATCAAGGACAGGAGAGGGATAATTCAGAAGAGGAATTATGGTTCAAGAGTCAAATTGTGTGTCATGGAGGTTGTAAATGGAGTATCTGTTATGAATATGTTGTACTTGATGATAACTTCACATTTTATGCACAAATTGCATAAGTCATGTTTTGTAACTATCAACGGATGAGGAATTATAACTCTATCCGTTGACAGGTAGCTCATCAACGGATGAGGTTTTGTAGCATACTGTAGTATCTCTATGTTATCAATTGATAGTGTTTTTATCCACGGTCATGTTGACGATCAGTGGATAGGCAGAATTGGGTAGCCAATTGTAAATATGCTATGCTATGTAATTCTGTTTAAGTGAAAGTGTATCAACGGATGAAGACAGAACTCTATCAACGGATACAGCTCAAATCTACAATATCAACGGATACAGCTCAATCTATTATCAACGGATGACAGTGTACAATGTCAACGAATAATCATTAACACTTTCTTCTATGACAGGTTTGAATGACAGATCACATGGGTTGATAGTAGGTACAAAAAGCAGTATGGCAGCCATACTTTGGAAACGCAGAAGAAAGAAGCATTCCGTTTACACTATGAATACAAGAAAGGTGCAGGGGACATGTCTGTTCACAAGGACAACCTTTCGGCTACATGTGTATTTGGAGTGTAGTAGCAACTCAACTTGAATTAGATTAGTATTATCTTATTCATGTAGTACTTGTAAACTTGGAATATATAACCAATTTAGCATGTAAGAACCCAGATTTTGGATAGAATTAAAACTTTTTATTATGTATGAATGTAATAGTGAATAATGGGTACGACTATGATGTAACGAATGTTCTAATGAATGAATGGAATGGATTTGGATTCAAATACTTATATGTCATGAAGAATGCTATTGGTTGACAATCTAGATAAGAATTACCTATCTCCTAGGAAGTTAAGATTTGATAACTCCAAGGGGGAAGGTTATTCTTATGTCATCCAAATCGATATCTGTTATCAGTCCAGTGGTTCCGTAAAAGGGTTAAGGAACGATCGAAAGGGAACCGGGACATCTATATAACCCTAAAAGAATAAGTAAAGAATAAGTGATGAATAGTGATTTTGGTGGACGTAGGAATATTATTAGACGACGCTATATAGAAGTACTCGGAACGAAATTCTGAGTTCGTATTAGTGATCCAGGGGGAAAAAGAGTGTATGTTAAAGCTGTCGGATTCTGAAAAATAGCACTTTTATTTTCCCCGAGATTTCCCTGGACACTGAAAGACTTAAGGAATTATTGAAGGGATTTAAGGGAAATAGGTTCAAGAATTATTAAAGAGAATGGAGGATGTTAGTATAAATATTAAGGAGATTTCCGGTAAAATCCTAACTAGAAATCCTTGAGATATTCCTCCGAACGATTAGTGAATTAAGCAATAACCGGACAAAGATACAAGCAGAGAACCATAGGGTAAGCATGCTCAAGTGGATGAGATCAAGTAACTAAGTAGTTACAAGAGTAACTAGCAAGATTAGAAAGCAACCAAGTACATAGCATCTCTTTCTCATCTTACCACTTAAACAACAACATTTGTCCATCCAAAGGCATCAGCCATGACATCACACCTTTAATAAAGCAACTTTGGATGAGATATTATCCTAAAACATCACTTTATGCATTATTATTCAAGAAGCAACCAAGCAAGAACACATTTTTCTCTCCATCCATGCTCCATTCGAATTTTTCTAAATTCCATGATCAAAATCCTACTTCCAACCATCTTTTGATCTCCAAATTTTTATGGTAGATCTTATATTTCATAAAAATGATACCCTAGAAATTTTAGCCTCAAACACCACTTTTTCCATTTTCAAATAAATCAAGAAAGTGGAGGATGAATAGTAACCTCAAGAACACAATTCTTGGATCTTGATTTTTGTTGATGATCCAAGCTTCATGGAGGCTATACAAGGACTATACAAGGCTTAGCAAGGTCTTTACACAACCCAAGGAAGGTATAACACTCTTGAAACCCTAGGCCTTACTTTATGTTTATGCATGTTCTTGATGGATCTAAGTAGTTATGGTGTTAGCATGATTATAAGCTTAAATATGATTGGGTTTTGGTGAAGGATAAAATAGTTTAGCTGAACGGAAAGGCATTGCTTGGCCTTATTTCATGGTTAAATAACATGTATATGTTGTTTGGAGTGGAAACTATGATTATTGGAAAGTTTGGAATTTGGAAATATTCGATTTATAGCTGTCGTAATGCCCGATTTTCGATAACCTTAAAGAATTCGTGCATCACAGTAGGGTTAATTGTCTTAAATAGTTATGAACATGACATGTCCTCGTAGATCTCGAGTCATAGATCGTTTTGGAGAAAGAATCGAAACATTCCGACTTACGGTTTAGGACTTATGGTCAAATTACTAAAATTGGTTCGAAACAGTAAGTAAAAGTTCGTAACTTCAATTGAACCCTCGTAAAGCATGTTACTCAGTGGCGAATCTTGGTAAATAAATACTAGAGGTCATAAGGAAGGTATGAGAGAAAACCACATGTCAAACAGATCGTTTTCCGATTTTATAAAAATGTTTGAATCAAGGTTAAACGCGAACGAACCCCTTAAAAGTATAACTTTGGTTATAACTTAGAAAACGAACGATAAAACTTGAGGTATAATCTCGGTTCGTAATCGATCGATTTTAGAAATTATACGACTTAAGTATATACGAAGTGTGGGTATGATGACATGTCTTAATAACGAACGAATGTCGGATCGTATCGGTGATAAAAAGAGTTACACTAAAAGGTGTATAACGAGATAATTCGAAAACGTGTTTCGACTTAAGTGAAGTTTATACTTAGACTTTTAAAAGGTGTTAAGTGGTTAATCTCGAATGTTCTGATTGTTAATAGATCATCGAGGAGAGCCAGGACACGCTATCTCCACTCACACCCGATTACCAAGCAAGTTTCCAATACTTTGGAACTGTTGTTGTGAATATATATATGAATTGATTTTGTTATACATATGCCATAGCATGCATGCCTATTGCCAAATTATATTGTGATACTTGTTCCCTGAATTGATATTGGCTTATAGACTAGATACGAATTATCAGTTATAAGCCGAATTGTTTTGGTAAGACCCTTACGGAAGGGCATATGATATTCATTCTTAAATATAGACCGGGAGTCGGTATTTTGAGATATATAAATAGTCGTGGAAACCCGGAGGGATTCCAACGGCAGATTATTATTTATTTTGAGGAATGTTATTATTAAAGCATTATTTATATTTCCATAAAGTATCAATTACTTGAAAATCTTTCGAGGAATGTTACTCGAGTTTTATCTCAGTCGAGAGATATTAAATGAATATTAGTTTCGAGTATTCATTTAGAGTTGATTATTTAATTAATATTATTTTGATATTCATTGGAATTTTATTTATTAAATGAATATTACTTTCGAATATTCATTTAAGGTTTTATGTACTTGATGAATATTATTTTAAAATATTCATTTGGAGTTCTATTTACATAAGGAATATTATTTCGAATATTCCTTTAAAGTTTTGATTACTCAATGAATATTATTTGGATATTCATTTAGAAGATTATTTATTAAATGAATATTATTTTCAAATATTCATTTAAGGTTTGACTTAATTATTGAATATTATTTTAAAAATTTATTGGAGTTTAATTATTTAATAAATATTATTTTGAATATTCATTTCAGGAGGGATTTATTTAATGAATATTATTTTGAATATTCATTTATGGAGAGATTTATTTAATGAATATTATTTTGAATATTCATTTTAGGAGGGATTTATTTAGTGAATAATTCTATATATTCGTTCGAGGATTACTTAAGAGCAATATTATGATTTAATAATATTCTGTAATTATTATTGATTTAATAAATATTCTGGGAATATTTATTTAATTCTTTTAAAATTCTTTTTAAAATGACTTATATTATTCGAAGATTATCTTTCAACTTCAGATATTATCTAAAATATTTCGGAGTCTTTTTATGACTATTTTATCAAGGAAAGGTTCCCAACTCTTTATTTTCCATTTAAATCTATCTTAAAAGGATTTAAATGCTCGCTCAAACTTCCATATTATAGGGGAACCTTACTTGAGAAATGTTATTTATCTTGTTGACTTCCCGGTCATAAATCTTTTAAAACTATTCTTTTCACTCGCAACTTGGTTGCTGTTTATCAATTGAATCTTTGTGTAACCTTCTCATCACTCGAGGGGTAAGATTATTGGAACAAGATGGTATCCTCTAACAAGCAGCAGCTTGGGAGATGTGATGTTGAATTTTCCTTTCCAACTAGATATGACTACTTTGTGGAGTCTTATCAACAAGTATTATACTTGGGGAAAGGGGGACGAACTTTACGTTCAGAGTCATGAATTTCTTTTCGAACTTGGAGTCGTGTAAGAGGCCGAGTAGCGTCGGTCCATCCCATTGGCCCAACCGTTGGCCGGAGAGATCTAACAGGGCGGTAGACAAGTAAATCCGTCAGCTCTTCCTTCTACCGGTAGTAAATATAAAATTGAGCTGTACAATCTGCGACTGATCATCGTAAGGATTGGAACAGCGGGCGCGGTGAATACTCCAACATTAGTTCATCATTCAAATTCTTTTATTTTCTGCAACATGATCATTGTTGGCAGTATTGGAAAAGTATTCATAGTTGGAATTGCAATATTTTTCCTGCAAATTCCTCTTTTATGATAAATGATAATGTCTGGCTTATCTTTGACTTAGCAGATATTCCTACCTATATATGCATTTTGAGTTACCTTGTAACTTCATCGTTTATGTTATACTGGCATCATTTCCGTAAATGCATGGCATATTGTTTGAAAGATACTTTTGAACTGTTATATATTATCGTTCAGTTATATATTATTGTCGGTGGACAATTGCTCACCCTTGCTTATTTATTATATCACAACAACAGCTAGACCAGATGACTCGCACAAGGCGCACTCGACGCTGGCGAGGACGATGAGACTACCAGAACCGAAGAGAAAGCTATTGGTAGGACAGATTCATTCTTTCAGTACCAAGTATATGGACTGGTATGACTTATGAAAATGGATGGCAAAGAGTATGTATTCACATTGAAGTTCTTTTGGATTGTAAGAACTCATAATGTGATTAATAAAATTTGATGGTTACTCTGATTTCATCTCTGGGACTATAACGGGTGTGTTTTATATTGTTATGTTGGGTCATAAAGATTTAATTTATTTTATGTTGAAGTAAGTTCAAGTATTGTGGACCGAAATGGAGACAGTAAAGACCGGATCCCGGACCCCGGATCTGGGGGTGTTACATAGCAACTCTTTAGAAGCCAAGAAAACAGATACATTTGCTTAAGTTTTTCCTGAATATCCTTAGAAAGCAAAGAGTTGTAAAACAGCAGCTATGTACATTTGTATCACAGAGTTTTCTTCAAATAAAAGCTTCAGGTGGTGCATTTAACTACCTGATTTTATATGTGTTTGTGCATTAATCTTTATACAACAATTATCTTCTTATAGATTTCTGGAGTTCTTATCAGGAATTTATAAATATCAAGAATTGTATTCAACCCCCTTCTACAATTATACAAGTGTGTAATCTGGGAATAACAATTGGTATCAAAGCAAGCTTCTAACATATTTGAAGTTTAAATATCAACACACTTCCAACATGTCTAAGAAGGATTATGGAGTAAATATACCAGTTCTTGATAGAGAGAATTACTTTCACTGGAAAGTAAAAATGCGTCTACATCTCTTGTCCATTGATGAGGGTTTTGTGGATTGCATTGACAAGGGTCCTCATGTTCCGATAAAGATTGCAACAAGAGTTGGTCTTGCTGAGATGCACCTGACACTCTCATTCCCAAACCTGTTTTTGAATGGAGTCTTGAAGATATGGTTGAAGTCCACAAAGACAAAAAGACCATAAATATACTATTCAATGGTCTAGAAACAGACATGGTTGACAATGTTATCAGCTGTACTACCTCCAAGGAATTATGGGACACTGTTCAAACCCTTTGTGAAGGAATAGAACAGGTGAGGGAAAACAAGATGCAACTACTAATCCAACAGTATGAGCACTTCCATTTCAAGAGTGGAGAAACATTGAATGACACATTTAGTAGGTTTCAAAAGCTACTAAATGGTTTGAAACTGTATGGAAGAATCTACTGATAAGTGGATTTTATATCCACTTGGAGCGTTCCATATCGGCTTAAATTGATTGACTTGGTCTCAAGTTTGTTGTATTTTTGATGTGTTTTGTGTAGTTGTGCAGGGTTGTAGCAATCGGTTAGTGTTGGTGTTTCTAATCGATATTAGGGTGGAATTAAGCATTGAAATGAAGATTGGACACTTGTGTTATGCTACCAAGGGGTTACATGTGTCATGGTATTAAAGATGTTAGCTAATGCAAAAGAAACGGAGGATAAAGGAGCAATTTGTGTAAAATTCGGATTTTCTGGGTAGGTTACGCAGTCTTCACTGTTTTGGCAATATCTGGAGTTCTAGAAGTCCGTTTTCAGCGATCTTACAGCTCACGCGAAGCCTGGGAGATTTTCTACAATCTTGGACAGAAAGCATGGTGCGCTGCGGCCTGGGAAGGGCACTACGGCGCGGGAACCCTTCTGGAAATTATGAATTTTTTACAGTCCACGCGAAGATAACGGAATTCTCTTTCATTCTAAAGTGGTTCAGATGTCCAAATACAACTGGAACGGCCCAAAATTACTGAAGAAAAGTCAGTTACGAATTTTCCTTCAAAACCGAATCAGTTTAGGAAACGTATTATGTGCCGAACTACAGAAATTCAACTTTGACAAGGAAATTGCTATAATTCCTACTTCTAATAAGTATGGTAATTGCTCTGGGCGGCTAGAACATTACAAAATCAGATCTACACATGGAATTTACAATTCTATTCTTATTCAAGAAAGGAAATTGCCATACTCCTATTCCAACTCTAAAACGGCAATTGCTTGATGGAGAGGCAAATTGGGGCTATAAATACACATCTTGGGGGACAGAAAAAACACATAATTACATATCAATTACTTAGGCTTATTTGTATCTTTTCATACTTTGTTTTTATCATGGTTTCATCAGATCCCATGATGACGAGAGGTTCGATTATGAACTAATCGTTGTCATGGGATTCTAACTGATTTATTTATGGAGCTTAGTATTTTGATTGCTTTAAAGATCTGTGTGTGATGTATATCTGATATCCTCGTATGGTTATGCTTAATTGTTAGATGCATAGCTAACATCTAATTTGTTAATCTCTTGTGAAGAGAAAGTGGATTTTGAGATTTAGAACTTGCCATGCTAGCATAGGTTCATGATTGTTTATCAACTTGATTCGTAGTATGAGATGAAAATACTTATATTGCCTTGTTTGATCAATATAGATAACTTGTGCTTAAACCGTTATGTTTTCAAATTCTATAGAAATATAGGGTCTAAGCATAATTGGTGTCTATTCATCTTCTATCTCTTTTGTGGATGTATGTTTAGTTTGGTATTCGTATACTGAGAAGTAGAGTATACTTGTTTCGTGTTGTCCGATCAGATATCATAACAATTGCATATAGTGATTAAAGGCGTCAGATCTAAGTGAAGTATTTAATGAAGTTAGGATCCCATGTTACTCTTGTAGACGTAATTCGATTTTATTTCTCATTAGTTAATTAATTCTTAGTTTGTTAATTTGTTTTTTAGTTAATTTAGATAATTACAAACCCAAATTTGTTTCTTGTCTAAGCAATTGAAATTGATCATACATTGTTGTTTGAGCATATTTATATAGAAATATCCAGTCTCTGTGGGAACGAACTTAACTTATCGAATATTACTTGTGACCACGTGCACTTGCGTGATTTTGTGCAAACATCTACCTAGTGAAAGATTCCAATCTCAAATTTCTGAGATCACTGCCCAAAGAATGGAAGCCAATGACTGTTTCTCTAAGAAACACTCAAGAGTACAAGAGATTTACTCTTGAAAGGCGCTATGGAACTTTAAAGACATATGAGCTGGAAATGGAGCAGGATGAAGAGATTGAGAAGTCCCAAAAGAAAAGTGGGTCAGTTGCACTTGTTGCCAACTTGGAGCAGAAGGAGGAGAAAAGGACAGAAGCTGCTTGTTCTACACCAAACAGGGAGGTTTGTAAAGGTAAAGCAGAATCAAGCAGGAGCAAGGAAAAGGTGTCTGAAGAATTGAATGTCCTTCAGCAGGATGAATTGGATGAGATAGATGAGCACTTAGCCTTTCTGTCTAGGAGATTCTCTAAGCTGAAATTCAAGGGAAACTCTGGGGTGGCCAAGCCATTTAATAAGGATTATTCCACAAGCAACTTTGTGGATAAATCCAAAATTAAATGCTACAATTGTGGAATTGCTGGTCACATGATAAGTGAATGCAGGAAGCCCAGATCTGAGAACAAAGGAAAGCCAACTGAAGTTGTTGACTCAAGAAGAAATATTTTGATCTTCTCAGGCAGAAAGGAAAGGCATTCATGACCCAAGAGTATGACTGGGCTGCTGATGGAAATCATTCTGATGATGATGTTGAGTATGTCAACCTTGCATTGATGGCTGATTCTGGAGAGCAGGAAGCAAGTTCAGCTAGCAATCAGGTATTTTCTACTAATCTCTCTGAGCTCACCAAAGAGGAATGCAATAGTGTTATAGATGAAATGTCTACTGAACTATATCACTTGAGTGTTACTCTTAAATCACTTACTAAAGAGAACAATAGGATTAAAGGGACTAATCTGTTTTTAAGTGATAGAAATGCTGCTCTAGAAGTTCAATTTCTAGAATTTGAGAAAATGAGAGTTGATTGCAATAATGCTAAAAGTGAACTTGAAGCTGTGTTAAAAAGAGAACTGATTTTAAGAGACCGGCTTGAAAAAGAACAAGGGATAATTGCTAAATTTCAAAGCTGTAGGAATATTTCACAAAACATAATAGAAGTCCAGGGAATATAATCGTTTGTGAAGGAGACCTGGACTCAAAAGAAAAAGGAGCTAGAACCTTGCCTTGAGGATCTAGAGACTATTTGTGAATCAACGGATAGTGATCATCTGTTGACAGATGAACCATCAACAGATGAGAGGTATCCGTCGACTAACAAAAAGTTTCTTAGTAAGAGGGAACTCAAGAAACTGGATATTAAGTATGGTCCAGTCACCAAGAACTTTGTTACTGGTGAGTGTAGCCAAACCAAATCTAGTGGGAAGGCTAAGGCAGGTGATTTACACAACAAAAAGGCTGTTGGTAAATCAGATAATGAAAAGGTAGAATGCCTGGTTTGTATCAGAATGCCTGCAATGCCTGGTTTGTATCAGAATGCTCATTTTAAAAATCCATATGTGAACATGCCATGTGTGTTTAATCCTTATTTTCAATCTGTGAATATGCCACAAATGACATGGAACAACCCAAGCATGAATAACATGTATGCTAATCTTTCACAAATGCATGAACCAAGTATTTATGCAAATGAGCATCTATCTAACCATATCACTCAAGCATCTACACCTAAGTTGAAGAATGCTAAGAGTGCAAAGTCAAAGGCTAACAAGAAAGGACCCAAGGAAGCTTGGGTACAAAAATCAACTTGATTTGTTTTTGGAATATGTGCATGGAAACAGAAGGAATCTATGGTACCTAGACAGTGGATGCTCTAGGCACATGACAGGAGATTCAACCCTTCTCACAGAGTTCAAGGAAGGAGCTGGCCCTAGAATTACCTTTGGAGATGACAGCAAAGGATATACTAAGGGATATGGCTTTATTTTAAAAGACAATGTCATCATTGAAGAAGTGGCCTTAGTTGAAGGTTTGAAGCACAATTTGCTGAGTATCAATCAGATTTGTGACAAAGACTATGTAGTAAGGTTCACAAAAAAAGCCTGTGTTGTTTCTGCCAAGGAAGACAACAATGTGGTATTGACAGGCCTTAGAAAAGGAAATGTTTACATAGCTGACTTCAATTCAGCATGCTCAGAATCCATTACTTGTCTCTTCAGCAAAGCAAGTAAGGATGAGAGTTGGCTATGGCATAAGAAGCTGTCACATTTGAATTTTAAAGTTATGAATGACTTGGTAAGAAAGGATCTTGCTAGAGGAATCCGTCAATTGGAATTTATCAAAGATGGACTGTGTGATGCCTGCCAATTAGGGAAACAAAAGAAATCATCCTTCAAGAGCAAGACAGAGTCATCCATTGTTAAGCCACTTCAATTGCTGCATATGGACTTATTTGTTCCAGTAAATGTCATGTCTATTTCAAAGAAGAAATACTGTCTGGTGATTGTAGATGATTTTTCTAAGTTTACATGGACCTTCTTCCTGCACTCCAAGGATTGTGCAAATGAAATCATCATCAATCACCTCAGAATACTAACCAATGGTTCTGAAGACAAAGTACAAAGAATCAGGAGTGACAATGGTACTGAATTCAAGAATTCTACAATGAAGATTTTCTGTGAAGAAAATGGAATTGTCCATGAGTTTTCTGCTGCCAGAACACCTCAACAAAATGGGGTTGTTGAAAGGAAAAACAGAACTCTCATTGAAGCAGCTAGAACAATGTTAAGTGAATCAAGATTACCAACATATTTCTGGGCTGAAGCTGTCAACACTGCATGCTTCACTCAAAATATTTCCTTGGTCAATCAAGCTAGATGTAATAACCCGGATTTTTCAAGAATTATTTTATTATTATTTTGATAATAATAATGTTTTTCCTAAAATGAGGAGGAATTTTTTTATTATTATTATTGTTATTTAATTATTTTGATTCAGTGGAACCGGATCCCTTTTAAATATTTTTACTGATCGAGTGTATATCTCGAGTCAATAGTTTATCTGGGCAAAAGTTTAATTTGAAGTGTGGATTTAATTAGTAAAGATTTTGTTTTAAATTACTGAATAATTTGGAGGTTTTAAAATCCTTAGAAAATGATTATTTTAATTATTTGAGGATTTGTAGAAATTGCTCGATTAATATATAAAATCGAGAATTCGAGGTTTTACAAAAATAATAATATTTGTGGTATTTTATAAAGCCCTGTAAATTATAACTTATGAATCAGAATTATTATTTTTATGAATTGTTTTTTATAAATTATTAATAAATTGTAAAATGCATATCAATTCAGAAAAATTAGATTTAATTCTAATTCTTTTTCCAAAAATCTTTAAAAATATTCTAGTATTTAATTATGCTTGAAATTTTATTTTTACAAACTAGATTTATTTACTCATAATATTATTTGAGATATGTAGTTATATGTATTACTTTTAAATAGGATTGGGCCTTCCCATTAGGTTAATAAAACACCACACAACACAACCATATACATACATACACACACAGATACGCAGCTGCACAAAAAAACAGATCGGGGAAGGGGAAAGAAAAGAGATGGGAAGAGAAATTGAGAGAAATGGGTGTATATACATATATATGTGTGTGTAAGTGTGTGGGTGTGTATGTAATTCGCGTGTGTGAGTGTGTGGGTGTGTGTGTGTAACTCGCGTGGGTAGTGTGCGAGGGAAGAGGCTGGGCAGTGGTGGCCTTCTCGGTGGTGTGCAAGCGGCGACGGCGGAGAAGCAGCGGTGGCGCTGTGGATGGCTCCGGCGAGGGCGACACAGCAGTGAAGGGAGGGAGAAAAGAGGAGAGATCAGTTAGAGAGAGAGAGAGAGAGAGAGAGAGAGAGAGAGAGAGAGAGAGAGAGAGAGAGAGAGAGAGGGAAGACAGCGGTGGTTGGAGCCCAACGAAAATGGTATATTTTCGTAGTTTCTTAATTATTTAATTTTCATATTAAATTTGATGTAATTGCTATATATTGTTTAATTGTAGTAATTTAATTATTTGATTGTTGTAATTTAATTAGATTTGAATTGTGAATTTTAAGGGGTTAATTTTAGTAATTAGAATATGTGGAATTTCGAGAATATGGTCGTATCTTAATTAGTTTTAAGTTGCGGGTTATGTGTTAATTTCGTAAGTAGCTTAGTAGTGTCAATTATGAACATTGTTGCATTTACGAGATTTAATTCGGAAAGTATGTTGGTAATTATAATCGTGAGTTTAATTACGAATCCGATTAAATGTTTGAGTTAATAATTGTTAAATTGTTAGTTGCTAATTGGAATTGTGAGATTAATTGTGGTCTCGTTAATATTCGAGTTTAATAGTCGGAGTGGATGTTAGATTTAAAGATTTTTATGATTCGTTTAAAAGAATAAAATGATTAAGTGGCTATATGAAATTGCTATACTTAATTGATTAAATGATAATCGAGTTAGTCAACAATCGAGTTTGACCATGGTATTTGATAAATGTCTTATATGCGAGAATTAAATTTAATCGAGTCGATAATTAAGGTTTATGTGACTTACTTGTAAATGTGGTCATCAATAAATGTTTACGTGCTAAGTGCTATAAGTCGAGTCGTGGTATTTGATGGCTTTACTAATTATGAATGTTATATGTTAAATGTTAGAATTTTATAATAATTAGAACTGTGCTAGGGGTTATGAGAAGATCACAAGTTTTTAAATGTCAATATTTAAAGGACTTGTGTAATTCTTTTCGACTAATCCCTAGGGCTTACGAATATCCCTGATTAGCTATCACGGGTATAATTAATATACTTGAGTGGTGTGATCATCGATATAGCGTAAGTAATAGTTAGTGCTAGGGGTTGTTCCCTAGGGCTTACGAACATCAATGAGTGATTGTCACGTGTATCATTAAAATACGTGAGAAATACGATCATTGGTGTAGCGTAAGTAGTAGTGTAATATAAATCATTATGTGCTATGTGCCGCATGTCAGGACGGATACTTTCTTATTTGTTTATTTTATGTTGCTGCAAGTTGAGGCAGCTTTATTTTTGCTAAAACAGGGTTGTATTGTATTTGAGGGGCTGTGCCCATAGTCCGATAAACGAATACTTCATGCCGAAATTTTCTGAAAATCCCCTGCGATTAATTATATTTAATTTATTAAATTTCCGTGGTCTAGAGGCATGAAGTGGATGTTAACTGATAAATGTGTTATGTGCATTAAGTGGTATTAGAATAGTTAACTATGGGGAAGACGCCTATAGTTTTCTTTAAGTGACTTAGTAGTAACTCTGGGTCGGGACTACTCGAGATACGAGGGAGGACTGACACGTACTCGTAACCATTTCAGTACTATTAGGGCGTAATCAAATTGGAGCGACGTGCATCCAAAAAGGAAGATCGAGACGTC
This sequence comes from Saposhnikovia divaricata, assembly GCA_036435485.1. Lineage (NCBI taxonomy): Eukaryota > Viridiplantae > Streptophyta > Magnoliopsida > Apiales > Apiaceae > Saposhnikovia > Saposhnikovia divaricata. The sequence continues at coordinate 108,950,614 of CM071599.1, read as the reverse complement.
AGGTAAGGTCCATGGAATTGCTTGGACGAGGTGCGAAGGATTTGTCCGCGTTTCTATTTTCTGCTAAGGACCAGAGGCAAGTTTACTATGCATACTCTATTGTTCAGAGTATATTTATTTTAAATATATGAAATGTGTTAAATAAGTTTTCAATCAGTATTCGCGAGTTTTCCAACCTTGTACTTCTTCTTCCAAATCATTGTATTCCTGGCTTTGCCAACAATATTAAATTTTGCTCGTGTAATAACCAAAACCCCATGGCTTAAAATACTATTGACGGGCAGTGATATTTTTATGGCTCTATATCTTGATTTATACGGTATATATATATCTATAAACTTTTCGTACTATGGTAGTGGACTATATGTTATGAGGTATGTATTTATGTATCGGAATAAGAGAGGCTCAGAGGGTAGATCATGTATTGAGTTTTAGAACTTAGGCGCGTGTCGGGGCTATTTTGTATTGTATGTTTTCGAAAACCTGGGCAAAGCTTTTAAAAAGAATTTCGCAATAATTAACCTAAAGGCAACATCACCAATAAACCAGTGTTTATTTAATTAATAGATGCTTCTGAAAGCATTCACTAATTAAATAAACCTCATTCGCCTAATTAAATTTATTTAATTAGATGAATATCGTTTTCAAAACGCTTTCTTAAAATCACTTTGTCCCGGAGAAATAATAAAATAATTTAATGGAGTGATTATATCTAGTATATTATTTATCGGAGATAGTTTATTTTCAATACGGATTAAAGATATTCCAATGGTTATAAATTGGTTATTTTCAGCTTAAAACAGCTAGATTGATATCGATATATGTTATTTGAATGCTTATTTAAATTGATGAATATTAATTATAATATTCATTAACAAAAAGGGAGAAAGAGAAAAAGGATTTTCATGCTTATTAATTATTTTTTACTGACCGAGAGTCAGTAGTAGTTATTTGATAAAGTGGCTAAAGTTTGGAGACTGCCGGAGAGATTGTGTCTTGATTTTGATTAGAAACATTCCAAGAGTTGTATTTGGGTGTTTTGAGGTTATGTAATATTTCAGTATTAATAGTAAATATTATTTGAATATTATTTAATAAATGAATATTATTTGAGTATTCTTTTAAAAAGGGATTATTGAATATTTATTATTTGTTACATATTAGTCAAATATTTATTAAATACTTTGAGTGTTTTGAAGATTATAAAACACTGTTCAAAGGATGTCTAAGGACTTTCATAGTCATTTAAAATATTATATTTTGATTCTATCTAGGTAAGTTACTTTTCAAGAACTTATATATATATGGAATTACCCTGTTGTGTTACAAGCTTTATGCGTACCATTATCCATATGTGAACACAAAACCCTGTATCGGGATTGATATAGGTATAAGTGTATACCTATACTCGAACTCTTTCGAACTCAAAATATTTTCGAAAACCCCCGGTCTGATTTTACTTCCTTGCACATTTTTCAAGAATTTTCGGTCGACTGATGTCGGACCTCAACTACTCGATTTTCAATCAAAACAAGTTTTGAAAGAAAAAGAAAAAGGGGACTCTGGCAGGTGTGGGAATCGTTGACGAACGATTCCCGGGATGTGTAAGCGGCCGTGAGCCAGGCGATCCATCAATTATTATTCCGGCCCAGGTGTTGCCGAAGGATGATTACGGATGTAGTTTTCATCGAGGGTGATTACGGATGTAATTTTCACCCGGGGATAGTTACAGATGTAGTTTCTATCCTTCTACCGGTTGAGAAGACCCGCGGATTATTGGACTTGGATGTGGCAACTGATCATCGTCAATCCTTGTCAGGTTTTTATGTTTTCTTTAAGTCCCATCCTCCACTTTGGAAAAATACTCAAAAACTGCTTCTTAGGCCGAAGTGCCAAGTAGCCGATAGTGTTGTTTTCAATTATGAAAGATGATGATGAATTCATGCAGTATCTAGAACTGCAAGAATATTCTAACAATAATGGCACGTGTTTGTGCACTTTTGCAATTATTCAAAAGATGAAAGGTGGTTCATCGGTTATTGATGTCAAGTCTCAAATGTTTTGCTTCAAGAGCTTTGACTCGCTTCCTATCAGTTATTTCTGAGTTTAGATTTATCAAGTGGTTAAAGAACTTATACCCGGTACATGATGTTGATCTGTAAGGTGTTTGATGGAAATGACATACTTATATGTATATACTTTCAGACTTGAGAAATACTAAAAATGAAACCTTCTAATGGTTTGGTTTGTATACGATGATAAACAACTGTCTTAGCAGCATATTGAACTGCGTATTTTGAAAAGCTTTCTAAAAGATTAGCAATACTGTAGTGTATACTATTTCGCTAAGATATGAGGATTACTATGGTTATTATAAACTTATCTGTTCATTGGATGTTGCGTTAAACGTCATATTTTCCTTATTGAAGTTTCATAGTTATAAATGTTTCGGAAATGATGTTAAGTATTGTTGGATTTTAAAACCCCGATGTATATTGGATTATATATTGTTAAACTCTATTAATACTTGGTGGGCAATTCTTCCGCTCATACTTGTTTGTTTTAAATATTAACCTTTCAGAGAAGGGTAGGCGGATGATGCTTATGTGCATAGCTCGGAAGAAGCAGGTAGTATGCCCTTATGAAGACGATATGATCCAGAAAATCTATAGCTGGAGTAAGTTATATGTAATCATATTGATGTGTAATAATTATATTACTTTGTACAGGATAGCACTAGTTGCTGGTGTACTTCTCATCGAAGCTATACTAGTAGTATAGGATTTGTAATACACGATGTGATGTAATTGAATGGCTGTAATGAATCGAGTAATGTAAGGATTTTAGTTCTTGTTTCTAGCCCTATAACCCAAAAGATGCTTGGTAGTTGGGGTCTCAATTGTTGTATTTCTGTTAGTAAGTGACTACAAATGGTTTAATATTGATAAGCATGTGATTTGTTATTGAGGATTTCCGCGTGACGACCAAATCCCTGACCCCGGATTTGGGGTGTTACAGTAATGGTATCGGAGCTGAGGTTATAGTAAACTAGAAACGAGAGTGAGTACGAGTGTGTATAGTTATGTGAGAACGTCAGAACTCATGTAGAATTCATGTTGGACTACTGGACGTAGTGCCAATGATTAAGTTAAGATTTGAATGCCATGCTGAGGAATGTGTTGAGATAGAATTCACTTCTTGTGGCGATGGATGTCTACTAAAGAATTCTCATAAACGAGTATTGGTCGGCAGGGGCATAAATCGCCCGAGACCAAAGATTAAGATGATTTTAGGGGATTCATGGACGTAGTTATGTATTCCCCGAATTATAGGAAATTTCAACATGATAGTAAAGGATGGAAAGATGACATCTGGTATTATGGCAAGGATATGCTGAGATTGTACTCGTACTGTTAAAATTCCAAGAAAGGGAAGCAAAACAAGATCCCTATGAAAGAGTATTAGCCGAAGTTGCGGGTATTTAAATCTTCTCGAGTTTAAGAGGGCTTGAGGTAATATTAGAAATAGATTGGTGGACAGACACTGGATGTTTCAAATGATTACATAGATTAAATGGTAAAGTGGTGATTGGTCAATAAAGACGAGATATGTTTTAAGAACCAAGGCGGACAGAGAAAGTCAGAAAAACTTAAATAAGAAGGCTGTTAAGCTTATGTAGCACACGAGATTGATATAAGAAAAGGAATGAGTGGCATAAAGACGGTTATAAAAAGTGACTGGATTTAAGTACGTATTTTCTAACGATGTTCCGGAGTATCGCCAAGTCGAAACGTGGAATTCGTCATTTCTAGGAGCGACACCGGTATCGAAGCCTACTTAAAGAATAGAATGCTTGCTTGAGATGCTTGCGCTGAGTCGATTAGAACTCCCTGCGATTATAAATGTCGATGACTGAATCCTTAGCGACTATTACGAGTCAACAATGATGTCAATTATCAAGCGCCTTAGGGTGTGCATGGAAAAGAAAAGCTTTAAAATCGAACGATTATCTGTCAGAGGAGCCGATATAAAAGGCATCCGTGGCGATCTTGGCAATACCCTCCCCATTCGTGAATCATTTGGATTACCTCCCCAATCTGTGAATTATTTGATGTCTCCCCGTTTGCAAATTATTTTGATTACCTCCCCAGTCTATGATCTATCTTGACATCTCTCTAAGAGAGAATTTTGATATAAGATAAACTCTCTCTTCGAAGGTATTTTAATGACACTTGTGCCAAATCATATTTAGTTCTAATTGTGCCAGAAGCTGTCATTATTCCTACTTTCAGGTTTCTGAAGTCCTGATGAATGAGGATATTTCAAACTTCCACTTTCCTCCAATAGTGGATGATGCTATGGTGGTATAGCTAGCACCACTTGCTTATTGAATACCAGTATCTTTCTGGTTATCCTTTTCTTTGGAAATCACACCTTTGGAATCCGTTCAATTCAACTCCAAGGTGTCCCTCTGAGAATTAATTGTCAAAATACGATAATTATTAACTTGACTTTGAATTGCTTTCATACTTCTCAACTCCACTGAGATGAACAACCCTATATATATAGGGGCCACAAGGACTTTCTGTCTGTGTGATAGAAGTCTGACGGGACGCCGTCACTTGTGAGTTGTGAAATACAAGAAGGCTAATTACCTTTAGTAATGTCTTAACTGAGACACGCAACGTGAGTTCTTTTGATCATATTGATCTCTCGGTAAATTCCCTTATCTCAAATAAGGTTGCTTTAACACTCTTAACCTTATGATCACCAGTGTGTGGCAATAGCCTTGACATGACAGCTATCTTTTTAAAAGCTCCATAATTCTTGTTATCTCAAATAAATTCAAGGGGATGCCAACCAGGTCGGCCAAGTCATAAATTCGCTGATAGAAATTTGATTCGAATGGAATCGCCTATAACAAGAACGAATTCCAAGGCGAATAGAATATCAGTGACGTATCAATGGAATTAGTAAATTCTTTCTCTCTCAATGATATTATGTTAATGGAATTAGTGTATTCTCTCTCTCAAGGATAGTACGATAATGGAAAGTTGGTCAAGATATATGTGTGAAAGGAATAACGATGGGTTGTAAGACCCCCGTGATAACTGTGTTAGATAGGAGCCCCATATTTAGTTGAGATATTGGAGAAGTTGTTTACGAATGGACACTATCTCTGGTTTTGCCGAATAAGTGTGATGATGAAAGAGTTAAGGAACCCCAGTAGTTGCCTTAGCTGATTCCGTGGACGGAATCCTTTAAGGAGGGTAGACTGTAATAACCCGGATTTTTCAAGAATGATTTTATTATTATTTTGATAATAATAATGTTTTTCCTAAAATGAGGAGGAAATTTTTTTTATTTTATTATTATTGTTATTTAATTATTTTGATTCAGTGGAACCGGATCCCTTTTAAATATTTTTACTGATCGAGTGTATATCTCGAGTCAATAGTTTATCTGGGCAAAAGTTTAATTAGTAAAGATTTTGTTTTAAATTACTGAATAATTTGGAGGTTTTAAAATCCTTAGAAAATGATTATTTTAATTATTTGAGGATTTGTAGAAATTGCTCGATTAATATATAAAATCGAGAATTCGAGGTTTTACAAAAATAATAATATTTGTGGTATTTTATAAAGCCCTGTAAATTGTAAATTATGAATCAGAATTATTATTTTATGAATTGTTTTTTATAAATTATTAATAAATTGTAAAATGCATATCAATTCAGAAAAATTAGATTTAATTCTAATTCTTTTTCCAAAAATCTTTAAAAATATTCTAGTATTTAATTATGCTAGAAATTTTATTTTTACAAACTAGATTTATTTACTCATAATATTATTTGAGATATGTAGTTATATGTATTACTTTTAAATAGGATTGGGCCTAAGGCCCATTAGGTTAATAAAACACCACACAACACAACCATATACATACATACACACACAGATACGCAGCTGCACAAAAAAACAGATCGGGGAAGGGGAAAGAAAAGAGATGGGAAGAGAAATTGAGAGAAATGGGTGTATATACATATATATGTGTGTGTAAGTGTGTGGGTGTGTGTGAAATTCGCGTGTGTGAGTGTGTGGGTGTGTGTGTGTAACTCGCGTGGGTAGTGTGCGAGGGAAGAGGCTGGGCAGTGGTGGCCTTCTCGGTGGTGTGCAGGCGGCGACGGCGGAGAAGCAGCGGTGGCGCTGTGGATGGCTCCGGCGAGGGCGACACAGCAGTGAAGGGAGGGAGAAAAGAGGAGAGATCAGTTAGAGAGAGAGAGAGAGAGAGAGAGAGAGAGAGAGAGAGAGAGAGAGAGAGAGAGAGAGAGAGAGAGAGAGGGAAGACAGCGGTGGTTGGAGCCAAACGAAAATGGTATATTTTCGTAGTTTCTTAATTATTTAATTTTCATATTAAATTTGATGTAATTGCTATATATTGTTTAATTGTAGTAATTTAATTATTTGATTGTTGTAATTTAATTAGATTTGAATTGTGAATTTTAAGGGGTTAATTTTAGTAATTAGAATATGTGGAATTTCGAGAATATGGTTGTATCTTAATTAGTTTTAAGTTGCGGGTTATGTGTTAATTTCGTAAGTAGCTTAGTACTGTCAATTATGAACATTGTTGCATTTACGAGATTTAATTCGGAAAGTATGTTTGTAATTATCATCGTGAGTTTAATTACGAATCCGATTAAATGTTCGAGTTAATAGTTGCTAATTGTTAAATTGTTAGTTGCTAATTGGAATTGTAAGATTAATTGTGGTCTCGTTAATATTCGAGTTTAATAGTCGGAGTGGATGTTAGATTTAAAGATTTTTATGATTCGTTTAAAAGAATAAAATGATTATGTAGCTATATGAAATTGCTATACTTAATTGATTAAATGATAATCGAGTTTGACCATGGTATTTGATAAATGTCTTATATGCGAGAATTAAATTTAATCGAGTCGATAATTAAGGTTTATGTGACTTACTTGTAAATGTGGTCATCAATAAATGTTTACGTGCTAAGTGCTATAAGTCGAGTCGTGGTATTTGATGGCTTTACTAATTATGAATGTTATATGTTAAATGTTAGAATTTTATAATAATTAGAACTGTGCTAGGGGTTATGAGAAGATCACAAGTTTTTAAATGTCAATATTTAAAGGACTTGTGTAATTCTTTTCGACTAATCCCTAGGGCTTACGAATATCCCTGATTAGCTATCACGGGTATAATTAATATACTTGAGTGGTGTGATCATCGATATAGCGTAAGTAATAGTTAGTGCTAGGGGTTGTTCCCTAGGGCTTACGAACATCAATGATTGATTGTCACGTGTATCATTAAAATACGTGAGAAATACGATCATTGGTGTAGCGTAAGTAGTAGTGTAATATAAATCATTATGTGCTATGTGCCGCATGTCAGGGCGGATACTTTCTTATGTGTTTATTTTATGTTGCTGCAAGTTGAGGCAGCTTTATTTTTGCTAAAACAGGGTTGTATTGTATTTGAGGGGCTGTGCCCATAGTCCGATAAACGAATACTTCATGCCGAAATTTTCTGAAAATCCCCTACGATTAATTATATTTAATTTATTAAATTTCCGTGGTCTAGAGGCATGAAGTGGATGTTAACTGATAAATGTGTTATGTGCATTAAGTGGTATTAGAATAGTTAACTATGGGGAAGACGCCTATAGTTTTCTTTAAGTGACTTAGTAGTAACTTTGGGTCGGGACTACTCGAGATACGAGGGAGGACTGACACGTACTCGTAACCATTTCAGTACTATTAGGGCGTAATCAAATTGGAGCGACGTGCATCCAAAAAGGAAGATCGATACGTCAGGTAAGGTCCATGGAATTGCTTGGACGAGGTGCGAAGGATTTGTCCGCGTTTCTATTTTCTGCTAAGGACCAGAGGCAAGTTTACTATGCATACTCTATTGTTCAGAGTATATTTATTTTAAATATATGAAATGTGTTAAATAAGTTTTCAATCCGTATTCGCGAGTTTTCCAGCCTTGTACTTCTTCTTCCAAATCATTGTATTCCTGGCTTTGCCAACAATATTAAATTCTGCTCGTGTAATAACCAAAACCCCATGGCTTATAATACTGTTGACGGGCAGTGATATTTTTATGGCTCTATATCTTGATTTATACGGTATATATATATCTATAAACTTTTCGTACTATGGTAGTGGACAATATGTTATGAGGTATGTATTTATGTATCGGAATAAGAGAGGCTCAGAGGGTAGAGCATGTATTGAGTTTTAGAACTTAGCCGCGTGTCGGGGCTATTTTGTATTGTATGTTTTCGAAAACCTGGACAAAGCTTTTAAAAAGAATTTCGCAATAATTAACCTAAAGGCAACATCACCAATAAACCAGTGTTTATTTAATTAATAGATGCTTCTGAAATCATTCACTAATTAAATAAACCTCATTCGCCTAATTAAATTTATTTAATTAGATGAATATCGTTTTCAAAACGCTTTCTTAAAATCACTTTGTCCCGGAGAAATAATAAAATAATTTAATGGAGTGATTATATCTAGTATATTATTTATCGGAGATAGTTTATTTTCAATACGGATTAAAGATATTCTAATGGTTATAAATTGGTTATTTTCAGCTTAAAACAGCTAGATTGATATCGATATATGTTATTTGAATGCTTATTTAAATTGATGAATATTAATTATAATATTCATTAACAAAAAGGGAGAAAGAGAAAAAGGATTTTCAGTCTTATTAATTATTTCTTACTGACCGAGAGTCAGTAGTAGTTATTTGATAAAGTGGCTAAAGTTTGGAGACTGCCGGAGAGATTGTGTCTTGATTTTGATTAGAAACATTCCAAGAGTTGTATTTGGGTGTTTTGAGGTTATTAAATATTTCAGTATTAATAGTAAATATTATTTGAATATTATTTAATAAATGAATATTATTTTGAGTATTCTTTTAAAAAGGGATTATTGAATATTTATTATTTGTTACATATTAGTCAAATATTTATTAAATACTTTGAGTGTTTTGAAGATTATAAAACACTATTCAAAGGATGTCTAAGGACTTTCATAGTCATTTAAAATATTATATTTTGATTCTATCTAGGTAAGTTACTTTTCAAGAACTTATATATATATGGAATTACCCTGTTGTGTTACAAGCTTTATGCGTACCATTTTCCATATGTGAACACAAAACCCTATGTCGGGATTGATATAGGTATAAGTGTATACCTATACTCGAACTCTTTCGAACTCAAAATATTTTCGAAAACCCCCGGTCTGATTTTACTTCCTTGCACATTTTTCAAGAATTTTCGGTCGACTGATGTCGGACCTCAACTACTCGATTTTCAATCAAAACAAGTTTTGAAAGAAAAAGAAAAAGGGGACTCTGGCAGGTGTGGGAATCGTTGACGAACGATTCCCAGGTGGTCCATCAATTATTATTCCGGCCCAGGTGTTGCCGAAGGATGATTACGGATGTAGTTTTCATCGAGGGTGATTACGGATGTAGTTTTCACCCGGGGATAGTTACGGATGTAGTTTCTATCCTTCTACCGGTAGAGAAGACCCGCGGATTATTGGACTTGGATGTGGCGACTGATCATCGTCAATCCTTGTCAGGTTTTTATGTTTTCTTTAAGTCCCATCCTCCACTTTGGAAAAATACTCAAAAACTGCTTCTTAGGCCGAAGTGCCAAGTAGCCGATAGTGTTGTTTTCAATTATGAAAGATGATGATGAATTCATGCAGTATCTAGAACTGCAAGAATATTCTAACAGTAATGGCACGTGTTTGTGCACTTTTGCAATTATTCAAAAGATGAAAGGTGGTTCATCGGTTATTGATGTCAAGTCTCAAATGTTTTGCTTCAAGAGCTTTGACTCGCTTCCTATCAGTTATTTCTGAGTTTAGATTTATCAAGTGGTTAAAGAACTTATACCCGGTACATGATGTTGATCTGTAAGGTGTTTGATGGAAATGACATACTTATATGTATATACTTTCAGACTTGAGAAATACTAAAAATGAAACCTTGTAATGGTTTGGTTTGTATACGATGATAAACAACTGTCTTAGCAGCATATTGAACTGCGTATTTTGAAAAGGTTTCTAAAAGATTAGCAATACTGTAGTGTATACTATTTCGCTAAGATATGAGGATTACTATGGTTATTATAAACTTATCTGTTCATTGGATGTTGCGTTAAACGTCATATTTTCCTTATTGAAGTTTCATAGTTATAAATGTTTCGGAAATGATGTTAAGTATTGTTGGATTTTAAAACCCCGGTGTATATTGGATTATATATTGTTAAACTCTATTAATACTTGCTGGGCAATTCTTCCGCTCATACTTGTTTGTTTTAAATATTAACCTTTCAGAGAAGGGTAGGCGGATGATGCTTATGTGCATAGCTCGGAAGAAGCAGGTAGTATGTCCTTATGAAGACGATATGATCCAGAAAATCTATAGCTGGAGTAAGTTATATGTAATCATATTGATGTGTAATAATTATATTACTTTGTACAGGATAGCACTAGTTGCTGGTGTACTTCTCATCGAAGCTATACTAGTAGTATAGGATTTGTAATACACGATGTGATGTAATTGAATGGCTGTAATGAATCGAGTAATGTAAGGATTTTAGTTCTTGTTTCTAGCCCTATAACCCAAAAGATGCTTGGTAGTTGGGGTCTCAATTGTTGTATTTCTGTTAGTAAGTGACTACAAATGGTTTAATATTGATAAGTAGGTGATTTGTTATTGAGGATTTCCGCGTGACGACCAAATCCCTGACCCCGGATTTGGGGTGTTACACTAGAGGAATGACTCCTTATCAGTTGTTAACCAACAAGAAACCAACTTTAGCTTTCCTTCATGTCTTTGGATGTAAGTGTTTTGTACTAAGGAATCATGGAGATAACTTGGGCAAATTTGAAGCAAAGGCAGATGAAGCTATTTTTGTTGGATATGCAGCAGGGAAAGCCTATAAAGTTTACAATCTAAGAACCAACATTGTTATGGAATTTGTACATGTTGTGTTTGATGATCAAAAGATTCTAGGTCTAAATGATGGAGGCTCCCATGAAAAAGTTGAAATTTGAGAATGAGGTAGAAGGAAGAATGTACAATGATGATGATGATGATGAGGAAAATGAAGATCATGACCATGAAAATTCACCAAGAGTTGTTGGCCCAACTAGAAGTGATGCTCACACTGGAAATGAAGCATCCGTTGACAGTCATATTGAAGCATCTGATACATCCGTTGACATGCATTCTCATGCATCCGTCGACAGGCAAAATGGAGCATCCGTTGATAGACAAGGAGATGCATCCGTTGATAGTCAAGTTCATAATTCCACAAGGACAACAAACTCAGGGGGAGTTTCTCAAAGTCAAAACTCAATGACCAATCAACAAGATCATGCTTATAGAGATGAAGCGACCTCATCCAGGTCAAATCTTCCACCTCCAAGAAAATGGACTAGAGATCATCCATTTGAGTTAATCATTGGTGAATCAAATTCAAGAGTCCAAACTAGGAGGGCCACTCAAGCAGAATGCCTATACAGTAGCTTCCTGTCTCAAGAGGAACCTAAAAAAGTGGAAGATGCCCTTCTAGATCCAGATTGGGTCTTAGCAATGCAAGAAGAGCTAAACCAATTTAAAAGAAATAAAGTTTGGAAGCTTGTGCCCAAACCTGATGATAGAAGTGTGATAGGTACTAAATGGGTTCTCAAGAATAAGACAGATGAAAATGGCATAATTGTGAGGAATAAAGCTAGATTAGTGGCAAAAGGTTATTCTCAAGAAGAAGGGATAGGTTTTGATGAAACTTTTGCTCCAGTGGCAAGACTTGAGGCAATTAGAATCTTCCTAGCCTATGCAACACATGCCAATTTCACAGTCTATCAGATGGATGTCAAAAGTGCCTTTTTAAATGGGGAACTGGAAGAAGAGGTCTATGTCCATCAACCTCCTGTCTTTGAAGATCCAAAATTTCCAGAATATGTATATCTTCTCATGAAAGCACTTTATGGTTTGAAGCAAGCACCAAGAGCCTGGTATGACACTTTATCTCAATTTCTTTTGGAGAATCACTTCACTAGAGGTATAGTAGATAAAACCTTATTTCATAGGAATATCAATGGCTCTTCAATACTTGTTCAAATCTATGTAGATGATATTATTTTTGGGTCTACAGATGAGAAGCTTTGTAAAAGGTTTGCCAAACTTATGCAAAGTAGGTATGAAATGAGCATGATGGGTGAATTAACTTACTTTCTTGGCTTACAAGTAAAGCAAGTTAATGAGGGCATTTTCATAAGTCAAACAAAATATATTTATGATCTTTTAAAGAAATTTGACTTAATGGATTGTACCTCTGCAAAAACACCTATGGCCACTGCAACTAAGCTTGAGTTGAATACTAAGGAAAAGTCTGTGGACATCTCAAGCTATAGAGGCATGGTAGGTTCACTTCTATACCTAACAGCTAGTAGACCTGATATAAAGTTTTCTACTTGTCTTTGTGCTAGATTTCAAGCTGACCCTAGAGAGTCTCACTTGATAGCTATTAAGAGAATTTTCAGGTATCTCAAGGGAACACCAAACCTTGGCATTTAGTACCCAAGAGAATCTGGTTTTGATTTAACTGGCTATTCAGATGCAGATTATGCAGGTTGCAGAATTGATAGGAAAAGTACTACAGGTTCCTATCAATTTCTAAGAAACAGGCTTGTTTCATGGTTCAGTAAGAAACAGAACCCAGTCTCCACTTCTACAGCTGAAACTGAGTACATTGCTACTGAAAGTTGTTGTGCACAGATTCTATGGATGAAAAATCAACTTATTGACTATGGTCTAAAAGTTGAGAAGATTCCAATTTTTTGTGACAACACAAGTGCTATTGCCATCACAGGGAATCCAGTGCAACATTCGAGAACCAAGCATATTGACATCAAATACCACTTCATTAGAGAACATGTGATGAATGGTACAGTAGAAATGCACTTTGTGCCAAGTGAAATGCAGCTTGCAGATATCTTCACCAAGCCTCTTGATGAATCCACATTCACAAGATTGGTAGGTGAACTAGGTATGCTTAATTTGTCATAATTCCTAGTGATATTTGATCTTACTGCTTTGCAGCTAGAAATGTGTTTTGATTTACTTGAGAATTAAAAACTCTCAGAAAATTTTTTTGCAGAAATTTTGTCTAAGGCAAAATTATCTTATCAACGGATATCCTTTTACCCGTTGGTAGCATAAACACATTACTAGATTTTCGTATATCAACGGATAACATGTTGTCCACAACATCGACGGATAAACTTTTTCTCAACCGTTCATCTTATATTCGTTGATATACATATTTTCTTTTAAATATAGCCGTTGGTAAACGTGTATATATAGGCATGGCTCTATTTACTTTCTTTTATTAACTGACAGTTACTTTTGACCAATGGGTAATTACTTTTAATTATTTCATTTTCAACTCTTGAAAAATATAAAAGGCTGTCTTGTGCTCTCACATCTCACTTTTATCCACTTTCAAGATTCTCATAAGTAAACTGCATCTTCTTCACTAAAACTCTCTGCAACAAAAGTTCAACACTTCAATGGCGCCTATTGTTAAGATGATGTCTTCCACTGGGTTCACCTATGAGAAGAACAACTTCGTGGCCTATGTTGATATAGTGAATGCTCCAGAAGTTTTTCACATAATGATGAATTTCGTGAAGAACTGTAGGCTATCGTATGCTATGACTACCACCACACCCCTCATCCATGAAGTAATTGAGGAGATGTGGACATCGGCTGAATTCAATGGTACTGATGAAACTCTATCTCTTTCTCTTAAGGGTAACAACTATGTGGTTAATTCTGATGTTCTAACTGCATGTTTGAAATTACCTGAGAATAATTGTTCATCTGCACCAACGATGCTGAAATTGTTACCATGCTTAATTCAATTAATTCTGCTTTTAGTACTGATAATTTAGGCAAAATTGTTAGGAAGGGCATGGTTAAAGAATGGAGTTATCTTTTTGATGCCTTCATTAAAACTTTTTCTTTTAAAATTAGCAATTTTGATGCTGTTACTAAATCCATGCTTGTGATGCTATGTATGCTCTTAACTGATAGATATTATAATTTTAGCACACTAGTGATGTATGAAATAGCAACTAAATTAGGTAATAAAGAAGCTAGGGGCAAGAATATCTACTTTGCTAGATTTTTGATGCTCTTAGCCCTGCATATTTCTGAGAATGAGCTATCCATTTCTAACCCAGATAGCAAGTTCAATTGTTTTGTACAGGAGAAGAGAGTCCTTAGTGACTTGATTCGAATGAATCTGAATGCAGGGGTACAATTGGTTTATCTTCCAATTGTTCAGGTAGCTTCTAACCTTAATACTCCTATCTCTACCCCCCCCCCCAAAATTTCTTTGTCTTCCACTGTCACAATGGAGTCTGTAGTAGTGACCAAACATGCTCCTACCCAAGTGACTAAAACAAAAGTTTCCAAACCACAATCTAAAAGACAAACCTTAGGTGCTTCTCAAAAAGCACCTGTTACAAAAACTACCACAGCTCTTGAGGGGAGTGTGAAGGAGGTAGTGAGTGGTGAGGAACAGGGTGCAAGCCCTAAGAATAAGGTAGGTGAGGAGAGTGCACCAAATAGCCAAGCCTTAGTTACATCCTCTCAACAGGGTGTGACTACTGACTTAAGTTCCACAGGAACTCTGCACAAAAGGGTAAGGGACACTAGCCCTCACTCAAAAACCTATGGTAGAAGAGTAAAATCTAAAACCACTGGGGTTACACAGGGTGCACATACTGTACAGGCAACTGTACCTTCTCAAAGTCAGTTTGATGTGGCTCCAGCAAATGTGGAGTCACAGCCCCCTATTCATAACCTTCAAATAGATACACATTACAATCCACCAACTCCATCTCTGGATGTGGATATGATATCTACATCAATTCCTGATTCTCCATCTTTAAGATTCTTGGAGAAGCCCCACTCTGCAATTGGTGGTCATCATCTTTTAGATGATTTGTTGGGCCATCAATCTTCCATTCCTGAATTCACAACAAAATTTGTGGCCTCATATTTAAAATCAATCTCCACAGATTCAGTGTTGGTTTTCACTTCAACGGATACTATCTCTCCTTCATCAACGGATATCCTTCATCCATTGAGAAGTGTTTCTCCATCAACAGATGCGCCTATGTCAAGCCATTCGTTGACAGCTATAACTACTCCATCAACGGATATCCCTTATCCGTTGATAACTCACTCTACCACTGCAATATCTGACATTCCTGTGTCAAGTGTGGAGGAGTTCTCAGTAGTTGAAACACTTTTAGGAATGAGGGAAGGGAGTGAGAGGCTGCCTTGTGAGCAGGCAAAAGGAGAGGTAAATAATGAGAGGCTGACCATTTCTTCCGGTCAGGCAAAAGGAGAGCAAGAGAGTTCCACCTTAGTAGGTAAAGGTGAGGGTATGAGAGGTGTGAGCCAGGGGGAGCCCCTGATGCAAGAAAAGAGAGATGAGAGGAGAGAAGGGACTACAGGAGATATAAGGCAGGAAGATCCAGCCATTGCAAGTGAGTTAATGGAGGTTGATGAAGCTTCTAAAGAGATGGAATTTCAACAAGAATATCAGTCAATCATTGACTCCATCTCTTTGGATCCCGAAACCTTTACTCATCCTATTTCTGCCTATCAAGTCATGGCACAACAGGGCAATGTGGAGGCAGAGGAGGCAATGTACCTAGTGCACACCTCACAATCTCTACAAAGAGCAAAGGAAGCTTTGACAGCTCTGCCTTCAGATGCTGAAAGTGAAGAGTTTGGCAATGATGACAGTGCTAGCACAGAAAATGATGAAGAAGTCAATGTGGAGGATACTCCAGAATGGCTATTTTCTACTGCCACTGTGGTTGGTGACTTCAATGTGGAAATTATGAAGCAATATCAAACTGTTATGGCTGAGCACCAGAATGCAGATCCATAGAGGAAGGCTGTCCTTCAGCAAATAATGGCCTCCCTGAAACTTCACAAGATGCAAATGGTTATTCAAAGAACACAACAAGAGGAGGTCCAAACTGCAATAAGAGAAATGAAAGTAGAACTAGATGCCAGGATTGAGGCACTAGCCCCTACTACCACTCAGAAGGTGCTGACTAGCAAAATGTTAAAAGAAGATAGCCTGGCCAAGTCTGTTCGGCATCTTTCCTCCAGAGTGGATGGTATGGAATCTCAAATGAAGAAAATCATTGCAAACCAAGCAAAACAGACTGAGCTACTGGAAAGGCTACTTACAGCCTCACCTCCAGCCCTTGATGCTAACAAAAAGGGGGAGAAAAAGGAAACAAGAATAGAAGAGGTTGCAGCTACTACTAGTCAATTTCAAGTTGCCAGTAGCAAGATAGCACAGAATGAGGGGGAGCAACAGCCAACTATAGTAGTCAATCCAATAGAATTTTCTATAGAGGCTTCCCATGTGAAGAAATAAAAGGCTTTGCCTATGATTCCTGACTTATCAGAAATCTCAGTTGGTGAGAGGCAAGCCAGAATTGAAGAATTAGAGAAGATCAACAAGGAGGCAACTGAAAGAATAATGAGGACAAAGAGGATGATCAATGAATCAATTACATCAGCTTTGTTCTCTACTCAAGCTTCTACTCCAACAATCTCAACCACAATTCTGAAGGTGCTCACTCCAGCAATTGTGACTCCTACATTTTATGATGCTGAGCCTTCCTTTGTCAAAGAATTTGAACCCTGCATAAAAACCAGAGCTTACTCTCCACCTAAAGCAAATGGGAAGAACAAGTTACAATTGGACTTTCCATTTCCCATGGATGATGAAGGGAAGCTAATGGGAAAGCAAATTAAGGAGTTCAAGGAAAATGCCAATAGGAGTGTAAGAGAATGGATGGCTGTAATTATAAGGAATGGAAAAGTATTAAATATATCCAACAGCCATCCTAGATTTGTTGAAACAAAAAGAGAGGAGACCTCCAGACTTCTCAGGGAAGCTCATCCAAGTGAAGAAGAGAGATATGAAAACTCAGATGAGAAGCAAGCCAGGCTGGCTCAGGAGTTAATGGATGAGGTAGAGGATGAAATGAGGGAACCTGAGGAAGTCCCCAAATTCAAACCCAAAAGGAGAGTGAAAATAAAGGCAAAGAGGCCTGTCTCTCCAGAAAATGTAAGTAAGGAAACTACTGGCTCATCAATATCTATTTCTGCACAAGTAAACAACCCAGCTGTGAATTTCCATGGTGACCCTATAATACCTAAAGAGGAACCAATGAATCTTGACTCCATTGAGGTTCCTTCATTCTTGCTGAAGCCTCAACAGAAGCCTAAACAGAAGAAAAGGATACCAAGGAAGCAACTTTCAAAGGAACCAATTCAAGTTGCTAGGGTGCCTGCTATTGTCAAGCAGCCAATCTTGGAAAACAAGGATGATTTTATCTATCAGGCAGATATTGAAGAATACTCTGGCATGAATCTGTATCTGGATGAATTGTCAGAAGTAAGAGGAATTGACAAATACAAGCATTTGCCTGAGAGATTGGTCTTTGTATACAAGGGAGGAAAGGAAAGGACATGGCCACTACAGAGGGTTCTTGGAGAAAATTATCTGACCTTAACCAAGGTGTTCTCTACAATTAAGAGATACACAGGGTTCGCCAAGATAGCAAAAGGGGAGATACTGGACATAATTGAACAGATAAGGAGAGAATGGAACTCACCATCAAGACTACCAAAGAAGATGAAGATCCCATACAATGAACAGAAAATCCACATTCAACCCTTCTGGATGATGGAGTTCAGGGATGAAGATGGAAACAGGAGATTCTTCAGGTTAGAAGACCAACTATCAAATGCTAGTTCTCAATACCTGAGATGGTTACAACAAAAGCTAAATCCAAAAGTTGTTGAAGAAGATGTGTAAAATCCGTAATTTTTATTTTCATTTTTAAAATTAGATATTAGATTTTAAAATAATTTCTAGTTAGATATTTATTTCATTTAGAAAATTCTAGAATTCTAAAGGATAAGATACGTTATGTTTGGAAAGAAGAGTAAGAATATTTTAGTGAATCGATATCTTTTTAATTATATTAATTATGTGTGCTAGAATCTTTTATTTTAAGAAATTACTTGGAGATGTTGTAAATAAATTAGTAGCAAGTTTTAGAATTACCTTAATTAATTAATTTAGGGTTATGAGTGGCTATATAAAAACTCGTTAGAACATAGAAAAGAGTCATAAAGCTTTGTAATATTCACCGAAAGGGTACGTTTTCTTTCCTGAACCCTACATGCTATTATATGTCAATTAAAATATTATTTCATCTTACCTGCTTCACATGACATGTACGGGTTAATTAGTGTAATACATGATCATGATTTGTATTAGAGTGATCATGATTTGTATTAGAGTTACTCCTATATGAGGAGTCATGTATGTCTTGATCTTGTGGTAATAAGCATGCATGTTGGCTTCCATGTGAGATATACTATAAATATGTTTGAATAGCCTCTGTTAATACACATTTAATTACATAACATGTTTTGTTTTCAAAATTAAATTCTTGTTTGATTTAATCATTGTTGATCATTAAATTAAAATTGAAAATATGGGGATGTAATAGATGGGGTGTGTTTGCTTAGAATGATTAATTTATTTAAACTGTGATTATTCGTAGCATGCTTTTCTGTTTAGCATAATTATTAATTAATATATTTGATTATTATGCATATGTGCTACAGTAATTTAATTAATTAATAATTAATTATTGTGGACATTATGCTCTCTCAAAACTATGCGTTTCATAATTATGCATGGTAATGGTATCAAGTGTAGGTAATATATCATTTTATTAAAAGATTGTTTGTGTGCATTAATTGAATTCAATCTTTAATATCTGAATTTATAATGCATATTAGTTAATTTAAATGTCCGTTACTTAACATGTTAATTATTAAAATGTATACACTTCATTTATGTTATTAAAGTAATTACTTGGTTGCTGGCTACATGTACTTAATTAAATATTAATATATGTTTTCGGGTGTTTTAATTATGTGCACAATTACATGCTAGAAACTAGAAAGAATGGTGGTCGTTTTGCAATTTTGAGTATTCATCTTGACAGGTCGTGTGTATAACATGTTGGGCTTAAGGCCCATTTACTTGCATTTGTTTATTTATGTAGTCTTCTGTCCGATCCCTGTGTGAATGGAAATGGTTAGAAATGGGTAAATATGTTTAAATGGATTAAGGATGAAAAATTAACCGTGTCTTGATTTTTGTTAATAAAATTATAGGATCAGCTCGTGCATTAATTTTCAGTGTTTAGTATCCGTATTCGAGGTAAGTGACTCACTATTATTATAAAATCTACTTTATTCAGTTTCAAAATATCTGTTTGATTTGGTTATCGAAATTGTGATATCGAAAATTGATTTAGAAAAGAATTATTTTAGAATTCCCAAGTTTTAATTGCGCATCGAATCATAGAATCCGGTCACTGGATAGTGTGGCATATAGAATAATAGAACTAGTTTACGCGCGTTCCGGAACACATAGATACGTAAACTGGCCCTCATCGAACATAGAACCGTGTCACTGGTTTAGTGTGACCGTAATTTAGAACTGTGGGAATAAAATATGATTTTATTGTTTAGATTCTTTTATCGATTTAAAGTTTCAGAAATTTTGTTCTCTTATAAAAATATTGTTTTTGAGCCGTTGGACGATAGTTACTTGCTGGGCTTCGCAGCTCATTGTTTTAATATGTTTCAGGTTCGAACTTTTGGATGCTTAATAAGATAAAAGATTTGAGCTGTGTGGATTTCGTGCAACTTGATTTAGATGCTATATCGGATTATTGAATAAATTTTTAGTACATTATTAGATATTGAATATTGGATTTGTGGAGCTGCGTCTCCGATTTGATGATTTTAGAATATTGCATTTGACCGCTGCATTTGACTTTTGTTAATTTTGGATTATTTGGATAAAGAAGTTCATTTATTTAAGTTTCAAAATTAGAAATTAATATCCCGAAAAGTCGGGATGTTACAAGATGCCTTCTATAGGCAACTCCAAATGCAGATTGAGTCCAACTCTGCCAAAGAAGGAAAATCAAGGGTGATGCCAACCAGAGAGAAGAAACAGTATTAATCTGCTCAGTCTAGAGGAGCACTTCTCTGTTAAGTTTCTTAGAACTTTTTGTTTTTAATTTTTGTAGCTTAATACAATTTTTGCATTGTTCTATATATATCTTTAGGAATGTTTTGTTATCATCAAGGTCCTGAATTTATGCTTTATTGCCATCATGTATAAATTGGGGGAGATTGTTAGGAATATGTTGTACTTGATGATAACTTCACATTTTATGCACAAATTGTATAAGTCATGTTTTGTAACTATCAACGGATGAGGAATTATAACTCTATCCGTTGACAGGTAGCTCATCAACGGATGAGGTTTTGTAGCATACTGCAGTATCTCTATGTTATCAATTGATAGTGTTTTTATCCACAATCATTTTGACCATCAGTGGATAGGCAGAATAGGGTAGCCAATTGTAAATAATCTATGCTATGTAATTCTGTTTAAGTGAAAGTGTATCAACGGATGAAGACAGAACTCTATCAATGGATACAGCTCAAATGTACAATATCAACGGATACAGCTCAATCTATTATCAACGGATGACGGTGTACAATGTCAACGGATAATCATTAACACTTTCTTCTATGCTAGCTGGGGATTAGCAGTTGATAAAGACATGCTTGACTGACAGATCACATGGGTTGATAGTAGGTACAAAAAGCAGTATGGCAGCCATACTTTGGAAACACGGAAGAAAGAAGCATTCCGTTTACACTATGAATACAAGAAAGGTGCAGGGGACATGTCTGTTCACAAGGACAACCTTTCGGCTACATGTGTATTTGGAGTGTAGTAGCAAGTCAACTTGAATTAGATTAGTATTATCTTATTCCTGTAGTACTTGTAAACTTGGAATATATAACCAAGTGTAGCAACTCTTTAGAAGCCAAGAAAACAGATACATTTGCTTAAGGTTTTCTTGAATATCCTTAGAAAGCAAAGAGTTATAAAACAGCAGTTGTGTACATTTGTATCACAGAGTTTTCTTCAAATAAAAGCTTCAGGTGGTGCATTTAACTACCTGATTTTATATGTGTTTGTGCATTAATCTTTATACAGCAATTATCTTCTTCTAGATTTCTGGAGTTCTTATCAGGAATTTATAAATATCAAGAATTTTATTCAACCCCCCCTTCTACAATTATACAAGTGTGTAATCTGGGAATAACAGTATCTATGGGGAAAAAATGCCAAACTCTAACACTTACCAGATAAGAGTCTACCAGCCAAAACATACATGCATTCAAAGCTTTGAACAGAAGCAGATTAACTCAAGATGGATAGCCAACCATTATGAAAATGATGTGAGGATAAACCCTACTTGGCCTTTGGCTTCATTCTTAAAAAAAAGTTGTCAATGATTGGGGTTGTCATGTCAGTATTTATGCTATTGCAAGAGCTAAGAAGATGGCACTGCAGAAAATTAAAGGCAAGCATAATGAGCAGTGTTTGCACAATTCACGCAAGCGTACGTGGTCACAAGTAATATAATTCAAGTTCTTTCCACAGAGATCTGGTTAAGTTCTTTTCAGTTAATGCACCTATTCAACAATGTATGGTTATAACTCACTGCTAAGACAAATAACAAATTGAGGTTTTAATTATCTAAATTAAACTAAGATGTAAATTATCAAACTAGGAATGAATTAACTACTGAGAATTAAAACTGAATATGAGAATAAACATGGGATCCTAACTTCATTATCTACTTCGCTTAGAGTTGATGCCTTTAATCAATACATGTGATGGTTTTGATATCTGATCGGACAACACGAAACAAGTATAGGCTACCTCTCAGTATACGAATACCAAACTAATCATACATCCACAAAAGAGATAGAAGATGAATAGACACCAATTATGCTTAGACCCTATATCTCTATAGAATTTGAAAACATAACGGTTTAAGCACAAATTATCCATATTGATCACACAAGGCAGTATAAGTATTCTCATCTTACACTAGGAATCATGTTGATAAACAATCATGAACCTATGCTAGCATGGCAAGTTCTAAATCTTAAGATCCACTCTCGCTTCACAAAAGATTAACAAATTAGATGTTCGGGACGCATTTATCAATTAAGCATAACCATACGAGGATATCAAGAATTCACCACACACAAATATTTAAAGCAATCAAACTACTAAGCTACATAGATAAATCCGTTAGAATCCCATGACAACGATTAGTTCATAGTTGAACCGTTCGTCACCATGGGATTTGATGGAATCATGATATTAAACAAAGTATGAATGAAAGTAGTAATATTAATAGAACAAAGAGTTGAGAAAACAAATCTATAATACAGAATAGCGCCTAAGACAGAATACAAAAGATGAAGTAGATCTAGATCCGTTGCTTGTCACGAGCGTTGAATCTTTCTCCCCTTTTCTCCCTTGCAATTCTATGTTATGATGATATAAATTACAATGATTTGATGTGTTTATATAGACCCTAGAAGTCTTTTACAGCAAGAAAATACCCTACAATACTATTAGAATTCGATTTTTGTGCTAGAACCTGCCTAAAATACGATTACAACTCAAATTAGGGCAAAATAGTCAACTTTCAGCATTCTGGCCGCACAGGTGCGCAGTCAGCCCACCCCCTTACTGTACTAGTGCACTGTTAGCCCACTAGGGTGCGCAGACAGCCCACCTGCCTTGTGCAGATTTTCTGTTTTTGCTCTCTTTGCTTCGTTTTGACTCCAATTTCTTCTGTTCTTTTTGCACATGCTTCCGTCTTCAATTCTTTAGCCTTGGAATCTTCATGGTGGCCCACAACAAGACTCCATTCTTCATTCTTAAGCTCGAATTCAACTCCAAAATTGATGGAAACATCAACCCTAATCGACATTCTTGCAAACCTGCACACTTAAACAAAACACATCAAAACTACAACAAACTTGAGGCCAAGTGAATCAATTTAAGTCGAAATGAAGCGATCCAAGTGGATATTAAATCCACTTATCAAGCAGTATGGTCAGGTTTGGGACTATGCCAATGAGCTTCTAAAGGCTATGCCTGACAGCACAGTTTTAGTAATGACAGAAGACACAACAGATCCTGAGAAGAAGATATTCAAAAGATTCTATACTTGTTTTGTCCCTATTAAGAAGGGATTCAAAAGTGGTTGCAGACCACTAATTGGACTTGATGGGTGCCATCTAAAGGGACCTTATGGGGGTCAACTCCTAATAGCCATTGGGACAGATGCTAATGATGGAATGTACCTTGTGGCTTGGGCAGTGGTAGAAGCAGAAAATTCTGAGAGCTGGAATTGGTTTTTAAAGAATGTGGTTGAAGATTTGCAGATTGTTAATGATGGTAGTTGGACATTCATTTGTGACAGGCAGAAAGGCTTAATCAATGCTCTTGAGAACATAGTGCCTAATGCAGAACATAGGTTCTGTGTTATGCACTTGTACAGAAATATGTGGAAGGACCACAAAGGAATTGGTGTGAGGCAGTGCTTGTGAAAAGCAGCAAGGGCCACCACTGATTATACCTACAACAAGCACATGGAGGAATTAGGAAAGGTATGTCTTTTAACTTTGTCTTTTCAAATAATTTTCAATTACCCCACTTGCATTGTAATTACCCCACTTTATCTTTTATTTTACAGCTGTCCAAGAAGTGCTATGACTGGTTGGCTGAAAAACCTAGAACTCAATGGACTAGAAGTGCATTTAGGATGATTCCAAAATCTGATCAGTTTGTGAATAACCAATGTGAGGTCTTCAACAGCAGTATTGGTAAACATAGAGATCTTCCTATACTGTCTATGTTACAAGCCATACACATAGATGTCATGACAAGAATCCAAAAAAGAAGGGACAAAATGATTCATAGTTATGCTTTGAACCCTATCTGTCCAAATGCTATGAGGAGAATAAACAAGTAAGCTTTTTCTTACACTATTCTGTCTTGTCTTTATTGCACATTAAAAGCATGTCTAATGTGTATTTTACTATGTCTGTTAGGGCTGTTCAAATGACTAAAGGATGCCATGTGATCTAGTCTAGGGGGCAAAGTACTTGGTCACCATGTCAGAAGGGGGTATCAGATGGTAGTGGACTGGAAGCTAAAAAATGTGCATGCAAAAAGTGGGAATTGAGTGGAATACCCTGCTACCATGCATGTGCTTGCATTGCATGGTCAAAAAGGAATTATGAGGATTTTTTCCATCAATGCTATTCAAAGGACACCTTCATTGCTTGCTACAGCCACACCCTTGAACCCATATGTGATGAAGAAGAATGGGTTAGGACTGATTATCCCAGGCCACAACCCCCTCTGGTCAAGGTTCAGACAGGAAGGCCAAAAAAATCTAGGAATAAGACAAATGATGCAATAACACCTAGTGCAACTAGGTTAAAAAGACTGAACACCAAGGTCAAGTGCAGTTATTGCACTGAATATTCTCACAACACAAGGACTTGTCCAGCTAGGGTATGGTTTTCATTACTTCTTGTCCAGCTAGGGTATGGTTTTCTTTTCTTTGATAACTGAATGCATATGCCTTTTTGTTCACAGATACATGACAGGGCTAATGGATGTGAGAAACAGACCAACAAAAAGACCAAGAAGGCTAAGCAGGATGACAATGGAACAGAAGGGAATGTCACAACTCCTGCACAAGGCAATGTAGGAAGCTCAACATTAGGCGAAGGCAGCTAGGGAGGGGTGTTTACCAACTCCAACACTTCTCAAACAGCCAATACTTCTCAAGCTGCCAACAACCCTCTTGGTGTGCAACCCCTCATCTTTACAACTAAGAACAACAGCCAAGTTACAAATTTGAAGAACTTGGAGCAAGCAAGAAAGAAAAGAGAAAGTAGGGTCAAACAGAAGCCAGTTTGGAAGCTGTGATATGTTTAACTCATTAGGGTTAATTTGATAATTATGTATTTTTGGTACTAGTGTAAGCCATTTTGCAGTATGGCTCTTTTGGAACCTTGTAATGGTCTCTTTTGGAACCTTGTAATGGTCTCTTTTGGAATGATTAGGTGCAATGTTCATCATCCTCAACTTCAGTGTCATCTCTCACTGTGTTTAAGCACTTTATACCAAGTTTATTTACCAAGTTTAAACAACATTTGGAACCTTGTCTTCTATTTACCAAGTGTATTGTCACTTACATTTGGATTTTATGTGCAAAGAAGGTACATAATAACAACATACAATAAACTTAACAACATGGTTCCGTTGCAGACCAAAGCTTAACAAGCTTAACAAGCTTAAATCCTAACAGACCTCTGCCATAATACATACCAAAGCTTAACAGACAATGACATTCAATACACCTAACAATACTAGGACAACCTAACCAAAGCTTCAGTCATCAACAGAATCGTAGTCATCATCCTCAACTTCAGTGTCATCTCTCACTGTGTTCATCATCAAATTGACAAGCACATACAGCCCAATAATAGCTACAAACTGCTGCTTATTCTTCAATTGATTTATCTCAGCTTGATGCTTCTCTCTCATACGATTCATCCTGCGCCTATACCTTTCCTCCCTCCCCAGATGTGACTCTTGCAACTCCTTAATAATCTCCAAGGTGCGAGGCCCAAGTTCCTCATCAATCCATTCTTGGCCACAAAAGTTACTCGGACATGCCCTGAATCTCCTCCCCGCATTTGGCCCAAACCATTGAGTCTTCATTACACTCATCTGGTCACAGTAGCAAGCAAGGTCCAAGATGGCATCGATTTCTTCATCCGTATGAGGTCTGGCAGCCATTTTTCACTGTGTGGAGTCAATTAGGGTTTGCAATTAGAAGAGAAGAAGAAGGGGGCTGCTCTTGTGTATATATAGCTACAATTCCCGCCGACATCGCTGAAGTCGCGCCAAAACCAAGCTGGAATGGACAATATTACCCCTGGGCAATTTAACGCCGTTTGAGCAAAATAGACGGCAGTACACAAACTTTAAGTAGTTAGCTTGTTTGGTATTGCCCGTGGCAGTTTTGATACTTTGGTATGCGAAGTGGTGTCTTCGTCAAAGTTCAGGTACACAAAGTGCACTTTACTCAAAATATTATAAACATGCAAAATAGCAATTACAATATTAAATATAACTAAATAACATTTTTAAAGCCGACACCCCTCTCATAATACACATGCTCATTAAAGTATAAGAATTTATATAACTAGAATATTAATTTATTTTGACATAATATAATGAAACAACATGTGTATAACATTTTGACACAATAAAAAATGACGCAATGTTAACAATTTTAAGTCGTTAATTTACATAAAAAATAATCTTAATTTTATACATATAATTAATATTTTTTATTGAAATAATAATTATAATGCTCAAATAAAGTTTGTCAATCTTTTATATAAATAATATGAAGTAAATTTAATATACATATTTATTTAATAAGTGTAATTAATGATTATAAATGCCATTAAGATGTTATAATGAGTTATTTAATGCTCGAAAAGAATTTTAATAAAAAAATCTAAAATATAACAATTCAAGAAAATTATCTTAAACGTTTCTGGTGACTTTCTGATCTCCCAGCCATTATAATATATATATAGAGGTCATTATTCTAGAGAGGACCTCCTTATATAGAGAATATGAGAGAACTATTAATTTTATATGACTCTATAGTAGAATCAAAATTTTAATTTTTGGTTCTATAAAAAAAATCAATTTTTTTTGGTTCTATAAAAAAAAAATTGATTCTGTAACAGAACCACTGCGGACGTGGCAGTGCCACGTCAGCAGTGGTGACGTGGCAGTGCCATGTCAGCAAGTGACGTGGCGATGTCGATTTTTTTTTTTGGGAAAAATATTTTTGAAAAAATAATTAAAAAAAATGTGGTTCTATTGTAGAATCAGAAAAAATATATGGTTCTCCCATATTCTCTATATAAGGAGGTCCTCTCTAGAAGGGACTGCTCGGTGAATTAGAATGACGTTGGGGTTTAAAATTTTATAGAATTTTATAACGGTTATGAAGCCTATTAAAGCTTAAAATTGTATAATATTAAACAGGTGCTTGGTTCAGTTATTATTGATTTTAATTCAATGTTTATTGTTTAGTGTATTAAAATTTTTTGGATGTTTAATTTGATTCGGAACAAATCTTTGTTATTATCTTTAGAGTTACGAATAAAAGATTTAAAATTGTTATTGTTTAGTATCGAACCCTTGACCTATGATATTACTCTCTTATTATCCCTTTTATTCTTATTATAATAGGATATAATATTATTATATAATGCGAATTATCTGAGTCATTACGTGGTTATTTGAATTACCTGTTTTAATTGTATTAATTGTTTTAGTCGAATTTATTTTATTAAATTAGATTGGACTTATAAAAATTTGACTTACTAGTTAACCAGTATTAATATGTGAAGCAACCTCTAGTATCCTTAAGCATCGTATGAGCTTCTAGGTGATGAATATGAGTGCTACTATGTGATTGTTTAAAATTTTTGAGTTTTGGTTTCGTCAGAAATTTTTATTTTAACAGAAATGTCATATGTGGTACTTGTTTGCTGATTTTGATACTCAGGTGTTAAGGTGATTGTTAGCAGCTGATTAAATGTGTTAATGAAAGTGTGAAAGATTATTAGAAAAAAAAGTACTTGTATGAGCAATAACGCTGTAGTATTAGTATAAACTAGCTTCAATACCCGTGCAAGGCACGGGAATGCTCTAGTTTATGATAAAAAAAATTTATTTTTCTCATCGTGCGTTGATGTTAATGTTCGATGATCTTATTGTGACGATAAATATCTTTTTAGGTATGCATAATATTTTTGAAATATGAACCTAAAGAGACCGATATTTTGTGTCTCTATATTTTGATTGTTGTTTTTAGAGTGTTGATGCGTTTCTTGCGAATAGAGTTAGAAAAATAATTAACGAATGTACTTTCAATGTTTTTCATAAGTTTATTAGGATGATCATCTCATAATCTATTGAACTGTTACATTTACATACAAGTATATATTACGGGATTATATGAATATGACTTATGATTTAATAATACTACTAAGTACTATTTAAGCTTCAATAATTCGTTTTATGGATTTATAAAATATTAATTCATAAAAATAAGGTTATTGTCATAAATGTTAAAGGTTCAATTCTCACTTATGTGACGCAATTTTAATATATTGTAGATTTTAATTTCAGAAGACGCTATGGTAAATCAAAACAAATTGAGAAATATAATGGTAAAATTTGATAGATTAAAATGTGGCATGTTGCCCTATCATAATTTATCATTTAATATTCGCTAGTTACATCAGTCCCCATATACTGTAATTACTACATGTCCGATTAATTGTCTAGGATACATGCCTATAATTTGATATAAAAAGTTTGACCATATACGAGTTATAAACGTATTAGGTCATAATTAACATGCATCAGTTTAGTAATCGACTCTCCCAAATTGCAATTCACATCACATGTATCGATTAAGTATTCGAATCTCCCAAAAAGATTCGGGAGAAAGTGATGCGTCGTAAAAATACATTTTCTAAGAAGACAATCATTAACAAAAATTAAGATCATTCAGAATTTAAATGAGTACAAAGAATTTATTATCACATTTCTAATCCGGATATTATAAATTGTATAATTATACAATATCTTTAATATTTTTTACATCACTTTAATAATTATTTTATTCTAAGTTTTATTAATTTTAGTAAGTCATATTATATATATGTTTTCAAAATTTGACTTAAAATAACTAAGTTTTTATTTTTATTAGTATTTTGACTTTTAAATAACTAAAATTTGGGCTGATTAGAGGTTAAAAAATACGTATCTTATTTTTGATTTGATCGCTATTTAAAATTACCAAGTATATAAAATTTATTTTAAGACAAGTGCATGTATTAGAGACATGTTTTTTTAATACAAGTACATGCATTGGAGTGCTTTCACTTTATACTTACAGTATATCTTATTTTTGACTTGATTACTATTTTTATGAAATTTAAAAAATTTATTTGAATCATATATGCAATGGACATGTTCTATTGGTGCTTTCATAAACAATTAAAATAATGATGATTTTTTCCCGCAAAATGTCCTTAAAATATTTTATGTAAGATCCAATCACATTTTTCAACTTTCGTATGAAATAAAATAATACAAATTTTATTAAAATGAAGTAGACATATAGATTTTTTTATATATTTAAATAATAATATGTAAAATTATAAAACAAATATTGATAAAAAAACTCATGATTGATAGGTAAATAATATATGACATACACTCTCACACTGGTCAATGTATCTAATGAATCATAAAATTTAATCAAATATACATGTAGTTGAATGGTCATAAAGGTGAAATTGAATTCGTGATTAGTATATTCCTTATATCAAAGGTTCGTTATCATCTATATCATAATATTTTTTTACTTGACTTGACATTTAGGGGCATTTTTGTAAAATTAAATGGATTAAAATGTGACATGTTGTGGTATGCATATAAGTTTTTAGATTATTACGTGTTCATTAACCATTTTTAAAAAAACATGCATTTAAATTTAATAAAAAAAATATTTAATATATTTATTATAATTATCTATGTATTGCAAATACTAATTATTAATATTATTTTATTAAATCTAATGATTTCGAAATATCTAAGTTCACTACATATCATATATATTTATACTTAATTATAACATAATAAAAATAAATAAGTAAATGTAAAACGAAGAAATGATTAAAATATCTTAGAAATCAATATACCAAATATTCTTCCTTCATCACCCGAGATACATAGCATATTTATGACCTACAACACAAGTGATTGATTAGCCTAATGGTAAGGTGATGGACAAATGAATGGAAAGACCTCCACTTCCTCGCGACACTGTACAATCCTTTGCCCTATAGAAACTGAAAGAAATAGATGAAAAAATGACTTCCGTAGAAGACTGCAGCATTCTCTCTAGTCAATTGTCTTCATAACAAACAACATTACAAGACGATCATTCAGAAGAACATGAATCAATAAATAATGGATACAATTTTCCCTAGTTACCCCACGAATGCCACCAGCTATATTAACCCTCACCAGGAAACATAAATTTACATCTGGTTTGGACGAAGTAAGTTAATATCAGCTGTAGACTTCTCCATTATCAAGCCTACAGCTTGATTTTTTTCCTTCATTTTTGCAGAAATTAACCTGTTCAATATACTTTGGTCTCATCCCTGCAACATGAGCATGGTTTATGAAATTTTAGAGGTATATCGCCATCCATTACTATCAACTATTTCATCACAGTTTGCTGCAAAGACTACCTAAATTTATCACATTAAGCCATGTCTATGATGTTTGAACTATATCTATAGGGGGTGGAAAGAGAGGGGGGGGGGGGGGGGGGGTTGATAAGAAATCAAGATATCTCCTTACCTCATTCAAAAGGGGAGATGCATTGTTTTTCAAGTTTACGTATCACTTCAACTCTCATCCCAAACCATTCATCAATCCAAGCAAAACAATTCCGATGACTTCCATGAAAAAGTGCTCTCTCACCCTGTAGTAGGTGTACACAATATTTATTTAGCAAAAAAAAAAAAAGTAGTCCACACATTTGATTAACAAATATTGTCCATCAATAAAAAAGAATATACTTCAGAAACAACAGAACTTCTAGTTCAACATAGGATCAAAACAAGAGTTCGTGACTAGCCAAACATCAGACTTCATAAGCCATAAATCCTCGATCAGTTATAATTATATTAGAACTCCACTTATGCTGGAAACAGATTACAAGTTCCGAAGTTGATTTTCAAGGTAAAGTGTGGTTGATTTTTTTCAAAGACGACAAAACAGAATGTAATGGCTACTTATATGATGTCAAGAAATATTTTTTTATTTTCTATTTTTTTGACCGCCACTATGCTGAAATTCAAAACCATGGATCACTCAAGGTGATCAGTTCTTTAGCATCAGTACCGCAATAAAAGCTTGCTCTAGCTGACTTCCAAATCCCCAGTATGGAGCATCTACCGTGACCAACTTGTATGCGGTCATAACTGGCTTACAGCTCTCCTGAAAGGACAAACAAAATGTCAAGACAGAATGTAACAAAATGGCAATGATGAAAGAAAAGTTAATCTTGAAATTTAACAATTATGTGGAAACCTATTACATAACAAATTCATGAACCATTTACATGACATCAACACATTTAAGTTGCACTTCACGGAAGTCATGTTCCAGAGTTTTATACTAAACTAATAAAAACATATTTGACAATACTTAGGCTCTGTTTGGGATTGCTGTAAAAAAATTGATGTACTGTTAGAAAAAGTACCTGTAGAAAAAGTGTTGTTATGAAAAGCTGACGACTATTTGGTAATATATTTTGTATGTGCATATTTTGATATAAAAATATAAAAAAAATAATGTTTTTGGTTAGTTTTGATGGTGAAATGAGCAATTGTTTCCCGCATAACTGCATAAGCTGGAAAACAGCTTTTTTCAAAAACATGGGGACCTGTTTTGTCTAAAAGAAGCTTTTAGGCCAAAAGCACCTTTCAGAAAAGCAACTTTTAAATTTTACCAAACAATTTTTTAGCTGCTTTTCGGCAAAAAGCTGCTGCTGTTGTCTACAACAGCAACGCCAAACACACCCTAAGACTCAGAGTGACTAAACCAAACTGAGGTAAAACATGGCTTTGGGCCAATGGAAAATGGTTGCTGGAACCACTACTGCAACAAATTGTTCATAAAACATTAATGTAGTGCATAAAATGGTAGTACAAGCTAGATACAACCGTTTGTAGTGGCAATATTTAATAGATATACATAATATGCACAATGTACGAGAACATGAATACATACACACTCTAAGAACACACCTATATGGATATATAAATTGGTTTAAAGACACCCATTCCGGTCTCTTGTTTTAGAAATGACATGTTGAGCTCATAACATCTGAGTGACCAGTCAGTAAGAGAAATGCTATCTGCTGATAGACTAAGTTTACAATTTGACTATGCTAAATGAAACCAATGAACTGCTTAAGGATACAGACTTGAATGACTAGTATCTTATCCAAGGAATCTAAAATCTTATATGTATATATAGGTGCATGCATGTCTATCACTTTTCAACAGCTACAGATAAGTTTTGAGCACAAGAATCTAACCTGCCATCCTTCTAAGAGCGGACCACGACCAGTCCTTTCTGACTGGAATTTAGTCATGTCAATATTGTTGCTCCCAACGATGTAACTCCAATAGTCAGTTGCATCAGAAGCAATATCAATAATTTCCACCTGTCTGGAGGCCAGCTGCTCCTTGTTTAGACCATGCACCTAAATAGCAAATTAATTACCTTAGTAGTGTTTTTTTGTTTATGGTTAGACCTCAGATGGTAACCTGCTTTATAAAGACTTGTAGAACGTATATTTCAAATTACAAGTTCAGAATCTTACATTTTCTGAGTTCCCATTGTCGGCTTTATGGATAGTCTCTATGGTTAGACTAAACTTAGAAAAGTAGGGACACTACAATCAAGAAAAAAAGAAGCAGAACTTGAGAGAAAGGAAGATGTTTAAAGAATAGATTGTTCCCTTCAGAGCAAATTAAACATTATTCAAAGAACAAAGATATTACTTATTTACCAAAAAAAACATATTACTACCTTGATCACTGTGTAAGGTGTCCGATGAGATGCAGAAACAATAAACTAAATCAGTTAGAATCCAGAATATATTGTATATATTGATTTTTTAAAAGAAGCGTGAACAAAGAAAAACAATTTAAACCTGTTTTGCATTTTGGGTATGCATTCCAGGCTTCCTCTTGAAGCACAAGAGCATCTAGTGGTGCAAAAGTTGTAAGCCAAGTAGGAGCTTTGCTGCAAAATGTAGAAACTGTGAATTAGAGGTTTGTTTGGAAAATCCAGAAGGTGCTAAGGTGGCATGTGCCTTTTCTTCTTCAATGTAGCAAGGACAACATCATAGGTAAGGTCAAAGGTAGCTGTTATTCATTCTAAAGAGTAATCATAAAATCAGATCGTATATTACTCATCCCTGTAAGATTAAAAAAAAAATAATGCCAAAAATATATCAACTATCACCACAATGAAGGGAACCAAATTAAACAACTGAAGTTGGATTTTTTCTTTGCTCTCTTACAAAGCAAGTACTATCAGTTCCTCCATTGAAAACATGTCATAGCTACTGTATTTCATCTGATAGTTTCAACATCTGAGCACTTTACAGTGGAAGGGTATGTTTTATACTTCATCTGAAAGCAGAAATATATTAGAGGAATAACGGCTGGAGTGAATCTAACATACACGTATAGAACAACTATAAGACAGGATAATACTGACTAAGTTTTCCTTTTTAGCTAACCAAAGGATAATTTTACAAAATATTTAATCACCAACTAGCATAAATACGCGACTAAATAGATTTATGTGCTCACTCAGACTATTTCGATAAAGGCGGTAAAATGAAATAGTACAATTTTGTATACGACTGCTTTCCCTCTTCCATTCACAAAATTATAGCAAAAATCAATACCACTAATTTTGGTATATATCCTTCATCCCATTCATATCCTTGACAAACCCTGTGGTGAAAAAAATAAATTAAACTTATTTCTTCACTCTTACCTCCTTAAATTTTTCTCTTCTAACTAATAGCGTGTTTCCACATTTTCAATTTATTTCCCCTATTATTCCATTCCTTCCAACCAATAGAGCATTACCTCAACTCTGAGAAAAGAGACATTATTTGAGTTCTGCTGCATAACCTCTCTACAGAAGAAGCGTGATTTCCTTCTCTATAACCATAATATCTTGTTCTACCACTATTATTAACTATTGTAAGATCATACTAAACCAGACCTAAAATCTTGGTAAGTAGAATCAACGTTTTATTGCAACTACTGAGTGTGCATTCATCAAACATATTAGTAACTCATTATCACATGACTCTCATACATGTATCAAGTAATCAAACACGCACAAATATACACACAAGATACTGGATTAACGGAAATCCAACTTTTATGTTCTGGTTCAATTATTTCAGATGTTAAATAGTGACGGTCGCGTGAAAATTACCTCTGCAACCTGTAAATCTTTGAAGTATATCTGCCCTTTCCAAAGACATCATCTTCAAATGGTGTATTCTCCAAAACATCCACACCTTCGGTATTTGTCATAGTCTGCTTCTGCATTTTCATGACCATGTACATCTGAGCTACTTGATACTGCAAATACAATATTCCCATTAGCAAGTAAACATTTAATCATGAACTCTCAAGTACATATATAAATTCAGTTAGACTTGATAAATACCTCTTCCAATGACAAAGGCATGACAATTCGACTTTGGAGGCACACCAATTCAACAAATCAATGGTCAAGGAAATTCACATAATTAAATCTTGACACAAGACAACTCATAAATTTCATTTAAACAATAAATAAACATTAACTATAAAACCTGAAAACTTAAAAATAGAGACAAACAATAAAGATATACTTAAAAAAAAAAAAGAACAGCATAAACATTGTTAATCTCAACATTCAACTACCAAAAACAATAAAAATCAAAACTTGATAAGAGATAAAAAGAACCCAAGATAAATTTTACAAAGAAAGAACTCCTCAAATGGGTGGGTAACAAAAAAGGATACAATTCCTTGAGCTGAACCATGATGATATTATAAATGTAAATAGCAATGAACGAAGCAATTAACTTTCTTGAAACTTTCAAAACAAAAGAAGTCGATGGGTGCTTAAGAAATATGATCAGGCTTAGTTTGTGTGTATGTACTATTATTTATTATAAACAAGGAAGGGAGAGGGGGAGCTTTGTGAAAGCCAAACAAGGACAGAAGAGAAGGAGAATGAATAAGTTTCAAGAGGGGGGAGAATATTCCAGAGCAGTTTGGTTATATCAACCGTTGTAAAGAACTGTTTAACCAGAATAAACTAACTAATCATATAGGACTAGGAGTATTTGTATACAACAAAGATATACGTATATCATTACTGTAAGCCTTGTTTTGTTGAATAAGCGCGTTGGCTTTGAAAATCTTTTGGGTCATGAATGGGACTTTTGAGTTGGAAGTCGGCCATCAACAGACTCCCTAGATTTATTGACCACCCTTTAATGAATGAATGATCGTTAAAATCATTTTTTATGAATTGATAAATTCATATTAAATTAATCAAAAAGTGTCAATTAAATTTTTATTATATGTCCTTAAGCAATAATTTTTTTTTTAATCTATGTGCTCAAAACTACAAAAATTAAAATTGTTAAAAATATTGCTTGTGTCTATGCTTTCGTATTTCAAAAAAAAAAAAAAATTGCTGTAAGACCAATGAGCTCTAATTTATGTTGGAGCGATTTTGCCCTATTACAATGCTTAAACGTGTTAGGTTCGTTGTAAAAAAGCAAAGGACATGGCTTTTAATCCTTTATATATATTATAGGCCAACAAAGCCTTTTCAAATGAATTTCAGTGGATTTGAACCCATAACCTCCATGTACCAATTTTCTTTTGTTCACATTATTACCACTACACTAGAACACTTTAGTATACATTTGTCAAAATGTCAGCATAGTTAGGCTAGTTAGGCACCGTCATAGACTTATATGACATAGTTGGTGTACTACTTCTTCTATATATAGGATAGTTTCCTCTTGTAATAAACATAACAAATATACAATCAATTCTTCTGTAAATCTCTTAGTTGTTATATAGTTAAGATGGTATCAGAGCAGGTTTCATTCTAAGGGAAACACATTTACAGAAACAACACAGAAGAATTGCAGAATCAATTCACAGAAGAATTGCAAACAAAAAACAAAAACACAAACGTCCAGTTTATGTTTCAGAACCAAACCAAATTTCGTACCTATAAAGAAAAGCTGTAGACAAAACACTGTCAGAAGTCCGGTCGCCAGAAGGGTGGTCACGCGCCGTCACGCGCCACCGGAAGAAGCCAAACGCCGCAAGACGCGCCCACGCGCCGGCGCGTGAAGCATCTTCCGGCGTTTTTCCGGCGACGTTACAGAAGGGCTTCTTGTTCGTCACGGTCTCCCGAGTCCAACACTGGTACCAATTCTCAGTTCTGTGAAAGTTTTTTTTTCGGATATATAATGTATGTATATGTTCGTATATACATATTACCTTAACACAAACACGAACCAACATATATATATATATATATATACGTGTATATATATGATCAGTACTTGGTTATTGGGCTCTTATTATTTGTTAATGGGCTGTTATTATTGAGTTTGGTGAATACTAAGGTATTTGTTGGGCTTATATATGTATAATATATACTGAATCAGTATACAACCGGTGCTTCTCTGTTATTGGGCTTATTGGGCTCGTAGGCTATTATTTTTTAGTACGATGAAAGAGGATTTTTCTGCAACTCACTCCGGTCTAACTGTTTCGGAACTCAAGTTTTTTCGACAGTTAGTTTCTGATTTAAAGTTGAAGACTGCAGCCTCATTTGTACCGACAAATACTTTTCATTCGAGTATTTCCTGTCATTCTGTCTCTCACAGTTCACCTAATTCATGGATTATTGACTCGGGAGCGTCAGAACATATGACTGGCAATTCCAGTTTACTGCAGTCATATCACTACATCAATAAAACAGAGAGTGTTCGTGTTGCCAATGGAACTCATGTGCCCGTTCACGGATGGGGCACTTCCAACTGTCTCCCTTCACTACCACTATCATCTGTCTTACATGTTCCTTCCTTATCAGTGAATTTATTATCGGTTCATCAAATTACTGAAAAACTTAATTGTTCAGTAACTTTTTTTCCTTCTCACTGTGTGTTTCAGGATCTAGCGACAGGCAAGGTCCTTGGCAGTGGTAAAGTGGTAGATGGCCTCTATATTATGGAAGGAAATTCTGTTTCACCATCGGCAAGTTATCAGGTTTTATCTAAATCTAATCCCAGTTTAGAGTCCTTATATCAATGGCATAGACGGTTAGGTCATCCTTCATTTGGTGTTCTGTCGCATCTCTTTCCGAACTTAGCATCAAAATGTAAAAATGAAGAATTTTTTTGTGAACCGTGTGAATTAGCCAAACATAAAAGGTCACCATATCCATCTAGAAATAAAAGAAGTTCTACTCTTTTTTCTACTATTCATACTGATGTTTGGGGTCCATTTAGTCATCCTACACATGATAGGTATAGGTGGTTTGTTGTCTTTGTTGATTGTCATTCTCGACTTACTTTTGTATACCTTCTTAAACACAAAAGTGAAGTATTCGGATGTTTTAAATCCTTCCACCAAATGATACAAACACAGTTCAATGCCTCTGTCAAAATTCTGCGAAGTGATAATGGTACCGAGTATGCCGGAATGTTTAAATCTTATTTGGACACATGGGGTATTATTCATCAAACTACATGTGTTAAAACCTCTCAGCAAAATGGAGTTGCTGAAAGGAAAATTGGTCACTTACAACAGGTAGCACGGTCCCTCATATTAACTATGCATGTCCCTAAATATATTTGGGGTGAGGCAGTCATGACTGCCACATATCTTATCAACCGTCTCCCTTCAAGTGTACTACAATTCAGAACACCATTGTCCTTTATTCCAGCACCTTCGTCTCATCCATTGTCTCTTCGGTTATTTGGGAGTGTCTGCTTTGTTCATAATCATTCTCCCTCTCGGGATAAACTTGATTCCCGTGCTCTCCGCTGTGTTTTCATTGGTTATACACCAACTCAAAAGGGGTATAAGTGTTATCATCCTCCCTCACATCGCACATATGTCAGTCACGATGTTACTTTCTGGGAGTCTATTCCTTACTTCTCTCCCGGATCCTCCTCCTTGCTTCAGGGGGAGATTAACCGACACAGTCTTGATAGTAAAGCGACAGAGGAGTCTCAGACAGAGGAGTCTCAATTCCTTCCATTCATCAACATTCCAAACACTAGCTCAAACAGGTCATCTGTTCCTCCACATACGAGTAATGAGTCAAATGATCTAAATAGGTTGGATATGCCAGATTTGATTACATATTCTAGGCGGAAAAGAAATGATATCACCACTTTACCGCATCCAGAGACCTCTGACCTCGAGACAGATCCTGCATCTCCTGTGTTTGAGCCAGAAACTGGTAATACTCTTGATCCTACTCTAGATCTCCCTATTGCTATAAGAAAGGGTGTACATTCTTGCACTAACCATCCTATCTCAAATTTTGTATCTTATAATGCATTATCTCCATCTTCACTTGCTTTTGTGTCATCCTTGTCTAGTGTTTCTGTTCCACACACTTGGCAGGATGCTTTATGTGATCCTAAATGGAAGGATGCTATGATAGAGGAAATGAATGCCTTGAAACATAATGGCACTTGGGAGTTAACTCATCTTCCCGCTGGAAGAAAGGTAGTAGGATGCAGATGGGTATTCACTGTGAAACAGAAACCTAATGGGCTGATTGATAGGTACAAAGCGAGACTTGTAGCAAAAGGGTATACTCAAACTTACGGGATTGATTATCAGGAAACTTTTGCTCCAGTAGCAAAGATGGCCTCTATCCGAGTCTTGATATCATGTGCAGCAAATCTTGGATGGGAACTTCAGCAATTGGATGTAAAAAATGCATTCTTACATGGAGACCTGAAAGAAGAGGTTTACATGGATATTCCACCGGGTTTTTCTACAGCTGCGACCACTGGGAAAATATGCAAGCTAAAGAAGACTATTTATGGGTTAAAACAATCTCCAAGGGACTGGTTTGGCAAATTTCAGGGAGCAATGATTAAATTTGACTACAAACAGAGCAACTCAGATAACACCATGTTCGTAAAAAGACGAGATGAAAAAATCACAGTGGTGATTGTCTATGTCGATGATATTGTGATCACCGGCAACGACACCTGTGAGATTGCTAATGTCAAACGCAAGCTTGCCTCTGAATTCGAGATGAAGGACTTAGGAAAACTACGGTATTTCCTTGGTATTGAGGTCTTTAGAAGTCCAGGTGGCATCTTCCTCTCACAACGGAAGTATACACTTGATCTTCTGAATGAAATAGGGATGTTAGGATGTAGACCTGCAGAATCTCCAATAGAAGCAAATCATAAACTTTGTGGAGATGCTGGTGAAATTGTCGAGAAATCTCAATATCAAAGGTTAGTTGGTCGACTAATCTACCTTGCACATACAAGGCCAGACATATCATATGCAGTGGGAATTGTTAGTAGGTATATGCATGATCCTCGTCAACCAAATTTGGATGCAGTTTATATGATATTAAGGTATCTTAAGGCTGCTCCTGGAAAAGGAGTAATGTTTACTAAAAATAATCATCTCGGGGTTGAAAGCTATACAGATGCAGATTGGGCCGGATGTCAAGACGATAGACGATCTACTTCAGGATATTGCACATTTGTTGGTGGCAATTTGGTTACTTGGCGAAGCAAGAAACAACCTGTGGTTGCCTTATCTAGTGCTGAGGCAGAATATAGAGCTATGGCTAAAGGTGTACGTGAATTATTGTGGATAAGATTGTTCCTAGAAGAATTGGGACTTGCATCTGCAACTCCAATGAAGCTACATTGTGATAACAAAGCCGCTATTGCCATTGCACATAATCCAGTCCAACATGATCGGACCAAACATATCGAAATTGATCGACACTTAATCAAAGAAAAGATCAATAATGATATCATTGGTATTCAATTTGTAAGATCAGAGGACCAGATAGCAGACATATTCACCAAAGGTCTAAATCGGAAGATGCTTCATCCTCTTATTGGCAAGTTGGGCATGAGTGATATATATGCATCAACTTGAGGGGGAGTGTCAAAATGTCAGCATAGTTAGGCTAGTTAGGCACCGTCATAGACTTATATGACATAGTCGGTGTACTACTTCTTCTATATATAGGATAGTTTCCTCTTGTAATAAACATAACAAATATACAATCAATTCTTCTGTAAATCTCTTAGTTGTTATATAGTTAAGAACATTTTTTAAAATCATTAATTGCATGCACAAACAATCCACTTGCTACATTTCCTTTAATAATATAACAATATTCTTATGTTTGCATATATTAATACCGCTACGCTAGAATACTTAATGATACACTTTTTAAAATCAATAATTGCATACGCAAGCAATCCACTTGCTACCTTCGCTTTAATATCTATTTTCAAATTTATTCAGGATAAAAGTTATTAAAATGATAAGAACATGTAAGATATTTTTGACTGAATGAATAACCGAATGAATGTACGTGTATTTAATATAGATGAGCATTTCTCCCGATCTGCCCGACCCCGATTTAATACCTTTCCCGTTTGGAGATTCGGAAAATTTTTCGGGTTTGGAACGGGAAACATGAAATGTTATAAATAAAAACTTGGGGATGGGAACGAGCTGAGGGATTAAAGCATCTCGGCTAAGGGGTCATTTGTTAAATCTGAATATCACTTTCTGAACCATTGATTATCTGAACGGTTGAATAATCTGAATTCTGAACGAAAGTTGTTGTTTGATAAAATAAAAAAGATTCTGAATGACTAAATATTTTGAGTTTTTTGTTAAACATATTTTCCGAATAATTAAAATATTTAGCCAATAATAAATTTTAAAAGTAAGATGAATTATTTTTTCAAGCTTTTTCGATAAATACCCAAGTTCAGAATTTTTTTTGCAAAGGTATTTTTTTAAAAAAATATATTGCGAAAATACCAACTTATTTGCAAAAATACGTTATTTGAAAAAATATAGTCTGCAACCAAATCAACTAAATACAATTGTTTGCAACCACATATGCAACTCTATGAAAATTTTGCGCAGCTGCATATGCAACCTGATAAGATTATATTTTTGTAAAATGTTTTTCCTGAAAAATGTATTTTTGTAAATATTTTAAGAATATGGTAAAAGTATAAAAAAAATTAGAAAAAATGGTATTTTTGGTAAATATTCATTATTTTTTTATTATATATTTTTTGAGTTTTTTTAATATCTTTATGTTAGGAAAAACGTGTGTACGAAATACGATTGCCAAAAAGTTAGCTTGGCATATATTATATAATTTTAAAATCAGTTAATCACATTGAATAGAATAGAGATATAATATACATACCTAATATTCAATAATTATTGATGCATACAACAAAGAGATTTGAATGGTTCAGTTGGAATTCTAAGGGTGGTGTCGTCCACAGGAATGTGGGAGTCGTCCAGCACCATCCAGATTTCTAAATAATTAACAAACAATTTGAACGACAATCACATGAATGGTTCCGTTCATCTTCTTTAATTCAGCCATTAAAAAATGAAACCTAAATCCCCAATTCCCGTTCCCCAATCGATTATCATATTTAAGAAAAAATAATTTTTTAAATATATATATTGTAGATTATTAAAAATAAATGTAATTCAAAGATTCAATTTTTTTTTATAAATTTAACATTTCATAACATTAGAAATGGTATGGAAATAACTTACAACCAGTTCGACATGCCAAAAGAATAAATTTATCATGATTTATCAAAATAATTTGATTATCCAATATATTAGAGAATATATAAATTTTAATTAAAAAAATAAGAATCTCCAAATTTTCATAGGGATCCTCGTTCCCCGTTCGAGGTAGGAATCATGGAGGAAAATAATCCCCATTTTGGGATCGATACGGGTTCAAAGATTAGGTTCAAAATTTTAATTAAAAATAAGTTCGAAATTTTAATTAAAAATATTAAAATTCATGATTTCTCGCGGGAATACGTATTTTCCTTTCGGGGCAGGAATCGGGAGCGAAATAATTCTCGTTCAAGAACCGAAACAGGTTCATCGATTTTGTTTGATCGAATTCGGAGATCGGGATAGATATAGCACTCCCTGACCTTGAATTGACCCGATGCCCATTTCCAACCAACATGAATTCATTTAGTGTCAGATTTGGACATTTAGATACAACTAAATACCAACAAAAGAATAGGTACATCAATTTTTTAGCAACTTAAGAACAAGCGGTAATACAACTAAATATTTGATAATAATATGTTAATCCAATTTGTTGACAAATGTTAGATGAGTTTGATTGAAATTCAAAAGATATAGTGTGATCACAATAACATTTGAAAAACGTATACATGTTTAATGTGTGAGAGGTATGACAATTAACTATTTTATTATCATAATACCTATTTAGCTCGTAACCACAACAATAATTTTATATAAATATGAAAATGGAGGTCGCTGAGAGGTTGTAAAGAAGAAAGAGAGATGATCGAAGAGAGAGGAAGTATAAACAAACTTGAGATTGTTAAAGACGAAAGATAGGTGATGTGGCAAAAAGTTTGTGCATATATGATGTGGTTGAAGGAAGGAACGGATCTGAGAGGTATAGCGAGGTGGCATGATAGTGGTCGGAAAGAGGCCGAAGTAAGAAGGTACCTGATCAGTAATAAATTGGAGGAGATGTGAGATAGGCTACTTGATCAGTAATAAATTAAGGAGATATAAGGTAGACATATGGGTAGAAGAGAAATAGATA
This sequence comes from Saposhnikovia divaricata, assembly GCA_036435485.1. Taxonomy (NCBI): domain Eukaryota; kingdom Viridiplantae; phylum Streptophyta; class Magnoliopsida; order Apiales; family Apiaceae; genus Saposhnikovia; species Saposhnikovia divaricata. The sequence continues at coordinate 108,907,813 of CM071599.1, read as the reverse complement.
TTTAAAATATGTTGTGGCTAAGATTGAAAGTAGTTAAAAAATTGTTGTCGTGGTGATCCTTTTAGGATTTCTACTGAAAAACACTATTATCGTGGAAATATTTGATAGCTGACAATTAACTCTAATATACCACTTTTGTCAGTTATTCTTCTCGCATTAAACAAGTACCACTATAAATATGAATCTCGAAATTTAGAGTGTGCTAATAATTTGAATTTAGAATGATTATAACTACTGAATCGGTAGACCGTTGCAGTGAAAGGTAAAATAGACTAACAAGAGGATACAATGGATTTTATCGCAAAATTAAACAAATGTTATATGAATTAGAATGTGGCCCATGCCTTGCACGGGCTTTCATGCTAGTTTTACTATGAAGTCCAACATTATATTACAGTGACCTTTATGTATAAAGGCCAGTATCTTATGTATGAAGGCCAATATTATATTACAATGACCTTATGTCTGTCTATAAAATTTTACACATCAATCACCATATTTTGTATTAAATTAGACTAATAGATATTAAAGTCGTTAATTATATAAACTACTTTCATAGGAATATATAGTATTAAATAAAGAATACAATCAATCATCAATCATCAATCATCAATCAATATATATATATATAAAGGAGGATAGCGGGAGTTTAGGTGGCGCTCTAATATCGTCTCAATCGATTTTTTTTAATTTTCAAAAATTTTAAACACTAATAAATATAAAAATACCAATTAGCATATTAGAAGTAGAATAGGTGTTCGAATTTATAAAGAAGAAGAGTTCGAATTTATAGGGAAGACATATGATTAGAAGTTTTATTGGAAGTATAATAAGTATTTATAAAATCATCAATCAATCAATATATATATATATATATATATATCAATACATATATAAAGGAGGATAGCGGGAGTTTAGGTGGCACTCTAAGATCGTCTCAATCTATTTTTCTAATTTTCTAGAATTTTAGAATTTTAAACACTAATAAATACAAAAATATCAATTAACATATTAGAAGTAGAATAAGTGTTCGAATTTATAAATGAGAAGAGTTCGAATTTATAGGGAAGACATATGATTAAAAGTTCTATTGTAAGTATAATAAGTATTTATAAGGCATACGATTAAAAGTTCTATTGGAAGTAGAATAGGAGTTCGAATTTATAAAGAATAAGAGTTCGAATTTATCGAAAAAATATATAAATAAACGTTCTACTAGAAGTAGAATAGGTGTTTGAATATATAGAGCAGAAATATAATTAAATATTTTATAGAAAGTATGATCTTCTTAAATTATATATTTTTTATATAAGTTAATTATACTTATATTAGGAAAATTTATTCATAAATCCAATACTATTGTCATAAAAAAAGTCACCGTATTTTTAAAAAAAGGAATTGATGTGTTAACATAATTCACCGTATTTAAAAAGAAAAGAATTGATGTGTTAACATAATAAAAGAACAATCTCATGCAAGAATCCTAAATAAATACAGGAGTATCTATAATATAAAGAGAAAATCAGATGTGTTTTCATTTTCTAAAACTCCAAAAATTTTAGAAAATCTAGAGAAAGTATAAATTGGAATTCACTCTATTTTTTAGGTTTTGATTTTAAGGAAAAAATTGTTGTGTAAGATAAGTATCATCAATAATATGTAATGAAGTTGGAATTTCGATCCCAAACGAGACCGGCTCGAAACATGTTTAACGGGAAGACGGCTCACTATAAAAGATTGTACTAGCTATTAAAATACCATATTGATGTTATAAATTTTATTTTATTTTTAGGATTTGATTTTTATGGATAAACATTATCATACAAGTAATATATGTAAAAGTTAGGTTTTTGGTCTTAACGAGAGAGCGTATCAATAGTAATAACCGTGTTTAACAAGAAAGCGGTTCATTAAATAAGACCGTATAAAAAGTGTTTAAATATATAATACATAAAATAAAATGTTTTATTGGAAGTAGAATACGAGGACGGTGAAGACGTTATATACGATTTTTTTAAAACTATACATCTTTTTTCCTAAAAATCCTTTATTTTAACTTTTTTATACAAGTTTATCTATAATATACAGAAAATATAAGATGTATTTTCATCTTTTAAAACTTTATAAATATTAGAAAGTTTAAAGAATATAAAAATTGGAATTTACTCTCTTTATATAGTGAAGTTAGAATTTCGGTTTCAAATAAGAGCGGCTCGAAACGTATTTAACGGGAAGAGGGCTCGCTAGAAAAGATTGTATTAGCTATTAGAATTTAATACTGTAGTCATAATTTTTTTTATTTTTACGGTTCGATTTTATGGATAAAAAAATATTATATAAGTTTTTATAATATATGTTAAAAAGTTGGGATTTCGGTTTTAACGAGAGAGCGGCTCAATCGACAGAATCGTATTTAACAAGAAATTGGTTTATTAAAATTTAATATTAATATTATAATATAACGTAAATGTATTGAATTTTTTTAAAAATAAAAATTGTAATGCCGCCGCGAAGCGCGGCTTTATCAACTAGTATATATATATAAAGGAGGATAGCGGGAGTTTAGGTGAATCTCTAATATCGTCTCAATCGATTTTTTTTAATTTTCTAGAATTTTAAACACTAATAAATATAAAAATATCAATTAGCATATTAGAAGTAGAATAGGTGTTCGAATTTATAAAGGAGAAGAGTTCGAATTTATAGGGAAGACATATGATTAGAAGTTTTATTGGAAGTATAATAAGTATTTATAAGGCATACGATTAAAAATTCTATTGGAAGTAGAATAGAAGTTCGAATTTATAGACAATCAATATATATATATATAAAGGAGGATAGCGGGAGTTTAGGTGGCGCTCTAATATCGTCTCAATCGATTTATTTTAATTTTCTAGAATTTTAAACACTAATAAATATAAAAATATCATCAATATATATATATATATATATATATATATATATATATATATATATATATATATATATATATATATATATATATATATATATATATATATATAAAGGAGGATAGCGGGAGTTTAGGTGGCGCTCTAATATCGTCTCAATCGATTTTTTTTAATTTTCTAGAATTTTAAACACTAATAAATATAAAAATATCAATTAGCATATTAGAAGTAGAATAGGTGTTCGAATTTATAAAGGAGGAGAGTTCGAATTTATAGGGAAGACATATGATTAGAAGTTTTATTGGAAGTATAATAAGTATTTATAAGGCATACGATTAAAAATTCTATTGGAAGTAGAATAGGAGTTCGAATTTATAGAGAATCAATATATATATATATATATATATATATATATATATATATATATATATATATAAAGGAGGATAGCGGGAGTTTAGGTGGCGCTCTAATATCGTTTCAATCGATTTTTATTAATTTTCTAGAATTTTAAACACTAATAAATATAAAAATATCAATTAGCATATTAGAAGTAGAATAGGTGTTCGAATTTATAAAGGAGAAGAGTTCGAATTTATAGGGAAGACATATGTTTAGAAGTTTTATTGGAAGTATAATAAGTATTTATATATAAAGGAGGATAGCGGGAGTTTAGGTGGCGCTCTAATATCGTCTCAATCGATTTTTTTTAATTTTCTAGAATTTTAAACACTAATAAATATAAAAATATCAATTAGCATATTAGAAGTAGAATAGGTGTTCGAATTTATAAAGGAGAAGAGCTCGAATTTACAGGGAAGACATATGATTAGAAGTTTTATTGGAAGTATAATAAGTATTTATAAGGCATACGATTAAAAATTCTATTGGAAGTAGAATAGGAGTTCGAATTTATAGAGAATCATTAATATATATATATATATATATATATATATATATATATATATATATATATATATATATATATATATATATATATATATATATATATATAAAGGAGGATTGCGGGAGTTTAGGTGGCGCTCTAATATCGTCTCAATCGATTTTTTTTTAATTTTCTAGAATTTTAAACACTAATAAATATAAAAATATCAATTAGCATATTAGAAGTAGAATAGGTGTTCGAATTTATAAAGGAGGAGAGTTCGAATTTATAGGGAAGACATATGATTAGAAGTTTTATTGGAAGTATAATAAGTATTTATAAGGCATACGATTAAAAATTCTATTGGAAGTAGAATAGGAGTTCGAATTTATAGAGAATAAGAGTTCAAATTTATAGAAAAGATATATAAATAAAAGTTCTACTAGAACTAATAGGTGTTCTAATTTATAAAGGAGAAGAGTTTGAATTTATAGGAAAGACATATGATTAGAAGTTCTATTGGAAGTATAATAAGTATTTATAAGGCATACGATTAAAAGTTCTATTGGAAGTAGAATAGGAGTTCAAATTTATAGAGAATTAGAGTTCGAATTTATAGAAAAATATATAAATAAAAGTTTTACTAGAACTAGAATAGGTGTTTGAATATATAGAGCAGACATATAATTAAATATTTTATAGAAAGTACGATCTTCTTAAAATATATTTTTTATATAAGTTAATTATATTTATATTAGGAAAATTTATTCATAAATCCAATACTATTGTCATGAAAAAAGTCACCGTATTTAAAAAGAAAAGAATTGATTTGTTAACATAATAAAAGAACAATGAGTAAAAGAACAATATCATGCAGCAATCCTAAATAAATACAGGAGTATCTATAAAATAAAGAGAAAATAAAATGTGTTTTCATTTTCTAAAACTCCAAAAATTTTAAAAAATCTAGAGAAAGTATAAATTGGAATTCACTCTATTTTTTAGATTTTGATTTCAAGGAAAAAAATTGTTGTGTAAGATAAGTATCATCAATAATATGTAATGAAGTTAGAATTTAGATCCCAAACGAGAGCGGCTCGAAACGTGTTTAACGGGAAGACGGCTTACTATAAAAAATTGTACTAGCTATTAAAATATCATATGATGTTATAAATTATATTTTATTTTTAGGATTTGATTTTTATGGATAAACATTATCATACAAGTAATATGTGTAAAAGTTAGGTTTTTGGTCTTAACGAGAGAGCGAATCAATAGTAATAACTGTGTTTAACAAGAAAACGGTTCATTAGATAAGACCGTATAAAAGATGTTTAAATATATAATTAATACAAAAAATAAAATGTTTTATTGGAAGTAGAATACGAGGACGGTGGAGACGTCTTATACGATTTTTTAAAACTATACATCTTTTTTCCTAGAAATCCTTTATTTTAACTTTTTTATACAATTTAATTATACTTTGCATTACAAAAATATATCCATAAATGTAATATTATTCCCGTAACGAAAAGTCTTAGTATTTTAACTTTTTTTTGATATGTTAACATAACAGAAAGACATTCCCATGCGAAAACTGTAAATAAATACAAGAATATCTATAATATACAGAAAATATAAGATGTATTTTCATCTTTTAAAACTCCATAAATATTAGAAAGTTTAAAGAATATAAAAATTGGAATTTACTTTCTTTATATAATGAAGTTAGAATTTCGGTTTCAAATAAGAGCGGCTCGAAACGTATTTAACGGGAAGACGGCTCGCTAGAAAAGATTGTATTAGCTTTAAGAATTTGATACTGAAGTCATAATTTTTTTTTATTTTTACTGTTTGATTTTATAGATAAAAAATATTATATAAGTCTTTATAATATATGTTAAAAAGTTGGGATTTCCGTTTTAACGAGAGAACGGCTCAATCGAAAGAATCGTATTTAACAAGAAATTGATTCATTAGAGAAGATTATTTAATTATAAAAATTTAATATTAATATTATAATATAACGTAAATGTATTGAATTTTTTTAAAAATATTATAATGCCGCCGCGAAGCGCGGCTTTATCAACTAGTTCAATGTTAAACTCTAATACACCAAGATCCATAATAATGTGATTGATTAGTTACAGTGTGTTGCTGAATGCAAACAATGGTTAGGGAGTGATGAACTGTAGTTAAAATTTTATTTATTAAGTAACAGAAAAACAGCAATAGTTGCATGTATGCTAATTTTTGATGATCAAGGTCAATTAATGTTGTTAAGTTTCCCACCGTAACAAGGGATGTCTTGTAATAACAAATAACGAGTGGATTCTTCCCTAATTAAGAAGAATAAAAAGCTATTCCAAACTTACGGTGCTTCTGATAATTTACTAAATGCATCAAATATGAACTGCGAATTTATTGACCAGTAGACATTGAAATGATCAGACATGCATGTAACAGTTTGATAGGCCATATACTGCATATTCAAAACTACAGTAATATATATGCAAGTACACATGAATGTCTCTTCTACAGGACAACAGGGAGCGCATAAACATTTCGTCTGTAAGAGTTAGTTAACACATTCAAGATACATCCACAACCAGAACATTGAAAGGTGAACAACTTTGTCATTCATATATATTGTTTCAGACTTCTTAGTAGACGGAGATTTATAGGTGTGATGCATATGATAATAATTATGTAGTTTATAGTCTGATAATATATAGTACTTAATTACAATCAGATTCCATATATTATAACAATTTGCTACTGATTTGCCATAATATACTTTTGCCACACAGAATATAAACATAATTAATAAAAGATAAATTAACAGTAGTACTTGATGCATTAATAAACCAGTCTTTACACAAAACAACTCAAACAAAGCCAACATTCATTTGCAATTTACATGTATCCTTACTTTTGCCCCTTGGTTAATATCTATCGTTTCAGAAATTCAATTTGTTTACCTAGGCATCCTCTTCTTCCGATGATAAATCCAGTGGTTCAAGTTCCCTAGGGTTTCTCTTACTCCTCCACTCAATTTCCACTTGGATCTTACAGTGGCTGCAGGGTATCTCATAAACAGATTTAAGCTTTTTGGCATCCGTTTCAGCATCAATAAACAACTTGTCTTGGAGCAATTCATTGTCAATAAGCAAGCCAAACTCCAGTATGAGTTCAAAACCCAACGGCACATCTACAAAAGGTCGGGACAGCAAAAGACTCATCTCTCATTCCCAGGTTCCAGTTTCATTTTCTCACCACGCTCCTTAAAAAAATATAACACTTGAGTATGCAGGGTGCAAAATTGCACTCGTCCTAGCAGATACAGCTCCATAAAGATCAAACTCAGATTTAGCATGTGTGAACTTAACATTCACATTGGCTTCCACCGCATTTCGAAAAATTGCATAATAAATCTTGAGAAATCTTGTACCGTCATCCGACAAGAAAACAGATTTTTGAGGAGTGGGAAGCATCTCAGACTCCACATGCAAACTGCCATGGAAGGCACCACAGAGATAAAACCGGAGGGAAAAGCCGCATGCCGCATCAATTGACGCTTCGGCAGGACCATTCAGCATGATATGAGCACCGGATTTAATCTCAGGCTTACTAGTCTTCTCTATTTCCTTGTCGGCATCCAGGTAGAAGTCAACATGCAAGAACTCAGTCACTATGTCTCTGGGGTTGTTGTAATCGTCTAGGCCCTCATCTTTAAATAAATATTGCCAACCATTATCGAAATCCAAAGACAATATTACGCCTCGCAGTTTATCAGTAGGGCCATCATATATTACCCTGTACACCCCTGCTAGCTCCTAAAATAACACAATTTTCGAACACATACAAGAGGGCCTGATGAATTACCAAACTTTTATAAAATATTAGTAAAATCATTGTTTAAAATAGAGCGTTTGTCAACATATATTCATGATTAAGTCAATTATTCAAAAAAATTAACAGAATGTCATGACCTATGTATAAATTTATATATGAATAGTCACATAACTTAAGCATAAACAAATCTATACTACTATTATAAGCGAAACAGAGGTTGTTGGTTTGGTACTCTTTTTTGTCACTCAATAACAACCGTTAGATTTTGACATAAATAAATGATAACTGTCGGATCTAATGTTAAAAAAATATTTCTTTTTTAATATTTAAAATACTATTATAGGTTCCAAGTTCGAATCCCACCAACAATGTATATATTATTTTATAAACTACTCTCACGAATTTATGACCCGTCAACAACATATTATAAATTAAAACACTATCGTTAAAAATACTGTCAAACATGTATTATAATATTTTATTATCTACTATAATTTATTTTTCTACTAATTAATATATATATATATATATATATATATATGTGAAAATATGGATAATAAAAAAATTAAAAAAACATATATGCATCACACGAGTAATAAGCTATATAGTAAAAAATTACACAAAATCTGGAAAACAATTACAATATAGAAAATTTTGTATAAAAATCGAAAAGGATCTACATGATTAGATAAATTTCACTTTGCTATTAAATAAAAGTTAAAAAACAATTTTTGTGTAATTTTTATATCTATACGTATGTATTTTAAAGTAATAATTCAAAATAAATAATTTTAATAATATTTATATACATGGGATTATAAAGTTAAAAAATTATTTTAATAATAAAAATATATATACAACTTAAAACTTTAATAATAACATATAATTAAAAAGTTTAAAAGCAACCGTGCATCGCACGGGTTATAGGCTAGTATATATATATATATATATATATATATATATATATATATATATATATATATATATATATATATATACTATACTATTATAAGCGAAATAGGGTATAGTTGGTTGGTTGGTCGGTTGGTTAACACCTTCCCAAAAAGTTCCATGCAATGCACGGCTTTCTTAAAATTAAGTTATTTTTTATTTATATTTTAATAATTATTTATTTCATATATATTACTTAATATAGTATTGGCATAATATATATTATTAAATAATAATCGTTTAATTATATGATATATTGTTCGAATTATGATTATATTTTGTCATAATAATATAAATATAAATGGAAGTGTCGTATATACTTACATTCAAATTTTTGTTGATATTATCTTATTCAAATTATGGTTTCATAATAGCACAAAATTATGATTTTATAATAATGCATATTTTAATATTTGTTTAAAATAGAATTTAATATTAATTTGTAATTGTGTGAAATTTTTATTGTTTATTATATAGTTTTAACTTGTTTTCACTTTGTTGATTTATAATTTATTGTAAATTTGTTAATAAATATGTGATATTAAAATTATTAAAAATTATTTTAAAAATATTTGGGCTATAGTCCTATTAATGCAATTTCTGCTTTTCAAAAAAAAAAAAAGTTGGGTGTAGCTGAAGAATTTTAACTCAAATATAACCAAAAGAGTGTGTAATTGAATATTAATTGGAGTGTAATTAAAAGAGTTTGTTATTAAGTTGAATATGTGGTTTATTTTTTGTAAAATAAAATTTTATATGTATTTTATTTATTTTTTCCATTTTTGAATGGTGTTAGCAAACTTTTTGGGAAGGTGTTAACCGATCAACCAACCAACCAATTATACCTTCAAATTATGATTTCATAATAATCCATAATGTAATATTTGTTTAAAATAGAATTTAATATTAATTTGTAATTGTGTGAAATTTTTATTATTTATTATATTATTTTAGATTGTTTTCAATTTTCTGATTATAATTTGTTGTAAATTTGTTAATAAATATGTGATATTAAATTATTTAAATTGATTTTGAAAATATTTGTTTTCCAAGTAACTGAAAGAGTCTAAAAAAGTTGGGTGTAGATGAAGAATTTTAACTCAAATATAACTAAAAGGGTATGTAATAGAATATTAATTGAAGTGTAATTAAAAGAGTTTGTTATTAAGTTAAATATGTGGTTTATATTTTGTAAAATAAAATTTTATATGTATTTTAATTTATTTTTTTATTTTTAGAAAGTGTTAGCAAACTTTTTGGGAAGGTGTTAACCGACCGACCAACCAACCAATTATACCCTTTAAATTGATTTTGAAAATATTTGGTTTCCAAGTAACTGAAATAGTCTAAAAAAGTTGGGTGTAGATGAAGAATTTTAACTCTTTAAATTGATTTTGAAAATATTTGGTTTCCAAGTACCTGAAAGAGTCTAAAAAAGTTGGGTGTAGATGAAGAATTTTAACTCAAATATAACTAAAATTGTATGTAATTGAATATTAATTGAAGTGTAATTAAAAGAGTTTGTTATTAAGTTAAATATGTGGTTTATATTTTGTAAAATAAAATTTTATATGTATTTTAATTTATTTTTTCATTTTTAGAAGGTGTTAGCAAACTTTCTGGGAAGGTGTTAACCAACCGACCAACCAACCAATTATACCCTATTTCGCTTATAATAGTATATATATATATATATATATATATATATATATATATATATATATATATATGGCTATACTAGTGAGACCCCTATTATAGTGAGAACTGCACATTGGGCTACAAATTAGGCCCAATAAGCAAAAACACGCACCCGGCCTTTTTCAAATTCAAAAAAAAAAAAGACAAAGCTAACTGCCTTGTTTATTATTCACCACTATTGATGAAATCACCTCTCTATGCACCGTTATTCACCATTATCTCTGTTGCTCACACCTTCTAATCACCCCCAAATTTGCCCTAATCAAGCATTTAAACCGTTGAAGATCTTCAAAACACTACAATATCCCGATTGTAAGTATAAAACATGATATACTCTTCATTATTGTGAAAATTTTGTATTAATCACTTTGTTACATTGTCGTAGAAGATGATTTCGCTCATATTTTCCTTGAATCACATTTTATTATACTTGAATCACGTTTTATTATACTTGAATCACGTTTTATTTGCTTGAATCACGTTTTATTATACTTGAATCACGTTTTTAAGAGATTTTTTGCATGTTACAACAGAGAATATTTTCGTTAGTTTCAGTTGATATTGTTGTTTTACTTTCGTTTTTTAAGTGATTCTAATGTCAATGTGTGTCCATTACTCTTTTTTGCAGGATCTATTAACAAATACTTTACATCAATGGATAATACTAAAGGATGAAAAATATTTTATAGAAACTAGTGATTTTCTGTATAAAACTAGTGATTTGTGATGATAATAAGTGACTTGTAATTTGTGATTTGTAAGTTGTGATTAATAGTAATTTTTGATATGTGGTGATATAAAAACAGTGATTTGTTATAATAAAAGGTGATTTGAAACTTGTAATTTATGCTTATATAATGACTTGTAATCTGTTCTGTTTTAAAGTGATATAAAAAGAGCGATTTCTTACAATAAAAGGTGATTTGTGAGTTGTGATTATATTGTGCTTTTTTGTATATAGTTTACTGAATTGTTTAGAGGCTAGATCTTTTTAAAAGTGATATGAAGAGAGTGATTTCTTACAATAAAAGGTGATTTGTGAGTTGTGATTATATTCTGCTTTTTTGTATATAGTTTACTGATTTATTTAGATGCTAGATCTTTTTAAAATTGATATAAAAACAGTGATTTCTTATAATAAAAGGTGATTTGCAACTTGTAATTTATGCTTATATAGTGACTTGTAATCTATTCTGTTTTAAAGTGATATAAAACAGTGATTTATGCTTATAATGTGGTTTGTTTAAATGTATTTATCACATATAATGTTTGGTTTATTAATATTGTGTGTTAATTATACAGGTTCTAGTGCAAGACAAAGCAAGAGATTGCAAAAAATGAAGTTTCCAAAAACATCTTATAGTCATCCACAAAATATTGATGATAGTGGACCTACGATCATTGATGTGGGAGGTAATTATTTGCTTTGTCAGTATTTAGAGAATTGTGAATCTTAAAAGAAACATGGTTTGGTATGTAGTCATCTTAAAGTAGTACCGATTTGCAGGTTCTAGTACAAGACAAAGCAAGAGATTAAAATAAATGAAATTTGATGAGAAATGCACTAACCCCACAGAGTTAGATAATTCAAATAGTGATTTTGAGCAACAATCAAAAACCAAAAGTAAAAGTGAAGACAGATATGATACAGAGCTTGTATCAGAAAGTGGTTTACGAAGAGAACGTAGGGCGAAGCATGCAGTAGTTATTCCAGCACAAAGCCCACAGAGTATTGCAGCATTCACAAAGCAAAAAAAGAAGTTCAAAATCAGAGCAAATAGGCAAAAAAAGATACAAGAAGATGCTGCTTGGAAAAGAAATGCACTAAAACGAAAACTTGATGTTGAGGTACATTCCAATCGACCAACTTTGTAGCATTACGGATTATGTTAGAACAATATAGTGATTGGGCAAAAATGTGCAGCAAGAAGTTGAAGAACAGGGGGCTAGAAAGAAAGTAACTGATAAAACTAAAAAGGCGTTACCTCAGACTTGTCGATGAGGTAGATATTCTTTTTTTACGGATTATGTTGTATGATTTTTGGTGTTTTTAATTTTTGATAGCCAACTGATGAAGATGAACCACCAGAAGCAGATGAAAATGAAAAATGGAAGCAGAAAGAAAAGGTGCCTGAAAAGGTAAATATTACACGAAAGTCACTTTTTAAAAAATCACCTTACTGATCAATAGTTACCATGTCTTATTTAATTTACATAACTATTATCAGGAAGCAGATAAGAATCCCAATAGAAAGAAAAAGCAGAATATATGCGATATCTTCAAGTTAAGAAACTCGCCTTCTAACTTGACAGAAATGATATCTGCGCTTTCTGACCAACAAAAGGTATGGGTAAGAAGAACCGGTTTTGACCATCTGTTGGATTTCTCGATGGGAAAGATACCACATAGACTGGCTTATTACGTGTTCAAGTCATTTGATGCTTCCTGCCGAGCCTTAAAGCTTCCTGCTGGATCAATCACAATAACGGATCAAGATGTGCATGATGTGTTGGGACTACCTGTTGGACAACAAAGTTTTAACTACTCAACAACATCAGAAAGAAAGAATTTATGGACATCACAGTTCCCTGGAAAACCACAGTACAATATCGCACCATCAATGGTGATTGATGTAATGAAAGACATGACTGAAGATAGTGAGTTATTCAAGCTAAATTTTTTGATGATAGTCTCCAATGGATTGATCGAACGAAACACAACATCATACTTGATTAGAGATATCCTAGACTATGACATTGATCTAGACAATTGTGCTGCATATAATTGGGGGGAGTACTTGATTTCATTCCTGGTGAAAACGAAAAAAAATTGGATTTCGCTAAAATCACTGTTTTATCCTGGCCCAATAGTGTTTCTCACTGTAAGCACCTTTTACCACATAAAAATCTTTTTTGAAAATAACTTGTCCATTATCTTAATTTGTGTTTCTGATAACTTTTCCAGATATTCTATGTTGATCGTGTCCTCAAAGGCGAGGCAAAGATAGAACGATAGTTTCCGGCTTTTAAAGGATGGACAACACAGCTTTTAAAAGCAAGGCAAGTAGAAGAATTGAAATCTGATTGTTTTGGAAGAGGCAAAATAATTGAAGTTAGATCAGAACAACAAAAAACTCAAGTAAGGAACATAAAACTCTACTAGTATTTTCCTGATGTTTGTTAATTACCAAATACATGTATGGTATATATAGTAAACATGTACATTTGCACACAAATACTAAAAATATTTTGCACAAAGCACTATAATATTTGCACAGAACACTAAAAACATATATATGTAAAGGATAAAAATGCAGTTGAAGAAAATGAAAAGGGAGAATATGCAGCTGACAACGAGCATGTACAACAGGTAAGAGTCCAAATCACTATAATTTTTTAGTGCTTTGCCTAGAGAATTTTATTTTTTATTCACTATAAAAGTGAATAAATAATTAGGTTATTTAGTTAAACACATTAACATGACATTAATTATGAATCTTATAAATAGGAAAATGTAGACAATGATGATTTGGTCTATGCTGAACAACAAACGGATTCAACAATACAGTGCTCACAACCTAGACCACAATCTGAGCCAACGCAAGAGGTATATTAAACAAAATTTATTTGTTTTGGGAATTTAAGGCATGCACTATGTTATTTCAGAAATCTCATTTGTCTAAGTTTACATTGTTTAATAGAACATGGACAAAGATGCAGCAGGACAAGAAGAGCAACCTCCAAACCCTAATCCAATAGAAGAGGTATAACAATATATTGATTTGTGTTTAAAGATTATTGCACAAAGATACCGTTTTATTACAACTTTTTATTATTTTAATCAGGATTGGTTTGAAAGATTGAGTGTGAAGGCTGTCACGTTAATGGATGCACTTGATGCATATAGAACTGAAATGGAAGAGGCAAAAGTTAAGCATCCAAATGAAAGCACTGTTTCAGATATCGAGTGGAAAGTGACTGAACGTATTCAGAAAATGATGCCAAACTCATCAAAATAGAGAGATGGTAATATATCTGAATCTGAAAGTGAACATGAAATGGAAGATCAACATAATGAGGAAGATGTTGAGATAGAACAACATGTTGAGATTGAAAAAGATGTTGAGATGGAACCAGAATTTAAGATGGAACCAGCTGAAATAGATCTAGATGTACTCGAATGTGTGGAGTTGATTGAGTACTTATACTCTTCACAGGGGATAAAAGATCTGAATGAGTACATGGATGACTTGTCGGGCCCTTCTTTTTCACTTGGAATAAATGATTACATAATGAATGTATGCAAGGATATCAACAACAATCATGGAGAGTCACAGCCTAAGGCACAAGGTGATGATAATGATATGGTGACACCAGCACCTGCAGAAACATGAGAAAAGGAATAAGAGGGAAATGAAACTTGCTGCTCCTTATCGGTCACCATATGTTCGCAGGATAATAGACTTGAATGCAAAATACACAACTCAACATTATGCTGTATGGAGATGGATAATACAAGAGGGACAAGATTTACTTTAAGTATGTTGTTAAAATTTGCACAAATTGCCACACCAAAAGTCACCACATAAGCATCATTTTTTAGTTTGTGATCAAATAATCTTTTTCTTAATTAAACACTTACAGAGAACATGTATTTGTGGTTAGTGATTTGATCTGCATTCGTAAGCACCTGGCAACACTAAAACCAAGAAAGCGGTTATATTACTCCGTGATAGATGTGTGGTCTCCTCTAATGAATGAGAAAGAAACATACAAAGCACTGGAATCACCAATGCGTTTGTTCTTCAACATTGGACTATCGGTAAATATAAATTTACATTATAGTCAATTTACTTTGTATAACACCATACTAACTTTATTATCCTTATGAATGTACAGATTGCACCTTTGGATGAGACAAAATCAGAAGATGAACAATACAAAATATTTGTCACAGAGATGAATCACTTCCTTAAAAAATACCAAAATACAAAGTTTAACAAATATGACCTGGTATATATTCATCTCTTAGATTTCATTTCCCTTTACTAAATATACAACTTATTTTATTTTGAAATGAATATTATGTCCTAGCACTAATAAGTAATATTTGCAGATATTTTTTCATATCCTGGCATATGAGCATTTCTACCTCATTTTCTTGAACTTGAAGGCAAAACAATGGGATGTGATTGATAACATAAGACATGGCAAGGCAGCTAATAATGCATATTCCGCAAAACTCCGTCAACTGGTAAGCATGCACAAATCACCATATATTTTTTGAAAGCACTTTTTTTATAATGAATGTGACACTTTCAAAATGCAAAATTCAGAAAAAACACTTTGCAAGATACCTGAAAGAGAATGACCAGTCATCGTTCGTAAACTCTATCACTCGAATGAGGACATATTGCGTCATAATGCCTTAGAAAACACTACAAAATTCCAAAGATTGTGGTGTGTTTCTGATGAAGCACATGGAGACATATAAAGGAGGGAAAAGTAACTAGGAGACTCAATTCAAAATAGAAAAATAGCCAGGGCACCAAGAACAGCTGGTTCGATTGAGAATAATATATGCAGATGCCATTTTGACCTCGCATGTGAATGAGAAAAGAAACTTCGTTATCAAAGAATCAAAATTCCTATACAACAAATTAGCAGGACAAGGACTACTCAAAGCGATCATCGAATCAAGTAAGAAAAATCCAAGAGCAAGACATATTAAGAAGGGAACTGTGCTGTTTCCAGAAGATGCTGCAGATAATGTTAATGCGGATGCAGATGATGATGTTGCCAAAACAAAGGAATGAAATGAGTGATTTACTGGGCAGTAAAATAAACAATTTACATTCTGAATCTTGTATATTAAGTATGGGTTGGTTTAGTTGTTATCGTTGATAGTGCACTTGACATTAAGTATGGTTTGGTTAAATGTAATTTGACAGTTGGAAGTTTCTTTCGTATTGGCTTCGTTTTATATTTTTGGACAATTTGTCTTGGTGTTTCCATGGAAAACATAACATTGTTATACTAAGTCACCTTTAATTCATATTTTAAAAAGAAATTACTATTTTTGAAAAGAAGGTAACAAAAAAATAAAAAGAGATCACTTTAAAACCACCAATTTATATATAAATCACCTTTTTTACAGAAAAGGCACCAAAAGTGTAAACATTTTTTTTGTTTTTTTCTTGAAAACGAAAACTTACTAGGTTATTTTCAAAAGTAAAACGCCACATACAGTGACGTTTGGGTGATCAATTTTTTTTTTGATATAGTGAGTGAAGGTACATTTTAATTGTGTGTGCCCCTGGCGGGGCCCTAACAAATAATCCTAAATGGAACTCGTTGAACTCCAAATAAAAACGATATTTTATAGAGTTTTTTTTGTTTTTTTCTCCAAAATATATACGGTTTATTCGTCGTTCCGAATATTTCTAAACCCAAAATGGAAACGTTGAACCCCAAAGGTTAACCGTTGAAACCCCAAAGTTCACATACGGTTTATTTGTTGTTCCGAATATTTCTAAAAAAAATCCCAAAACCCAACATAATGTGGCGTTTAGATAAAAATTGTGATATTTGGGGCCATTTAGCTTTAAATTGTGATACTGGGGCCTTTTTTTCAAAACATGCATTAAAAAATAAAAATCAGCTTAAATTGTGATTTAAAACATAACATTATTAAACCACTCCTTTTGAAAAGAAGTTAACAAAAAAATTAAAAAGAGAACATTTTAAAATCAGTAATTTAGATATAAATCACCTTTTTTCCAGAAAAGTCACCAAAAAACTTACATTCAAATGACACCAACTCACCAAAAACTTTACAAATAGTTCATCTTAAAATTGTCCTTTTAAAACACTGAATTATTGGTTACTATTTAAACACAAATTACTTATATTCTTTATTAAATCACTTTTAACACTGAATTAAATCACTTTTAAATATTGGTTACTATTTAAACATAAATTACTTTAAAATGTAAAAGCAAATCACCTTTTACAAATACAAGTCACCAAAAAAAAAACTCATTCAAATTAACCAAAGTCACTAAAAATGACCTTGACAACTGTATACCAATTTACACCTAGTTCTTGTCTCTGGATAGCAAAATGAAATATGAAGTTCTCATTGTCACACCATATGTATAAAGATTGATATCTACATTGAATATAATAGGAGACAGTTTTGTACTAAGTATTTAATGTTGCTTGATCTTCATTTGGTGCATCAACTGTTACTTGATCTTCATTTGCTCCTTCAACTGTTACTCGATCTTCATTTGCTCCATCAACTGTTACTTGGTCTTTATTTGTTGAATCAGCCTTGGCACCCAATGTAGTTGGTTTTATTCTTCGTGGACAGGTTCTAGAATCATGCACAGTTGAAGTACATAACTTGCACTGTCTAGGTTTTTTTTCTTCCTTCTCTGATTGCCTTCTCCCTTTGACTGACCAACCTCTTCAAACCAGAACCCTTGTTTTTACATTGATTTGGTGCATGAATGGTAATTTTTCAGTCGGTTGCGGCCCCGTCATCATTTCCATATGAGCTTGCTTTGTCATACCACTTCCATCACCAAGATCTGAATTCAATTGTTTCACTACTTTATCCACGTGAGAAAGCTTTTCAACATCTACACCTACCTTGTTCATAGATTTCTGAAAATTAAACCATATGTTAGTCACTGTATGAGATATAGTTTCCATCTTTCTGAAATCATCAGAAACCCCAATAAACTTCGACGAAGATGGTCTATTTTCTGCAGTCCTGCACCATCTATTTAGCACAAGATTCCTTGGTACTTTGGTCACTCCGAAATGGTTAAGTGCACAAAAAGCATGTCTGTAAAGTATTCCACACATGACAAATTTTTTACAAGAACATTCAGCATGGTTTTGACTAACTTGAACCTGAAATTGTAAGTACAAGGTGAACAAATCACTAAAAACAAACTTACAAATCACTAAAAATATAGTATGCATTAAAAAAACTGAATACATTACCTTAAACAATTGGTCTTTTATCAACACATCTTTCATTATATAGCATTTAACCCCATCTAACAACGGACCAATTTCCTGAATTCTCATGTTATAACAGGATGCCAAAATCTCTTCTTGAATTTTATAGAAAATTGGACGAGTGTATAATTGTGTCGCGTCAGCCTCAATAAACAACTTCGAAATTGTCAAAGGTATTGCAGATAAATCCTCCTGATTCTGCCGGGTATACTCATATCGCTGTCTATCCATTGCACTTCCAAAACGAAGGTAAAACTCGCATAACGTATCACTTTGCTTATGAAACTGACTAAAGAAATTGTTTTCACTTTCAGACCTTGATGTTGTCCTCATTAGGCCAAACATAGGTTTATCCCTAAAAAAAGACGGGATCCATGAAGTTCTAATAGCATACATCTCCCAAAGCCATTTGTTACCTTCCAATTTGAACTCTTTCAATACTGATTTCCACCCTTTTTCAAACTCAGCGAGTTCCAAAGTGGAAGACCAGATATATTTTTTCATTTTTTCCATAAAATAATTTCCTTACACAAGTAATTTCCAAGCTGTAAACAAAGAAAGAACAAGTAAAGAAAAAGGACATGTAAATAGAAATCAAAGGCGCTACAAGCTGAAAATTTTTACACACCTTCATAGGGAACTTTTCCATAATATGCCACATACATAAACAATGCCTCGTAGCAGGGAATTCATCAGTGGCAGCAAACGAAATCGGGATAGCTTGCTTCATAGCAGGGCACTGGTCAGTCACAATAACCACGGGATTACGACCCATTGCCTTTACAAAATTATCAAAAGCCCATTGGAAATGTGGAATATCTTCCTTAGAGAGAAGGACAAATGCAAAAGTAACACATTTATCATGTTTATCAACACCGGTAAATGGATAAAACACCATGTTATACCTATAATTAGGGCCAACATACAGAAATCAGTGCAGGAACTATTACAAAATAGAGACAAAACACTTAAATTTAAATACCACTGTAAATAAAAAAAGAGAAATCACTAAAACTTAAACAATATTAGCATAAAAAATGTAATGACTGTTACATACATATTGGTATTGAATGTCGCATCAAAAGAAACAGCATAACCAAAGATTTCATAATTCTTTCTAGCAACTGTGTCCGCCCAAAATAATTTGGTCAAATGGCCTTCAGAATCAACATCATATGAATAATAAAAGGACTCACAATTGTCATGTTTCGATTTAAATTTGTCAATTATCATTTGTGCATCACGTTCCCCAACATAAGCCTTCAAGTCTCTACTAAAATTTCTAAACTCTCTAACTGTAGCACCCACATTAGCATAGCCACCAACCAACTCTTTCATAAGGCTATGAGACTTGCTTACTCCGATATTAACATTGGCAGCATCAAAAGCAAACTTTCGTGAAATACTAGACATTTGACGACTTACTCTCAAAAACTGCCTAGCATTTTTCGGAACAAGATCATGATTATGTCTCTCAACAAATGTAGTTATTCTATACAGCGTACCAGACACAATCCTCAAAACTATCTTTGCAGGACAGCCACACCTATTAGAAACTGTTCTTCGCCGACGCACTTTACTTTTACTATCAGGCACAATCAATTTCTTTTCATTATACCCAGCCCTGTTACAAACCATGTATTTAGAAATGATTGTTTCAGGATCATCATCAGCCGACTTCTCCATGCTA
Source organism: Saposhnikovia divaricata (assembly GCA_036435485.1). Taxonomy (NCBI): domain Eukaryota; kingdom Viridiplantae; phylum Streptophyta; class Magnoliopsida; order Apiales; family Apiaceae; genus Saposhnikovia; species Saposhnikovia divaricata. Next base: position 108,887,793 of record CM071599.1, on the reverse strand, counting down.
CGACGTGCATCAATGCCAGATAATCGACCATATTCCTGATAAAATACCATACCTTTCTCCAAGCAATCAAACACCTTATTAACTACTGGTATGCAATCCTCATCAATACACACAGGAACATAATATCTCCTGCCACCTGGTATGATAGTACATTTTAATATTGCATCATCGCTTTCATTTGAACCAGATTGATTAGCGGAACTAGACTGATTAGCATTATCAATAAGGTGGCTAAAATTTGAAGAATCACCACTGCTAACAGCTAAACAAAAAACATAAAAACACACATATAATGAGCTATGAGGAAGACAATTGCACATCACTAAACAAAGACAAATCACCAAAATAAAAACAACAAATCACTTAAAAATATGTGATTATATATTTACAGAATCAATTCATGTAAACTGCTGAAAACTTCTTAAAACTGCAAATTACTAAAACAGATCACCAATATACTAACAAATAATTAAAAACAACTTAGTTTGTAGCTAATCAGCGGATAAAAACAAAAAACAAAATCTGAAGCTAAATCTATTAACAAATTAAATGAACAACAAATCGATTAATCATAAATATCAATATACTAACAAAAATTGGAAAAAATACCTTGATTACTGCTAATTCGCAACAAATCGTCGGTAATCATGATGAAAACAATCGTAAAGGAAGATATAGCACCGGAGATATGAAATTCGTCCAAAATTGATATGAATCGAAGCTAAAAATGATATAGATCGAAGCTAAAACTGATCGGTAGAGACAAGAGAACAGAGAGAAGAGAAATTCGAAAGCTAGAATTGATCTAAATTAAAGTTAAAACTGATCGGTAGAGACAAGAAAACAGAGAAAACAGAGATAATTGAGAGAGAGGTGTTAATTAATTCGGAATATACGTTATTAATTACTGTGTATCTTTGTCTGTTATAGGAATTAGTTTTATAGGACTAGATTAGAAGTTGACAGTAAAAAAGGAAGGGCTGAGATTAATTCTCAGTTCTCATAATAAGGGGGGTCTCATTTGAGCACAAGCCTATATATATATATATATGTCATTGCTCCATACAGAACACTCTTATATAACAAACAACAAAGAACACCTTAGATCTATTAGATCCTTTGGCCCCGCCAGGGGCACCCAATACAAAAAATTGTTATTTTTTTACCCTCTATCAAGTCTGCAAAAAAAAATTGAAAATTACTGTTCACTATGAACAGTAAATTTTCAAATTTTTTTTTTGCTGGTTTGTTAGAGGGTAAAAAAATAATAACTTTTTGTATTGGGTGCTATGACGGAACTCTTAAATTATATTAGATATGAGGTGTTCTTTATTACTTGTTATATAAGGTGTTTGCTATGGAATGCAACTATATATATATATATAACGGTGGAGACGTCTTATACAATTTTTTAAAACTATATATCTTTTTTCCTAGAAATTCTTTATTTTAACTTTTTTATACAAGTTAATTATACTTGCATTAGAAAAATATGTCCACAAATTCAATATTATTCCCGTAATGAAAAGTCTTCGCATTTAAAAAAATTGTTGTGTTAACACAACTTGCGGAAGCTGTAAATTACTACTGGAATACCTGTAATATACAAAAAATACAAGATGTATTTTCATCTTTTAAATCTCCATAAATATTGGAAAGTTTAAATAATGTAAAAATTGGAATTTACTCTCTTTTAAGGTTTTAATTTTTAAGAAAAAATGTTATTTCATAAGATAAGTGCCATCAATAATATGTAATGAAGTTAGAATTTCGGTTCCAAATAAGAACGTCTCTAAACATGTTTTAACGGGAAGAACAATAAAGAACACCTTCATAATTTTTTAATTTTCTTGAAAATTGATTTGTTATGATAAGAATCACAAATTTAAATAACAATTAAGCTTAACATATCGACTAACGTAGTATCTCATTTAAATTTAAAAATCAAATGTTACCTAAAATCCACTATAGAATCTTATATATATATATATATACAATAAATTATATGTAATCGTGTTATATTTAATCTTAATTTTTTGTTGGATTCTATTTTTATTCATAAAAAAATCATTATTAATGTGAAAATTAGAATTTAAATGGGATTTAATATAAAATTCTATGATATTTTTTATATAAGAGTGTTTTTCATTAAGCAATGGCCTATATTATATCTTTATACATAATAAGCATAAGAGGGATCTTATCCAAATTTTTGGTCTGGTCGCTGTACTACCAAAATCATATATGATCTGTTGGATTAAAAATAGACGATAAAGATTAGATCATATTAATATATATATATATATATATATATATATATATATATATATATATATATATATATATATATATATATAATTTAACAAGGAAATTATTAGAAAAGGTTGCATTAGAATTGAATTTCAAAAAGAAAATTATAATCTAAAAAGGATATGATTAAAAAAGTTTGTATTATGATTGAATTTTAAAAATAATATTATAATCTGAAAAGGATATAATTAAAATAACTTGCATTAGAATTGAATTTTATTTATTTTATTAGTATTAAAAAAATTCATATTTATTATTTGGGCTATATTTTGAGATTTATAAATCAAATTTGGATGATTTTATAATCCACGCAAAATATATAAAATTATATTTAATTTAGTAATGATTTAATATTTATTATTTAAATGAAAATACACAGAATCTCAAACAAACGAAAATATAATTACTAATTTTTACATTAATCCTATTTAATGCAGAAATCCTACATTGATAATGTTATTCAATGTTGAAAACCTAATTATATATGATTTAAATAATTGACATATACATTTTCGTACTTCAATATAAATACACTAATTATTTTATAACATATTAAAATATAAAATATTTTTTAATGCTAGATCCAACGATTTTCATCTATTTATTTTAAGATTTTTGTCGTACGGAGGACCATACTACCGATTATCCAAAATTTTAACAAAATCCCTCCTACACTTATTATTAAAATTGTATTTAGTTGTTACTTCAAATAATTATAAGGATATTTTGATAATTAAAATGAATTATAAGTAGAATTCATAAATCAAATAGAATTTTCAGCGTAAAAAATTGTCAATTTCTTTTCTTTTTTGTTTCTGCGTAGATTTAATTAGAAAAAAATTATTGAACCATCACTAAATTAAATATTATTTTGTTAATTTCACGTGAGCTATAATTGTAACGCCCCGACTACCCACTAATAAACATATACTTTATATAATAAAATACTCACAAACACCTGAATAATTATATACATATTGATATGACAACCTCAAAACCTTTTTAGATATATAATAAAACCATGATTTAACCACATATTTTTTTTATTTTTTTATTTGTTTTTTTTAAAACAGTCTGAGAATTTTAGAAAATAGAACTCAATGTACACACAACTCTTATCAATTAAGCTTGCTCTCTTTTATTGAAATTGATTAGATAAATAAATAAACTTGTATACAGGAAAATTTTAGAAAATTTCGGCATGAAATATTCGTAATACGGACTATCCACCTGAATTTTGAACCAACTAAATTTCATAAAAAAACACGACAATTCCAACTATTTAAGAAAACCCAGCACATGTTCAACCTGTCCTAACCGATCAGGTGAACCATACTACTATGCCCTCCCGATCAAGGAACAAGATCGGAGCACCACAAATCAAAACTAAATACATAACACTGATAACCATGCATTAAGACATAATACAACACCCCACTACTAACCCGAATCTCTAGCAGGTAGTGGTATGAAACAAGCAACTACTAACTAAGTTATTACAATACACTACTAAATCCTTAATCAAAAGTTACATACACTCCACAAATATAAATACAACTAACTGGCTCTATTATACAAATCTTGACTGCTATCCAAAAGTCCAACCTTTTACCAGAGCAAAACTAGTATGTCTACAGTCCACAACAAGTTCTTCTCCAGATATAGCTCCTAAGTCGTATCCTTTTCTTCTTTAACTGAAAAAGGGTTAGAAACAATAGCAAGGAATGAGCCAAATGCTCAGCAAGTGATAATGATGGAAATAAAGAATCCACAACTGTATACTGAATACAACAACATAAAGGTGCCACAGAATACTCAGGATGCTCTGTTTTTAATTCACAATCTCAAGATAAAACTGTGACAATACCTTATTCTGTTTATGACATTTTAAAAATCATCCTTTGAAAATTTCTAAAAGTCTTTTCATTGAATGCAGAAAATCATCAATTCTCTTTTTAAATAAACTTTCATTTTTAAACCATTTAAATTTGATTGGAGGTTTCTCCCGACTTCGGACAATACGGGTGATCAGCCACGTAAAGTCCCCAGCCCGGACACTCAGTCCGTCTGGACATAAATTGGGTTCCCAATTAGGCAACACATTGGCCTTTAAAAGGTGCTGGACTGGTCCCACCAGAACTACAGCACAAAAATAAAACATGCTGGACCGACGTCATTCGGCCTCTTACGCGGCTCCAATCTAAAGGAATCCGTGAAAAACATTTTAACGAAACTCCCCCACAATAAAACCTTTAAAATCATTTAAACATTTCACTTTTTGGTCCTTAAACACACTGATAACAGATCAGCTCAGCTTAAGGAGTTTTAAAACATTTTTTAAATAAGTAAGCCATTTTAATTTGCATTTATAAAAGATTAGGGGTCAAGGAAACGTTCAGCAATATTTGCATAAAGTTTTCAAGATAGGAATTCAAGTGTGGTAAAAAGGTATTTAAGGATATGGTTTTGTCAAGCACATAATAATATTAGGAGGTGATGTGAAAGAAATATTTAATCAGCTCGGGTAGGTTTCAGAAAAACAGGATTAAATCAAATAAAAGTTCACGAGCTAATGAGGAATAAAGTAAATGTTAAGGTTATAGAATTAAGGTTCCAGGGAATTATAAGTAGGATTTTATTTTGGGTAATTTAGGAATTAAGTAAAAAGAAAAGGTTTATGACAGAGCAAGGCATGAATTATAATTTAAGGTTTATAGTTTAACAAGAATTGTAGTGATTTAGTGTGACAGTAGGGTTCAGGAGTTTAAACAATTATTCATGGCATCAACAATAAGGTACGAGGGTTTAAACAATTAATTCACAAAGATAAATAACAGGGTACAAGAGTTAAGCAATGATTCATAGAGATAAGCAAGGTACAAGAGTTTCAACTGGAGATTTGTTCGACTACTAGAAATCTGTTAATAGACATCACACCTTTAACATCGGTCAGTAATGCCACCGATGTCTTTGTGTTTTAAGACATCACTTGAAATAAAACCGATGTCTTTGAGTTTTAAGACATCGCTTTCAAGAAGAACCGATGTCTTAAATAAGCTAAAAAAAATGAAAAATTCCTGCGCGTACCCCCAATAATTTCCCCCTTAGAATATTTTCACCAATTTGTTGAAATGTTTCCCCCCCTTACACGATTTTTTGTTCCCCCCAAATTATCAAACATAGATCTCACTCTCTATACTCTCTCTCAGACAAAAAACATAAAACCCAAAAATACTCTCTCTCACTCTCTCCCGTCACTCACCCCTCTCCTCTCAAGAACCCTAAATCCAACATACTCACTGCCTCTCTCTCTCTCTCTCTCTCTCTCTCTCTCTCTCTCTCTAAAAGCTGTTTCAACTGGAGATTTGTTCGACTAGTAAGCGCGCTCTTGCATTCAACTTGATTTCTACAAATCTCGATTTGGGTAAGCTTGCACTGAACTCGAATTAGCTTGCATTGAACTCGAACTATCTTCAATTGAACCATTTGTTCGATTTATTACTAATTTGGGGTTCTTTAAACTTGAAACCCTAATTTTGTTTTATTTGGGGATTTTAATTGGCCAAATCCTTTTACTTACTTTGTTGATTTATCTGTATAATCATGATTATTATGTTTCGTATTTTATTGATTATTTTCATTACAGAGGTTTTTGTGATACAACTGATGGTTCTGGAAAATGGGCTCTTTCAATAGATGGTGGAACAGAGGTACCGGAAAATGTTCCTGATGGTGGACCATAAGTCATGTTCGCATGGGTTTTCAGTTAAAGAGGCTAGTCTTTCTTCTACTAGTTTGAAGCCTGTTGAACAGAAGAAGACTTCTCCAGCAAATGAAAATACTACTAACACTCCTCCTTCGAACAAGTAAGTTTGACTTTGTACTCAGCTTTACTTTGTAGGTTTAATCTTGCAAATTATTTTTGTCATGTTCAAGATAGATTACTGAGAACACTCAAATATGGTGCCTCTAGTTTATAGTTCTGGTCTTGTAAAGTCATGTTACATGTTTAAGATAAGCATTAAAATCAAATAGTTGTATAAATAAGGCCCTGTGTTCTTTTTTGCCCCCAGGTATCTATAAATTGGTTTGTGAGGTTTCTTAAATTATTTTGACTACCAATCTGGGAATTTTTTTCTCAGACCATCTGTTTATCCAACGCTATTTTCAATATATGTTTTTGGTGCAGAGTGCCGGCTTGTTCGAGTTTCCTTCATTAGATAAACAATAGTAAAATCTTTGACAAGTTTGGTTTCTCAATATCATTATGTACATACATATCCATTGCATTGTATTTCAGTTTCTTATACTTAGTTTAAGGGTCTTCCAAGTCTTTGGTAAGAGTTCTTACTATATAAACTTTCAGGGAGGAAAGATATGTGCTAAGCTTGTCACAGAACTTGGTCATGCTGAGGATGTTGTGATAGAGGAATGGACTGCAGGAGAGGTAGGGAAAGTAGCATCCCAGCATGGTATGTAAACGTAAGTGTCAACTTATCTCTAAATGCTACCCTACCATGCGTTGTCCATAAGTGCAACTTTTATTGTGAAAAATATGTTGGTTTCCACTAGTAATCCTGATTTGTGTAGGATCTATAATGCACATGGTGTTACAATGTAATTCCTTTTCTCGTCAGACCACTTGTAAAATATCAAATGCGTATGTGGAAAAGTGACCACCTCCGTCTTTAAATGTTCTTGGTATGTGACTTAGTTGTTTTCTTCTGTTTCTCTCTATTGGCTGTAAAGCTCGGTAATTTATTGAGACATTCACTCCGGTCACCAAGTGCAGATAGCTGTAGTCGTATCTTCTAACGATGCCGTGCAACCAGGTTGGCTTTTAATATATCTTAGAAGTTTTGGTGTTGCTCAACTCAAAGAAATGCAAATGAACTTGGCAAAGGTTTGTACAGTTGGTAGACGGTAGATATAGTGACTATACAAAAGCATCCATGATCTACATCTCTTATTATTTATTTTAAAATACTGATAACTGATGTTTCTACATCAGATTTGTTTCCTCTTTTCTGTTTACAGCAATTACTTTTCGATGATTAAAATTCGAGCAACTTATCATTTCCTGATTGTTTTCTTAGAAATTCGTTTATAGTAATTTTAGATATTTCAATATCAAAATTAGTGGTGACAGATTTATGATGTTCCTTTTTCCAGTACTCGAGCCCATTTCTTATATTCTCATCCAGCTCAACCATTGGGTCCAGAAGACTTGGCCTGGAAAATGGTTTGTTCTGTTCTTAGACTTCTCTCTCCTTTATGATTTTACTCTTACTTTCATATGCCAATAGTTTTAAATTCACTAGGCTCTTTACTTTGAAAATCAGGCCATTGTATGTCATGAAATGCCTGTGCATATACGATATGACTGTCCTTGGCCATGTGGTAGTGTAACATTTTGCTTCTGAAATCGAGCCCTGCTTGATATTGTTTTGCTTTTCGCTTCTGGCTTCTGCAAAGTGAAATTTTCAGTTATTTATTTTAATTTTGGGTAACATATTTCACATGTCATTCAAAAAGCAAAACAACTACATGTCATGTACATATGTGCATATACTTGGGTGACTTTCTATATAATCTAATATTTCTTAACGGATGGCTTTTTATTTAATTCTCATGACAGGACAAACTCATAATCATTTTTAGTTGCATGTTTGCATGCAAAAGGAAAAACAGAAAGTATAGTATGCATATTTGCACTAGAGATGACTGAGGAGTTTGATGCCTGGCCAGAGCAGGAAAACCATGACAGAAGTAATAGCCAGAAAAAACCAAGGGCAAGCCAAAGTTTAGTGGTCCTGCACTCCGCTCAAGTTTCAGATGTAAGCGATAATTTAGTAGTCGTGGACTATATCGACAACAACGTTGCGTTTGGCATTTATTTTGATTTTCAGCATATTGGTTTTCCCAATGTACTTGATATTTGGGTTTGGTCACTAGTTTTTAGTTTGGTTTTGATTGGTTATGTAAGAATACTTGATACTTCATATTTATGTTAGTTAATATATGTATTTGGTTAGTTCTGACTTGGTATTGTTTTAGTTTGGTTATTGTTGTGTACAAATATTGCTGGAAATGATGTATATGAAGTAGATTAATATTTGTCAAAATGCAGTTCTAACATTTTATATTTGTAATAAACTGATGTCCATTACATATTAAAACATCTAACTATAACTAGAAATAATGATATCTATTAAACACCAACACACCAATTCTATTTATAAAAACTGATGTCTATTAAACACGAACACACCAACTCTATTTATAAAACTGATGTCTATCATACCCTAAAACAACAAATATTGTTATAAAAACCGATGTCAATCACACACTAACACAACATGTCTACTTATAAGACTGATGTTATAAGTTATGTAAGACATCGGCCAGAAACCGATCTCTAAACTTTCGACTTTAGACATCACCGACAAAGACATCGGTCCGGATTTTTCAAAGACATCGGCCAGAAACCGATGTCTATCAGCGTTTTTTTAGTAGTGACCACTGACATATATAATTATAACCGATAAACATTTAGCAGGAAATCACATAAATAAAATATGCATCAAATACCACTCCATACTAGTAATACATACATATATACATATACTCGAGAAAATAAATTAAGATTTTTAGAAAATTTTGACGGCATCCCCTTTATACGGGTGACTGCTAGTCGGAACATAACCGACTCAAATAGACTCAAACAGCCACTTAAGGCAACAATGGTTCAATACCACCACAATATTCCATTCTAAACCAATTACTAACTTCACTTTAAAATACAAATTATTTTATACTATCCACATACAATCAAATATCTACTATTAAACATACAATCTTATATTCAATCTATATTCCATAATTAACATCTATCAAAACATTTATAATTCTAAGTACAACATTTAACTCATTCTTTTACTAATTACCATACTATTATCATCCAAACAAACTATTCTATATTAGTCACATACATAGCACCACTATGTGTTTTAAAGACCCGTTATCGACTAAGCATGTCAATATACACATTACCTAAAAATAAAATCAATTAATATGCACTATACTACAATTATCTTAATAAATTTTCTTTTTCCCGAAGTCAACACGAATAGCTCAACTTTGACCGACAATAACTCATTCGTTTTAAATCCGATTTACATGTTTCAAGAGCCTATTCCATCTATTTTTTCGCAAGTAATCCAAATATGAAATCAGTTTTAAGATTAGGTTTATAACGGGCACTGAACGAATTGTAAAACAGTAGCAGTTTGACTTCAATAACACTAACTAAAACTCAATTAATAAAATCTCTATCAACAAAAACATAGACTAACCTCTAGTACTATTTATTCATATCTCAATATCTATAATACATATACACACACACACGCAGTTGTCTACACACAACACACAGTCAACACATACATACAGATAGTATATATATATATATATATATATACACGCACACTACACAATCGAGGCTGCAGTTGAGATGAAGGGAACAACGGGGAGAATAATGGGGGAGGGAGAGAGATTACTTGACCAGAGAGAGAGATTGATCGAATTAGAGAGAGAGCAGGGAGGCTTCGAGAACCACCGAGAGAGAGAGAGCTAGAGAACACAGCCCGATTAGAATGAAATTAGGGATTTGAGAGCTTAATATTGGGGGGGGGGGAAACATATGGGACAAAACAGAAATTTTGCTTTACTGAAAATCATAAAATTAAATTCAAAAACAAATCTCAATTAGCCAGAAAAATGGGTGGAATCTTAAATTTTAAAATTTTAAAATAAAGAGTAAAAATTTACGATCACCCATATATTTTTAAAATATTTTTAGGATCAAAAACGAATTAAATACGAATTTTACAAGTTTTAACACTTTAAATGAAATAAAACTCTTAAAATCATTTTAAAATACTGAAACACCCAAAATAATTCACCAATAATTTTAAAAACTAAATAATTACACCAAGATAATATTACAAAAGATTTCGTGATTTTTAATAATTCCGATGATTTTATAAAATTCTCAGAAGATAAATAGCAAATGATTTGAGTAGAATTTAATCCCCAAAAATAAAAATAAAAATAAAAATATATAAACTTATCCGACACATATAAATCTTCAAATAAACCCATAAAATAATATCACACATTTTTTTCCTCCTCAACAATATTCACGTCATATTATTCACATTTAATATTATATAAATAATTATAAATATGAAATTTTTCTAAGGCGTTATATCCTTCCCCCCTTAACAGGATTCTGTCCTCAGAATCTCACCTAAGTAAATAGATGAGGATACTTTTCGAGCATCTCGCTCTCAAGTTCCCAAGTCAATTCCTCCACTCTAGGATTTCTCCACAAAACCTTTACCAACTTAATTGTCTTATTTCTTAACTTCCTATCTATTCTGTCCTGAATTCCTACAGGTTGTTCTATAAAAGACAAATCTGACACTAACTCAATAGGCTCGTACTCGATCACATGACTTAAATCTGGATGATATCTCTTGAGCATTGATACATGAAAGACATTGTGGATATGACTCATATGTGGTGGTAGAGCTAACTCGTACGCGACTTTTCCAACCTGTCTTAAGATCTGAAAAGGCCCAACATATCTCGGACTGAGTTTCCCTTTCTTGCCAAATCTCATAACTCCTTTCCAAGGTGACACCTTTAGTAACACTTGCTCTCCTTCCTCGAAGTTCATATCTTTCCTGCCTTGATCTGCGTATTTCCTTTGTCTGTTCTGAGCGGCAATCAACCTTTTCTGAATGATTTCGATCTTTTCCTTCGTTTGCTGTACTAGTTCTGGTCCTAACACCTTACGCTCACCAACCTCATCCCAATACACCGAAGATCTACATTTACTTCCATATAATGCTTCGTATGGCGGCATTTCAATACTCGCATGATAGCTGTTGTTATATGAAAACTCCACCAAAGGTAGGTGCTCGCCCCAACTTCCTTTAAAATCCAATTCACACGTTCGAAGCATGTCTTTAATGGTTTGGATGGTTCGTTCACTCTGTCCGTCTGTCTGCGGATGATAAGCTGTACTCATGTTAAGCTTAGTCCCCAAACATTCCTGAAATTGCTTCCAAAATCTGGAGTTGAAACGTGGATCTCGATCAGTCACAATAGTTACTGGCACACCGTGACGCATAACCACTTCTTTCAAATACAGCTGTACTAAATTATCTAAGGAGAATCTTTCGTTGATTGGAAGGAAATGTGCAGACTTAGTCGATCGATCAATGATCACCCAAATTGCATCATGATTAGCTTTTGTTCCCAGTAGTCCCACGACAAAGTCCAGAGCTAGGCGCTCCCATTTCCACTCAGAAATATCTAACGGCTGTAGTAGTCCACTGGGCTTTTGGTGTTCGGCTTTGACTCTTTGACATGTGTAACACTTACTAACCCACTGTGCAATTTCTCTTTCAATTTCCAAGTCATTTCTTTCACTCTAGAATTCCTTTAATTCAATTCACATATCGATAGGCTCGTCCTGTAAGCCTGCAAATTCCAAAATAACTAAAACCTTTGGTTTATATGTCTCGTTAATTCTAGATACTTATCACTCGTACGTGACGATCCATTTATACCGAAAATCGGACATGACCTATCCGTATAATGGACTATGCCATGTACACAACGCTTTAAATACTAACCCGATCATCCATAAATAATTTATTCATACAACACTAATACAAAACCCTCCTTGACTTGCAGCAACCAGGTAAATAATTAAATCTTTAAAACAAAATCCCCGTGACTAAAATAATTAATACAACTTCCACGCTCCTACTCATAATTCAGATTGCCCCAGATAAAACTTTGAGAAAAAGAATATCAAGAAATCCCCCAATCATTCTTACTCCCCTTTCAACGTACAATGTTACTCGAGGAGGGAATAACTGGGAAACATCTATCCATCCTTAATCCCATTGTTTTACTGAGTAACCGTTTCGAAATTATTAACCATTTACTTTGACACGTATATATCTTATTCGCAATATAAACTATCCCGGGGTCTTAGAATATATCAAAATATCATCGATGAAAACTATCACAAATTTATCCAAATGCTTCCTAAAGACTCTGTTCATGAGATTCAATAGCCTCACTAAGAATTCATAATGCCCATATTTTATGCAAAATGCCATTTTTGGAGTGTCTTCAGGTCTGATCTTCCATTGATGATAGCCCGATCTTAAGTCAATCTTCGAGAAATAAGCTGCTCCTTTAAGTTGATTAAACAAATCATCGATTCTAGGTAGGGAATATCTATTCTTGATGGTCAGCTTGTTAAGCTCTCGATAGTCGATACACAATCTCATACTGCCATCTTTTTTTTCTTGATGAACAGCACCGACGCTCCCCATGGTGATACACTGGGCCTTATAACTCCCATATCCAAAAGTTCTTGTAATTGCGTTGCTAACTCCTTCATCTCCACAGGTGCCATCCTACATAGTGCTTTGGACACGATTCCTGCTCCAAGTGCTAGGTCTATAGCAAACTCCACTTCTCGAACGGGGGGTAAACCGGGTAACTCTTCTGGAAAAATGTCAGGGAACTCGTTATCTATGGGTATGTCTTCTATTCTTGGGTCTTGTTTCTCTACATCTACCACATGTGCTAAATACCCCTCATAACCTTGTCTAAGTAACCTCTTAGCTTGCATATTACTCAGGAATTTCTTCACTTGCCTTTGTCCTTGAAATACTACCCTATCATCTTTAGTCTTTAATCTTACCTGCTGCTTTCTACACTCAATTTGTGCATCATAATCTGCCAACCAATCCATTCCTAAGATTACATCAAATTCTCCCATTTCGAAAGGTATCAAATTGGCATAGAAAAAGTAACCACCTATCTCTATATTACACTGAGGACACACCTGATTAACGGGGACTCTATCTTGGTTTGCCACTTCTGTCATTAAAGCTTTCTCTAAAAGACGAATTTCATATTGCAATTTATTAACAAACTGATTGGAAATGAAAGGTTTGGTAGCTCCAGAATCAATTAAAACTTTAGCCTCTACTGAGCTCACAGGAACCGTACCTGCGACAACATCAACTTCCTGAACTACATCCTGTATTGTCATGTTAAAGGTTCTGGCTCTAGGTAAAGATATCTGGGTCTGGGATGGAGGTCCAGCTATCCTCAAAACATTTGTTGACCGAACTGGATGCTTACAATCCCTAGCAATATGACCAAGTTTCCCGCAGTTGTAGCATATTATCCCCGGTTTTGAAGTCGTGCCATTTCCCGCATAATGTCCCTTCCTGCTGCACTTAAAACATGTGATACTTAGTCTGCGGAAAACTCCCAAGTGCATCTTCCCACACGTTGTACATTAAGGTAGGGTTGGTCTGGTTGAAGATTGTTGATTGGTGTTCGGAAGACGTCTACCTTGACCATCATTTCCACTCCTTGGCATTTGAAAACCTTGATTTCTGCCAAACTCGCCCTTATTCCTTGGCTTGAAATTGTTATTATTATTTTTACCTCTTGTGTTCCGACTTCCCTCAGTACTTTCTATCTTCCTTTTCTTTCTTGCCTTCTCCTTCTCATTCAGCCACGCCCTAGCTTCTATTGGGTTCATGGCACATTTAAACTCTGGAGGGTGTATGATTTGAAAAGATTTGATTGTCACGAGTGGTTGAGCTGGTGGTTGTTGAGCTAGTGCAGCTGTTTATTGTTGAAGAAGTTGGAGGATTTGGGTCATGGTTGGGTCAACTTGATTCAGATTGTCAAGGTTCTGGTTTTCTGGATTTGTAGCAGGTGTTTTCTTCTTTGGAGGCATGATTCTAATAAGAAAACAAATATTTTATTAAACAACAGGCAAGTACGTACAAAGATAAGGTTTACAAATCCTGAATTTTTGAGTCGTCTGTGATCACAAAAATCATAACAATGCAAAGAATCAGGGAAACATAGGTATTATCTTGAACAAGTAATTCTAACAGGAAGTCAGAAATATAATGAAAGATGTGGGAATAACAAGAAAAATAAAGGTCAGGGTACCAACAGAGTTAATATATGAATAACAATTTTTAGAGTTCAAGGTACACTGTTAACAATCCAACTACTAAAAGGTAAATGCCGAGAATAATCCCTGTCAACCACAACCTGTGATAACGATACAGCACAAAAAGAAAGTACTAGAGCATTAAAACAATATCCTAAACCTATCACTTACTATCATAATGATAACCTACACCTATCGCCCCCATCCTATGTCTATATGAGTTAAAATCCTATCATACACCTATCCTATACCTAATCCTGGCTTGTTTCAGTGACCAAAACCTGATAGCTCTGATACCAACCTGTAACACCCAGACTACCCACTAATAAACATATACTTTATATAATAAAATACTCACAAACACCTGAATAATTATATACATATTGATATGACAACCTCAAAACCTTTTTAGATATATAATAAAACCATGATTTAACCACATATTTTTTTTATTTTTTATTTGTTTTTTTAAAACAGTCTGAGAATTTTAGAAAATAGAACTCAATGCACACACAACTCTTATCAATTAAGCTTGCTCTCTTTTATTGAAATTGATTAGATAAATAAATAAACTTGTATACAGGAAAATTTTAGAAAATTTCGGCATGAAGTATTCGTAATACGGACTATCCACCTGTATTTTGAACCAACTAAATTTCATAAAACACACGACAATTCCAACTATTTAAGAAAACCCAGCACATGTTCAACCTGTCCTAACCGATCAGGTGAACCATACTACTATGCCCTCCCGATCAAGGAACAAGATCGGGGCACCACAAATCAAAACTAAATACATAACACTGATAACCAGACATTAAGACATAATACAACACCTCACTACTAACCCGAATCTCTAGCAGGTAGTGGTATGAAACAAGAAACTACTAACTAAGTTATTACAATACACTACTAAATCCTTAATCAAAAGTTACATACACTCCACAAATATAAATACAACTAACTGGCTCTATTATACAAATCTTGACTGCTATCCAAAAGTCCAACCTTTTACCAGAGCAAAACTAGTATGTCTACAGTCCACAACAAGTTCTTCTCCTGATATAGCTCCTAAGTCGTATCCTTTTCTTCTTTAACTGAAAAAGGGTTAGAAACAATAGCAAGGAATGAGCCAAATGCTCAGCAAGTGATAATGATGGAAATAAAGAATCCACAACTGTATACTGAATACAACAATATAAAGGCGCCACAGAATACTCAGGATGCTCTGCTTTTAATTCACAATCTCAAGATAAAACTGTGACAATACCTTATTCTGTTTATGACATTTTAAAAATCATCCTTTGAAAATTTCTAAAAATCTTTTCATTGAAGGCAGAAAATCATCAATCTCTTTTTAAATAAACTTTCATTTTTAAAACATTTAAATTTGATTGGAGGTTTCTCCCGACTTCGGACAATACGGGTGATCAGCCACGTAAAGTCCCCAGCCCGGACACTCAGTCCGTCTGGACATAAATTGGGTTCCCAATTAGGTAACACATTGGCCTTTAAAAGGTGCTGGTCTGGTCCCACCAGAACCACAGCACAAAAATAAAACATGCTGGACCGGCGTCACTCGGCCTCTTACGCGGCTCCAATCTGAAGGAATCCGTGAAAAACATTTTAACGAAATTCCCCCACAATAAAACCTTTAAAATCATTTAAACATTTCACTTTTCGGTCCTTAAACTCACTGATAACATATCAGCCCAGCTTAAGGAGTTTTAAAACATTTTTAAATAAGTATGCCATTTTAATTTGCATTTATAAAAGATTAGGGGTCAAGGAAACGTTAAGCAATATTTGCATAAAGTTTTCAAGATAGGAATTCAAGTGTGGTTAAAAGGTATTTAAGGATATGGTTTTGTCAAGCACATAATAATATTAGGAGGTGATGTGAAAGAAATATTTAATCAGCTCGGGTAGGTTTCAGAAAAACAGGATTAAATCAAATAAAAGTTCACGAGCTAATGAGGAATAAAGTAAATGTTAAGGTTCTAGAATTAAGGTTCCAGGGAATTATAAGTAGGATTTTATTTTGGGTAATTTAGGAATTAAGTGAAAAGAAAAGGTTTATGACAGAGCAAGGCATGAATTATAATTTAAGGTTTATAGTTTAACAAGAATTAGAGTGATTTAGTGTGACAGTAGGGTTCAGGAGTTTAAATAATTATTCATGGCATCAACAATAAGGTACGAGGGTTTAAAAAATTAATTCACAAAGATAAATAACAGGGTACAAGAGTTAAGCAATGATTCATAGAGATAAGCAAGGTACAAGAGTTTCAACAATAATTTATAAAGAATAATTAACAAGGTACGAGAAATTCAACATTAATTTAGAAGGAACAACAATAAGTTATAAAAGTTTGAACAGAAATTCACAAGCAGTTGATGGAATCTGAACTTCAATATAAGGTTCGAGTCACTTGCCTTAACCAAGTACTTTCACGCTAGTCACTTAGCTCAAAAACCCTCAGCCTTTGTCTTTCCTTTATTCCTTGAGTCTACGTCCTTCGAATCTACACATATAAAACACGATTTCAGAATTCTATTAAATATTCGATGTTCGTCTTTGAACGTCTAACCTTAATCTACCATTACGATAATCCATAAATTTATTCATTTTAATCATATAATATTAACCCTTGACCACTGGCATATATAATTATAACCGATAAACATTTAGCAGGAAATCACATAAATAAAACATGCATCAAATACCACTCCATACTAGTAATACATACATATATACATATACTCGAGAAAATAAATTTAAGATTTTTAGAAAATTTTGACGGCATCCCCTTTATACGGGTGACTGCTAGTCGGAACATAACCGACTCAAATAGACTCAAACAGCCACTTAAGGCAACAATGGTTCGATACCACCACAATATTCCATTCTAAACCAATTACTAACTTCACTTTAAAATACAACTTATTTTATACTATCCACATACAATCAAATATCCACTATTAAACATACAATCTTATATTCAATCTATATTCCATAATTAACATCTATCAAAACATTTATAATTCTAAGTACAACATTTAACTCATTCTTTTACTAATTACCATACTATTATCATCCAAACAAACTATTCTATATTAGTCACATACATAGCACCACTATGTGTTTTAAAGACCCGTTATCGACTAAGCATGTCAATATACATATTACCTAAAAATAAAATCAATTACTATGTACCATACTATAATTATCTTAATAATTTTTCTTTTTCCTGAAGTCAACACGAATAGCTCAACTTTGACCGACAATAACTCATTCGTTTTAAATCCGATTTACATGTTTCAAGAGCTTATTCCATCTATTTTTTCGCAAGGAATCCAAATATGAAATCAGTTTTAAGATCAGGTTTAAAACAGGCACTGACCGAATTGTAAAACAGTAGCAGTTTGACTTCAATAACACTAATTAAAACTCAATTAATAAAATCTCTATCAACAAAAACATAGTCTAACCTCTAGTACTATTTATCCATATCTCAATATCTATAATACTTACACACACACACACAGTTGTCTACACACAACACACAATCAACACATACATACAGATAGTATATATATATATACACGCACACTACACAATCGAGGCTGCAGTCGAGATGAAGGGAACAACGGGGGAGAATAACGGGGGAGGGAGAGAGATTACTTGACCAGAGAGAGATTGATCGAATTAGAGAGAGAGTAGGGAGGCTTCGAGAACCACCGAGAGAGAGAGCTAGAGAACATAGCCCAATTAGAATGAAATTAGGGATTTGAGAGCTTAATATTGGGGGGAAAAACATAAGGGACAAAACAGAAATTTTGCTTTACTGAAAATCATAAAATTAAATTCAAAAACAAATCACAATTAACTAGAAAAATGGGTGGAATCTTAAATTTTAAAATTTTAAAATAAAGAGTATAAAATTACGATCACCCATATATTTTTAAAATATTTTTAGGATCAAAAATGAATTAAATACGAATTTTACAAGTTTTAAAACTTTAAATGAAATAAAACTCTTAAAATCATTTTAAAATACAGAAACACCCAAAATAATTCACCCAATAATTTTAAAAACTAAATAATTACACCAAGATAATATTACAAAAGATTTCGTGATTTTTAATAATTCCGATGATTTTATAAAATTCTCAGAAGATAAATAGCAGATGATTTAAGTAGAATTTAATCCCCAAAAATAAAAATAAAAATAAAAATATATAAACTTATCCGACACATATAAATCTTCAAATAAACCCATAAAATTATATCACACATTTTTTTTCTCTTCAACAATATTCACATCATATTATTCACATTTAATATTATATAAATAATTATAAATATGAAATTTTTCTAAGGCATTATAGTAATCGTCCAAATCAAATTTTAAGAATTCAAGATAGAGTATGAATAATAAATCGAACGTGTAAATTTCAAACTTACCCTGCATTAACTTAGCAAATTTCTTGCAAAGAATATCATTAGTAGACCCGAATATTATATCGTCCACATAGATTTGGACTATTATTGTATCATTCTTATGTTTCTTTGTGAAGAGAGTTTTGTCTATGACACCTCTAGTAAATTCATTTTCAAGTAAAAATTCAGAGAGAGTGTCATACCATTTTCTTGGTGCTTGCTTAAGACCATAAATAGCCTTGAAGAGAAAGTAGACATAATCCAACAAATCTGGATCTTCAAAACCAGGTGGTTATTCTACATATACCTCTTCATCCAGCTTACCATTCAGAAAGGCACTCTTGACATCCATTTGATAAACATGGAAATTAGAAAAGGCTGCGAATGCCAAGAATATTCTAATGGCCTCAAGTCTAGCCACTGGAGCATAGGTCTCATCATAGTCAATGCCTTCAGATTGTGAATAATCTTTTGCTACTAGTCTTGCTTTGTTTCTTGTTACTGTGCCATCTTCATCAAGTTTGTTTCTGAATACCCATCTAGTACCAACCACTGTTCTATTTGTAGGTCTGGGTACCAGCTTCCATACTTCTTGTTGTTTAAATTGATTTAGTTCATCTTGCATAGCAATCACCCAATCAGGATCTGAAAGAGCTTCTTCAGTTTTCTTAGGTTCCATTTCAGATAGAAACCCTGAATAATTACATTGATTTTGCAAAGCTCCTCTAGTCTTTACACCAACATCTGGATCACCAACAATTAGCTCAAAAGGATGAGCTCTATTCCAAACAGTCTGTCTGGGAAGATTTAGTCTTGATGATTCACCTTGTTCTTCATTGTGATGTTGAGTATGACTAGTAGATCCTTCATTAGCTCCCCCTGAGTTGTTGCCAGAATGATTAGATGAGTGTTCAGAAGTATGAGTGGTGTTTTCAATATTATCATTATTTTCACCACTATTATTCTGATTAGACTCATCATTGTCATTGTTGTCATTTGCATCAGCAAAAACATCAGGTGGACTATCATCATCTGAATCTAGATCTATCATATCTTCAAAAGATAGCTTTTCAGATGAATCTTCAGTTTGGATACTAGGGAGTTTAGTGTCATCAAATGTAACATTGACACTTTACATCATCTTCTGATGTTCAATCAGATACACTTTATAAGCTCTTCTTTCATAACCAACAAAAATTGCTTCATGTGCTCTGGCTTCAAATTTCCCACCTTGATCATCTCCTTCTTTAAGTACAAAGCATTTTGCTCCAAATACATGAAAGTATTTGAGTGTTGGTTTCTTTTCATTCATAGCTTCATAGGGTGTTTTCATCAAGTCTTTGTTGATAAGAGTTCGATTCTGAGTATAGCAAGCAGTGTTGACAGCTTCAGCCCAAAAATACAATGGAAGCCTTGATTCACTTAACATAGTACGTGTAGCTTCAATCAAGGTTGTATTCTTTCTTTCAACTACCCCATTTTGCTGAGGAGTTCTTGGAGCTGAGTATTGTCTGGTTATACCTTTTCCAGTACAAAAGTCATTCAGAACTGCATTCTTGAATTCAGTTCCATTGTCTGACCTTATAGCCCTCACTGGATACTTGGAATCCAACTCAATTAACTTGATGTGATCAATCACCAGTTGTGGAGTCTCATCTTTAGAATTCAGGAACAAGACCCATGTGAACTTTGAAAAATCATCAACAATCACAAGAGCATATCTTTTCTTTGACATAGACATCACATTCACTGGACCAAATAGATCCATGTGAAGTAACTGTAAAGGTTCAGTTATTGAAGACATATCAGTGCTTCTGTGAGTTGCCCTTTTTAGTTTGCCTTTTTGACAGGCATCACATAGTCCTTCCTGTGTAAATTCCATAGAAGGTAAACCTCTCACCAATTCTCTCTTGACCAGAGAGTTCATCGTCTTGAAATTTAGGTGAGAAAGTTTCTTGTGCCATAGCCAACTTTCATTTGTGGATGCTTTAGAATAGAAGCAATTGATTTCTTCAGTGCTTCTAGTGTTCATGTTGGCTACATACAAGTTTCCTTTTCTGACTCCCGTTAGAGATGGTTGTTCACTTCTTTTGTGTGTAATCAAACAATTCTTTTTATTAAAGTAGACTTCAAATCCCTTGTCACAGAATTGACTGATACTGAGCAAATTATGCTCAAGTCCTTTTACAAAGGACACTTCTTCAATGATAACATTTCCAGCTTCAAGTCTGCCATATCCATCAGTTCTACCTTTGCTGTTATCTCCAAAGGTAACTACTGGGCCGGCCTTCTTCACCACATTTGTCAGCAGGGTTCTGTCTCCAGTCATATGCCTTAAACATCAATTGTCCAAGATCCAGGTTACTCGTTCAACCTGTTCAATACCCTGCAATGACAAATGGATTAAACCTTCTTCGGGACCCAAATTTGATTGGGTCCTGCGGATTTAAAGTATTGACCTTTATCAGGCAAAACAACATTTTTAATTTTAACTTCTTTAGTCAATAAACATTTAACCTTATAAACAGATTTGAAAATCTTTCGTTTTATCTTGGGTGTCCATGTTTCTGTAGCAGCAATAACACTTGTGTCATTAACTGGACATTAGACCTGGTAAACATTCTTGGTAACCTTTTGTTTAGGCTTAGGTACAAATGTCTCTCTCCTAACTTGAGGAGGAAAAGCAGTCTTTGATCGAACATTATTGTTACTGTTTATGTGCTTTCGAGGAGCATTCTGTTTAACACATGCATCACTACCATTAAAATAAGCACGCATACTGTTAAAAGCATAAGACATACAATTGATAACACCACATGCTTTATGATTAGAATCAATGATAGGCATGGTATTTTTCTGTTTCAACTTATTACAACCTAATCCAGTCTTAGAAGAACTAGCTGATTCAACAACTTTGACTGGGACTTTAGGTACATCTTTCTTGGATGAAATATTCGTTGTATTAGTGTCCTCAACTGATTTAGCCTTAACAAAGACTGTGACATCCTTTTTTAATGAAACATTCTTTGAATTAGCGTTCTTAACATATTTCTCCTTAACACATTTATCCTTAACAAAGACTGTGTCATTAGCACTATCCTCATTTCACATTTCTTCTTGGATAACCATAGAAAGAATATCTGGTGGTCCAGCATCAGATTTTTTAAATAGAGGTTCTTTAACATTTTTGAGCACATGTGGTATTCCCCTTTCTTTAGCACTAACAGGGTTAGGGGAATTTATGCCCAACGATCCAACAGCTTCATTGTAACCATACCCTATACCTGTTGTTCGTTCTACAACTTGATTGTTAAAGAACTCTTTGGAAACTTTAACCGAATTATAACAAGCCCTGACCTGTGTTTCGAGTTCAGTAATTCTAGCCATTTGTTTGCCTACAACTTCTATAATAGCTTTCTCCTTTTTATAAAGCATTGTTATTTCATCTCTTTGTTGATCTTGATTAATATGCACCTTTTTCAATTCTGACACTTCATTGCCAAGATTAGTACTTAACAGATCTAGTCTTCTATAATCAGTTTTTGCATTATCTAAGGAATTATAAAGACTACGAATTAATTCAGGATCAGTAACAATTACCGGTTTGTTATGATGATCAGATGCTTCATCATTTGCCACCAGCGCAAAATTTCCATATTCTTCATCTTCGCTGTCCGTGTCATCCCAACTCTTACCAGCCGCAATATAGGCTTTTCCAGGTTTCTTCTTCTCAGCAGCAAATTCTCTTCTTTGAGTTTGCTTCGGTTTCCGACATTCAGTGGCAAAGTGTCCCAATTCATTACAGTTGAAGCAACGAATCTTGCTTCTGTCAACAGATCCAGTTTTGTATCCTCCCCTGTTACTAGAGGAAGAAGAGCCTCCTCTCTGGAATCTGTTACTTGACTTGAACCTGTACTTTGGATTTCTTCTGAATCTGAAGTTGCAAAATTGCCTTACCATCAATGCCAGGGATTCATCTTCCAGTTGATCTAGCTCTTCCAATGAGTAATAGTCTCCACCATCCTGAGTAGGTGGTGTCTGACCAAGTTCTACTTCAGTCTTTTCCTTGTCTGAGCTGTAAGGTAGAACAACCTTAGCTTCCACTTCTTTAGGTGCCTCAACTACAAGAGCTGTAGATGAACTTGGCACTCTTCCTTTACCAGAGACCTCCCTCTGCTGTACTTGTTCCAGTTTATAGGTTTTCAGAACACCAAACAATCTTTCAAGAGCAATCTTATTCAAATCTCTTGATTCTCTGATGGCTGTTATCCTATGTTCAAGATGAGTGGGCATTGTCAACAAAAACTTCATATTAATCTCCTTCTGTGTATATTGCTTGCCATTAACTTGCAAGTTGTTGATAATTTTGTTATACCTTTCAAACACTTCCTGAATGCCTTCATTAGGGCCAGCTCTAAAGTGTTCATACTCAGAGGTTAAAATTTGAAGTCTGTTTTCCCTGACTTCATCAGTTCCATCATTGATAGTCTCAATAGTTTCCCACATGTGTTTTGCAGTTTTACAATTTATCACATGACTGTACATCACAGGATCCAGAGAATCTATTAAAATAAGTCTAAAATTCTTATCTAGTCCTGCGTCGTCATTTTCGGCAGGAGTAAAAGAGTCAGCATGCTTTGGAACAGATGTTGCAGGTGATATAACAATTCCTCCAACAATAGATTCAGATATATGTTCTTTTGGAATTATAGGTCCATTCTGTAGAACACCCAAATATTTAGAATTTGCGACATCAAGAAACAACTCCATTTTATTTTTCCACATTGTATAATTGTCCTTGTTAAACATGGGAATTTTAACAATGCTTTTTGATGACATGATGAATTTTTAAGTGAGTTAAAAATTTGAGATAGATTTTTGACGGAATAAAAATAGGATCTTGATTTGTGTATCAATCAATAGGCTCTGATACCAATTGTTAGGTCCGATAAGATTGTAGAAGGGGGGGTTTAATACAATCTATACCATTTTCTCGAAATTTATTCGTTAAACAATTTTCACTTAAACGAATATTTTGTGCGGAATAATATAACACAAATTTCAAGTTGAATATAACAATATATTAACTTGATGGGTGTTACAAAATCAGTCCAAACGATTATCAAGTAATTAATAACTAATTAGAAAATTCAACATGAACTTTGCTAATTTAGTTAATAAAAATCAAGATATCAACTTGTGAACTAGGAAACTTAATTCGCTAGTAGTACAAGAATCACAAGTAAACAAGTTCCAATGGATAGAATATTACAACTGAGATGAACTTGAATTTACAGAATTTAATTTGTAAGTGTTCTTGAGCTTGAGAGAGAGAGATATGAGCTGTTGTGTGTAATTTTTCTGTTATGCTCGACTGTCTTTTTTCCATCTGCATTCTGCTGCTTTATATAACACATCCATAGTCATATTGCTTTGTTTTAACTGATATAACAATCAGTTAACACTAATATGACATTCGGTATGACTATCAATTGAATGTAATATGACTGTCTCTTTAAATATAACTTTCGGTATAACTATCCAGTCCAATATAACATTCGGTATTACTATCCAGTCCAATATAACATTCGGTATTACTATCCAGTCCAATATAACATTCGGTATTACTATCCCTTGAATGAAATATGACTATCCAGTTGAACTGTATATGACTATCTCCTTTTGAACTGTATATGACTATCGGTATAACTATCAATTGATAGTTATATTATCATATTTTTCAGTTTATAATTAATAAAATGATTCATAAAAATCATTTAAATAATTATTTCTTTTTCATATTAATTCTTATTTAATTAATCTAATAATCACTTTAACAAATATATTAATTCTGATAGAATTAATTTATTTAATTAAATTAATTACTTGATTTAATCAATTAAAGTAGAATTAATATAAATCCTTTAATAGTCAATACTTCACTGCGAACCACGTAATTATGATAAGGAACATACACTAGAACGATGTTGACGCTCGATGTACTGTCTGGTTCATGAACGACTAACTCCAATCTCTGTTCTTCATCGTGACTTTAACACTGTGGTCTTTTTATACTCTTCAATCATTCGGTACTGAAATTGTTTCTTATCACTTATAGAAATCTCTGTCCCTTAAATGAATCCATGTGTTTCAATGCTACCTTGAGGCTTGATCAGATATCTGAATCTTCTTCCAGTGTAAAACATCAAACTATAGATTGACTTGTTGATTTTTCTTCTGACGGTTATCATCTTTTGAGATTCCTGTGACAATTGATATTATTTACTTATTACAATCTAGTTTAATTGGATTAGGATAGCCTTTCAATAACCCTACTTTTTATTCCACAACATTTAGCGCCGTCTGTGGGAAGACAACATCAACCATGGTTCAAACACGAAGGACACCAGTCTCAACCGAGGCTACCACCGTCACCTCTGTTCCACCTGTCGTTACTGAATAAGGGTATGTACCTGATAAGTGGATTTTATATCCACTTGGAGCGTTCCATATCGGCTTCAATTGATTGTCTTGGACTCAAGTTTGTTGTAGTTTTGATGTGTTTTGTGTAGTTGTGCAGATTTACAAGAATGTCGATTATGGGTGATACTTCTATCGTGTTTGGAGGATTAATTGATTAAAATTCGGATTTTCCGGGAAGGTTGCGCAGTCTACACTATTTTGGCCATATCTGGAGTTCTAGAAGTCCGTTTTCAGCGATCTTACAGCTCACGCGAAGCTTGGGAGATTTTCTACAACCTGGGACAGATAGCAGGTGCAGGGAACGTGTAGTTAAAATTCGCGCACGTGTTCTTTGTGAAGCAAGGTTGAAAGATTACTGTTTTGCCCCTTTTCTAATTCTAATTGTATTTTGGGCAGTTTTTGGTACCTAAATCGAATTCTAATTGTAATAGAAGGCAATTTCTTGCTGGGCAAGACTTCTAGAGTCTATTTAAACACATCCTACCATTGTAATTGAGAGAGGATATCATTATATATCTTGTACATATCATAGTTTAGATTTGCAAGGGAGAAAAGGGGAGAAAGATTCAACGCTCGTGACAAGCAACGGATCTAGATCTACTTCATCTTTTGTATCATAGATTTGTTTCTCAACTCTTTGTTTTATTAATATTATTATTATTATTCATACTTTGTTTATTATCATGGTTTCATCAGATCCCATGATGACGAGCGGTTCGATTATGAGCTAATCGTTGTCATGGGATTCTAACGAATTTATCTATGTAGCTTAGTAGTGTGTATGCTTTAAAGATTTATGTGTGGTGAATTATTGATATCCTCGTATGGTTGTGTTTCATGTGTTTAGATGCGTCATGAACATCTAATTTGTTAATCTCTCGTGAAACGAGAGTGGATCTTGGGATTTAGAACTTGCCATGCTAGCATAGGATAGGTTGATGTTTTAACATCATGATTTGTAGCGTAAATAGAGATATTATGCTGCCCTATGTGATCAATATGGATAACTTGTTCTTCAACCGTTATGTTTTCAAATTCTATAGAGATATAGGGTCTAAGCATGATTGGTATCTATTCATCTTCTATCTCTTTTGTAGATGTATGTTTAGTTTAGTATTCGTATACTGAGAAGTAGCGTATACTTGTTCCGTGTTGTCTGATCAGATATCAAAACCATCACATGCATTGATTAAAGGCATCAACTCTAAGTGAAGTAGATGATGAAGTTAGGATTCCATGTTTTCTCGCATATAAGTAATTCAATTTTAATTCTCATTAGTTAGTAATTTTTAGTTTGTTAATTTGTATCTTAGTTAATTATAGTTAGTAAAAACTTAATCTTGTTATTTGTCTTAGCAGTGAATAATAATCATACATTGTTGCATAGGTGCATGAACTGAATTGAAACCTAACCAGATCTCTGTGGGAACGAACTTGACTTCTATCTATATTACTTGTGACCACGTACGCTTGCGTGTTTTAGTGTTAACAAGTTTTTGGCACCACTGCCGGGGATCATCGGTATTTTATTTTTGGTTTATGTGCTTGTCAATAGTGGTCGTTAGAGTTCACTGACTCGATTAGTTACTTATCTATTCTTGTGTAGTTCGTTGGTGTTTCAGGTACTTGTCAGAGAGCGTTGACTTTGAAGATGGATTTTCTAAATTACTATGGAGTTCAGCAGGTGGTTAGTGTTTGTGAGCTATGTGCGGGCGCACATGAGACGAATCAGTGCTGGAGCAACCAAGGTGGTATTCAACAACCTCAGCAGCCTTATCAGCAGTATCAAGGTCAACAATATGGAGCACAACCTTACTATCCTCAGAATTTTCTGCAGCAGCAGAACCAAGATTTTCAGCAGCAGCTAGGGCAGAATTTTCTGCAACAGTATGACCCGTGGCAATTTGAACCTCTGAATTATGAGGAACAACCATATTTCAATACCATCCTCAACAGTACCAACAAGATGTTCCAAATACGTCAAATTTTTTTGGTAATGAAGAGTTTCAACATCAGCAACCTACCCCTACTTTTCAAACAGATGAGGTTGATGCTATGTAGGAGCTTTGGAGGCTTGTAAAGAGTAACGAGGAGTCTATCAATTCTTTGGAGACACTAGTTGCTCAAGCTGTGAGATCATTGGAACAAGAGAAACATCAATTCATACAAGAGGCTATTCCAGAAAATAACGGTGACATGGAGCAAGGTACTGCATGCATAATTGAGGAAGTCAAATTCCAAGGTGAGGTGAGCGTTCACAAGCCATGTGAGGAATTTGATCATGCTAGTATGGTGGATGATTTGGAAAGGGCACCATTTGGGACAGACACTGTTGAGCTGCACAAATTTCAAGAATTGGTATGTGCGTACCAAGAGGTTGATGAACATGGGAAAGATGCAGGTCTTCTACTTGTCTCAGAGTATAAAGATGTGTTGGTGTATACTGAAAATATTTATTTAAAGTATATACATTTATTTCTGGCCCAGTTTTATTGAGAATCATTTAAATGTTTACATCCTGTTATATATTGTGGACAATCTAGTATCAAATGGGATACAGAATATTAGATTGTTAAATACAGTTTATATAATATAATAAGGTTCACAGCACAGGTGGTATTGGACAATCCACTGGTATGGCTATAGTATTATTTAGAATAGTTTATATTGACTATTAAATAATACTAGTATACTTTGTGTATGTTGAACAAGATCAAATTTAGAATTGTTCCCTTAAACTGATTAAGAAGGAGAACTAAGATTCTATGTTATTATTAATGCTTAGGTTCTTAATCCAGATATAGTAATTGACACGTGTATATTATTTACATGCTTTGATTTATATATGAAATAATTCTTTTGATTTATTTCATTATATTTTGGGTGATGAAATAATATATATGGTGAATATTATTTATAGAAGGAATCCATGTCCTGATAATATTCGGGTTAATGATGTCCCCTTGAAAGCTAAAAAAGATTTAATTATGTGAAACCCTGCAGGTGGATTTATTCCGGCATAATTAAATAAAGGTTGAGTGGATGATCAAGGATAAAAGATATTAATTAAATGAATTATCAGTAATTTATTTAATTAATGGACATGCGATATTTTAAACATGGGGAATTTAATAAGCAAATAATATTGGAACCGGATTAATTAAATTACGGTATTAGGAAAGGTAGTGCAAATATTAATTCTTTAGTGGATTGAATTAATATTTAATGACATTGGGCTGGGCTCGGAATGTCATTGGGAGGCCTAACTTAATTGTCCATGATCCTTATTGTAGCCCTATATATATTCTTATTCTCTTCTTGCTAGGGTTGGTCGAAAAAAAATTTGTAGCCACCCAGGAGCAAGAAGAGAGGTTAACTTAAGAAGACGAAGGCCACACTTCGCTCAAGGGAATTTGGGAATACAATAGAAGAGCGTGGAATCAACCGTTAACAAGGTGACTTTTCTATTCGTACACGTTAATTTATTGTATCAAAAATCGCAGTGCCAAGATCAGATTGTCCCAACAAGATGGCGGTATAGCATTAGAGCCAATGGAAGAAGTTCTCTTTGAGAAACCAAAGGCTTCAGCAACTTACATTTATCCTCCTCCATTATATTCAAGCGAAGCCCGCGGATGTGTGTTGTTCTACAAATTGACAGATTTTGGGTCAACAGATGAAGGCATTGGAATAGGACATAGTTGTTATACGAATAGGCCAAACGAGGAGAAGGGGCAGAAAGTGTGCCGCCGTGATGAAGATGAAGTGTCACGAAGAGATGACCAGGCCAACTATTATCATCCTTAATGGAGGCTTGGACGTAGTCAAGCTATTGACGTTAAAGAAGCGCTTCGTGGGAGGCAACCCATGCATTAGTGTAGGAAAAAAAAAAGTTTTTGAGTTTTGTATTCCAAAAAAAAAAAAATGAGTGTTGTGAAAAAAAAAAATTCGAAACAGTGATTTTCACGTAGGCTGCGCCTGTGTCGCGCAGGTTGCGCCTGCGTTACTGGTTGTCGCGCAGGTTGCGCCTGCATGACGCAGGTTGCGCCTGCGTGACTGCTTTGTGTTCTAGATTTTTTTTCAGCTGTTCTGTATAAAAAAAAATTCTTTTTTTTCTTTCAACCCCAATTCTTTTCTCCTCTTATACTAACATCCTTAAACCCAATTCTAATTCTATTTCAATTCCAAATCTTCCATCTCCTCTTCAAATCTCTAAACCTATATCTATTCTAATTCATATCCTCTACTTCCCTAAATCCTATTTCTATTCTACATCAATTTCAATCCCTCTCAATTCTCTCCTTTACACATTAAAATTTATATTCATCCTATCACTCCATTATATATTCACACCCATACATACAAATCCAATTCCTCTTCTACTTCTTTAAATCTCTGAAAATTCAATTCTAAAGAGGAATTAATTGCAAGTTCACCTCTTTCGATTCATAATTGGTTTATCTCTTCTCTAATCTTATTTTTATTGCGAATTTGTGTTCTTGTAAATTGGGGATTTTGTATTATTCTTGGAATTTGGGCTATTTTTGGTGTGATATTACTTGGAGATTATTGGTTGAGCTTCTTGTGAGTTAGGTATTGATTCTTATGGCTCCTAAGCGTGGGAGAGGTGGTGATAGTGTTGCAAAATTTTTTGTCTTCGACGACGGAGGTTGAATTTAATCGGTTGTTGTTGAGGCCAATTGCTACAGAAAGGGGATTTTTGCCGAACAAACATGTTGAGTTACGGTGGGGAAGGATATGTAAGGCGGCTTGTAGGTATGTTTTCTGCTATCCCTCGTATTTACTTCCATTCAATGCGGACATTGAATATTTTAAGTTTGGGGGTGGTTTGAGCGATTAGTAGTTGTTGTTGTATTATGTGTTCATGTAGGATTTCATGCTTTGCATATTAATAGTAGTAATTCATGCATATATGTTCGTATTAATTATGTTTGCTTCATATAGGACATTCTGTTTTTATTTTTCGTATACCATGTGAGTTCATATTAGTTGCATTTGCATAGCATGCATATTTCATGATCCCTTAAGACGAGCTAATTCTGATTGGTAGGTAGGTGTCTAATTGAGTGTGGTAATGATGAATAGAGGGTTGACTTATAGTTTCTATGAAATTGACTTATGTGTTTCAGAAACAAAACTAATTACACAGTCTCATTGGGTGCTTTTGGGCTAGGTTAGGGTCATGCTTGTTTGGATGATTTGAGATTTAATCACTTGTTTATATTTAGAATTTTCGTTATTCCCTTGATAGCGTAGGAGCACTTAAGTCTAAGTTTGGGGGAAAACATGGATTTCATGCTTAATTGTAAATAATTGTCAATAATTGCTAGATGTCAAATGGCTAGTAGCCGGCTCATATTTATATGAGTAGTCTAGGGTTGGAATTGAGAATTCTCATTCCAGATTGCATAGAAAAAAAAAAGAAAAAAAAAGAAAAAAAAAAGAAAAAAAAAGAAAAAAAAAGAGTCAAAAGTGTCAGTTGTTTATATGCAAAATTAACTAGGGTGAGCTCTTTAATACTCGAGCTATTAAGTTCGCGGGGACTTTGTGCCTAGTGACCTAAGGCTTTTATAGTATGGGATCCATTAACCCAACGCTCGCTACATGGGTATTATTGTATAAGCCTTTTGGGGTCTCATCCATTGCACGGTTAAATAAGCATGCTTGTATATATGTGTCGTAGTAGTTAGTAATAAAGCATGAATTTCTGTCTACCTTGGATAAGGATGGAGGTGTACCTAGGTTATGAAGTGTCTACAGTCTATTCTATTTATAAACCTGTGATTGTCTTGACGAAGAGCATGTATGATTTTGATCTAGTGTTGGGAGTATTTCTTATGAGCATTGCACACACGCACGTTTCTGTTCATGTATTGTTAGTATACGGGAACTTAGTCGAGCTCTATTTGGATTTAGTTGCATTCTCTAAGATATTTGCTTGCTAGTTGGTTTTGGTTAGTTTGAAGGGGATCGTTGCATTTTCATTCTAGTTGCATTCATGCATTGCATTGTTATTGCATTGTTTAGTTAGATGGATTTTGTGGGTACATTCGCTATAGACCCTCACGAGACCTTACTCGTCCACTAGGGCTGCCTAGGGGTTTAAAGGGCTTGTTGCATATGCCAAATGCAACCGTGATCACCTACGGAAGTGGTACTAGTTAGTTAGTTAGTTGTAATTGTTTATGCTTGAGGACAAGCATCGGTTTAAGTTTGGGGGTGTGATAAGTGGATTTTATATCCACTTGGAGCGTTCCATATCGGCTTAAATTGTTTGTCTTGGACTCAAGTTTATTGTAGTTTTGATGTGTTTTGTGTAGTTGTGCAGATTTACAAGAATGTCGATTATGAGTGATGCTTCTATCGTGTTTGGAGGATTAATTGATTAAAATTCGGATTTTCCGGGAAGGTTGCGCAGTCTACACTGTTTTTGCCATATCTGGAGTTCTAGAAGTCCGTTTTCAGCGATCTTACAGCTCACACGAAGCTTGGGAGATTTTCTACAACCTAGGACAGATAGAAGGTTTAGGGAACGTGTAGTTAAAATTCGCCCACGTGTTCTTGTGAAGCAAGGCTGAAGGATTACTGTTTTGCCCTTTTTCTAATTCTAATTTTATTTTGGGCAGTTTTTGGTACCTAAATCGAATTCTAATTGTAATAGAAGGCAATTTCTTGCTGGGTAAGACTTCTAGAGTCTATTTAAACACATCCTACCATTGTAATTGAGAGAGGATATCATTATATATCTTGTACATATCATAGTTTAGATTTGCAAGGGAGAAAAGGGGAGAAAGATTCAACGCTCGTGACAAGCAACGGATCTAGATCTACTTCATCTTTTGTATCATAGATTTGTTTTTTCAACTCTTTGTTTTATTAATATTATTATTATTATTATTCATACTTTGTTTATTATCATGGTTTCATCAGATCCCATGATGACGAGCGGTTCGATTATGAGCTAATCGTTGTCATGGGATTCTAACGGATTTATCTATGTAGCTTAGTAGTGTGTATGCTTTAAAGATTTATGTGTGGTGAATTCTTGATATCCTCGTATGGTTGTGTTTCATGTGTTTAGATGCGTCATGAACATCTAATTTATTAATCTCTTGCGAAACGAGAGTGGATCTTAGGATTTAGAACTTGCCATGCTAGCATAGGATAGGTTGATGTTTTAACATCATGATTTGTAGCGTAAATAGAGATATTATGCTGCCCTATGTGATCAATATGGATAACTTGTTCTTCAATCGTTATGTTTTCAAATTCTATAGAGATATAGGGTCTAAGCTTGATTGGTGTCTATTCATCTTCTATCTCTTTTGTAGATGTATGTTTAGTTTGGTATTCGTATACTGAGAAGTAGCGTATACTTGTTCCGTGTTGTCTGATCAGATATCAAAAGCATCACATGCATTGATTAAAGGCATCAACTCTAAGTGAAGTAGATGATGAAGTTAGGATTCCATGTTTTATCGCATATAAGTAATTCAATTTTAATTCTCATTAGTTAGTAATTTTTAGTTTGTTAATTTGTATCTTAGTTAATTATAGTTAGTAAAAACTTAATCTTGTTATTTGTCTTAGCAGTGAATAATAATCATACATTGTTGCATAGGTGCATGAACTGAATTGAAACCTAACCAGATCTCTGTGGGAACGAACTTGACTTCTATCTATATTACTTGTAACCACGTACGCTTGCGTGTTTTATTGTTAACAATACCCCCGTCAACGGAGACAACCACTCAGCCTCAAGTTTCTCAACCCATAGGGACGAATCTCCATATTGAGAGAACCTTACCAGTGGACGTCCACCCGGGACGGAAGACTAATCAGCTTCAGATGGTGGTCTCACCATTAAATAGCCATCCCCCACTCTCAGGAGTTCGGATCTCCACCACTACACTCCCCGTGAGTACTGATCCGTTATACAGATTGCGTAATTACCCCCCAAATCGAAGGGATCCTGGACTAAGTGGTCACGCTCTACAGATACTTGAGTCGTATCAGCCACCCTATATTAGGGGTTTGGCCCCTCCTGAGCAAGGATATTATGATTACTCCGGACCTTACACTGATGACTCATCGTCTGAGGACGACGATCGTGATGAAGCCCCGAGGAGGCGACGTGCAAGCAAGGAGCCTATGGGAAGGACTCGAAGAATCCATGATGGACCTCCTCAAACAGCTGTTGAGAGGATCAAGGCTCATGAGGCTGAGATCCAAAGGCTTAAGGACGACATAGCCAGGGAGCAAGCAAGGCAGAACCAGAATAGGCCCCCTCCAACTTCAAGGGAGATTCCCTTCATTGATTTGGAAAGATCTTCAAGGAGACCAAGAAGGGCTGATGCCCCAACTGGAGGAGCTACAAGGGTGGAAACCCCCAGGGGTGATCCCAAAGATCTGATGCCACTTGGAGACCCTGACGATCCCACACCCCCGTTCACTGAGGAGGTGATGAACGCTCGTGTTTCCCGAAAATTTAAGATGCCCACGATAAAACCATACGATGGAACGGGCAATCCTTCGAATCATGTCAGGACGTTCTCAAACGCACTGCTGTTACGACCCGCTAGCGACGCTATTAAGTGTAGGGCGTTCCCTCAAACCATGGCAGGCATGGCTCAAAGATGGTATATCCGATTGCCCGCAAACTCAATTGGTTCTTTCAAAGAGTTGAGCACTGCTTTCATCAATCAGTTTGTTAGTGGAAAGGTCCATGAAAAAGATCTACATCTCTCATGCAAGTGAAACAAGGGAAGAATGAGAACCTGAGGGATTATCTCAAGCGCTTCACCAAGGAGACATTAAACGTCCCAGATCTGGAGAACAAGGTAGCTATGATAGCCCTGGAAAACGGAACAACGAACACTTACTTCCAGATGTCATTGGCAAAACATCCCCCCGAGAGCATGATTAAGCTCCAAAGAAGGGCGAGTAAATACATAAAAGCAGAAGAGAGCATGAGGAAAGCAGAAGCTCCTACTATGAATGGAGGGAACGGAAATTCCCCGGAAGCAAAAGCAAGAGCAGGAGTACGATGCTAGGGACAAATATCCCCGAACTAGCAAGGACTCCGACTCTGCCCCTAAGAAAAATATGGGGCCAAGGTTCTCTGAATACGCAAGGTTGAATACCCCTAGGAGTCAAATCCTGATGGATATTGAGAAAGACAAGGATTTCAGATGGCCGAAGCCACTCAGGGGTGATCCTGCAAAGAGAAACAAGGATAAATACTGTAGGTTCCATAAGGATATAGGACATGACACCGATGATTGCAGGAAACTCAAGGACGAGATCGAATTCTTGATCCGAAAAGGAAAGTTGAGCAGGTTCACAAAAGGCGAAGATCGTGGAAATCAAAGGAGAGACTATGATAGAAGGGATAATGATATAAGGGATAACGATCGTGATCGTAACCCCCAGCCACGAGGGCCAGTTATTAACATGATTTGGGGAGGCCCGACTGCGGCTGGCACAACAAGGAACTCTGGAAAGGCATATGCCAGGGAGGTGATGCACATCATGGGAGAGGCCCCAAAACGTACAAAGACTGAAGTAGTGATTGGTTTTGATAATTCAGACTTGGGAGGGGTGAAGTTCCCCCATGACGACCCGTTGGTCATAACCCCAGTAATTGGAAATTCAGAGGTGAAGCTAGTATTGATAGACAATGGTGCTTCTGTTGATATTTTGTTTCATGATGCATTTGTGAAGATGGGATACAATGATTCACAGTTGACTCCAAATAATATGCCTATATATGGGTTCAATGGAGTCGAATCCAATGTTGAAGGGACCATCCAGCTACCAGTTACTATTGGACAGGAGCCCAAGGAAGCCACTCAGATGTTAAATTTCCTGGTAATCAAGGCAGCCTCCACGTATAATGCTATCCTTGGAAGGACTGGACTTCACGCATTTAAGGCTGTTGCCTCCAGCTACCACATGAAAGTTAAGTTTCCAACTAGGAATGGTGTTGGAGAACAGAAGGGTGATCAGAAGATGGCCAGAAGTTGTTATGTGGCCGCATTAAGAGCTGATGGAGTCGGGGGGCAGGTCCTCCCGATTGAAGACATGGATGTCCGAGGTGATGATGAACACCGCGGGAAGCCGGCAGAAGATTTGGTCCCTATACCTCTGGATTGCAGAGACCCTGAAAAAGTTACGTATGTTGGAGCGTCTTTAAAGGAACCCTTCAAGGGCAAGTTGACAGAATTCCTACAAAAAAACAGAGATGTGTTCGCTTGGACAGCAGCTGATATGCCAGGGATAGACCCCCAACTCATAACTCACAGGTTGAATGTCGACCCCAAGCGGAAGGCAATAAAACAGAAGAAGAGGAATTTTGCTCCAGAAAGGCAAGAGGCCATTAAGCAAGAGGTGGACAAACTCTTGGAAGCTGGTTTTATTAAGGAGATTCAGTTCCCTGAATGGCTGGCTAACCCTGTGATGGTCAAGAAAGCCAATGGTAAGTGGAGGATGTGCATAGACTTCACCGATTTGAATGACGCATGCCCTAAGGATTGCTTCCCTCTACCAAGGATTGACACACTAATAGATGCCATGGCTGGGCACGAAATGTTGAGTTTCATGGATGGTTTCAGCGGCTACAACCAGATTAAGATGCACAAGGATGACATCCCGAAAGTGGCTTTCATAACTGACTTTGGTGTTTTTTGTTACCTTGTCATGGCTTTTGGACTAAAGAATGCAGGAGCTACTTATCAACGACTGGTAAATAAGATATTTGCCCATCTAATTGGGAAAACCATGGAGGTCTATGTTGATGATATGTTGGTCAAAAACTTGCTTACAACAGACCATGTTGAACACCTCAGAGAGGCTTTTGAAGTGTTGAGGCACCATAAGATGATGTTAAATCCGGCCAAGTGTGCTTTTGGCATTGGATCAGGGAAGTTTTTGGGTTTGATGGTTTCAAAACGTGGCATTGAAGCCAACCCGGATAAGATTAAGGCGATTCTCAACATGGAACCACCCCGTTCTGTGAGGGACGTGTAGAAGTTGACTGGTAGAATAGCTGCATTGGGAAGATTCATCTCAAGGTATGGCGACAAATGTTTGCCCTTTTTTCAGGCTTTGAAGAAAGTGAAGAATTTTGAATGACTTCAGAAAGCCAAGAGGCTTTTGAACAGCTAAAAAAGGTACATGGCTGAGGCCCCATTGTTGACCAAACCTAGTCCTGGAGAGACCCTATATTTATACCTAGCGATATCCGAACAAGCATTGAGTGTCGTTCTCATTCGAGAGGAAAACAAGGTTCAGAAGCCTATCTACTACGTGAGCAACGTATTGCACGGAGCTGAGTTGAATTACTCACCCATCGAGAAGTTTGCTTTGGCGCTAGTAACAGCTTCAAGGAAGCTACGACCTTACTTCCAGGCACACAAGATTGAAGTCCTGATGGATCAGCAGTTAAGAAGTATATTGCATAGCCCGAAGGCCAGTGGGAGGCTAGTTAAATGGGCGATCGAACTCGGGGAGTTTGACATCACATATAAGCCTCGGACAGCCATCAAGGCTCAGGCATTAGCTGACTTCGTGGTTGAATGTACCATCAACAACCAAGAAGTCGGGGGGCAGGAGATAGTGCCAAGCCAAGAAGGTGAAGATAAAGTCGAGGAGCTTGTTCCCGATCAGAAGGAATATTGGGTGCTCTATTTTGATGGAGCATCAAAAACGAAGTTGTTACACAAAATCACGCAAGCGCACGTGGTCACAAGTAATACAGATATAAGTTGAGTTCGTTCCTACAGGGATCTGAGTTGGTTTTAATTCAGTCTATTTCCTATGCACCAATGTTTAGTTATTACTCACTGCTAAGACAAATATTAATATGGATTTTTTTATTATCTAAGTTAACTAATTATACCAATTATCAAACTACAAATTAATTAACTAATCGAATTACTTATGCGAGAGAACACATGGGATCCTAACTTCATTAAGTACTTCCTTTAGAGATCATGCCCTTGATCAACATGTATGGTGGTTACGATAACTAATCAGATAACACGAAACAAGTATACGCTACCTTTCAGTAAACGCACACCAATCTACTCAAAATCCACAAAAGAGATAGACATCAAGTAGGCACCAATTATGCTTAGACCCTATATGTCTATAGAATTTGAAAACATAACGGTTGAAGAACAAGTTATCCACAAAGATTACACAAGGTAGTATGAGATAGTTCAAATCACACCACTATTTATGAAAATAATTCACAAACTTATGCTAGCATGGCAAGTTCTGAATCTAGAGATCCACTGTCACTTCACAAAAGATTTACAATTCAATTTAGATGTTAGCTACGCATCTAAAAGCATTAAGAACGACCATACAAGGATATCGCAAATTCACCACACATATTTCAGTTAGACAATCAATAACTAAATTTCATAAGTAAATCAGTTAGGACCCCATGACGGCGATTAGCTCATAATCGAACCGTTCGTCATCATGGGGTTTGATGAAAACATGATAAAGAATAAGATAATAATGATGAATAAATCAATAGTAACAAGGTTTAGAGAACAAATCCTAATAATGAACAAGCATCCAAAAGATACGCCTAGTAAGAATACAAGAAAACTATGTATAGATCTTCTTGTTGTCACAATCCTCGCCTTGGCTTCTCGATCTCGTGCTCAAAAGTGTGTATGTGCTGTGAAGTAATCTGATCTCTGGTGTACGGTGTTGTGGTATATAATTTTAGACCTCCCAGCATGTGTATTTATAGCTCAATATTGTCTCTTCTCCAAGTAATTGTCATTCTTGAGTAGGAATCGTAATTGACAAGTTTCCATCTTTGATTATGATACAAATTGCAATTTTCCATGTCATATAATGATTCTAGATCATTCCCACCGTTCAAGAATAATTCCATGTTGAATAGGAGAAGAAAACGGCAAATTCCCTTATCAAAATCTGAATCAGAATACTTTCTGTTGGCCAGGAATCCTGCAGCGCGGTCGCGCTCTCCTGCAGTTCATTTCCCGCGCGGTCGTGCTATACCAAAGCTGGCAATTTCCTTCAATTTCCTTGGCGCGGTCGCGCTCTCCTGCAGTTCATTTTCCGCGCGGTCGCGCTATACCACTAATGTTCCTGCAGATTTTCTTCCCTTACAATGCTTTCTTCGCGCACCGTTCTAACACGTCTCACTTCTGTTCCTTAGACCACAAAAACACCATAACAATCTGCAAAACATAATTCCTGCACAATCTCCACAAAACACATTAAATCACACAAATACTTGAGAATTAAGCGATCAATTCAAGCCAAAATAGAATGATCCAAGTGGATAAAAATCCACTTATCACACCCCAAAACTTGAACCGATGCTCGTCCTCAAGCATAAACAACCAAAACTATCTATACTAGCTAGTACCACTTCCGTAGGTGATCACGGTTGCATTTGGCATATGCAACAAGCCCTTTAAACCTCTAGGCAGTCCTAGTGGATGAGTAAGGTCTTGTGAGGGCCTATAGCGAATGTACCCACAAAATCCATCTAACTAATGCAATGCATGAATGCAACTAATATGAAAGCAACAGATCCCCTTCAAACTAACCAAAACCAACTAGCAAGCAAATATCTTAGAGAATGCAACTAAATCCAAATAGGGCTCGACTAAGTTCCCGTATACTAACAATACATGAACAGAACGTGTGTGTGTGCAATGCTCATCAGAAATACTCCCAACACTAGATCAAAATCATACATATCCTTCGCCAAGACAATCACAGGTTTATAAATTGAATAGACTGTAGACACTTCATAACCTAGGAACACCTCCATCCTTATCCAAGGTAGACAGAAATTCATGCTTTATTACTAACTACTACGACACATATATACAAGCATGCTTATTTAACCATGCAATGAATGAGACCCCTAAAGGCTTATACAATAATACCCATGTAACGAGTGTTAGGTCAGCAATCCCAAACCATAAGGGCTTTAGGTTACTAGGACTAAGTCCCCTCAGACTTAATTACTCGAGTATTAAAGAGCTCACTCTGGTTAATTTTGCATATAAACAATTAACTTATTGACTCTTTTTTTTTTCTTTTCGCGATCTGGAATGAGCCTTTCTCATTTCCAACCCTAGACTACTCATATAAATATGAGCCGGCTACTAGCCATTTTACACCTAGCCATTATTGACAATTATTTACAATTAAACATGAAATCCCTGTTTTCCCCCAAACTTAGACTTAAGTGATCCTACGCCATCAAGGGAATAACGAAAATTCTAAATATAAACAAGTGATTAAATCTCAAAGCATCCAAACAAGCATGACCCTAACCTAGCCCAAAAGCACCCAATGAGACTGTGTAAAAGTTTTGTTCCCGTAATATGCAAGTCAATTTCATAAGAACTATAAATCAACCCTCTATTCATCATTACCACACTCGAATAGACATCGACCTACCAATCAGAATTAGTTCGTTCTAAGGGATCATGAAATATGGATGCCATGAAAATGCAACTAAAATGAACTCACATGGTATACGAAACAAAAACAGAATGCCCTACATGAACAAACATAATTAATACGAACATATATGCATGAATTACTACTATTATGCAAACATGATATCTATATGAACACAATGACTCATAATCACAAATAACTACATATACACTACTTATCCCCCAAACCACCCCCAAACTTAAAAGATTCAATGCCCTCATTGAATGGAAAGGTAATACAAGGGAAAGTAGAAAACATACCTAACACATGGGTTGCCTCCCACGAAGCGTTGTCGTTAACGTCATTTAGCCGGACAAATATGATTCAAATCATGGTGGCTCGAAGATCGCATTCGACTTGTCCTTAGCAGAAGGACCATTCACCCATTGTGTGACAACCTTCTTGCTATCTTCCCACATCTTTTCTAAATCAAATTTCACTTTGACTCTTCCTCCAATCAATTTTTTCTTTTTCTTCTTAACACCTCTAAAGTGTTTATGCTTCACAGTTGATTGATAAGAACACTCTTCTACTTCATCATCCATGATCCACCTTCTTAACACATTATCTGGACACACTTTAAAAATCACCAACTCATCATTCAGAAGGACATACTTCAAATGGGATGGAAGTTTTCCGAGCTTGACATTCGAAAGATCTCGAATTGAAGAACTGTCAATGGACTCACTGATGTGATGCTTTAGCACGAGCGTGTCCAATTTTTCACTTAATAACTAATCAAACTTCTTTCTCTGACCCGTATCAACTAATTCCATACTACAACATTCTTCCTCCTCTGTCGGAAATTTCATGGCCTTGAAGACATTAAAGGCGACATTCTGATCTTGCACCCTCATTGTAAGCCTCCTTTTTGCACATCGATCAAAGTACGATCCGTAGCTAGAAAAGGCCTTCCCAAAATTATGGGAATCTTCTTGACTTCTTCAAAATCTAGAATCACAAAATTGGCAGGAAATATGAGTTTATCAACTTTCACTAAGACATCCTCCACTATACCCCTCGGATACGTGATAGATCGATCAGCCAACTGCAAAGAGATATTGGTTGGCTTTGGCTCCGGCAGACTAAGTTGCTTGATAACAGATAAAGGCATGAGATTGATGCTAGCTCCCAAATCACACAAACACTTGCTGAAAGAAAGGTTGCCAATAGTGCACGGAATGGTGAAACTTCCCGGATCTTTAAGTTTAGGTGGCAACTTCTGTTGCAGAACGACACTACACTCCTACACTCCTCTGTTAATGCCACTGTTTCAAATTCTTCCAACCTTCTCTTTCGTGACAAAATATCCTTCATGAATTTTGCATATCTCGGCATCTGCTCCAATGCTTCAACAAAAGGAATGTTAATGGACAATTTCTTGAAGACATCCATAAACTTCTGAAACTGTTTCTCTTGACTTTTCTGCAAGCGTCCAGGATATGGAGGAGGAGGATAGATCTGATTATTCTTTGAAGATTGCTCCGGAGTAGACTTTTCAACAGGTTTCTTGCTCTTCTCACCATCAAGCTGATCAGCCAATAAATAAGATTTCTCAATTTCCGACACTGCAAATTTTTCAACCTGCTGATTCGGAACATCTTCATCTTCCTTAGCTGCTGATTTAGGATCCCTCGTGACTTTTTCATATCTCAAAGTAACTGCATTGACCTGTTCTTTGCTTTCCCTTCTGCCTGGATTAGCCTCCGTATCACTAAGCAGAGTTCCTTATTGCCTACTAAGCAAAGCACTTGAAAGCTATCCCATCTGGTTTTCCAAGGTCTTTTGAGAAACTGACAGGCTTTTAACCATCATCCTCAACTCCTCTATTTCTGATTTTTCATTAGAAGATTGCCCCACATGAGCCCGGGACTGCTGTTGAAAATCCGGAGGTTGATATGGTTGCCTTGGAGCATACAGTTGCTGAAAACCTTGATTGAATGGACTCGTTTGCTGACCCTGAAACTGCTGATAAGGCTGTGATTATTGAGCACCTTGATTATTGCTCCAGCTGAAATTAGGATGATTCCTGTTATTCGGATGATAAGTGGCTGGAACTGGTGCAACAGGTCTCTGGAAATTACTAACGAACTGTGCTGGTTCAGAAGAGATAGCACACTGACTTGTCTCATGTGCGCCCGCACATAACTCACAAACACTAGCCACCTGCTGAACTCCATAATTAGCAAGAGAATCCACCTTCATAGTCAACGCCTTCAACTGAGTTGCAATAGCTGAAGTTGTATCCACTTCAAAAATACCTGCTACCTTGCCTTGAGAAAGCCTCTGGGTTGGATTTTGATATTCATTAGTAGCAATCGTCTCAATAAGATCATAATCCTCCTCATAGCTCTTAGCCCACAGAGCTCCACCTGATGCTGCATCTAGCAAAGGTCTAGACTGTGCTCCCAACCCATTGTAAAAACCATTAATAACCATCCAGTCAGGCATGCCATGATGTGGACACCTACGAAGCATCTCCTTATAACGTTCCCAAGCCTCACACAAAGATTCACCAGATTGCTGCTGAAATTGAGTTAGCTGGTTCCTTATTGCTGCAGTTTTCGTCATAGGGAAGAATTTAGTAAGAAACTTCTGAGCAAGATCCTCCCATGTAGTAATGGAACCGGTTGGTAAAGAGTGTAACCAGCCCTTAGCCTTATCCCTCAGAGAGAATGGGAAAAGCCTCAATTTTATAGCATCATCCGACACACCATTGAACTTGAAAGTATCACAGATCTCGATAAAGTCCCAAATATGCATGTTAGGATCCTCCGGAGGAGCACCCCCAAACTGAACTGAATTCTGTAGCATCTGAATAGTGCCCGGCTTGATTTCGAAAGTATTAGCTGCAATAGCTGGCCTGACAATGCTAGACTGAATGTCATTGATCTTAGGCTGAGAATAATCCTTCAAAGCCTTAGCTGCTGCTGGTAATTCTGCCATCTCTTTTGCTGCTGCAAGTTCTTCTTCTTCCAGTTTACGAGTTTGCAAACGTGTTCGAATACACGCTTAAGTACCTGAAACACCAAGAAACAAACAACTAAGTAAGAAAATCCGAGTCAGTGAACGATAACGACCACTGATGACAAGCACATAAACTAAAAACAAAACACAGATGATCCCCGGCAGCGGCGCCAAAAACTTGTTAGCACAAAATCATGCAAGCGCACGTGGTCACGAGTAATACAGATATAAGTTGAGTTCGTTCCTACAGGGATCTGAGTTGGTTTTAATTCAGTCTATTTCCTATGCACCAATGTTTAGTTATTACTCACTGCTAAGACAAATATTAATATGGATTTTTTTATTATCTAAGTTAACTAATTATACCAATTATCAAACTACAAATTAATTAACTAATCGAATTACTTATGCGAGAGAACACATGGGATCCTAACTTCATTAAGTACTTCCTTTAGAGATCA
Organism: Saposhnikovia divaricata; assembly: GCA_036435485.1. NCBI lineage: Eukaryota > Viridiplantae > Streptophyta > Magnoliopsida > Apiales > Apiaceae > Saposhnikovia > Saposhnikovia divaricata. The sequence continues at coordinate 108,844,523 of CM071599.1, read as the reverse complement.
TGCCCTTGATCAACATGTATGGTGGTTACGATAACTAATCAGATAACACGAAACAAGTATACGCTACCTTTCAGTAAACGCACACCAATCTACTCAAAATCCACAAAAGAGATAGACATCAAGTAGGCACCAATTATGCTTAGACCCTATATGTCTATAGAATTTGAAAACATAACGGTTGAAGAACAAGTTATCCACAAAGATTACACAAGGTAGTATGAGATAGTTCAAATTACACCACTATTTATGAAAACAATTCACAAACTTATGCTAGCATGGCAAGTTCTGAATCTAGAGATCCACTGTCGCTTCACAAAAGATTAACAATTCAATTTAGATGTTAGCTACGCATCTAAAAGCATTAAGAACGACCATACAAGGATATCGCAAATTCACCACACATATTTCAGTTAGACAATCAACAACTAAATTTCATAAGTAAATCAGTTAGGACCCCATGACGACGATTAGCTCATAATCGAACCGTTCGTCATCATGGAGTTTGATGAAAACATGATAAAGAATAAGATAATAATGATGAATAAATCAATAGTAATAAGGTTTAGAGAACAAATCCTAATAATGAACAAGCATCCAAAAGATACGCCTAGTAAGAATACAAGAAAACTATGTATAGATCTTCTTGTTGTCACAATCCTCGCCTTGGCTTCTCGATCTCGTGCTCAAAAGTGTGTATGTGCTGTGAAGTAATCTAATCTCTGGTGTACGGTGTTGTGGTATATAATTTTAGACCTCCCAACATGTGTATTTATAGCTCAATATTGTCTCTTCTCCAAGTAATTGTCATTCTTGAGTAGGAATCGTAATTGACAAGTTTCCATATTTGATTATGATACAAATTGCAATTTTCCATGTCATATAATGATTCTAGATCATTCCCACCGTTCAAGAATATTTCCATGTTGAATAGGAGAAGAAAACAGCAAATTCCTTTATCAAAATCTGAATCAGAATACTTTCTGTCGCCAGGAATACTGCAGCGCGGTCGCGCTCTCCTGCAGTTCATTTCCCGCGCGATCACGCTATACCAAAGCTGGCAATTTCCTTCAATTTCCTTGGCGCGGTCGCGCTCTCCTGCAGTTCATTTTCCGCGCGGTCGCGCTATACCACTAATGTTCCTGCAGATTTTCTTCCCTTACAATGCTTTCTTCGCGCACCGTTCTAACACGTCTCACTTCTGTTCCTTAGACCACAGAAACACCATAACAATCTGCAAAACATAATTCCTGCACAATCTCCATTAAACACATTAAACCACACAAATACTTGAGAATTAAGCGATCAATTCAAGCCAAAATAAAATGATCCAAGTGGATAAAAATCCACTTATCAGAAGTCTAGTGGTGCAGGCTTGGTCTTGCAAAGCCCCGATGGGTTTTTAGTAGAATATGCTTTGAAGTTGAACTTTCCAACAACCAACAACGAAGCTGAATATGAAGCCTAGATAGCCGGATTAGGCTTGGCCAGAATATTGAGAGTCAAGAACCTTAAAGTTTGTGGAGATTCAAGACTCGTAGTATCCTAGGTGAACGGTGAGTTCGAAGCCAAGGATGATACTATGGCAAAATAACTAAGTGTTGTGAAAGCCGTTATGACTCAGTTTGATGAATGCTATATGGAGCACATTCCGAGGGAGGAGAACGTCAAGGCCGATGCCCTATCAAAGTTCGCCTCTTCTGAGATAGAGAATTATGCAGGGAGTGTTTACTTCCAGGTCCTGAAGGCCCCTACCATCAATTCGAAATTGGTGGCACCCATTGATATAGGAAGTTGTTGGATAGATCCTATCAAGGCACATTTATAAACGAGATGGCTTCCCGAAGATGCCTCGGAGGCGCGGAAACTGTCAGTGAGAGCATTGAGATATGTCTTGATTGAAGGCATCCTTTACAAGAGGTCTTTTGTTATCCCGTACTTGAAGTGTTTGAGGCCCCAAGAGGCAGAAGAAGCATTAAAGGAAGTTCTTGATATTGGCTATCGACTATTTTACCAAGTGGATTGAAGCTAAGCCATTAGCTAAGATAACCACTCAACAAGTTGCCCAGTTCTTATGGGAGAACATAATTTGCAGATACGGTATCCCACGAATCCTTGTGACGGATAATGGGCGCCAATTTAACAATGAGGAGTTTAAGAAGTATTGTGAAGAGAACGCCATCGAACTTCGCTTCACTTCAGTAGCTCACCCTCAGGATAATTGGAAAGTTGAGGTAACAAATCCGATTATCCTTGCTAGACTCAAGAAAAGGGTCGAACGTTCAAGAAACACGTGGGTGGACGAGCTGCTGCCTATCGTACCACCTGTAAAGTAACAACAGGAGCTACCCCGTTTTTGCTAGCTTATGGAGCAGAGGCAGTAGTGCCCGTGGAGATCTCTCATGTGTCTCCAAGGGTGGAAGCATATGAGCAAGAAACTAATGAGGAAGGCATGAGGCTTGCCGTTGATCTAATTGATGAAGTCAGGGATGAAGCGAACGCCCGCAATGTAGAGCACCAGAAGAGGGCATCCTTTTATTACAACCATAGGGTTAAAGAAAGGTTCTTTAAACAATGTGACTTGGTTTTAAGGAAGATAGAAGCATTTAGAGTTGGACAGACAGGCAAGTTAGCCCCTAATTGGGAAGGGCCGTATAGAGTTAGCAAAACGTTGGGAAGAGGTTCTTACAAGTTGGAAACCTTGGATGGAAACGAGGTGCCTCGTACTTGGCACGCCTCGAATCTCAAGATTTATTATGTTTAAGCTCTCTTAGTAAGGACTTAGCTTTTTGCCTAATACAAATAGAAAGAAGGTTCATATAAAACCATTGCAGAGCATGTTGCTCATAGTAGGACTTATCATTTTATGTAAGGGCAGAGCCCATTTTACGTTATTAATACAAGTTTGTTTTCCATTCTACGTTTCTATGATTTTAAGTGATGTACCAAACACCTGATGTGTGTAAGTCTAGGATGACCAAGTACTGTAAATAAAGGAACGTATGAACTAAAGGAAACAAGCATGTAGATAAAATACCCCTAAGGGGCAAAATTCGAGTCATAAGTTACAAACACACCGAATAAAAATACAAGTCCATGAAGGACCACAATCAAAGTCAGGATAAAATAAGAACTGGATAAGAGCCACATGAGGCAAACATAGGCCATGCAAGGCTCAAAAGATAATCACTTCTTAACAGAAGCAGTCTTCACCAACCATTTCTTGGTTTTGGGAGGAGCAACCTGAACAGGGACTTCTTCTTCACTGGATGACCCCATCTCACCTTCTTCCTTGCTCTTGGAAGTTGAAGTTGAGGAACTGCTAACACTCACCGATCTGGGCTCGCGAATTCGGTCGGCTAAAGGGCGTTCTGAACTGCCACTTTGATCCTTCCCACGGGATTTTGAAGGGTGTCTCCCGGAACTAGATCCTGAGCGTTGGGGAGTGGCCTTAGTCCCAGAGCCAAAAGCACACCTATTTGCATGAGAGGAAGTTCCAGCACCCTCAACAAGGTCATCAACATCAGTCACCTTCCAAGGACTTGGATAAAAGGAAGGAAAAATGACCCCTTTGTGGTCATGGTTATCTTATTCACAGCTTTTTCCCAACCTATAGTCATGCTGTCAGGTTGGACCTCCCTGTCATGTTCGTCAATGAAGGCAAGGAATGTATCCGAGCCCAAGTAGTTCTGAATGATGGAATCCTCGTTGTTCTGGGTTCTATTCTCCAAGGCTGCATATTTTCCCCTAAGGGATGAGAGTTGGTCTTCGGAGGTGAAGTACTTTGCCTCTCATTCTTCATATTCCTTCTAATGCTTCTCAACAACCTTGAGGGCAGCTCTTTCCTTATCCTTATACGATTTCCCAAGTTGGACAGCGTTTTGGAAATGAGCATTCAGCTACAAGAATAAGACACCATAAAAAAACTATGCTAAGCCATGATGGTCAATATCTAATAAGAGTAACAAAAAAGAAGGGGAGATAAGCTTACGTTATAGGCGTGAAACAATCCCAAGCTTTCATTTTCTCCAAGGTCCATTGCTGTTGCAAAATGAACCTTATCAACCGGGGCTATGGCATTCCGAGACCATTCCTGAGCAAGAAGATGGCTATCTCGGATAGCGTCCTGCTCGCATATCCCCCACTCAGGTATAAACGCAGTTTTTATACTCCAATCCAAACTCCTGATCCTTTTTCCAGCTTTTGAGCAATGCTGAAGGAATTCAGGAACTGGAACATCGTCAAGGTTGGCTTCTTTCTCAGCCTTTTTAATCATCCTTTTAGTAATCTGAGGAGCACGACCCGACAGGCTGTCAATCTCCTCAGCAACTGCAAGAAAAGACAAAGAAAACAATGTTGGAATAAGAACAAGTATGATGAGAATAAAGGAGCTAAAGTAAGGATTACCCTCGGGAGGGATACTACTAAGCCCGGTCTCTATCAAGCTATGCTCAGTCACGACTTCGCGATAGTGAGCATTCTGAAAGGTTGAAATAAGCCAATCCCGATGAGCTCTTTCTTCACTTGAGAGCTGAAGCTCACTAACACCCTCATCGTTCATGTGATTGAATTTAGACCTGAAAAATTCACCCCAGTCTCCCCCTTTCCATCTAAGGATGAAAAATTCATGCCTCCAGTTGTGGTATGAATCAGGCACGGAGGCAGCTTTGATAATCATACGGGACTTTGTACGATGTTGGATGCTTACCCATCCTTTCCTAGTAACAGGGCTATTTTTGAAAGCAAACAAATGTCTAAATAAAGGAATGCTAAGGCAGATGCCTCCCTTGATGCATTCAACCATAAAAATGAAGATAAATTTCCAGGAGTTGGGATATAGTTGGCACGGGTTGATTTTAACTTCAGCTAGCAACCTAACTACCCAAGGGTGAACTGGAAACCTAAGGCCAGCGGTGATAGCACCTTTGTATACATATAAATTCTCAGGATGCCAATTACAAGTTCTATCCCCCAGTGTGGGGATTCTGAGTCTTAAACCAGAAGGAAATTCATATTTGAGTAAGTCATTAATATCTCCTACGTCTAAAGTGCAAGGGAATATGAAAGAATCAAATTCCGCGTTGTTTGGAAACACGTCCCCGGACTCATCTAAGAGTTGGGGTAAAGTTAACTGATAACGAGGAGGAAACACCTTACCTTTCCTATTCTTGTCTTTGGTCCTCCTGTTGATTGCTTGGAGAAGGCCATTAGAAGGAACTACGGTGCTCTGACCACCCTCACTTGCCATCAGGTTTGTCTGAAATTGAATGAAGTGCTTGAATCTTGAGAGCTCTTCAGAGAGAAATTTTCTTTGAGAGAAGAGGGAAATGTGAAGAATGACTTCTACCCCTACTCTTCTATAAGGAAATGGACGACCCTTCATAGCAGGTCATCTTTCCGACGACCCGCGTTTACAGGTTAAATAGCCGAAAACAGCAGGAAAAAGGCTTTATGAATTCGAAATTGGGTCAAATAAATGATCTAATTCGTAGAAATAAACGAAAGAAATGAATGGAAATGCAGGCTGGAGCAACAACATAGTTAACAACCTAAGAGGTTGAACTAACTTATGCTTAATAAGCCTAAACAGAGGATTTAGCAAAAAATCCATGATTAAAGGCACTCAAACAGAAAGGTTAGCTAAGCTAATACTTTAAAGAAATATGGAAGATATACTCTAAGAAATATGGTGGGAGTTTTGAAACCCTGCACAAAATATAAGCCCAGATGGCCAACGAGGTTGTATGCCCTGAATTGAGCTATTAATTGAATTCAAGGCCTGAAAGTCAGGAACCGTTGGATAAAATCAAGCCAAGGCACGGTATTGCAAACAAGGTAGGAGTTTTCAAATCCTTGAGTATAAAATCAAGGATAAAAACTGACCATAGTACCCTAGACTTGAAGTCAGATGTTGAAAACAAGGGAAATCCCTATACAAACAAATAAAGAAACAAAGACCTCCATGACAAGGGGGGCAAGGACAAGGTTGTTTAAAGCACCCTATTGTAAGTATGAAAGGGTGTCAGCAAGCCAAGGGCCATAGTATAACCCAAGGTTATTCGAAACCAAGAGTTCAAGAACAAGTTAAAGCCCAGAAGGTCCTGAAAACTAAGAAGAAGGTTGTTTGTGATCAAGGATCACAAAATCAACCATGGTGTTGTAAATTCACTCTAGAAACAAGGAGGGGAGTTCAAAACAAGGTTTGGCTTTGGTCAAAGTCAAGGTCAAAAGTCAAAGTCAACGGTCAAAGTCAACTAGTCAAAATTTGGCCAAAATTCAAAAAATAAAAAATTCATGGGGCCAGCCGACCAGGCACCCTTGGCTGAATGGCCGACCAGGGTAGGCCGACCAGGCTACCTTGGAGCAAAACTTGCTCAGGTGTTGTGAACACCTTAGCCCCTAGGTGATTTCATGACCCTCCAGAACACTAAAAAATGCTCCGTTTGCGCCCAAATTTGAGATTTGGAAACCTTGTAAGGTTCTCTACAAGCCTAGGTAGGTCTCTTAGTGATTTCAAGATGTTGAAAAAAATAAGGTGTTTGAAACAAGGTCTGGTTTGAAAACCAGCTTAAAATGAGGTATTTCGCCTCTAAAACGTTCAAAAATGCATATTTTCATGTGATTATTGTTCATATCAGGAGATTATAAGATTCCATATCATATAAGCTCAACTTCAAAATTTGAGTTTAGAAATGTCAGGGGTGTTCAAAACCAGGAGGGTGTTCGAAATCAGGAAGGTGTTCGAAACACCTTGCCCAGAAGGCCGTATTTCTTGCCTAGACAACTCAAAAATGAGAATTTTTACGTGATTCTTTCTACAACCATGAGGTTATAAGAATCTCTATTAGATTGGCTTGACTCTAAAATTTGGGATTAGGGTTTCGTTAATCGCAATTAAGGGGTGATTAACCTCGATTATCGACGTTTAAGGACTCCCGCTCTAAAATTAACCTATCTTAAGGTTAAGGGTGGATATCCTAGTAGCAATTACACTAAGTACGAACTATTTATCCTCGATCGAGGCCTTTCTAGCCCCGTTTATGGTTATTTAGCCCCGATTAGGGCCGAATTAGTGTCTGTTGCTCAAAAATTAGCCCTTATTAAGGCTTGTGAGTGATGACCGTCTGATATTAACCCTAACTTCGATAAGTTGAGGGAAATAAATCACTAATGAATCTATGATAAAGGATCCTATGCATGAATTTCACTTGGATTTGTGTCTACGAGCTCAAAACGGCACTAATTCTATTCCCGAAAGGCCCAGAAATCTTAAGAAAGAGGTTCGAGAGGCCAAGGAACATTTAACTTTCTTAAGTAGGGATGGCAACGGGTTGGATCGGGTTGGATATCTGTGATATCCAAATCCAAACCCGAATCTTTAATCCAAATCCAAACCCGATCCAAATCCAATTGGATTTGTAAATTCAAAATCCAAACCCGATCCATCGGGTTTGGATCGGGTTCGGGTTTATCCAAACCCGAATTTTTGAATTCTTGTAAATAAGTAGTAATACTTTTTTAAGCTAAATTTCATAAAAATTAAAATTACAATTGCAAATAAATTATAATATATATATATATATAAGGAATAAATTATAATATATATATAAGGAATAAATTATAATATATATATATAAGGAATAAACTATAATATATATATATATAAATAAATTATAATATATATATATATATATATTGGGTTTTTTTCGGGTTTCGGGTTTGGATCGGATTTGGATCGGGTTTTGGATTTCAGGTTTGGATCGGGTTGGATTTGGCTAATATCCAAATCCAAATCCAAACTCTTTCGGGTTTAAAAATCAAATCCAAATCCAAATCTAAATCCGAAAAATCGGGTTCGGTAAGATCCAATCGGGTCAAATTGGATCGGGTATCCGTCGGATCGGTTTTTTTTTTGCCATCCCTATTCTTAAGTATTAACTTGGGAGAGAGTTTTAGTCGTTGTGAATGTGTAGGTCGCTCCACACTTCATTGTAAAACGATACCCTGGTAGGGCCGGTATGACCTTAAACTTCTACGAAATCAAGTTTTCCTAGAAGTTGGGGGGCAAATGATATGGGTGAAAAATAATCCCTAAAGACATAATTAATATAATATTTATTGGCTCATAAATAAGGCCCAAAACCCTAGTTGGGCATTAAATTCGTAGTTAATGATTAAGCCCAAAAAGAACAGCCCAAACCGGGGACGTCCGGTATAAGCTTGTTTCTAACATGGGCCTGATCCACAAACTGGGAACGTTCTAGAAACCAGAAACGTTCTAGAATATCCCAGGGATATTGTGTAGCCTCCAAGGCACCTAATTCAACATGAAAACTAATTCCTATAAGGAAGGAGTCAGAACCTTCCTCAATAAGGATGACTTGTCCACCAAGTCTCCAAACCCTATTACGATTCTAAGGCTCCTACAGCTTATATAAAGGGTCAGACCCCTCATCTCAGAACTACGTTTTTTGGCTTGATTCTCAACTTTGAGATACGTAGGCATCTTGTGAGGAGCCGAATTAGGTCACGATAACGCAAGCGCAGCCATTAAAGCACGAAGCTCACGAACCCCAGCCGCAATTCGATAACCCTACTTTTTATTCCACAACAAGTACAAATTATATTTAACATAAATATAAGTAAAAAAATAAGAAAATTAATATTCATAAATTATAAGATATTTTACATTAATAATTACTATATAAAAAAATCAAGAGAAAGAAATAAAAAATAAAGGGAAAAATATGAAGAAAGTGTATATATATATAATAATGATACATAATAATAATAATAATAATAATAATAATAATAATAATAATAATAATAATAATAATAATATAAAGAATATAAAGAATATATACAAATATTTGTAACATATATTTATTTTTAAAATAATAAAAAAACAAAAAAACAAAAAAACAAAAAAAACTAAATAAAATATACAAAAGAAAAGTATACAAAGGTGAGTACGTAACATGTTTGTAGTACAAGTTTGATGGCAGAATTTTACACCCGCAGAATTAGCACCGCGGGTAGACAACAGCCCCGCCAAATACTCTGTTTTTGTTGCTTCACAAATTAGACCAGGGAGTTTCGCACTGCAGTTAGCCAAGTACACACCGCGGTCCCGCCAAAATTCTAGCAAGTGAAAGAAAAGGAGCGTAACATGTTATATACATATGGGTCACAAGAAAAATGGCACCGCGGGTAGGCATTTCTGGCACACTGCAGTTCCCGCTCAACACTCTGTTTTTTTTCTTCACAAATTAAACCAGGAAGTTTCGCACTACAGTGACATGAACATACACTCCAGCTACCTTTTGTATTTTTTTCATGTCCCGCAACAGGGGTTCTAGCACCACGGGGAGGAGTTTTTAAACCATGGTAGCCATACAAATCATAAGAAAACAATTTTTTTCACCTGAAACACTTCAATAAAAATCATCAAGGCACCTTGAGGGAGTAAAAATAAAATAAAATACAAAAATTCTACCTTAGAAGATTAAAAGAAAATTGATTTTTTTTTACTAGTTCTACAACAATCATAGGTTGCCTCCCAAGAAGCGCTTGTTTAAAGTCATTAGCTTGACCTTTTTTTCCAACACACGTAGTAGCAAGAATAGCGGTAACCGCTTCACGGTTCACCGTTCCACCAAAGTAATGCTTGAGTCATTGACCGTTCACTTTGAATGATTGATCAGGTAGCTTATCATAATTTTCCACTGCGCCATGCGGAAACACTGTCTTCACTATGAAAGGACCAAACCATCTTGACTTGAGTTTTCTGGGAAAATGTCTGAGACGAGAACTGTAAAACAGAACCGTTTCACCTGGTACAAATGTCCTATGCACCAATCTTGTGACAGCCCCAGATCCGGGGTGAGGAATCCAGGTCATCATGATCCAATTTCCATTTTTAATAACATTATATTCTTGACAGTTGAAATATAAATACTTGCTAATACTCACACAATAGACCCCACACTATAACATTACACACCAGCCATATGCTCAGAGAACAACATCCATAATAATAACAGTTTAAAGTTAAAAGAGTTATTACAAACCCAGAATCTTACTTAAGTAGTGTTGCTGAATATTACTTCTAGAAGAAGCATTTCAACAACCAAAAGTTATTACACAAGCTTACACACTTAATTTATATATGTCTACTAATGCCTATTCGTCCTACAAGAGCTACCTCAGGGATAGGCGCCAGTACTCTCTCAAAAGCCCTTACCCTCTTTCGGGGTGTAGTGCGAAGTATATGCATCTGCCCTAGCCCCTAGCTGTAATAAAATTAAATAGCAAGAGTGAGCTATCATAGCTCAGCAAGATAATATTTTAAACCAGAATCAAAATTAAAACATATATATATATATATATATATATATCAATAAATGGAAAGTCCACTATAATAATTAAGGAAAGAATTAATCACCACTTATTCTATACACCATCCATTTTTTTCCTTTATATAAAACAATATAATGTCAGTTTCTCTTTAAATCAAATAATATTAGTCCATCATTTCATACCAAATTTTCCTTTCACCTTTCAGTATATCAGTCTATAATCATTATCGATGTTTCCTTTAAAAGTTTTGGGGGTATCCACTGTCGCCTGATACGTTAGGACGATGATCAGTCGCCTAATCGTACCTGCTCCTTGTTTACTACTAGTAGAAGGAATGGCAATCATCCCTGGAGGAAGGTTCTCCACTACATCCTCCTTCGGCATCCGTTGGGCCGTAATAAAATAATGAGGAAGGTTCTCCACTACTTCCTCATAAAATGATGGATGCTGGACTGTGCTAAACACAACCACTTACGCAAGTATGTTGTAATCCCCCTTTTTGTAACATCATTATTCCATTTAAGAATTTCATTTCCATTTCCACCCTTATCTATACATATATCATTATACTTTAAATATAACTCCCTTTAAAGAAACCTGAGATCATTAACTCAAAAGACAGAAATATTCAAAATACTTTGAAATAAGTTTAGAAATATCCTCCGTATTAATGAAGTCAAATACGCTTTTAAATACATAACTATCCCATCTATTTTTTTAAAGTATTAAATGATAATCAAATAATATTTATTAAATCACAAATGTTTAAAGATTATAATTAACAGAATATTATAAACCATATAACCCTAGATAACAACTGATACCATTCTTTTTCACATCTCTTTAAACCATAAAGTATATTAGCTCTATCCATATTCATATCCATATCCCTAATCCATATCCATAATCCATATCCATAATCCATATCCATAATCCATATCCATTTTCACATTAACTAATCTCAACAAACAGGGAATATCCCTAACCATATAATGATATAAGATTCATATATTATCTAGCAAAACCACTTTTCTTTAAACATAAACAGTTTATCAAAATAAGGATAAAAGAAATCTTGCCTCGATCTCTAATCCCAAAAGGAATGATCCGGTGTTCGTCTCGAGCATCTATAGGAACGAAAAGGATCATCATTAGAAATATGCCCATTATAATTATTATTACTAACAATACTTATCCTAGCCATTTAACTCACTTAATTCCCTAATCTTTGTCTAACCTTATCAAAGATATTTAAGTATAATGTCCATGGGTTCAAAGTTAACACCTTTAATAATTCTCAATCATTTCCTCATTCGTTTTAGCGTATCAAGCACACCATAACATAACTCTTATTAATACCGCCACTTAATGACACTTAGTCCCCTATCAAGGCATGTCATTATCTTATACACTTAGTAGATATTTGAGTCTTAAAGACTTTTAAGTCGGCCATTAACTCGAGAAAATTGTCCTTTATCAGTTTAAGGGGTATTCCATTAACGTACCCTTGATCTAACCATTTTTATAAAATTGAAAAATTATTCGTTCGACATGAGACCTTCTCCTATACCTCCCTTAAAACCTCTATTATTTAATTATCAAGATTCGTAACTGAATCACTTATGTTAAGGGTGTTCAATTGAAGTTACGAACCTGTACTTACGTTTTTGAACCACTTTTACTGTTTTGGCCATATCTCCTAAACCGTTCATCAGATTTTTACGTACTTTATATCAAAACAATCTATGAACCAAGATCTACCCTATCATGACCCTTTGGTGTGCCCTACTGACCTTGACAGATTCGGGATGTTCTGTCTTTAACAAGTAATTTATGCTTTAACGAAAATCGGGCATTATAACGGCTATACTTTCACACTTTCCAAACTTTCCCGCCTCCAAACTCATCATTCAACACATATACCAATCCATATACCATGTGGTCATCATACCAGCCATGGTTTCCAACACAAGACACTTCCATAATCATTCAAAATACTTTTAAACACTTACATAACCATGAATCCACTCTTTACACAAACTTAACTTTAAAAACCAACCATAAACTCAAAGATCAAGCTAGGGTTTCAAGTGATATACCTTCCTTTGAGTGTGTACAAGCCTTAATAGCCCTTGTACAATCCTTGTATCACCTTAATATATTTAGATCCTCCAAAAAACCAAGAAAACAAAGTTAGTTTTAGAAAGTTACTATTTATCACTATTCATCCATCACTTTGATGAATTTATTCACTAGGCAAATGGAGTTAGTTTGCTCTCAAATTTGGTACATACCTTACTCTATACCCAAGCAAGCTCCTTGAATTTTGTTGCTTGAAGCTAGGGTTTTGAATTTCTTTTTCTCTCTTTTTCTTGTTGAGGCCGAATGGAAGAAGATGAAGGGGAGAGAGAGATTTTTGTGTTGGTTGATGATTATCTAGTGTCTTGTAGATATTGAAGGGTTTCGAGGCAACAAACGCAACAGAAAGAAATAATTAAAAATAATAAAATCGAAACCCTACTGCAGGATCCATGCAAAAACATGATATTTAATTCGGAATTAGATGATTACCTTAAAGAAGCTTTACAAATTGATGACAGATAGAGGTCCAAAGCAATCACCACGCAGCCCTCTTCGAGATCTACGTTGCCAAAGTAGTCCACACGAACGCTTAATCGTCCAACGATCACCGGAGCCGGTACTAGCCGAAGAACATGCCTATCTCTCTCTCTCTAGCCTCTCATACGTTTTTTCTCTAAAAACGAATTGCAAAAGTGTAACCCTAAACAATACATCATAATGTATTTATAGGGAAGAGAGATTGGGCTAAACCCTAAATCGAATTGGGCTTCTCCAAACCCATTCTTACTTGGTTTTAATATTAAATTCGAATTATATTTAATTATAATTAAGACTAGCTCAATTAATTAAATATCCAATTTCGAATTTAATAATTTAATTTAAATTCTTAATTTAAATTAAAACTCCTTTTAAACGTTCTTATTGTGTAACCCTTTAGGTTATTATTACGTTGGCAATAATTTTAATATCTAATAATAAAATTATAAACAATGAGCGGCATCTAGTAATACATCATTGCTACCCAAGTAATAATAATAATTGGTGATCCAATTAAACCTTTCGTGATTAATGTTTCCATGTAATATAATCCCTTTAACCATATATTATAGATTAAACTCGAGGCATGTCATTAGTCATCCTCTTCAACGTTTAATCCAGATTTCCTTGATCAATGAGTAGACTATTAAAACAAATCAATATTTGAGCATGGCCATGCATTTTCATAGTCTCACTCAATCAAGAGGCCAATAATATCTCTCCTAATAATAGGAGGGTTAAATCCTATATCTATCATTCATATTTCTCATACGACTCATAATATACCCGATCTCCACTTTTATCATCACCCGGTCAAAGGTAACTTTTAATTTAGTCAAAGTATATTAATCCTCATATAAGAATATAATGATGTCAAGTCTAAGGATCATTACACCATTATCACTCTGAGTCTTTCTAATGACCTTATTAACATGTAGAATCTCACAACGGGTTAATCCAGTGCCAATAATATTACATGCACCTATGTTATTGACTTTAGTATCACTATACGTATGACCAATGAGATGTGGTCATCTGTCAATAAACATACTAATCTTTATGCATTATAATTGTCCCTTAATAATAATGCTCGATTAGGGATATTTAGGAATATAAACACTATTCATATAATCTCATTTTTAAGTCACATACTTAAAGATATAGAATACATGTTCTATATTCCAAGGACATTTATTACTCTAACATTTATATCGCAGTAAATTAAGACATAATAAATTGATGTAGAATAATCCATAGAACATAATCATCAAATAACAAAATAGTCTTTCCTAGAAGCACAACTACATTGTCTCTAGAGCACTAACACTATCAATCTCCCACTTGCACTAGAGCCAATCACCCATGTATCTAATACCCATGGAACTAGTGTGACCTTCGTGCTTCTGCTGCGACAAAGCCTTAGTCAGTGGGTCCGCAATATTATCATTAGTATGCACTTTACATATATGCATATCTCCTCTCTTGTTTATCTCTCGAAGAAGGTGATATCTCCTAAGTATATGATTTGCCTTGGAATGAGACCTTGGTTCCTTAGCCTGCGCAATGGCTCCATTGTTATCGCAATACAGATCAACTGGATCTGCGATCGATGGAACCACACCAAGTCCTTTAATAAACTTCCAAATCCAAACAGCCTCTTTGGCTGCTTCACTGGCAGCAATATACTTAACTTCCATTGTAGAATCAGCTACTACCTCTTGCTTTGAACTTTTCAAGCTTACAGCACCTCCATTTAGACAAAATACGAATCCAGATTGGGGCACAGAATCGTCCCTATCTTTCTGGAAACTAGCATTATTGTAACCTCTTACAACCAGCTTCTCATCTCCTCCATATATCAAGAATGAATTTTTAGTCCGTTTAAGGTACTTAAGAATATTCTTGGCAACTATCCAGTGACCCTCACCTGGATTAGACTGGTATCTGCTCGTCATGCTAAAAGCATACGAGACATCAGGATGAGTACATATCATTGCATACATTATAGAACCAATTGCCGAAGCATATGATACTTTACTCATACGGTCCTTATCATCTGATGATATAGGACAGTTTTCCTTTGAGATCGTTATCCAATAAGACATTGGGACATAGACCCTCTTTGCCTCTTGTATCCCAAAACGATGCAATACTTTGTCAATGTATGTACTCTGACTTAAGCCGATTAATCTTTTAGATCTATCTCTATAGATCCTGATCCCTAAGATGTAGGTAGCATCGCCTAAGTCTTTCATCGAGAAACTTTTTCCCAACCAAGTCTTCACAGCCTATAGAGAAGGAATGTCATTCCCTATTAATAATATGTCATCTACATATAATACTAGGAATGCCACATGGCTCCCACTAACCTTTTTGTAAACACACGGCTCATCCTCATTTTGTATGAAGCCAAACTCTTTGACTGTTTCATCAAAACGGATGTTCCATCTCCTTGAGGCCTGCTTTAATCCATAAATGGATCGTCGCAACTTACAAACCATTCTAGCAAACCTTGAATCGATAAAACCCTCAGGTTGTGTCATGTACACATCCTTTTCTAAGCTCCCATTTAAGAAAGAGGTCTTGACATCCATTTGCCAGATTTCATAGTCATAATAAGCTGTTATCACAAGAAAAATCCTGATGGATTTGACCATAGCAACCGGTGAGAAAGTTTCATCATAGACAATACCATGAATTTTCTTGAAACCTTTCGCCACTAGTCTTGCTTTGTAGGTCTGCAAATTTCTATCCATGTCAGTTTTCTTCTTGAAAACCCACTTGCACTCTATGGGTTTTACCCCATCAGGTGGTGCAACCAAAGTCCATACTTGGTTTTCATACATGGAATCCATCTCAGATTTCATGGCCTCCAGCCATCTCTCAGAATCTGAATTATTCATAGCATCCTTGTAGGTGAGAGGCTCATCATTATCTATAAGCATCACATCGCCACTTTGAGTCAGGAGAAATCCATAATATCTCTCCGGCTCATGGCGAATCCTACTGGATCTACGAACGACCTGTGTTTCTTGAGCAACATCATTCTTAACATCTTAAGTCTCATTCTGCTCAAGTTCCAACTTTGGTTCAACATTATCTTGTAGTTCTCGATCCTCATCAAGATCTATTGTCCTCCCACTATTTTTCTTAGAAAGCAATTCTGTCTCTAGAAATACAGTCGTTCGAGCAACAAACAATTTGTTCTCGGAAGGTTTATAGAAATAATACCCTTTAGTTTCTAATGGATATCCTACAAAATTACATTTGTCTGATTTCGGTCCTAGCTTATCAGAGATAAAACGTTTCACAAATGCTTCACATCCCCAAACTTTCATAAATGACACGCTATTACGTTTCTCAGTCCATATCTCATATGGTGTCTTTTGAACCGATTTTGAAGGAACTCAGTTTAGTGTTTGTGTAGCCGTCTCTAGGGCATAACCCCAGAAACTGATTGGAAGATCCGCATGACTCATCATCGACCGTACCATGTCTAACAAGGTACGATTTCTCCTTTTAGACACCCCATTCCATTGTGGTGTTCCAGGAGGAGTGAGTTGTGATACGATACCACACTCCTTTAGGAAATTCTTGAATTCCAAGCTTAAGTATTCTCCCCCACGATCAGATCGTAGAGTTTTAATACTTTCGCCTAATTGCTTTTCAACTTCAGCCTTATACTCTTTGAATTTTTCAAATGATTCGGATTTGTTCTTCAAAAGATACACATATCCGTATCTACTAAAATCATCAGTAAAGGTTATGAAATAACAAAAGCCACCTTTTGCCATCATACGTATTGGACCACATACATCACTATGTATCAATTCCAATCGTTGGTGGCCCTCTCACCTTGACCGGTAAAAGGAGCTTTAGTCATTTTGCCAATGAGACACGGTTCGCATTCTTCGTATGATTCAAAATCAAAATTATCCAAGTATCCATCCCTATGTAATTTGGAAATGCAATTCTCATTTATAACGACACTGCCAGAGGTATGTTTGATTTGAGTCATTTGTCTTAAGACGTTTATTACTTATATTATAGAAAGGAGTATCAAGATCAAGAACATATAAACCATTAAACAAACGTGCAACCCCATAGGTAACATTATTCAATGAAAACGAACAACCATTGTTCTGAATCAAAAATGAAAAACCAATCTTGTCCAAACAAGAAACGAAAATAATGTTTCTACAAATCGCAGGCACGTAATAACAGTCCTCAAGTTCTAAAATAAGCCCGGTGGGCAACGATAAATAATAAGTCCCTACAGCTAAAGCAGCAACCTTTGCTCCATTGCCAACATGTAGGTCGACTTCTCCTTTCGCCAAAGTTCAACTTCTTCGAAGTTCTTTCACATTTATACAAATGTGGGAATCACATCCAGTATCTAATACCCATGATGAAGAAGTAGACAAATTGACTTCTATAACATAAATACCTGAATCAGAAATCTGAACAACATTCAGTTTCTTTAGATCCTCCAAATAATTTTGACAGTTTCTCTTCCTTTTCACCCTGTTTACACACATACAAGGCCTTGCTTGTATCAAATCTCTCTCGACGAGCATGTCCTTCAAACATACATTTAAGGTGCTCGATCATCATTTAAGAATCAAAATTCTCATGTTGTTTCCGCAGCTCAAGACTCATAGTCGCAAGCATCAAACAGGTGACATCGGTGTCAACATCCAAATGCTTCTGATAAGCATTTCGTTGAGCCTCCGTTGCACCTTCAGAGAGAGGTCCAAGGCGTGGAATATATATGACATAGACTTTCGCTCTTGCTTGAGGACAATCCTCAAATTCCTTTGCTAATCTAGGAAGTTAGTTCCTGTCAACTTGTCCTTCTCAAGGATTGATCGTACAGAGAAGTTTATTTGAGTTGTTTGCCATTTTGAATATCCACAATGTTAAAATGCATAAAATAATTAGTCTGCGGTATTATTAAGTTATGTTCAAGTGATTATTCATATATATTCAAAATATATATCTCCCACTATTTTTATCAAATTAATAGCCCTTACTATTAATTCAGAAAGTATATACCATAAATCTTTCTAATGAGCCAAGATCCATATTTCGTCATGTCCTAAGTCAACCACTGGTAGTCCTTAAAACATGATTATTTAGGTAGACAACATTTGTCAATTATATCACATATAACTCTTGGATAGTTTGGTAGAACAACATTTGTTCACATAACAACATTTGTTCCTATTTATCCAATAAATCTTACCAAACTCTATGCTTCTAAGTTCATAATAGTTGAAAATAACCGTTTATTTTCACCTTATTATGACGACTCAGTTAAGTTAGACCCAATGATACAACGGTCGAATATAACCGTTTATATTCGTCGCATCTCACCACGATAGATAGGAGTCCCCTGCCACTGACAGCCCTTCCCCTTATCGATCTAGGATTCGATGAGTGTTCATTCATTGGAAAGCATCTGATTAAAACTTAATATTTTGTTAAGGGGTTTAGAAAATTTATAACGATATGATCACATCATAAAGAGATCCTCAATTTTTCCTTGAACCAAATATTTCAAATTGACATCTTAAATTGTTCATTTCCCAGGTAGATGGAGGATCCCAATGGTCACACTTAATACCCATTAACCTTACGAATACGCATATCCGATTTTGTCAGAAAATCCCAATTTTAGATATCAAAAACCCATATTTAATTCCGTGTTTTTTTAAAAATCCATATTTCATAAACACAAGAATCTCATGATCGTTTGTTAATTTTAAAATCTTGAATCGTTACCGATTTTATCTTGTTTAGCAGGCATGGCATGGGTGTCGTATCTAATATGTAACGCCCCCAAATCCGGGGTTAGGGATTGGGTCGTCACGCGGAAATCCTTAACAACAAATCACCTGTTTAACCACATTAAACCATATGTACTCATTAATAATTGAGTTACAACAATTGAGACCCCAACCACCAAGCATCTTTTAGGTTATAGGGCTAGAAACAAGAATCAACTCCTTACTACTAGTATAACTTCGTTGAGAAGTACACCAGCAACTAGTATTACTTTGCGCAAATTAACATATATATTACACATCAATATACTTACACATAATTTACTCCAGCTATAAACTTTCTAGATCATATCGTCTTCATAAGGGCACGCTGCCCGCTTCATCTAAGCCATGCAGATAACCTCGTCCGGCTACCTTCCACTGAAAAGTTAATATTTGAAAACAAACAAGTATGAGCGAAAGAATTGCTCAGCAAGTTATTACTAGAGTTTAACAAAATATTCCATCATGTGCATGGGTTTCCAACATTCAACTGATACTTAATATACTTCTTGAAACATTTATAACCACGAAATTCTATAGGGAAAGTATAATGTTTGAAAATAATATCAACTGAACAATGTATCAATATAATATAAAAGATGCCATTACAAGGTAATTAAGAGATTATTACCATAAATTACCACATTTTGTTTGCGCAGTAATACACCAACATAACTTGCTGGTTATTCAATATGAAATCGCTTATTGATAATATAATATCAGTTTCTCTTCTTAACTAATATAACAATCAATATACCCTTTCAGTGTAATATTCCAAGATAATATGAATACTTGAATAAATCTCTCACTATCATCTTCTCATTTCCTTCTTATGCAACATTTATATAAATTAATATAAAATCAGTTTCTCTTCATCTATAACAATAATTCCATCGTTTCATTTCATTTTTCCCTTTTCAGTATACCAATCTGACTTTATCGTCGATTCTTTAAAAAAAAAATTTGGGGGTTTTCACTGTTGCCGAATACGTGAGGCACGATGATCAGTCGTCCTCCGTACCCGTCCCCTTTTACTACCGATAGAAGGAATGAAGGCCACCTGCTAAAATCATCCCTGGAGGAAGGCCACCTGCTAACATCCTCCCTTGGCATCTTCGTGCCGAATCATATAATGAATGCTAGACTATGTCGCACACAGCCCTGACACAGCCTCTTACGCAAGTTTGTTGCTAATCCCCCTTTTTATAAAATCATTATTCCATTTATCAACACCATTTCACATTTCCATTCCCGTATGTCATTTCCATTGGAGAACGTTTATAAAGGTATATCATCAGTGTATCAATTCAAGACATACATTCATTTCATTACGAAATTCCTTAAACAACCTTTTAGCAATATTCAATCACCCTTAGAACAATTAGAAGATCTATTCAATAATCCCTTTTGAAATGAATATTATAATTAATATTCATTGAATTAAATAACCATTAAAATAACATTTATCAATATCATTCTAGATATTTTTAACAGAAAATGTCTCATTTATAACCATCGAAATATCTTTATTATTATTCCGGAACAAAGCGATTGTAAGAAACGTTTTAAAAATAATATACATCTAATTAAATAAATTTAATTAGACGAATAAGGTTTATTTAATTAGTAGATGCTTTCAGAGGTATCTCCTAATTAAATAAACACTAGTTTATTAGTGATGTTGCCATTAAGTTAATTATTGCGAATTTTTTTTTTCTAAAAACTTTGTCCGGGTTTTCGAAAATATACATTACAAGACAACCCCTTCCATTTTCCATTCATATATCAATACTTTTAAAGTACACCAACTAAAATACTTTACATGTAAATCCCTTTTAGGAAAATCTGTAAATATCAGCCCTTGTCCCCTTATATAACAAAATATTTATTAATGACGTCTGAAACAGTTTATAACTCAAATATCCCCAATTTACACATAATTGTAATATTATAAAATAACTTTAGATAACAACTGATACCATAATATCATAAAAATAACCATAAATAACAACTTATACCATTCCTTCCCATATCACTTTACCCCTTATAGTATATCACTCTCTCCACATCACATATACTTTCAGTCAAACCATTTTACTTAAAGGTAACAATTTATCAAGATAAAGATAGAAGAAATCTTGTAAATATGGATTGAAGTCTTATTCCACACATTTCATATATTTCAAAATAAATATACTCTGAACGATAGAGTATGTATAAATAAACTTGCCTCTGGTCCTTAGCACCAAACGGAACACCGCGAATAAATCCTTGGCGTCTTGCCCAAGCAGTTCGATGAACTTTACACGACGTCTCGATCCTTCCTTTTTTGATACACGTTGCTCCACTTGATCACGCCCTAATGGTACTGTAATTGTTACGATTACGTGTCAGTCCCACCTCGTATCTCGAGTAGACACCACTCGGAAATACCACTAAGTCAAATAAAGTCAAACTATAGGTGTCCTTTCTATAGTTGACTACTCTAATACCACTTAATGCACATAACACGCTTATATCCATTTAGTATACTTAAACCAATTTAATATATCATCAAAACACAATTAATCCTCGAGATAATTTACTTAACACATATTCACATAAACAGTTAACAGCCAAATCATGCCTTCAAATCCTTGAAATTAAATAAGTTAATTAAATTTAAGCGCAGGGGATTTTTAGAAAATTTCGGCATGAAGTATTCGTTTATCGGACTATGGGCACAGCCCCTCAAATACAATTCAACCCTGTTTTTGCCAAAAATAAAGCTGCCTCAACTTGCAGCAACATAAAAGTAAACAAATAAGAAAAGTACCCGCCCAGACATGCGGCACCTAGCACATAATGATTTACATTACACTACTACTTACGCTACACCAATGATCGTATTTCTCACGCATTTTAATGATACACGTGACAATCGATCATTGATGTTCGTAAGCCCTAGGGAACAACCCCTAGCACTAACTATTACTTACGCTATATCAATGATCACATCACTTAAGTATATTAATTATACTCGTGATAGTTAATCATTGATATTCGTAAGCCCGAGGAACTAGTCGAAGAGAATTACACAAGTACTTAAATATTGACATTTAAGACTCGAGATCTCATTTCAACTCCTCGCAGTTAAACACATATTAAAATGAATCTAACAATTAACCTTTGATAAATAACATATAATATATATAATTAATAAAGCCATCAAATACTACGACTCGCTTGATACCCCATTTAGCACATAAGCATTTACCATTTAGTCAAGTCGTATAAACTCCACACATAATACCAACATACTTTAAACCACTAATAGTCATTAAACCTGGATATTAACGACACCACAAAATAATTACGACAATTACAACAATCAACAACATCAATCAATATCCAACACAATCTCCAACCACAATTCATCTTTCATTTTAAACTATAACACCTTAGTAATTCTACACTAAAACATTTACTATCAATCCATTGTATACTAAACTTGGTATCCAACTAAATAAGATCACAACTAACAACTTTCATTTATAAACCCCCTTCAAATAAGGTCTTTAACTTACTCAAAACAACCTTTCAAAACAGGGCACAAATCTGCCACCACTGCGCACACTATACTCAAACATTTTTAATAAATTGGAAAATCAATATTTTTACCCAAATCTTTTTCTGAAATATTTATAGCTCCTTCATTTATCCTCAATAAAAGTTTCAATCCAATTTACAAAGTTTAACTAGGTGAAACATAGTTCCAAAGTGCAAAATCCCGAGAGGTTACTCTATTATGCGCAGGTTTTACTAAAACATCATTTTCTCCTAGATCGTTAACCCAAACGATGCACCGTTTTCTCCTACACAAAATAGACTCCAAATAGAACAACTTTCATTAAATGATCACTGCCCAGAACAGAGCATAACCTGTTCGAATTCCTCTTGCAAAAACAAGTCAGGCCCTGATTTTCTGGACGAATTGCCTACTAGACTCTACACATGATCAACTACCAATTCCACAAATTAAAACTAAAATTCAAGAACCCAAATTTTACATAATCCCTAATTATCTAATTAAACATAATAAAGCATAAATAACTTCAAGAAAACAAGAATAATACCTTTTCCAAGCTTAAAACCAACAACCAAGCTTCAATCACACAAAGCTTCTACTTTTTCCCCAAAACTACTATTCATCTTCTTCCTTAATCTTCTTACTTTCCAAAGCTCCAAAACTCAAGTAGACCTTCAATCCAAGCTTCACCCACTATGTATATATGACTAATCTTTGATTACCAAGAATTTTCAAGTATGGATTCAAGTGTTTCCTTCTTCCTTTCTCTCTTTTCTTTCTAAATCCCTAATTTTCTTTCTCCCCCTTTTCTTCCTTTCTCTCTCCCCGATATCTATCTCTCGGCTGCTGTTTTTCTATATTAGGCATAGCCCAATACTAATATACCACTGCTAACAGTTTATTCCGGCCCAATTAAAATACCATTCATTCACTTTTAAAACTAATAAACAACTTTTATATATCGAATTTAAATAAAATTTTTGAAAAATTAAACTTTTCATTTTTAAAATGTAGAGTACAACATTATGAGCACACATATTTTTAAATTATTTTTCGGATCAAAAATGAATTAAATATGAATTTTCAAAGTTTTGATCCTTAAAATGAAGAATAATTCGTAAAAATCATTTTAAAATTCTTAAAAATCACAATAAATCCATCTAATATTTTTAAAACTCAAATAAATTAATAAAGTTAATAATGCAAAAGATTTCAGGATTTCTAGTAATCCCGATGATTTTATAAAACTTTTAGAAGACCAATAATAAAGGATTTAATCATATTTAAATCCTCAAAAATTTAAATAAAAATACACCGACCTACAATGCTTACAAATCATCACATAAACACAACTTCACATACATTCCACCTTCCAACAATAATCACATAATATAGTTCATAATTACACTGAACCAGAAAATAATTAAATAATTCGCTTTTGAAATTCCTTGAACTAGAATAATGAACAATAAAAATAAAAAATTTCCTCCTCATTTTAGGAAAAACATTAATATTCTTAAAATAATAATAAAATCAATTTCTGAAAATCCGGGTTATTACATAATACATACATGATTAATCTAATTAAACATGCATCTTTATCTCTACACATACATTGTATCGCATACATTCATATATATGTAAAGTGCATAAATTAAACGTGTTTGGTTATGGCCCATCCTATGTGATCTTTTCAAGCTAATGAAAAGATCAAGGTCAATCTATGGTGGTTAACAAAATACAATTACATACAAGTCTTCTCCATTGCATCTTCGTGGGGAATCGCCTCCTTGCTTCCTTGTTCTTCTTGTCGTCTTTAAAAGTTACATTGAATTCTTGAAAAACATGCTACACTAATAAACTTACAAGATGAACACGAGTTACATTCGAGATTTATTAATTACAAGAAACAACGACATGCAAGTCGTATTTAGAAACCAAACCATAAAATCAAAACCACTATCCTATTGGTCTTAGGGCCATAACCAATCACCATGCTCATATAACAATTAAGAACATGTAACCATATCATATTTCAGATGATCCAATCAAAGAAATCATATAACACAAAAAATCAGAAAATTAGAATCAAATTCTGATAATAATAAATCGCCGTTTTTAGGTACTAAACAGCATCAAACACCTTACAGACGGACACTGGACACAGATTTCACCAAATCTGCGCAGCGTATACAGAAATCGTATTGTATACAATCCCCATATCAAGAACAAACATAAATCATAAATATATCAGTATATATACAAATTATATAATCATCATATGATCATCTCAATCATCATCAACATATAGTTTATACATATATATCAAAATCAACGCATCATACATGACAATCATCAAACATGCTCGTATATATATCAAAACTGTAACATATAACCGAATTAAAACGTTTTTGCAAGTAGCTATGATGCCATTGAAGGGTTTCGAGGCAACAAACGCAGAAAAAAGAAATAATTAAAAACAATAAAATCGAAACCCTACCGTAGGATCCATGCAAAAACATGATATTTAATTCGGAATTAGATGATTATCTTAAAGAAGCTTTACAAATTGATGACAGATGGAGGTCCAAAGCAATCACCACGCAGCCTCTTCGAGATCTACGTTGCCAAAGTAGTCCACACGAACGATTAATCGTCCAACGATCATCGGAGCCGGTACTAGCCGAAGAACATGCCTATCTCTCTCTCTCTAGCCTCTCATACGTTTTTTCTCTAAAAACGAATTGCAAAAGTGTAACCCTAAACAATACATCATAATGTATTTGTAGGGAAGAGAGATTGGGCTAAACCCTAAATCGAATTGGGCTTCTCCAAACCCATTCTTATTTGGTTTTAATATTAAATTCGAATTATATTTAATTATAATTAAGACTAGCTCAATTAATTAAATATCCAATTTCGAATTTAATAATTTAATTTAAATTCTTAATTTAAATTAAAAATCCTTTTAAACGTTCTTATTGTGTAACCCTTTAGGTTATTATTACGTTGGCAATAATTTTAATATCCAATAATAAAATTATAAACAATGAGCGGCATCTAGTAATACATCATTGCTACCCAAGTAATAATAATAATTGGTGATCCAATTAAACCTTTCGTGATTAATGTTTCCATGTAATATAATCCCTTTAACCATATATTATAGATTAAACTCAAGGCATGTCATTAGTCATCCTCTTCAACGTTTAATCCAGATTTCCTTGATCAATGAGTAGACTATTAAAACGAATCAATATTTGAGCATGGCCATGCATTTTCATAGTCTCACTCAATCAAGAGGCCAATAATATCTCTCCTAATAATATGAGGGTTAATTCCTATATCTATCATTCATATTTCTCATACGACTCATAATATACCCGATCTCCACTTTTATCATCACCCGGTCAAAGGTAACTTTTAATGTAGTCAAAGTATATTAATCCTCATATAGAAATATAATGATGTCAAGTCTAAGGATCATTACACCATTATCACTGTGAGTCTTTCTAATGACCTTATTAACATGTAGAATCTCACAACGGGTTAATCCAGTGCCATGTATAATATTACATGCACCTATGTTATTGACTTTAGTATCACTATACGTATGACCAATGAGATGTGGTCATCTGTCAATAAACATACTAATCTTTATGCATTATAATTGTCCCTTAATAATAATGCTCGATTAGGGATATTTAGGAATATAAACACTATTCATATAATCTCATTTTTAAGTCACATACTTAAAGATATAGAATACATGTTCTACATTCCAAGGACATTTATTACTCTAACATTTATATCGCAGTAAATTAGGACATAATAAATTAATGTAGAATAATCCATAGAACATAATCATCAAATAACAAAATAGTCTTTCCTAGAAGCACAACTACATTGTCTCTAGGGCACTAACACTATCAGATATTTTGTATCATTTATATAGATAATTATCAAGTAATTAATAAATAATCCTTGGCTAAAGTTAGTGGAAAGTGAATTAATTAGTGATGTCATGCATGATGTCACCTTGGATGATTTATAATCTTGTTTTTGGATTTTCTAAATAATGTTTTAATGATTTGGTTATTGGTAATGTAGTGTATATCCTTATTATGATATTAATCTTGGTTGTTTAGTCTCCATATATGTCTAATTACGATTCGTTTCGAATATACCTCATTATCCAAGTGGTTCTAAATTGTTTAACAATCTAAATTCCTCTGGCATTCCCTTGACTTAATAATCCCCTGGTTTAACCTAATTTCACATGTTCCTCAAAGTATACACCCTTTTCATATTCCATACACTTTAATATTCAATACAATAGTGCTCAATTGAAATCAAACATTTTAAAAATCTATACTCAGGAATTTATGAAATCCGTCATCGTTTCGAGTCACTCATTTTCATAGTACGACGCTAATATGGTTTCTGATTATTCATTTTCTGTTTCACTTATAGGGTACCTATATACCATTTCCCTAAATCCTCAAAATCACTATTCATTTAGGCACTGTAGCATTTCTAAAGTTAGGGTTATTACAGTCTTCCCCCTTAAAAGGATTCCGTCCCGGAATCACGTTGAAGATATTGACGAGTACCTTTCTCACATTACACCTTCTAATTCTCATATTACTTCCTCCATCCTTTAGTTTCTCCTTAAACGTCTCTATCTTGTTTGTACAGAAATACACCAACATACACTTGCTTGTCATTCATCAACATGCCATTTAGCTTATCAATAGCAGTACTTTCACTATCTTTTCCTTACCAACCTTCTCCTGCATTCCGTTATTCTATATTATCTCATCTCTCCTTTCTCTTTTTACTAAGGGTATTGGCCACCACAATGGCCTTCCCCGAATGTTAGTGTATCTCACTATTGTTTGGCTATATTTTGATCTCTATCATGACATAAATATTAACACCTCAATGTTCCTATATCTCACCTCTGTAAAATTTTCTAGAAAATAATTTCTACTAATATTCCTTGAAACAATTGTAAGAAAATATTATCTATAATATATATTTCCTGTTCATACTTATACAAGCAGATACTGATTTGGAGGACATGAGAATAACTCATTTTCTTATATCACCATAGCTTACTTTCTCACAGATAGATTATTCTTATCTATATTATTAGTCTATTCAGACCATTCATTGACTTAGTTAATCTCTAACCAAACATTTATATTCCAAAGCTTAAATCGAAAAATACCTGCACCTGCATCCGGTTTCTTTAACGCATCTCCTAAGGTCATGTTGAACACTCTGGCAGTAGGTCTATTAGAAGCAGTAACGCTCTGATTTGTTGTTGGCCAGTTGATTTGTCTTCTTCTTCTTCATGATTTAGTTCATTCCGAGCATTTTCATTCTGTCTATTTTGACTTTCTTCCTCTCTCTCATTTTCCCTTTCATTTGCTCTATTATTACGTCTATCCATTTTTTTGTCAATAACAATATTCCCCATTAATTACCCAAATTTAGGGTACAATATTCATCATTTCCATATATAATAATTATATCACTATTTACCATATTCTCAAATTCAAGCAATTAATATCAAGTTATAATACCATTATACGAAACATATAAGTTCACTACCTTTAACATGATGACCTTTTCATTTAAGTCAATCACTTTATATACATCAATATTTTCGAATCCCAACATTTAGTATCAAAAGACGATAAAACTTAGGCAAAATACATAAACTTCATTAATTCACATAAATATATTACAACTTGTGGATAACATCCTTCACTACTAGTTAATATATACATTATAAAGTACAAGGTTCAAAACCCCAAAACATATCCGTACATACTAATCCGCTATAACAAAAGTACTAATCGGCAGGCAAGTGACAAGCCTTACCATACACCAACTGAAAAGGAGACATACCCAAGGGTGTTTTATATGCGGTTCTGTACGCCCATACAGCTTCGTCTAACTTCAATGACCAATCTTTTCTTGATGGATTCACCACTTTCTCTAGAATTCTCTTAATTTCCCTGTTAGAGACTTCTGCTTGACCATTAGTTTGGGGATGGTAAGCAGTAGCAACACGATGCATCACATGATACTTTGCCATCAATGCAGTAAATTGACGACTGCAAAAGTGTGTCCCCTCATCGCTGATTTTTGCTCGTGGAGTTCCGAAACACGTGAATATGTTCTTATGCAGAAAATTTAGCACCACCTTAGCATCATTGGTCGGTAAAGCCTTCACCTCGACCTATTTAGACACGTAATCCACAGCTAACAGAATGTACTGATTGTTGCACGATGAAAGAAACGGTCCCATGAAGTCTATTCCCCACACATCGAAAATCTAAACTTCAAGAAGCATGTTGAGAGGCATCTCATTCCTCTTGGAGATATTTCCAACCCGTTGACAACGATCACATCTCAACACAAACTGATAAGCATCTTTAAACAAAGTTGGCCAGAAAAAACCTGCCTGAAGTACTCGAGCAGCGGTCTTCTCTCCACCATAATGACCACCGTACGTGGTAGAGTGGCAATCTCGCAAAACCCCCTCTGTCTCACTATAAGGAATGCATCTCCTGATCATTCGGTCTGCTCCTTGTCTGAACAAAAATGGTTCATCCCATTGATACCACCTCACATCATGCAGAAACTTCTTCTTTTAAGCATAAGAGAATTTCGAAGGAATGACGTCGCTCACCAGATAGTCCACAATATCTGCAAACCATGGCACTTCTTCTTGCACCACAAACAACTACTCATCTGGAAATGATTCATTGATTAGAGTTTTATCCCCTGTATCTTTACCGTGATCTTCCAAACGTGATAGATGATCTCCCACCTAATTTTTTGTACCTTTTCTGTCCTTGATTTCCAGCTCAAACTCTTGTAGGAATAGAATCCAACGAATCAACCGAGGCTTTGCATCTTTCTTCGAGATCAGATATTTAATTGCTGCATGATCCGTATAGACTATCACCTTAGTGCCAAGCAAATAGGACCTGAACTTCTCAAAACCATAGACAACTGCCAAAAGCTCCTTCTCCGTAGTGGTGTAATTCAGCTGTGCATCGTTGAGGGTTTTATTAGCATAGTAAACCACATGAAATATATTCTTCTTTCGCTGTCCTAATACAGCTCCCACGGCAAAATCACTTGCATCACACATCATCTCAAATGGCTCTTCCCAATTAGGTGTTGTAATAATCGAGGCTGATGTCAACTTTTTTTTCAATAGCTCGAAAGCAGGCAAACAATCATCATCAAACTTGAAAGGGATGTCTGTCTCCAACAAATTGCATAACGGCTTAGAAATTTTAGAGAAGTCTTGTATGAATCGCCGATAGAAACCTACATGTCCAAGAAAGCTACGGATTCCTCTAACTGAGATTGGAGGAGGAAGTCTTTCAATAGTCTCCAATTTAGCCTTGTCCACTTCAAGTCCCTTGCTAGATACCTTATGCCCGAGAATAATTCCCTCTTGCACCATGAAATGGCATTTTTCCCAATTGAGCACCAAATTGGTCTCAACACATCGTTTCAGCACCAGACTCAGATTATCCAAAGCCTCATTATAAGAAGTTCCAAAAACTGAAAAATCATCCATGAAGACCTCCATATTTATTCCTATCATGTCTGAGAATATGGCCATCATGCACCTTTGAAAGGTGGCAGGTGCGCCACAGAGTCTGAAGAAACCCGTCGGAAAGCAAAAGTGCCAAAAGGACAAGTGAATGTGGTCTTCTCCTGATCTTCTGGAGTAATACAAATCTAATTATAACCTGAGTACCCATCAAGAAGGCAAAAGTACTCATGCCCAGCCAACCTATCCAGCATTTGATCGATGAATGGAAGAGGAAAATGATCTTTTCTGGTGGCCTTGTTTAGCTTCCGATAATCCATGCATACTCTCCATCATGTGACTGTCCGAGTAGGGATGAGCTCATTCTTCTCATTTTCTACCACTGTCATGCCTCCTTTCTTAGGCACACATTGCACTGGACTCACCCAAGAACTATCCGAAATATGATGAATGATCCCTGCATCCAGCCATTTAAAAATTTCCTTCTTCACCACTTCTTTCATGATTGGGTTGAGTCTTCTCTGCTGCTCTATAGATGGTTGGCTGCCTTCCTCAAGAAGAATTTTATGCATGCAATAAAAGGGCTGATTCCTTTAATATTTGCTATGGTCCATCCGATCGCTGATTTGAACTCTCTCAAAATTCGCAACAGCTTTTCCTCTTCACTTCCTGACAGGTTAGCATCAATAGTAACAGGTAATGTAGATAAATCACCTAAATATGCATACCTCAAGTGATCCGGCAAAGGTTTGAGTTTAAGAGAAGGAGCTTCTTCAATAGATGGTTTAAGGCGCACCTGCGACTTTTAAGATCTTCTAACCCAAGAGACTCAATTGGAAAATCAAACCTCCTCTTCCACGGGGCTGAATTCAACATCTGAATTTGCTCTGCTCCTTCTCCATCTTTCTCATCAGAATCCCCTATTAAAGCTCTTTCTAAGGGGTCTGAAATCAGTAGCTTCTCAATTTCTCTATTTACGAACGTTTCCACCATGTCCACTTTAAAACACTCCTCTTCCTCTGTTGGAAATTTCATTGCTGAGAACACATTAAAAGTGACATTATGTTCGTGCACTCTCATGGTAAGCTCTCCTTTTTGTACGTCGATCAAAGTTCGGCCTGTGGCTAGAAAGGGCCTTCCCAAGATGATGGAAAGCTTCTTATCTTCCTCAAAGTCTAGAATGACAAAATCAGCAGGAAAGATAAGCTTATCCACCTTTACCAAGACATCTTCCACTATACCTCTTGGATACGTGATCGACCGGTCTGCTAGCTGTAAAGAGATATTTGTAGGTTTCGGATCAGGTAGACCAAGTGCACGAAAACAAACAGAGGCATCAAATTAAAGCTAGTTCCCAAATCACATAAGCATTTGTCGAAGGACATATTGCCAATAGTACATGGTATGGTGAAGCTTCCAGGGTCTTTGAGCTTCGGAGGCAATTTCTGTTGCAGAACAGCACTGCATTCTTCTGTTAAAACAACGGTTTCCAATTCCTCAAGTTTCAGCTTCCTTGATAGAATACCTTTCATGAACTTAGCATAACTCGGCATCTGTTCCAATGCTTCTGCAAAAGGTATATTAATATGTAACTTTTTAAATACCTCGAGAAATTTGGCGAATTGCTTGTCTAACCTTTGCTTCTGGAGTCTCTGTGGATAAGGTGGTGGAGGATTGATATGCTCCTTATTCTTCTTCTGCTCCGTGTCTGATTTTTCAGAAGTCTTTTTACTTCCCTCTGCTCTGCTGTTCAACATAGCTTTTGACAGATCAGATTCAGCTTCCAAGGGTCGCGGGCGCGCTGTTAGTGGCGCGGCCTCCCTTCTTCTGCAGCTCTTCTTTCCCATGTTCTGCTTCTTGGCTTCCCGTGACTTTCCTTGATCTTAATGTAACAGCCTTAACATGCTCCTTACCATCACTTTTCCCTGGATTAGTCTCTGTATCACTATGAAGAGTTCCTTGTGGCCTATTCAGCAAGACATTAGCAATTTGACCAATCTGATTTTCCAAGGTCTTGATTGATATTGCTTGGCTTTTACACATCAATCTCAACTCTTCCAATTTAGATTTTTCATTAGAAGACAGACCATCACCTCCATGAGATTGTTGTTGAAATCCTGGTGGCTGAAATTGCCTCGGGGCATATTGCTGATGAAACTGTTGCCCCTGCTGCTGCTGAAAACCTGAAGGATTGTATGGCCTAGCTCCAAATTGCTGACCTTGGAATTGCTGATAAGGCTGTTGTGGCTGTTGCATGCCACATTGATTGTTGATCCAGCTGAAATTAGGATGGTTTCTGTTGTTAGGATGATAAGTGTTGGGAGCTGGTTGCTGCTGTCTCTGAAAATTGCTCACAAATTGTGCAGATTCATGAGATATGGCACATTGCTTCGTCTCATGTGCGCCCGCACATAGTTCACAAACACTAGCAATCTGATGCACTCCATGATTTATCAATGCATCCACCTTTAAATTCAATGCCTCCAGCTGAGTTACTAGAGAAGTAGCCTTGTCAACATCCAGAATTCCTGCCACCTTTTGCTGTGGCATTCTCAGAGTAGGATTCTGATACTCGTTTGCTTCCATCATATCAATAAGATCATAAGCTGCTTCATAGCTCTTAGCCCATAGTGCTCCTCCTGAAGCTGCGTCCGTAATTGGTCTTGATTGCCATCCTAGTCCATTGTAAAAACAGTTAATCACCATCCAATCGGGCATACCATGATGAGGACATTTCCTAAGCATCTTTTATAACGCTCTAAAGCTTCACATAAAGATTCTCCCGACTGCTGTGAGAATTGAGTGAGAGCATTTCTTATTGCTGCAGTCTTAGCCATAGGGAAGAATTTGGTGAGAAACTTTTGAGCAAGATCCGCCCATGTTGTTATAGAACCTGCAGGAAGAGAATGTAACCAGCCTTTGGCTTTATCCCTGAGAGAGAACGAGAAAAGCCTCAATTTTACAGCATCCTCCGACACATTGTTAACTTGAAAGTGTCGTCTATCTCGATGAAGTTCCGGATGTGCATATTGGGATCCTCCGTTTCAGCTCCCCCAAACTGAACTGAATTCTGTACCATTTGAATCGTGCCAGGTTTGATTTCAAAGGTGTTAGCTACAATAGCTGGTCTGACGATACTAGATTGAATATCATCGATTTTTGGTTGAGAGTAATCCATTAATGCTCTCGTTGCTGGTGCTGGTTCTCCCACTTCTACAGTTGCTTCAAGTTCTCTTACCTCTTTTGCTTTAAGATTCTGAGCATGCGTTATCATAAAACTCAGGTACCAGAAACACACAGAGCAAGACAACACGAGATAGGTAAGAAAAACAATCCAAGTCAATTAATTTTAACTCGCACTGATGTCAAGCACATAATAAACTTAATAACACCAAAGTCCCCGGTAGCGGCGCCAAAAAATTGTTCGCTAAAAACTACGCAAGCGTACGCGATCACAAGTAATAAACTGATAAGCTAGTTCGTTCCCACGAAGACCTGGTGTATCTATGTGAATATGCTCATGCAACAATGTATGATCAATTTCAAATGCTCGGACAAGTATCACAAGTTGGCTGATTTTTATACTAACTTACTTAAATACTGAATTTATCTAAAATGATTAAACTTTATGAGAGAAAACATGGGGTTCTAATTTCATAATCTACTTTTTCTAGCTCAATGCTGAAATTTAGTGCTATGCGATCATCCTCAGAAACTAGTTGGAAACACAAAACTAGTGCGAATCACCTTTCAGTTAATCTACACCATACCACACATACATCCACAAAAAGATAGAAGTAGCATGGACATCAATTATGTCCAAATCCCTATATGTCTATGAGACTTGAAAACACAATCGATTTAAAATTAAGTTCCTTTAATTACCACATAAGGTAGTATGATTTTGTCAAACCAACACCACTAATATAACGGTGAATCCGTCATAAACCTATGCTAGCATGACAAGTTCTCAATTCCTAAATCCACTTTCGCAATCATTAGGAATTAACAGATAGATGTTGATCATTCATCTATAATTAAGCACAACCACACAAGGAATCTGAAATTAATCGCACGCCCAATTTATCAAAGCAAAATATTGCTAAACTCCATAAATTAATCCATTAAAATCCCATGACAGTGTTTAGTTCATATCTGAACTGCGCACCATCATGGGTTCAAATGAAAACATAATTAAAAACAAATCTTGGAATAGATATATAAACTAAATTCTGAGAAACAAATCCGTAACGAAGTAATTAAGTAAAATAATAAATTAAATCCAAACCAAGTACTAAGAATCAATTGTTCTAATGAAAATACAGATTAATTCTCCTTGCTTTGCTTCTGAAAGAGGTGTCAATCTCCTTCTTTTTTTTTTCTCTCAGTATAAAACCCTAGACAGAGTGTATGTAAAAAATAGCGTGTGTATCTTCCTTACTAAAACTGATAATAAAACTCCCCATAAAATCTGATATTTATCCCCTAATATATGTATTTTTAATATTTTAATAAATTTACAAAAAGATATCCATAATTGAATATGATTTTCATGTAAAATTCGCTGCTGACTTTGCTCCTCTGTTTCTGGGCTCTTCTAGTTGGACTCTCCTCTTTGGACCACCTCGGAATTAAAGAAAATTCTCTAAGCTTCGCGTGGACTGTAAGATCGTCAAATTCTGACTTCTGAAACTCAAGATACGGCCCAAACAGTGAGGTAGCTCGTGTAGCTCAATAATACGAATTTTCTTCTATTTAAACTCCAAAAAAGCTCTTTTTGCTACAAATCCTTCCAACTTATGAATTCTTTATTTCTTACAATAAAACAATCAAATCTATTAATTAAAAATCCAAATCAATGCAAAACACAATAAATATAAGAATAAAATCATCTAAAATATATATAAAAATATATTCTATCACCCTAAGTCCCTAATGTACGGAGGGTGGTATGGCTAATGTATTTGAAGGGCGTGACCACTTGGTCCAGTGCCTCCTTGGTATAGGGGATAGTTAGGTAACCAATACACCGGATTCGTACTTGCAGTAATCACGGTGGTAGAGATCTGGGCTCCAAGGGAACAAGAGCGGCCTCCGAGGGGGGAAACTATCATGTAAAGGGGATTCGTCCCTTGGCTAGAGGGATTCATCACTAGGGGTAACGATACCTAAGTTTGAGTTTCAGTCCCTTGGGGATTCGTCCCTTGGGGCTAATAAGAGGTTGGGAGCCCGCTTCTAGGGGCACCTTGTAACGCCCCGACTTCCCAATACTAAAAATATACTTTTATAATAAATTATTGGATTTAATTAGATAAAATGGATTTTTAATACAGGGAAATTTTGGAAAATTTCGGCATGAAGTATTCGTAATACGGACTATCCACCTGTATTTTGACCAAACCAAATTCATAAAAAGAAAACAACTGCAATTCCAACTACTTAAGAAACATAAACACCTGTTCAACCTGTCCTAACCGATCAGGTGAACCATACTACTATGCCCTCCAGATCATAAAACAAGATCGGGGCACCACAAGCAAAATTAAGTACATATAAGCTGATAACCAGACATTAAGTCATAATACAACACCCCACTACTAACCCGGATCTCTAACAGGTAGTGGTATGAAACAAGCAGCTACTAACTAACTATTACAACATATCACTAAAACCTTAATTAAAAGCTACATACATTCCTTAACTAAATACAACTAGTTGATACTATTATACAAGCCTTAACTGATCTTCAGATGTCCAACTTTCTAGCAGAGCAAATCTAGGCTGTCTACGGTCCACAACAAGTTCTTCTCCCGATATAGCTTCTAATTTGTATCTTTTTCTTCTTTAACTGAAAAAGGGTTAGAAACAATAGCAAGAAGTGAGCCAAATGCTCAACAAGTAACAATATAGATGCAAAGGAATCAATAACAGACATATGGATATAACATTATAGGGATCATTCTTTGAGCTCTTCCAATATTTGACAATTTATAATCCATTTCCAAGGTAAGGAGAAAGAGAGAGCAATCAATTCTCTTTTTATAGCATATTTCCACCTTTAAAACATTTTAATTAAATTAAGCTTTTCATTAAAACCGGACAATACGGGTGATCAGCCACGTAATGTCCTCATACCGGACACTAGGTCCCTCTGGACTTTAAAAAATTGGGTTCCCAATTAGGCAACACATTGGCCTCTGTTGCTGGACTAGGACCACCCTAGCCTCTTACGCCAAATTAAAGTGCTGGACTAGGACCACCCTAGCCTCTTACGCTAATTAAAATAATTAATTAAATGTCCATATAATAAAACAATTTTCAAAGGATAGAATTCTTATGCAATAATTCAGAGCGGGGAAACTTTCAATTTAATTTAAAGGATAAGTGACTAAAAATCAAGTAAACAATCCAATATAATTGTATAAGGTTCGCAAGGTAGGGTTCAAGGGTGATTCACAGGTATTTAAAAATAAAGGTTTATCAAGTTATTACCATTTTAGAAGTGTAATACAAGGCGGTATCGAACAAGGTATGGCTCGGGAAAAATAGGAGTATAAGCAATAATGGTAATTAATTAATTAAGGACAAAACAATGGTTAGGGATTTAAAGTTTAATTCATGGATTACAAGGAATAGTTAAGCTAGTGTGGTTTAAGGAAATGGATATGAAATAAGGTTTAAGCTAGTACAAAAGGTATATCACACGACAAGGTTTAAGGATTTAAAGATTAATCAAGGGTTATAAGGTATAGTAATGCTGGTGTGAATTAAGGGAATAGATATGAAATAATGTCTAAGCTTATGCAAAAGGTATGTTATACCACAAGATTTGCAGTTCAACGAGAAATAGAATTAGCAAGGAGGTACAACAGTTTAAACAAAAATCTATGTGGGTAAATGAGAAGGTACAAAGGTTTAAGCAATAGTTTATACGGATTAACAATATAGTACAAGAGAATTGACCGATAACTTGAAAGCAGTAAGTTATAGGAATTTAAACAACAATCCATGAATAATTGAAAGAATCTGAACTTCGGTAGAAGGTTCGAGTTACTTGCCTTAACAGAATGCTTCCTCGCTAGTAGCTTAGTTTCAAAAGTTCTCAACCTTTGTCTTTCCTGTACCCCTTGGGTCTACGTCTTTCGAATCTACACATAAAAGCACTATTTTAGAATTCTATATAATGCTCAAACGTCTAATCCTAATCTACCTTTGCGATAATCCCCCAAATTTACTTCCTAAATAAATTAACAATCTATAATCACATCATTATCTTAATACTGTCGAACACAATCACAAATACAGACATACCACTATAATAAATACCATTTAGCACATATTCACATAACCAAAATACAACTCAAATACTATTCCAATTAGTACGTAGCATACATATAGGTACTAGAGAAATGTATAATTACAACTTTTAGAAAATTTTAACATCCCTTTTGCACGGGTAACTACCAATCGGGAAAACACCGACACAACAAACAACAATCATTATTGCAAATACAATTACAACCAATAATCCACTTAAATACTCTTACTAACCATTCACTAATAATCCGAACTAAAATTATTTCAATCCGAATGATTCATTATATATTAATTAAATCATACCAACTGAATATATAATCTGGAACTTAAAAACTTGAAACGAAAATATCACTTAATTGATACAATTTATTTAACAGTTAACATCACTAAATCATTCAACAATAAACATCTGCATGACAATTAACTCTAAGAACACAATCCAACCAAAACAATCGAGAAGCATCAAGACCGAACCATAACTTCAACCATACCCAAAAACTGTAATTATACGAACTGCACACACACACTAAAATACTCAGCACATACATATGGCCACCCTGTTAAACCCAAACACACACATTGTTGCACGCACACACACATTCTGCAAACCCACACGCCTCTTAATCCACCCACACACGCACACCGAACACAAGACCCGCTTATAACACACACGCACCTGCCATAGCTCGCAGCAACACAGATGTTATAGAGGACTAGAAACGGAGGAGAGGGTGACTATTTCCCACAAATCGGAGTCACCACCACACACAACTCAATACCTCTCTTCACGCACACACTCTTATCTCAAGAATACACACACACACTACTGTATACACACAATATATACATACGGGCGGAGTGGATAAAGGAGGGGAAGGAGAGAATAAGGGAGAGATTGAGTGAGAGAGACGCGAGGGAGAGTGATTTAGAGAGAGACCGAGAGAGAAAGTTACTAAAACCAGCTGAATAGAAGTCAATTAGGGATTTAAAGAATTGGGGGAAAAGAAAGGGGGTAAAATAATAAATTTGCTAATTAAATTTTGATTTAACATAACTGAAATTACACTATAAAATGGAAATTAAATGGGTGGAAATTGAGAAAATTCTCAAACTAAATTTTAAGATATAGAAAATAAAATTATCTAACTCCCCATATTTTTAGAATAATTTTAGGATTAAAAACGAATTAAATACGAATTTTACAAGTTTTAACACTTTAAATGAAATAAAACTCTTAAAATTATTTTAAAATACTGTAACACCCAAAATAATTCACCCAAAAATTTTAAAAACTAAATAATATTATAAATAGAATTACACAAAAGATTTCGGAATTTTTAAATACTCTGATGATTTTATAAAATTTTCCGAAGATCAATAACGCATGATTTAAATAATCATAAAATTCAAATAAAAATCACACGGACTAGCACGTCAGACATTCATCACCATATAAACATGTAAACATGATGTCTCATATATTTTATCTAAAAAATTTCGCACCCTATATCCACATTTAATATTAAATAATAATATCTATAATTACGAATATTTCTAGGGCGTTATACACCTGCTTCATGACTAGGGGTGCGGTAGTGCTTGTGGTGGTTTCAGAAGGTATTGGTGTTTTCCGTATGGTAACCATGATTGATGTTGTCTTCCTACAGAAGGCGCCAAATGTTGTGGAATAAAAATTAGGGTGTATTTATTACGTATTGACTGCTAGGGTTTGAGAGCTTCGAGCTTTAATGGCTGATCAAATGTTTTATTACTTAACACGCGTCCTCACAAGATGCCTACATATCTTGAATTTCCAAGAATCAAGCCAAAAAATATAGTTCTGAGAATGAGGGGTCAGACCCTTTATATAGGCATTGGGTGCCTTGGATGTAGAATAGGGTTTGGAGAATTGGTGGATAAGTCACCTACTTTTAGTGGAATTCCGGATCCTTCCATAAGGAAGGCTGATTTCTATTGGACTTGGGTGTCTTGGGGGCTACTCCCTAAAGAATTTGGTTCCCGTTTGAACTCAATATTGGAGTCTAAAGATCAGCTGAATCATTAATTACGAATTTAATATTTAATTATGGTTTTGGGCCTCATTAATGGGCTTTAACCTTAGACGAATCTAGGTCTATTTAATGCATATATTAAATATGTCTTTAGGGTTTATTTCCAGCCTACATCATAATTGATTACCTTTTTCAGCCAAAAGTAATATATTTTCTATATTTTCTAACTATAATATCTCATTTTCAAACTTTATTTTCTTACTTAATTATCCTAAAATATTTATTATTGGTAAAAACATATTACCTTTTCTATTTTTTTTAATAACTAAATAATTTCTCCTTTCACGACCATTCTATTTAATTAAATAAACTAATAAAATTATAGTTACTAATAACTAATTGATTACCTTTTTCAGCTAAAACGTAATATCTTTTCTATATTTTCTAACTAAAATATCTCATTTTCAAAAATTATTTTCTTCCTTCAATATTTATTATTAGTAGAAACATGTTACCTTTTATATTTTTTTAATAACTAATTAATTTCATTTTTAGGTAAAACACGTTATCTTTATATTCTAAAAATATCACGGGCAATTAAATTTAATAAATAAAATAATATTATTATGATTATTAATAACTAACAAATTACATTTTCGACTAAAATACGTTACATTTTATATTTTTTCTTACTAAAACCTCTTTTTTTCCAATATTCACGGATAATTATATTCAATAAAAATATAATATATATATATATATAGGTAATTATTATCAAATCATATTATTTAAAAATTTAACATAAAAAAATTTATATCATAAAATATTCATTCATATTATTAAAAAAAATCTTATAATATTAAAAAATAAATCAGTGCCATCACCAATTTTAAGGGGTGTTGACCCTCTTTATCACAATTAGGAGGTAAATGGTCCTAAATATCACAATTTTGAAAAATGACCCTTTATATCATAAGGAAACGCAACTTTATCGCACGTTTTTAAAAAACGCAATGACGTGTGGCGTTTTTGCTTTTTTAATAACTAATATCAATTTCAAAAAAAAGAAAAGAAAAACACATCATTATCTAGAGTTTGTCAAGAACCAGGAACGTGTGTCAACTTTGCATTAATAAGGGTAGGGGGGAGGGGGTAACGGCAGTTGATATGCCTTTTGTGTGGGTTTTTTTTACTAAATATTTATTTGTAAATATTATTAAAAAATTTATAAAAAATGATCAATTAAATTGTATTTTTTTACTCAGGCCTGATTTTTAAAAAATCGGGGGCTAACCCCGATTTTTTAAAAATCATGATAAATTAGGGTTTTGGGCCTAGGGTTGTAAACAACCCTAAATCCTAAGTTCGTATACGGTTTATTCATCGTTCTGAATATTTCTAAACTCAAAA
Organism: Saposhnikovia divaricata; assembly: GCA_036435485.1. Taxonomy (NCBI): domain Eukaryota; kingdom Viridiplantae; phylum Streptophyta; class Magnoliopsida; order Apiales; family Apiaceae; genus Saposhnikovia; species Saposhnikovia divaricata. Next base: position 108,803,825 of record CM071599.1, on the reverse strand, counting down.
TGGAACTGTTAAACCCCAAAGGTTAACTCTTGAAACCCCAAGAGAATATAGATAAAATTTAGAAATTTTAATTAAAAAATTGAATTCAGCGACCTAATTTTTAAAAAATCGTGCCCGCTTTTTTAAAAATCAGGATAAGTTAGGGTTTAGGATCTATGGTTTAGGGACCAAAGTTCATATACGATTTATTCGTCATTGTGAATATTTCTAAAACCAAAATGGAAATGTTAAATCACAAAAGTTAATTATTGAACGCGTAAAAAAATACAATTTAATTAACCGTTTGGTTATTAATTTTTAATAATATTTGTAAATACATATTTAAAAAAAAAACACAAAAAATGTCACTTCAAGTAGCGTTGCCGCCTCCCCTCCCCTAAATAATGCAAAGTTAACCAACGGTTCTAGCTAATGCATCTAGTAATGCGCTACTTTTTATTATTATTTTTTGTTTTTGATGAATTGGTTTCAGATATTAAATGGACAATAACACAACACGCCATTGCATTTTTCAAAAACTTGTTTTAATGTTACGTTTATTTATGGTAAAAAAACCATTTTTCCGATTTGCGATAATTAGGACATTTTATATTCAAATTGTGATTTTCTCAAATTTTTTTAAGCTAGTATATATTTGGTGCACTATACTTGAATTATACAGGCACAAATAGAGTATGACAGTTGCTTGACACATCCTAAACCGGATTTGAGTGGGCACAAGAAACCCAATTGAATAAATACCGACACGTCCGGTGAACAAAATCGGTTAATACGGTCAGCTGAGCTCGCTGGGTCAATCAAAGCCACCGCGTATCAATTCTTCAATCCAGCAGGTACAGTTCTTCCGATCCTAACTTTATTCACCGACTTCAATTTTATTAATTGTGTATTATATAAGCTGTTTTGTGATTGAAACATGATGATAACTCTGTTAATTTTGACTTTTTTTCTTGCTTTTCAGATTTAATTTAAGTTATATACATACATACATACATACATATATTTGTTCTTGCAAGACGAAGCAGCTGGGATATTAGATGGATTTGGCTGCTAATTGCAAGGTACTTTTTATTTTTTAAAATTGTTTTTATGATTGTATCGAATATTTCATTGATACGTGCAGCACGAGTCTGGTAGTGTTGTTTATGTAGTTGTTAAAATCCGAAGGGATGAAACCGCCCCCCTTCGCCCAATTGAAATGAGCCAGTTAGCGTAATTATACTTCTTATTGGAGAGAACGTAATTTTAAAGTGATTCTGTTTTATCTGTTGAACTATATAATTACTTTAAGAGATTATGCAGAGGTGTGCTAGTTGGATCGTGTTGTTAACTTTCCTGTTTTTTTTTGGGGGTGGGGGGTTTAAGAGGTATTTCAATGTGAATTTTTTCTCCTTTTCACATTTCTGGGGTGGAATCCAATAAATTGAGAGTGTGCTTCTTTTATCTCCCCGTTTTATGGTATTTAATTACTTTTTTGCTTCTACGTGCTTCATATTACTGCCGATGGGGTTTCATAATGCTTGATCTCCATCGTAAAACTGTGTATTAGATAAAGTTTTCAGCTTTTAGCAGTTGATGCATTTTTTATCTGTGAATAGAATATTTTTAAATTGGCCAGTTTTTTTTTTTTTGGCCAAGTGCAATATATGTTTTAAGCTTTTTTATATGTTCTTGTGTATCAAATTTCCTTTCTTTGTTTTGACTGATTTTGATATAATTGTACTCTGCTACAGGACAAATTGGCATATTTCCGGATAAAGGAGCTCAAGGATGTCCTTACACAACTTGGTCTCTCCAAGCAAGGAAAGAAGCAGGTACGGTGTTGAGTTGCTTTTTTTTTTTTGTTGTTGTTTTTGGATCTCTGTTTTTGCATTGATTATGCAATATCAACTTGTCCTGTGAATTGATGCTGTCAATATATTTCAAGCATCCCCTCTTTCCTTGGTTGCTTTTAGACGAGAACATCTAAATTGAACGAACACGCATTCCTTGACTCTGTATCTGTTGTGAATTTAATACATATCCATGCAATGGAATAGTAGGATCTGGAATACGCTCCAAAAAAGAGGTAAGATTACGAGTAGGATTTGGCTAACAAATAAATTGAAATTTCTGTTGCTCACAAGTAACTTAAGTAGGAATCTGTATATTTGCAATCACATACATATGATATTGCATTGTGAGCTGCGTCATTTTGTTCTTCACAGGCTCAGAGCTCAAAACTACTTGTTCAATTCAAGTAAAACAGAAATTTGTATTTTGTTGTAAACTATGTACCATGGAGTACTGTCAGAAATTGATAGTTTTGAGTTTTTTGTGTATTTTTGCAGTTTTTTGCAGATGTAAGTGAGAAATAGTGTAGATATAGCAGAATAAAAGAGAGATATAGCAGAATAACAGAGCGATAGAAGATTAGAGATAGAAGCAAAGAGATTAAGATCAGAAATATAGAGAAAATATAGTGAGAACAGAATTCAGTTCAAAACTTGCAGGGAAAGATATATTTTTTAAGAAAGAGAGAGTGGTGGAAATGTATTCCAAGTTCGTATATTTTAAATTATAACTGCAATTGTCAAATTCAACTCCTATTTAGTAATACCACTCTGAACATGTAACTTAGTGAGTAACATAATACCCTTAAAACTAATGTTCCTATATACCCACTACTAATGCTACTACCGTGCAACTTACTAATACTCCTATACTGAGTTCCTGACAACTCCTTGATGCTCAAACCTAGGTTATTAGTTATACAGATGACCAGGAAAAGCCTCTCGCTTAGTATTAGTTGTAATTCAGCTCTGAGACTGCCCATACACGTTAATGTGTCTTCTGAATTACCATGTATGCTCCAGTGCTCCCTTTTTGGTTTTATATACTTGTTTGGAGCCTTTGTTCAGCAATCTTAAATTGTAAGGGCTAAAATAGTCCTGATAATGGCCATTGTTCAATTCTGAAGCTTGTTTGTACATGCTTTAATCCATAAGAAAGTGGTGCTCATGTTTTCATAGTGTACATGTACAGCATTCCCACATTTCATGAGTCCACGGGCATTTTTAGTGATTCAATCTGTAATGACTATTGACAGCTCATTCCACAAGTTATTTGCAGTAAATTTTAGCCACTATCTTTGATGCGGAACAAGGAATATTTAAATTAGTTTGTATATATTTTACATTATTATTTAGATTTAAAAGTAATTATAATTGATCAGGTAGTTTAGTTATATTAAGTATATTTATTAGGAAGATTCTAGATTATTCTGTTGGAATAATAGAAGGATTTGTTTCCTTCAATCAATTATGGTAGTAGATATTTAAAGATTTAGTTTTCTTAGGAAATTACTTGGCTCCCAAGTAATTAATTATCTATTTCAACTCTTGTAATCCTTTATTACTGGATAGAGATGAATATGAATTGATTTTTGTTGGATAAATCCGAGGATTTATTTGTGACTCCACGGATTCTCTGCGGAGATAGGTAATTTATCCCTTGTTTAACCCTTTTCTCCACCTTGTCCTACATCAATCTTTAATACGCAGTTCTCCACTGTGATGTTGAGGCTCATATTTTTCTGTCTACTTGATGCCACACACTTTAAACATTTGGTTTCTGGTAACTACTTCATTGCAATAAATGAGATTTATTCATTGCTCATAAAATTTCTTTTAGTGATTATTTACAAAATATAAGCTGCTCTGAAGGCTCGGAGTGATGCGGCCCTATGTCGGAACGTGAATTTTGTTCTTTATTGTTAGTTGCTATTTGTAGAGGGTAAATCTCTATTGTCGATCGAGTGTGCGCGAAGAGGTTGACTGTCAAACAGGGAGGGAAAGAAGGCTAGCCCTGCCTTCGGCATCCCCCTCCTTGCGGTTAAGGTAACGACTTTGGGCATGGCCAGCTCCCATAGTGTGACGGGCGGTGTGTACAAGGCCCGGGAACGAATTCACCGCTGTATGGCTGACCGGCGATTACTAGCGATTCCGGCTTCATGCAGGCGAGTTGAGCTTTGGGAAAGTGCTGGACAATAGGGACTTCGACACAAAAGTTAATAAGGTGTAGGAGATAAATAAAAAGTAGTAAAGCAATATAAATGACTGAATATTTGACACTTAGCTTTTGTCAAATGGTTGAGAGCCCTTTGTTGGCAGCAGCTGTGGTGGTGGCAGGCAAAAATGTTTAGCCGCAGGGAGCGTCGGAGCGTAGTTAGGAAGTCTATTAAGAAATTTGGGTCAAAATTTTTGGGAAGTGTAATGTATTGAATGTGCCAAGTCCCTACAAAGTGAGGCCAGGCCCTTTGTTTATTGGGGTTGGCATAGCATTATTTCCTAACTCGTGATATTCGTATCCCCATTTAAGGTCTTTCAGCTTGTTCATGTTGAGTGGTCTCCTTAAAATTAGGAGACTAGGTTGGTAGGGTAACAACCCGTTGAATTAATATTCGGTCCATACATTGTGCCTGAAAATTTCAACCTTCAGGTTGGACCAGATATTCTTGGGATGAAGTAATCAAGTAAAATTCTTTAATATATTGTACATGTTAAGTTCAAGCTCACCATCGTCAAAACTCTTACATGCAGTTATGTATTTCTTATCAGCTGCAACCTGATATCTTAATATATATTTGTATATATATTAAATTTGTATTTTTGCGTTTAAGGTGGGTGTGTATGTATAAATTGTAACATGTGGTCTCTGATTGTGCTTTTGCCCCCATCCTTTTCTGCAGGACCTTGTTGATCGGATATTAGCCATTTTGTCTGATGATCAAGGTTTGAATGCTCTTTGATCATTTACCAATCACGATTTTCTGGTCTTCACCCTTGCTTTACTAATTCATTATTACCGTTTATTAAGGATAGATAACACTGCATGTTATGAACTCTCTTGTGCCAAATTGAGATTAAAATTGAGAGTTTTTACCGGGATACATATGATTGTACTTTCGCTGCTCCAGAATCGAAGGTTTTTTTACTTTGCTTCTTTATTGAATGCGTGTTCTTATTTTCCCAATTAATATTTTGCTGTGAATAGTTTCTGGAATGTGGGCAAAGAAAAATGCTGTCAGGAAGGAAGAGGTAGCTAAACTTGTAGATGATACTTACAGGTGTGTATGTGTTCCATAATGTCTTGCACTAAACCATAGGTCGGTGATTTCTCCCTTTTTTGTTATCTCACATCTTTCTAAAATTTTCCCCTCCCCCCTCCAGAAAAATGCAGGTATCTGGGGCAACAAATGACTTAGCATCAAAAGGGCAGGGTGTGTCTGACTGCAGTAATATAAAATTTAAAGAACCGGAACTTGAACTCTCTCATAAGATGGATAAGGTTCGATGCCTTTGTGGAAGTGCATTACAGGCTGATTCAATGATTAAGGTAATGTAAAGTCGTAAACACCTTTTAATATCTCATTAGGGTTTATTTCCCTTCCCTTCCCTGTATGTATATTTTTTTTTCTCAATCTGTCATCACTCTTATTAGTTCATACTTCATATCATTTTTAGAATCGAAAATATTGTTGAAGTCAAGTCAGCTTGCTGCACTTTACATAGAAGTGCTTGTCGGAATTACTTTCTGTTTGCCTCCCTGAAAATTAGGCAAGTAGATACTTTTCCATCCTGCCCGTCTCTGCATAAAACTCTTCTCACTGCATATGGTTGCCCTTAGACTGTTCCTGAATACATAATGTGACAGAATCGGTCAGCATTGTGCCAATTATGAAAAAGAGAGATTGCTGAATCTGCTATATGCATACCCTACCAGGACTAACACGCGTGTTTCTATCATTCATACTGCACCATAAAATCGTATCACTATAACAGAAATCTTAAATGCTGATGACAAGTAGGACAATTCATCACGCCAAAAATGACCCTTAGAATGTTAGTGTCTTTACACCACTATGGACCCAAATGTAATATTTATTAATGATGAAGGTGCAGCGGATTTTGTTGAAAATCTCCCAGCTTTGCGCCTCTGTATTTTACAGGAAGATACATTTATTAATTCAGCTTCAAACAAATCAGCCTTCATCGTCTACACATGTATCAATATGCTGTTGCATGCAACATGCTTATGCTTTGTGTCTTTTAGTGTTTTAGTAACTTTACTAAATAAAAAAGAAAGAAAAAAAGGGAAAAACGAAGGTGGTATATAGCAGTACATATGCTTGCTCTGTATGTGTTTCGACCGGTGATATAAAGTTTTGGAATTGTTGCCAGGTTTTGCTAGGTTGGTAAGCAACTAAGAATAGGCAGATCTACACAGGCCCCACAAAGAAAAGGGACAGCCCTCCTCCCCCCCCACCCCCCCCAAAAAAAAAAAAGAGAAAGAAAAGAATATTGACTTGCAATACTAACATTCGGAATATGTTGTATATTTTTTTGAAATTTAGATATTGTTCATGTAAGAATATTCTCGAGATTCATAAGATTACTTGTAAATTATAAAACTATATTCTTTATGAGGGTTTAAGGCTAGGTAACTCTTAGTCCCGTATACTGAGGTGATTAAATTCAGGTAGGTAATATGCTTTATAAATATGAATTCTTTTCATAGGAATTAAGTGCATCAGTTTCTTTTTTTAAAAATATAATTGATTGTCTATTTACTAAAATATTATGACAGTATAAGAAAACCCAGGCTGGCTGGATTCATGAGGAAATAATACAACAGCCAGCTCAGTTGCCCTGTGTTGTGAATAACCTACGTATAAGAGAGGGAGTGTACTGGAATGTTCCACATTCTGCAGAAAGTATTGGATGTCAAGACCAGTGTTATTAAACGCGATATGCGCACTGAAGCGCAAAGGCCTCCTGGAGCATAAGCGCAACGCGCAACGCGAGAAGCGCGCTTTTTGAAAATAACACAAAAGTTGGTAAAAAAATGCATAACAATAAATTTGCAAATTAGATTGTCCTAAAAAGTGTTAATGATAACCAGATTCAAACTCAAGGCAAAAATATGAAGTCATGGTAACAAAATAAAGATAGATAATCAACTACAAGCCCTAAAGATTGGCTCTGTTCTTCTCAAAAGTTGACAACTTAGACATAAATTAAAAATCATCATCTTCAGGCTCTTCTTGAAGATTTTCAAAATCTTCATCTTGATTGTACTGGTTAGGATTCTTATCCCCCTCTTCAAATTCAATCTCATCTTCCTCGTCTTCACTTTCATCAACTAAACGCCTTCTAGATGATGGTTCAAATGTATGTATATATATATGTGTGTATATATGAGAAATATTGTATGTATATGTATGTATACATATATGTATGTATGTGTGTGTCTATATATAAACAAGAAAGAAGATGAGAAGAATTACCCGGAATCTCTTTGAGAAATCTGTACAAAGAAGATGAGATGAGATGAAAAGATTGTCTTTCAGTCGCCTCTGTATTGTTTCGGTATTCGTATGTCATTCGATATGATACGTCTGCCTCTCTTTTAGGGTTTTTATGACCCGTTTCATTATAAAAGACCCGGTCAACGGTCCAGTCAACAACCCAGTCAACAGCCCAGTCAATAAAAACAAAAAGCGTGCTTTTTGCGCGCTTCTTGCATATCGCATATGCGCACAAAGCGCACAGAAGCGCGCGCTTCAGTAACATTGCATCGCATAACTCAAGCGACGCGCAAAAACCTCGCATCGCATCGCATCGCATCTCGCATATGCGAGCGCTTATGCGCACTTTTAACAACACTGGTCAAGACAATGCTCTATGTTTGAGCAACATGTTAAACTTTTACTGCTGTCAACCTGTCATTCATGTTGATTGTAATTTTTAGTTACTTTTGGTGCAGTGTGAAGATTCTAGATGCAATGTGTGGCAGCACATTGGCTGTGTCCTTATTCCAGATAAAGTTACAGAAGGTGTTATACCAGCCCCTCCAGATGTTTTTTACTGTGAACTCTGTAGACTTAATCGTGCAGACCCGTAAGTATTATCTTTTCTTTTTCATATTAAAACTTTTTTTGGTGTTGTGTGCATTTTGTGCTTCCACATGCTTCTTTATTTTGGGCCTGTATTGTGGTCAACTTTTTTTGTGTGGATAACATTGATGTTTTTTTAACCTTATAACCTTAGATTATGATTTAATTTTTCCATTTTTTTCATTCACTGTATTAATTATTATGCAGTCTGTGCGATCCCTGTGAACTTATGCTTCTCGAGCATTATGGTGTCAGATTTTGGTTATATCTGCCTACAGTTATTTATTGTAGATTTCAGCTTTTACTAGATGGTTGCACATTTTTTTGCTGCATACCGGTGGCCTTTTAGTTTTGGCTAGTCTATAGCTCAGTGGTTAGGCCATTAGGTTACATGGTTATGCAATCTCTTTGTACATGTTCATAAATTCCATAGAGTAGGTTTTAACTGCCTGTCCTATTCCACCATATAGTATTGCCCCCCCCCCCCCCCCATATATCTGTATGAATACAGGTGCACTTGGTTTGATGCATACCTGTGTGTCTCCTGCTTGCATTGCCTTTATCTACGTCCACATTCTCTCAAATAGGAATTTATGTGAAATATTGTGCAGATGAGTCTCTTCTATGATTACAAATTCTGAGTTGTCACTTTGGAATGTCTCTTCTATTATTTATAAAATTGCATGCCTCTGTTGACATTAGCAGCAATCTGATTGCTGTACAGGGGTGTATTTAGGAAGGGGCATGGAGGGACATGCCCCCCCTTGATATTTTTTATCTTCTTTTTTCACCATTATATATTTAACAAAAATATAGAGACCCCTGCCACCTCAACAAAAATTGGAAACTTTCAAGAATAATCATCTAAAGATTATTCGGTGTGTTCCCCGTGAAAAGTAGATCAGCCCCTAGGTGTACCCATGTATACCTATAGTAATCAAGGTTATCACGGCGCCAAGTCGAGCCTCGACGCTCGAGTACCTTCGAGAAGACTAGTCGACAAGTCGCCCGACTAGTCGTAAAAAGTCGACAAAGTGCTAATTATACATGTATTTACTAGATTAATATATAATATAACTAAACACATCAATTCCAATTTAAATCAAAAGTAATAACAGTGTAACTATACAAGAGTATAAGTTTTGAATATGTTAAGAAGTCGGGCTTCGAGGTTTGAGGTTCTCAGCGCCCGAGTACAAGAGTACTCGTAGTTTTGAGTAAAAGTCGTAAGAAGTCGGGCTTCGAGGTTCTCGGCGCCCGAGTACTTTCGTGTTGACTAGTCGTTGACTAGTCGTCTTCGTGATAACAGTGATAGTAATTAAGAAAACCTTGTAGCTACTTTTTTGCACCTGCATTTATGCGTGCTTCGGATTTCTTTCCCTGTTTCATCAGCTAGTATTTTCGTTTCTTGAATTCTTTGCAGCTTCTTGGTGACAATGGGACATCCTTTATATCCTGTGAAGTTGAGTATTGCAAATCGTCCAACGGATGGGTCAGTGATTGTATTTTTTTTACTTATCCTTTATTGTCACTTCTTTTAGTAGATTCTATCAGCCGTGTCTTGCTATTAGTGCTAGATTAATATCATGTTCACATATTGATGAATGATGATATTGGTTTAATTTAAGAAAGGTGAAGTAGATATGATTTCGATAATAGCATGTTAAGATTTTGATAATATAACGATCAACTTCAATCAATCATATATTTGAGTATCATGAACTGTGTATATATCTATTGTCCGATTACGCATACAAATGTAACTCAGCCAGTCAGCCGACAGTATATTCTTCATATTTCATCTGTGAAGTTGTCTATGTGTTTTGCATAGGGTTCAATTTGATTGTCATTTAGCTATTCTCTAAGATAAGTATTTTTAGGTTTTTTTTATAGTTGTAGACCATCAGGGTTTAATTTACTTGTTTCATATTCTTGTTTTATTTTATTTCGTTGGAAATGGTTTCTGTTCATATATTGTTAGCTAATTAGCTTCCATGCCACAGAATCAATGTTTCCAGTCAGTAGCTTATCCTATAAAAGGTTGTGGAGCTTAATGCTATACTTGTCTTTAATGGTCTTGCTTATGTATTTGAGGATACATCTTTAAAGCAATTCAATAATCTGAACCAAAATAAGTAGGTCTTCTAAATTGAATAAAATTAGATCTAATATTAGAAAGTAAATTTATTTTATTGATAGTAGGATTATATTCAAATATGAAAAAGTAAATTTAATTGATTTAAACCAAATATAAGTAGAATTTCTAAATTTAATAGAATTCTTAATGTAAAAATTTGTAACTTTCTTTTCTCTTCAATTTTTCAGTCGTTTCAGTTGGATAATAATTGTTAAACCAATCATTAAACTAAATATGATTTCTTGAGTTTTGGTCTAAATCTGATTTTTAGAACTCAATAGTGTAAAAATGGTAAACTGACCGTGTGAATTCAATAAATAATAATTTTTTATATATTTATACTCAATTTTGGTTATTTTTTCTCTAAGTCTTTCAAATTTAAGAGTTCTTTTTTTTTTCAATAAAATATTAAAATTTATCTGATAAAATCAAATTCAACATAAATAAGTATTAATAATTATAAATATTTAGAAAACTTTATTTGATAATATAATTTATATTTTTATAAATATTAAAAAGAGCCGTGCATTGCACGGGTTATTAGCTACTATAATATAACTTCTAGATTTCACTTGTACTCCCGAGCTTTAAAATTTGGTTGTTTAAAAACATCTCCCCTACGAACCTTCCTTTCGGTGCATCTTATTTGCATTGATTCACTCCCTTTTTTTTGGGCTTTGGTTAGTGGAATAGGACCGCGGTATATTAGGCACATAGTTTGTTAATATGCAACATTTTTAGTGGGATGGCAGGGCTATTAGCTTTTGCATGTTCTATATATTTTGATAAAAAACTTGTCTTAACCAACAAAAGAAATTTGTATGCACTCATGGTGCTTGTATGTTTGCATTATTGTATTACAGAGGTACAATTTATTCGCTTTTTGTGCATTTAACTTTGACTTCAATTGCACTTAATTAAATAAGTTGTTTGCAGAACCAATCCAGTACAGAGTATTGAGAAAACATTTCAACTCACTAGAGCCGACAAGGACCTGTTGGCTAAGCCGGAGTTTGATGTTCAGGTTTGCTCGAGTAACATTAGTTATATTCATAGGACCTAGTTTTTCTTTGAAGATTAAAATTGTTGCCAACTATAGTTTGTACCAATTTGTAGGCGTGGTGTATGCTCCTTAATGACAAGGTTTCCTTTAGGCTACAATGGCCACAATATGCAGACCTTCAAGTCAATGGTGCGTGTTTCAACTTTTGTAACGTTTGGTTTTCCTCTTTTTTTTTTGGGGGGGGGGGTGGTGTTACTATAAGCTCGGGATTGTTGTATTATCTTGTTCTCTTTTTAAAAAGTGATATATCTCCAATTTCTACCTTATGTAGTAACGAGTACATGGGTCCTGCATTCATGTAATTAGGGACTAAATATAGCCGTGGAAGTTTTTTTCCTATTTTCTCTTGCGGTGGCTTATGTTTAGCAAATTCATGCACGGCCTTTTTTTTTTCTTTATCTATGTCCACATACCTATATCTTCTTTTCCTCTTTCTTGAAGCCATTTTTCTTCTAACAGGTGTGCCTGTGCGAGCAATTAATAGGCCTGGTTCGCAATTGTTAGGGGCCAATGGTCGCGATGATGGTCCTGTTGTAAGTTTGCCACCTTTATGTATTGTAGATTATTTAGGGTTTATAATATTTTTATTCATATAAAGTAGAATCTAGACAATTTTTCCGTGATCGTGTTCTTGTTGCAGACGAGTTATATGGGAGTTGAATTTGCGTAATCACTGAAATAAATTTCCCATTTAGTAGTTTTGTGGTAGTAATTTTCTATGATCTTTTCATAATGTTCATACAAATTCTTGTTTTGTCAGATTACACCTTGTACCAGAGATGGGATGAATAAAATCTCCTTAACAGGATGTGATGCTAGGGTCTTCTGTCTGGGGGTCAGAATCATAAAGAGGCGTACAGTTCAACAGGTAGGTCCATATCTTTCTTGATGTTTTTGGATATACAGCTGTTAGTAGTCCTTATTGGCCACTTGGGTTATTGGCATCTGAAGTTTGGATCGTCATAGTAGCTGCTTCTCATTTTATTTAAAAATATTTCAACTCACGATGCTACTGTTTTACCTCCAATAAATCTTGTTGCTCGATGCTTTTTAGTATTCTGTGTGCACAATTCCCATTCTCTTATCACGTAGCTTACTCTGTTTCCCCCCTTCATTTTGTGTGTGTCTCGGTTGGGAGGGGCCGGATAGATTAAATGTAAGCTATTTTATTAACAATATGATTAAATTACCATTTACCACCCAGTAACTAGTGTTGTTGATTCTGATGTCAGTGAAGCGCTATGCGAACATATAAATTTAAAATGTTAGATCCTCAATGGACTCTTGTAATTATTTTTCCATTTTTGGACATTCTGTAGTGGGTAGACGCGGGTTTTTCTTTTTTCTGTTTCACATTTGTCTGTCTTGTTTCATTGTCTTAACGTTTTTAATTTTGTTCTTTAGATTTTGAACCTGATTCCAAAGGAATCTGATGGTGAGATCTTTGAAGATGCTCTCGCGCGTGTGTGTCGATGTGTTGGTGGTGGAGCTGCCACTGAGAATGCTGACAGTGACAGTGATCTGGAGGTTGTTGCAGATTCCATTCCAGTTAGTCTACGTTGTCCGGTAAGTAGAAAGTTCATTTCTGACTCGTTTTTTCATATATTAATATTCTTAGTGTCCAGTAAGTAGCAAATACGTTTTTGATACATTATTACATATTTAGATTTCTGTACTGAATTTTTCTAACAAGTGGCATAGCAGAAGTATCACTTCATTGGTTGACCTGAGAAATTGAGAAGAACTTACTGCCTTTAAATTCAGTGCAATTTAATGAAAGAGTTAAGATAACAGTAATCAACTGAAATGATAATATACCTGATAAAACTCAGTTACAATACTTAAAATTAATATTACAATGGACATTCGAGATGTCCGCTCTTTCCTCAACGAATAGAAAAATAAACAACTGAATTACTAATTGCTTCCCTCCCCCCCCCCCTTTTCTCCCCCTCCCTCCCCCTTCTTTTTATCCTTTCCCCCTTTTCTGTTCACACGTTTTTACTGGTCTGAGGTGATATGACCAATATACCCTTGGGCTTTCGTCTTGCATATGTTTTCATAATTGGGCTGGGCTGGTGCGTGATAGAAATATTCTGATCATGTTCCCTTCTCGGCTTTCTTGTAAAATTTTATAGAAACTTCTCTTCATTTTTGTTCTTATCCTGTGTTTTCTGTTAAGTGCCAGTGTTGTATCACTTTTTTGCAACTTTTATCTAATTTGCTAGAGTTTAGAAGTAAATTTTGCAATTTAATTGGTTGGAAGTAGATATGTTCGAATAGATGGACCAATTTATGTCAACTGTCAAGGATTGTAAAATAGTCAACCTGATATTACGTTATGATTCAGAAGTTATTGAGATATTTACCTAAGTAGATGGTAAATTAATACAATAAACTTCTTATATTAAAATCAGTTTGTAATAATTATTTGATATGCAACATATGATGTTTGCAGATGAGTGGCTCAAGGATGAAGGTTGCTGGGAGATTTAAGCCTTGTGTACATATGGGCTGCTTTGATCTTGACGTATTTGTTGAAATGAATCAACGGTCTCGGAAGGCATGGTTTTTCTTCTCCTGTTTAGCACTTTAATATTGTTTTTCTCATAGTCAGTGGTGTGCTTACAAGGTTTTTTTTTTTCTGCAGTGGCAATGCCCAATTTGTCTTAAAAACTACTCACTGGAGAATGTTATTATCGACCCATATTTTAATCGAATTACATCGAAGGTAATATCCTTAATGCATCAATCATCAATGTATTGTCTCATGCTTCGATCATTTTAAAATATGCATTCTCATAGTGATGCTTTGTTGCTATATGAAGATGCGGAGTTGTGGAGAAGATGTAACTGAGATAGAGGTGAAGCCTGATGGTTCTTGGCGTGTGAAGGTAGAAAATGATCGTAGGGTTCTTGGGGACCTTACCCAGTGGCATTTTCCTAATGGCACTCTCTGTGTACGCACAGATGGGGAAGCTAAATCTAAGGTAGATACTGTTAAGCAGGTCAAACAAGAATGTTTTTCCGAAGGTCATACTGGCTTGAAACTTGGAATCAAGAAGAATGGGAATGGGGTCTGGGAAGTCAGCAAACCTGATGATTACTCAGGCAACAGACCTCGTGAGAATCATGAGAACCGTTTACGTAATGGTATTCCTATAAACAGCAGTGCTACTGGTAGTGGTGGGGATGGTGATGATCCCAGTGTCAATCAGGATGATGGTGTTAACATCGATTCAGTTTCTCCCAACATTGAGACAGTATATAATTTTCCAGACCCAATTCCTTCTGCACCAGTAGGGGATGCTGAAGTTATTGTTTTGAGTGATTCTGATGAAGATAATGAGCTCCTTATATCTTCTGGTCCTGCGTACAGAAGTAATGAGTCAAATGCGGGCAGAGTTTCATATGAGGTTACCCTACCAGAAATTCCAACTACTTATCCTGAAGATCCTTCCCTTGGAGCCGGAGGGAGTTCATGCCTGGGCTTGTTTGGTTCCAATGGAGAAGAGTTTGGACCACCTTTATGGTCTTTAGCTTCTAGCAGCCAGGGAGGCCCTGGATTTCAGTTTTTCGGTTCTGATGCAGATCCTTTAGTTGATATGCAGCATGGTTCCCTTAATTGTCCTCCTTCAATGAATGCTTACAATCTACCAGGAGAGACTGCCCTGGGTTCTACCACTCTTGTTCCCAGTTCTTCAGGTCACCTCTCTACAGCTGATATAAATGATGGAATGGCTGATAATCCCATTGCATTTGATGGAGATGATCCGTCACTTCAGTTATTTCTTCCTACCAGGCCTTCTGATGCAGCAATTCAGACTAATGTAAGAGACCAACCAGATGTGTCAAATAACATCTGTCTTGAAGATTGGACTTCTCTCACCCTTGGGGGTTGTGGCACTGGGGGCCACGAAGAGCCTGGAGGTGTAAATGTATTAAATCCAAGACAGCAGCAGTTACCCTTCGAAGAAAGTGCTTTGGATTCATTGGCTGACACCGGTATGTACCTGTTTAATCCTCTGTTATTTCAATTTATTCAAGGGGGATTATAATCTTGAATAAATTATATGCAATCTATTAAATTATGTGCAATCTATGTGGCCGCTAGTTGTAGTGCCAGTCTAACTATTCTTGTCATGTCAACTTCGGGTGACGCTAACATTGAGTGATGTCAGTTTGGAGCAGACATCTGATGGATTAAGTATTAGACTAGTGTGCAAAGGGATTGAAGCGATGCCCCTTAATCGCGCCATATGTATCTTTGGCCTCGAACCACCTCCACTGATCTTTTTTGTCCAGTTCTATCTAGAATGTATCTAGAAAAAGGGCGAAACCTAATTAAGATCAATGGGAGACGCTTGTTGTCCATTTGAGTATACTGGATCTAACTAGACCAGACAATTTGGTACCTGACTTGAACATGATACTGAAAATAGTGTTTGGGTTCTCCACATTACGTGTTTAGTCTCATATTTTGGGTATACGAAAATATTTGGGTTCGTGCAACTGATTCCTGTTGCACCGAAGTGCATGCTTTTAATATGTATTTTTAAATTTTTATGAAATAATAATTTTACTTCAACTATAAAACATATGAATTTACAAATTGCAATGAATATTTTGTACTTGTAATCTTTATTAAAATTACTAACGTCATCGGTATCCTTATTTATGGGACTTTCATTTTGCTTTTCCATGTAATATATGAATCATTTATTGAGTTGGATCATGACGGTGTTCGCTTCAGGAATACAATATAATTTGTTAACATCCTTGGCCTAGTTATCTAAAGTTTTGTATTACGCTCTTCTTCTGAAACATGTGTCTAATTTTATTTTATTTTAATCTGGCTCTGCAGCTTCATTGCTTCTTGGTATGAATGACAATAGATCTAATAATCATTCCGTGAATG
The DNA here is from genome assembly GCA_036435485.1 of Saposhnikovia divaricata. Lineage (NCBI taxonomy): Eukaryota > Viridiplantae > Streptophyta > Magnoliopsida > Apiales > Apiaceae > Saposhnikovia > Saposhnikovia divaricata. The sequence goes on along the minus strand of CM071599.1, from coordinate 108,787,771 downwards.
GTAATGGGCCTTCCAAGACAAATCGGGAAAGATCGCAAAGCCCGTTCTTGTTTCCTCGTAAACGTCGTTCTGTAAGACCTAGACTTTATCTATCCATTGACTCAGATTCTGAGTGAGGAGTTGGTCCTAGAATGATTGTATATTGTAGAGAGACATACTGAGTCACTTCCAAGTACACTCTAGGTTTGATAGACAAACTACCTCCTCTTAACTCGAAGATGTGGTGATCCACCTATATTTGCTGCACCAGTCTTGGACTTTTAATTTTGGTCTACAGACAAATTTTTCTCAGAGTCAACGAGATCGGAGACGTAGAAAGGTGTTCTGGTTGAATCTGCCCAGCAAAGTTGGGTGGAAATTGGAATTACATATATTGGTGAGCTTTAAGCTGTTTTCGTCAATTCCAGATGTTTGCTGTCTCATTTATGTTGCATAATACAATCATTACTTATTTCTCTATAATATTTTAGTTTTCTTGATCTGCAGGCGTGGCTTGCTCGGGTCTCCTGATTGCTAATTGCATGTAGATACTGGAATACATAGGCTGCTGGAATTTAGGGGGTGTCTTGAGTGTAAATTCTTTTATAGAACTTAATGAATTTTGAATTGTTTGTTGTATTACCAAGTTGTTCCATGATGTTAGCAAAAAGAAAAAGTTCTTCCATAATGTAGGTCATTTGTATTGAAAGTTGAATAATAAAGTGTCTAGATTAATTTTATATTTAATAAATATAACTTACGATCCTTTGTCGTTGGAATAGTGATATATTTATTAATTTTTTAGGATTTGATAAGGGAGTTTGATATATGCACAACTTAATTTAGAGAAAAAGTCCCCGAAATTGATCATTGGACCAAAATGCCCTTTGTATTTTGATGATATGTTGTTTTCTTCATCATATTTTAATCAATTAGAATGTTGTTGAAAAGGTTATTATATTTAGTTTCATTTTTCATTTTACGTTGATTGAAAAATATATAGAAGTCATTGCTAGCTTCTATCGTTCCTATACCGTATATAGGTATACTCACTAGCTTTCTTTGTGCAAAATATATAGAAGTCATAGAAAAACAAAAATGTTTTATACGTTCTCATGAACTTTGTTTTTATGTAATGATCAATATTTATTTGGAATATTAAAAATAAAGGTATATTTTGTAGTTTAAAATATTGTAAACATATTATTTAAATTTTTTTTTGCATATGTAAATAAACGATTGTTGCTGATCAGACTTTGCTTCTACTTTTTTCAATAACATATTTTAGATCAGATAAAGAATTATTTTTTGAAAAAAGGAATAATGAATTAAAATTGAGAAAAATGTACCCTGAGATTGTCCTCAGCAATACAATTTCAAAAGAGTAATTTTGTAAATATAGGTTGGGATATTTATAAAATACCTACCTTTTCCACCTCCTCTTCTATTATTACTTTCACTCACTTTCTCTTTCAATTCTATCTATATGGTCTAAAAGTATATTATTTTAATATTTAAACTCCTAATTTTATACATGAATTTTATGGAGTAAAGTCTGGGAATGTTTGGGAGAATTTTTTTTCAGAATAAGTCAACTTATTTTAAGATAAAGTTAGAGATTCCTAACTTTCGAACTTATTTTCCAACCTATTTTTGCAATTATTGAATCTCAAACATACATTAAATATTTGTATAAAAATAAAATTTCAAAATATAAAATTTTTACCCGAAAATAAGTTGATAAATCTTTCAAATAAGTAGAGCCAAACAGCCGCTCTGTTAATTGACTTTTAAGAAATTATTTTCTTAAAGATGTCAGTTACAGCCTTGTTAATGGTAAAGAAGACAAGAGGCTTACAAACACAGTCATGACTGGCACATCAACGAAAAGAAAGGAGCTGCTCAACTACACACTCACGAATTGAAAGCTACAAGTTACGGAACGTGGGATTACTCAAAAACGTGATAGAGGAGGAGGGGAAAAAGGGGTTCAGTTTTATTTGAACGAATGGAATAAAAAGTGGGGGGAAGTTCTGAACAGAGGAGGAGATAAGAAAATCAATAGCAACAAGAATGTGAAATTGGAGCCCAGGATCTTCATTGTGTTGCAATTGGTAGATAAAAACAAAGTTTCTAGTATGTTCAATTTTTCTGTTAGATTGGATGTTTATTACAGTAGTTGCTAAGAATTACATTTGGTTGTTTTGTTTTCTTTTGTTAAGGATTCTATTTTATTTTCTAGGCAATGAATATTATTGTTAGTGTTTCTTTCTTCTTTAACATGGCAGCTTAATTTTCTTATGGGTACGGAGACATACAAGCATTGAGTTATTGAATTGCATGTGAGGATGAGAAATTTGTTATATTAATTCCTTGATTGGTTTAATAATCCATTTTATTATTTTAGAAGTTGTCAATTATATTTTGGATTGGCCATCTTAAGTATGATTTACAAGTTTCATTGCTAGAATCTCAACTTGTGATCCGTATTTGTCCATGTTGATTTTCACCAGTAGAAATTAGGTGCTTGATTAGTGACTGAAACTTATCATTGCACTTAAGGTTATTTGTCCCACCCAGTAAGTTGCACAAATCGAGCTTATGAGTTTGTGGCTTAAGTTAACTATGCTTTCACTTTATTAATGCTGCTAATTAGTCGAGTCAAGAGATCTTGTTCTAGATTACTAATTATTCAGACAATAATCCAAGAGCTTGTTTGTTTTATTTATAAAAGAAAGGGAAGTTATGAACGCTTGTTCGTGTTCATGAGTTAGCATCAAGGCATAAAGATTATTCATTTGTCCCAGGGTCAATCATTAACTTAATGCCAATTGGTGTCTCCGAATCCTTATTAGATTATCATTGTTTATCTGTTGTAATCAAGTTAGTTAATATTCGATATTTAGTGAGTTAGTTTGTTCAAATTATCAAAGCAGGGGTTTTAACTTGCACAAGATTTATTTTTTGATAAAACCAATTCTCTGTGGATCGACCCTAGCTTACCAACTATATGTTTAGGAGGTCAGATGTTAGTTATTTTTGGTAGACGCACGACAATCTAACCATCTATAAAATTACTTTTGCAAATATATAACCAAGTTTGTTTTTAACTTTTTATTTTTTTAAAAATACGTTCCACTCTTTTCTCCCCCGACCCGCCTTACTTTGTCTCATTCTTTTCTCCACCATCAAAATACTGCATTGACCACAACCCTTCTTCTCAGACTAGACCACCTCCGATGACGTCTTCATCATCATCGAATCCGACCATCGATATCCACCCCCGCCATTCCGCCACCCACTGCCTCTTCCATTTCTTTCTACCCCCAATAATACAGTCCTCATCACTCCGGTAGAGGCCCTGCAGGGGCACATCATAGTCCATGCTATTTCTGTGCTCAATTAGGGAGAATTAGATATAGGAAAGTTGTGCATGAGCATTTTTTGAGGTCTAGGTTTCGTAATTCTCATGTGATTTTGAATTATGTGTATGCGAAATGTGGGTGTTTGGACACTACTAGAAAAAATGCAATATACATCGCCCCTTATTGCCTATCCCTTATTGCCTATCAGTGCTTTAACAAGAAGCAGAGATATCAAATAATGGCTGGGACCATCAGAGCTGTTGTGGCAAATGATCTCTTCACAGATGACAACTTTGTCGTAAGGTTCTTAATTTCTCTATTTATAATTCTTCTTGGATAATTTATTATTTTTTTTAATTCTCAGCGATGGATCATTTTACTTTGTACTTTCAGTTCCCCTGAAAGATCAGTTCTTTTTTTCTTCCTTGGTTAGAAATCTCTTGGGGTAGTGACTGATCGGTTCAATTACCCAATATTGTTACATTCATATCACTTCTAGTTATTTCTCTACATTTAATCATGTTCATAGTACGGGAGCTCCAGTGCATTCACATATTGTATGTCAGTGATGCAGGACAAGAATTTGTAAAGATGAATTTATGAACTAAAAACCTATATATGTGTAACCATTTCCTCTACATTGGACATATTCAACTAGAAACCTATGTATGTGTTGCTGCTAAGGTTCCTGGAGGCCAGCTTAAGTCAATCTAATGCTTCCTTGTTGATTTTGTGTGTATGTTTGTATATGTTGTTTTAGATCTAGTACTTTCCTCACTTGCTTTTGTTGCACAAACTAACTCTTGCACCTATCTTAATATGCTTGTGCATCTTTTAGTTAAGCTCATTTGTTGTATTCATTTTGAAAACACTCATCTGAGCATATCATTTTGAAAACTGAACAGGTTGTCCTAAAAAAGTTCAAGTAGCGGGCGTGGGAGAAGGAACAACATGGGGTGTTTTTGCATGCAAGAGTGCTTGTGAAGCGTTTGGGCTCAATATAGTGGAGAGTTTGCAAATCCGACAACATGTTGTCCATCTTTTTATTCAGGCATTTTTAAGAGAACATGTCCGACGTCCGAGTGCTTACAGCTATTCATTTAAGATATTATATCAATGTAGTTTCGATATTGGATGGTTTGGATTATGTAATTGTTGTATTTGACTAATTCTGTCAAATAAAATATATTGATTAAATACATGAAAAATGTATTAGTGTTACAAGTTATATAATTGATTATGTAGATAATCAATATAAGTTACAAATATTGTTTACATAATGGCATTAACTTGTAAGTTACAAATTATGCAATAATGATATTAAAGCACATTGATTTATAATTAAATGGGCGGTTACAATAGAGGAGGTGGAGGTATTTGTGTATGCCTTTATATAGTAGCTTTGGCTAACAAGAAAAAGTATCGAAAAGATTGCTTCTTCAAGCATGTCCCAGAACCTCCTCTATAATCTAATATATTTTCTCCTTATTGATAACTAAACAAGAATCATATTTTTGCAGATCGATTTCTATCATTGGTATCAGAGCGGGTCACGTTTCCGGCGTCTTTTCACTTGGTTGTCGATGTCGCGCGTGTTAGTTCTTGGTTAATTTTAATCGGTTCATGAATAGCGTCCTCCAACTATGGTCTCCTGCACATCGGTTCCATTAGTTTTTGTCCTTTATGTTTCATCCTTCTATTGACATGTTTTATATGTTTTATAGAGCATTTCTTTTTGATGCCATTTGATTTTCTCCGTGTTTTTTTATTATTTTTTTCATCATGCCTACCATTTATATTTAGTAGTTTTATATATTCATGATATATTCTTATTAGACATTGATATTCATTCATGCTTAGTGATACTTTTTGTAATTGTCATTTTGTGTTTCAATTTTGCAATTTGTTTTTTTTAGAAAATGCTCCTTTTGTGTTAAGTTAGGCATGTCAAGTATCATAGTTTTTAAATATTGTACAGGTTTGTTTTATATTATATTATGTGTTTAATTTTGATTTTATATTTTTTTAGACGTGACCTTGATTCTCTGCTTAAATTAGTTTTACACATGTCGGTTTTACAATCATGTTCCTGTTTTGTGTTTTATGTGCATGATTGGTATGTTCTTTAAAATTATCCTGATTTATTTTTTATTTGTGTTTTGCTTGCAAGCTTGCAAACTGACAATTGTTGTTAATAATTATCTCCGTGTTTTTTTTTCCATCATGCCTACCATTTATATTTAGTAGTTTTATATATTCATGATATATTTTTATTAGACATTGATATTCATTCATGCTTAGTGATACTTTTTGTAATTGTCATTTTGTGTTTCAATTTTGCGATTTGTTTTTTTTTAGAGAATGCTCCTTTTGTGTTAAGTTAGGCATGTCAAGTATCATAGTTTTTAAATATTGCCCAGGTTTGTTTTATATTTTTTTTTTTTTTGCTAATTTGTATTCATTAATGTCCAAAATGTACATAATCAAGGGGCATACCCCGCGAAAAGAAAAGCTAACCAGTTAGCAACCCAAAAAAACTTGGTTAGAACCAAGACCAAAAAAAGAGGTTAATTCCTCATTTAATATAATAGAGGTAACAAGGATGGATCCCTAGCAACATTTGTTTTAAAATTTACACAAGTAAAAAGCTTTTCCCGCAGCATAGTCTTGATGAGAAAAATCAGCTGGATCGTAGTTCTTGGAGGACCATTCGAGTGCATCCTTCGATTTCTTTCCTGCCAGATATAGTAAATCGCTAAAGAAATGAATAACCAGCCCATCATCCTTTGAGTTTTCGACATATTTCCCATAGTGAACTCTCCATTTTGCCACTCAGACCAATTCACAGCAATGCGAACCGGGCTGCTAAGAAGAATTAGATTCGAATAAGGACAGTTTGTGAAGAGATGAGCAGCTGTTTCAACAGCCCCATTGCAAAGCATACAGTAAGGATTGACATTCATATCAAATGCAATCATTCTCTCTTTAGTAAGCAATCGAGATTTAAGTGCAAGCCACATGAAGAAAGCACATTTCGGAATTGAGTAGGGGTGCCAAACTGCATTCGCCCAGGGAGGTTGAATTCCAACTCTACGAATAGTGTTCCAAATAATAGCCATAGAAACTTTTTTGTTTCCTTCCCAAAGAACAGCATCTTTTCTTCGAATGGGAACAGAAGCAAGAAGGTGGCGAAGTTCAATAACTAGCACATGATTAGATCTAGGGGGCACCCATCTTCCATCAGAAATAAAGAGATTTACTTGATCAAGATTCCCTGATTCAGCGATAGATATAATAGAGTTCCCAAGGTGAGAGATAAGAGGCCTGTTGCCAAGCCATGGGTCATGCCACATAAGGAAGTTGGAATCAGCTCCAATATCATAAGAAATATGTCTACGTGCCTCAGCGCGTAGGTTCAAGATTTGTCTAACTGCCCACGAACTTCTTGAGGGAATAACAGCAGTCCAGAATGCCTTATTTTTCAAAAGACATTTGTGGAACCAATTAAACCAGAGAGAAGAAGACTTTGGGTGTGAGAGACGCCAGATTTGATAGAGGATTGCAGCTTTGTTACGTTCCTGAAGATCATGTAGACCAATACCTCCCTCGAGCTTAGGCAAGCAGCAGTCAGACCATGCCACCTTGTGATGGCATTTAGTATCTAGAGAACCACCCCATAAGTATTTAGCAAAAATCGATTGAACCTTAGCAAGAATGTTCTTTGGAAGGAATAAGTAGGTTGCCCAGAAACCTTGAATACCAACCAAAACTGATTTGATCAACTGTAGTCTTCCAGAAAATCTCAATAGTTGCGAAGTCCAGGAGTCAATCTTGGAGCATAAACGTTGCACTAGAATAGCACAATCTTGTGCTTTAAGCTTGGAGGTAATAAGAGGTAAGCCCAAGTATTTGATGGGGAAAGACCCATGACTAAAGCCAGTATTAGAGAGAGTATGATGGATCACCTCAGGTGCGACGTTGCTAAAGAAGCATTCACTCTTAGCTGGATTCATGAAGAGACCTGAGGCCTGAGAGAATCGATTTATGGACTGCAATAAAGCCGAGATGGAGGGAGTGTCCCCTTTGCAGAATAGGAATATATCATCAGCGAATATTAAGTGGCTAAGTTTTAACTCTGCTGTTCGCCAGTGAAATTTAAACGTAGAATTCTGCTGCAGGTCCTTTTTGAGATAGGCAGAGAGGACTTCCATACCAATAACAAATAAATAAGGCGAAAGGGGATCCCCTTGGCGAAGACCAGATTTACTCTGAAAATAACCCTCTAAAGAGCCATTGATCTTGAGAGAGATCATGCATTTCGTAATGCAAGTGCGAATCCAAGTTGAAAACCGAGGTGGAAATCCCATTTTAACTAGAGCATCAAAGAGGAAATCCCAGTTCATAGTATCAAAAGCTTTGTGGACATCCAGTTTGATGGCACATCTAGGAGTCCCTTCATTTCTATGGTAGTCACGACAGAGAGCTTGCGCAAGCATAATGTTGTCACCAATGCTTCGATTAGGAACGAAGGCTGATTGGTTGGGAGAAATTATCGTGGGCAGGATGCATTTGAGTCTAGATGCCAGGAGCTTAGATATGCATTTGTACAGTGAGTTGCAACAAGAAATGGGCCGATACTGAGAAATGGACGAGGCGTTCACAGATTTAGGGACCAATGTAATAGCCACAGAACTCACAGCTCGAGGGAGATGCATAGTGTCAAAAAAATAGAGAATAGCCTTGGTAACCTCATTCCCTATGATAGGCCAAGCAGCAGTGAAAAATTCTGGAGAGAAACCATCAGGACCAGGGCTTTTACCTTTGGCCATATGCTTGAAGGTAAGATAAATTTCCTCAGATGAGAAGTCAGCATTAAGCATGGTTTGCTGAACATTAGTGAGCTGCGGCAGGGTAACATCAGAATCAATGCCCACTGATTCTCTAGCTGTTCCCATCATGGACTTGAAATAGTCTATAGCTAGATCAGATATCCTCCTATGAGAGGTGTGAGATTCCCCATTGTCATCTGTAAGCATCAAGATCTTGTTGGAATTCCATCTAGCTCGACAAGAATTAAAAAAGAATTTATTATTATTGTCCCCTGCTTTGAGCCAATTCACTCTTGCTTTCTGTTTAAGAAAAACTTCCTCTTTCTTAAGAGCCTCTACTAGAGCTGCACTAAGCCTGGATTCTTCTTCAAATTGAGACAAAGACGGAGTCATAGGTAGGTCTTCTTGGAATCGAGCTAGATCATTACGGGCAGTGAGAACTAACTCGTGCAGGTTGCCTTCCTCCTTATTAAGCTGAATGAGAGCAGATTTGACTCTTTTTAACTTGTTAAACAGGACAGACCAGGGGTCACCAAAGACATGAATAGACCAGGCTTCAGAAACTTTATCCAAGAACTGCGGGTTACTGATAATATGGTTGAACACCTGGAATGGTTTATTCAGCTTTTGATGATCAATGCCCAAATTAATCAGCACAGGACAATGATCTGAAAGCCCACGAGGGAGAATATTAGCATAAGACATAGGAAAATAATTAAGCCAAGAAGAGTTAACCAGAGCTCTGTCCAATTTCTTTTGAATCGGATGATGTTTGTTACTATCCCACCAGGTGAATAAGTTGCCTGATATCCTGAGATCTGTAGTGATAGAGTTATCCAGAAAATCTTTGAACTCAAGCATCCCAATAGTATATCTCGAGGAACCACCACTAGTTTCATTAGCATTCAAGCACACATTGAAATCACCCATCAAAATCCACGGAGGACACACATTATTAGTAGTTATACTTAGCCGGAAGCTGAGGAGAGCATTCCAGAGCTGCCTTCTTTGATCATGAGAATTCAGAGCATAAACGAAAGATACAAAAAACTGCTTCCCAGTGTCAATATTCTGAACAGAACAAGAGATATGCTGACTACTTTGAGCCAAAAAATGTACCCTCCAAATGCAAGGGTCCCATCCTACCCAAATACGCCCATTGTAATGGCTATCATAGTTAAACAACCAAGAAAAACGAGAAGAAACAGAAGAAGAAATAAAACTAGCTGAATCTTTCTTTACATGAGTTTCTAGAAGGCCTATTAGCCCAATCTTCTTATTACTAATGAAATCCTTAACAAAGGATAACTTATTATTCAGTCCCCTAACATTATAGGAGCAAAACATCAAGACAAATGATTAGCGATGAGGGGCATGCTTCCCCGGGGACCTTTTGGCCTTCTTAGATTTCTCCTTTGAAAAAGTTTTAGCCAAAGAATTAAAGATAGGAAGTTTTACCTCATTAGAAGAGGAAATATTGTTATTCAACAAACTAGGTGCAGATAATTTAGTCTTTCTTGACTGCACAGTCGTCCACTGTTCTACCTCTGTGATCACAGCATCATTAGGTTCCTCTAGCACCCTCTTTTCAGGATTTAAAGACACCTTCTCATCAGGTTTTACTACATCAACGTTTTCATTATCGTTAACCGTTTCGTTTGCAGATGCTTCCACATTAGTGTTGATTTCCTTCTCACCCTTACTGGTTGGGTCTGAAATATCTGGTTGAGCTGCTGAACGAGGTTCAGGAATAGAAGATGGGCGAACCTTCCTCACCCATTGACGAGGAGCCTTGGGACAAGCACCAGCCAAATGTCCTAAAGACTTACATCCCGAACAAACTAGAGGCTTCATCGGATAACTGACTTTCACCACCTCAATATGCTTTACATCCGTCACAGGATCAAGTACCTCGACTTCAATTTTCGAAGGTAGATCATCGCCAATTTTGTAGTCTACACATAGTTTGGCAAAAGGCAAAATCTCTAATCTTGAAGTTAAATCATCAGCTGCGATTGGATTGCCAACAGCACTAGCAAGACAGCTCAAGCCTTCTCTCGTCCAATAACAATCTGGCACATTTTCAAATTTTATCCATAGGGGCATTTTTGATTTTTCTCCCACCTTTTCGCCCCAAGCATGAACAATCATCGGCTTGTTTTCTATGTACCAGGTGCCCCTTGAAAGGGCTGCATTCATAGTGCCTAAAGAATCAAATTTAAAGACATAAGTCCTTGGATCTTTGTGAGAGATATGGATTAATCCATACTTATCCCAGGTTTTGTGAGCGAAATCAGCAACTTTTTGGAACGGAAGAACACCTCTGGTAAAAGTTCCGATAATACAAGTCTTGCATTTTTCATTCCCCTTTTTTAGGACCTCTACCGGTGGAGATACAACCTTCGAACCTGAAGGTAAAGGAACATAGTCAAAATTAATATTTAACCGAGGAGCAGGAGCCTCCTTTACCACCTGGGACCATGATTTTCCCCTCTCATTCTTGTCCTTGCTATCAAGGCCACCATCATTGGCAGGCTTCTCATTCCCCATAGCATCTTTAGTACCAGATGTATTACCTCTGTAACCACTATCTCCCTCATTGTGAACAAAAGCAGATCTGTCCTCAACGACATTATCACAATGTAATTTTACGGGACTCCCCTTCTCAGAAGTTGAGCTAGGCACTGAGACAAACACCTTGTCCTCATTACCAGTAGTCGAAGATTTCTTCTTAGCAAAAATGGGTAACCCAAATTCGTCTCGCCCAGTTATGATTTTTTCCAAATTTGGTAAACCCAAATTAAACATATCAGTTTTTTGCACTCTGTTACGCTCAAACTCTGCAACCGAAACGCCATTAGCTTCCATGAAGGCTTGCATCTCCATCATTCTTAATCTAGCAGCAATGAGTTCCTCTCTTTCGATTTTGTTGTTCGCAGAGACAGCTTTAGCAACACGATTAACTGTTTCTCTTTCCAAGGCAGCTCGAGCATCTTCAAATTCATGTTCATCTTCCTCAGAGGTTACAACCACCGGCCTTTCAAACGGTATCCCCCCTGAGCTGCTAGGTAATAGGACAGGAAAGTCCTCAACCTCTCTTCTTGCTTTCACCTTCTCAAAGATGTCTTCACTATCGATCACATCTTGCATATAGCCCGGAAGGCCATCCGAATCACAATCAGAACCTTGGCTAACCATGAAGATTAAATAGGAAAATAAATAAATAAATAGTATAAGAAATATAAGGTTTAGGATAGAGAAGGATGGATTCGCGAAAGATTTTAGAGTATTAATGATTAGTCTTAAATGGTGTAGGAAATAAGATCTGGAGGATTTTGTTTGGGAATTGATTACTGAAGATAAGGGTTTAGAAAAGGCGGCTAGAAATAGGGTTCTATCCTAAAGAGAAGGGAGAGGAAATTTCTAGAGAGAGAAACATCATTCTGTGGAAGAATCATTAAGTAAGAAGAATCTATCCTTAAAAAAAAATTGAATGTGTTTAATTTTGATTTTATATTTTTTTAGACGTGACCTTGATTCTCTGCTTAAATTAGTTTTACACATGTCGGTTTTACAATCATGTTCCTGTTTTGTGTTTTATGTGCATGATTGGTATGTTCTTTAAAATTATCCTGATTTATTTTTGATTTGTGTTTTGCTTGCAAGCTTGCAAACTGACAATTGTTGTTAATAATTATTGTGGTTGCCATTTGATTTTCTCCGTGTTTTTTTTTCCATCATGCCTACCATTTATATTTAGTAGTTTTATATATTCATGATATATTCTTATTAGACATTGATATTCATTCATGCTTAGTGATACTTTTTGTAATTGTCATTTTGTGTTTCAATTTTGCGATTTGTTTTTTTTAGAGAATGCTCCTTTTGTGTTAAGTTAGGCATGTCAAGTATCATAGTTTTTAAATATTGCCCAGGTTTGTTTTATATTATATTATGTGTTTAATTTTGATTTTATATTTTTTTAGACGTGACCTTGATTCTCTGCTTAAATTAGTTTTACACATGTCGGTTTTACAATCATGTTCCTGTTTTGTGTTTTATGTGCATGATTGGTATGTTCTTTAAAATTATCCTGATTTATTTTTGATTTGTGTTTTGCTTGCAATCTTGCAAGCTTGCAAACTGACAATCGTTGTTAATAATTATTGTGGTTGCTGATTGATTGGGTTGCAATAAAAAATTTGAAAGATGGATAACAATTATTAAATTGGTTATCACTTATGGCTAGTATACAGTCATTTTCGAACATTGCATAGTAGTAAAGAGATGAAAAATTTGATGTGAAAATTGAGAATGAACCGTATTTGTAATGATCATATATCGGAACAGAGATTAGTTGAACTTGAGAATAGTAAAGTGTAATTTTATTGGTTATAGTTTAAAATAGTTACTATTTTATAGAAATTTTTGAGGAACAAGAAATTTTGTTGGAGGATTGTTATATATTTTGGTTTGGAAAATATGAAAAAAGGAATGGATTATTTTTTAACGAATTTGTAATGACGAGAATATAAATTTTACCGGAATTGGTAAATATATTGAGTTATGTCTAAATTGGTTGTTGAGAGAAAGAATAATGCTAACATTGTTAGTTGTAGCCAGAAAATAAAATTTGATTTTATCTTTGTCGATTGAAATAAATTATTTCGAGACAATTTGGAAAGTGATGCTCAGAATAGAGAGAATGTGAAATATTAGTTTGCTAACAAACAACTATTTGACTGAGTTAGATGAACTCATAAAAGGAATAAGGATAAATGCCTTGAAAAAGGAAATATCATTGACACCGCCTAGAAGTGGGAAGGATCGGAAAATTGTTAAATGATTGAAAATTGGAAAGCTATTTTCAGAAATACTCCGAGGAATAAGAAACTGTATTTGAGGATACAAAACATTTAGTTGTCATTTATGTGATTATGATAATAAAAGTTTTTAAATATTGAGGCATGTGTTGAAATAGATCGAAATGAATATTTTGATCATGAACTGAATATTGGTATTGAATATAATAGTGCATAATCTTGTTTTTCGCAAGAATCGGAATTATCAAAGGAAAATAATGAAAACTGATTTTTAAGTAAATTTTGAAAGAATCAAGTATGGGAGTTGCATGATCAACCCCAATATAGAAAATTCATAGTTTGTATATGGATTTTTGAAAGGGAAAGGTGAGAAAATGTGTCTAGATGTATGTCAAATTGCAAAAGATTTTGCGTAGAAATTGAAATTGTTTTTGCCGATAATGAATTAGACAATAGTTTCTGTATTTTGAAAGGTGGGAGTTGTTTACAATATTATCAGTATATGTTAATGATATATTGTTGTCAGTAATTAATAAAGAAATGCTCAACAAAACTAAGTTGGAACTTAGTGGGAAAGTTGAAATATAAGTGAAATCTGATAAGTTCCGGGAATTAAATATTTTGAATATTTAATGTGAACTAGAAAGGTATCCGAGTGAAATGCTTAATCGTTTTAGGATGCAAAATTGCAGTCCGGAGCCAACCCATTGGTAACGGGGAAACGGTTAATGCGAAAAATGTACTTGATGTATCATATGCGCAAGTAGTCAGAAGTTCGATGTTGTGTAATCTATTGACTTAGCTTGGTGTATTTAATTGGTCTAGTGAATGAATACGTAAGAAATCCTAATCAAGCCTAGTGAGAGGTTGTGAATAAGATAATGAAGTACTTGAAGTGTACATTGCACCATTAATTGGTTATGAGGCAGACGTGCCTGAATTTATTGATTGTTCTGGTGCAGTTTTCGAAGGTGATAAGATAATGAGAATTCAACTTCAGAAGACCTATTGATTTATGGTGGATTCGAGGTTGGGAAAGTAGGAAACATGAATGTGTTGTAAGAAGTGAAAGTGACAATGTTTAATAGAGATTGTGAACTTTTAACAGATTGTATTACTGTGAAAGTATTTGTCAAACATGTTAGTTTTGATTGGACTTAGAAATATTTGAGTCATTAAATATGAAATGTTATTCCAACAAATAGTGAAATGCATATTTTGTGAAAAGTGGGAGTCACGAGATATTTAAAATAATTGAGAATATAATCATGACAGAGAGTCATCATGTATATATGTAAATCCTACTGAATGTGGGAGTCATGAAAAACATTTGACAAAATGTCAAAGTGGGAGGTGTTGTATTTGACTAATTTTGTCAAATAAAATATATTGATTAAATACATGAAAAATGTATTAGTGTTACAAGTTCTATAATTGATTAGGTAGATAATCAATATAAGTTACAAATATTGTTTACATAATCACATTAACTTGTAAGTTACAAATTATGCAATAATGATATTAAAGCACATTGATTTATAATTAAATGGGCGGTTACAATAGAGGAGGTGGAGGTATTTGTGTATGCCCTTATATAGTAGCTTTGGCTAACAAGAAAAAGTATCAAAAAGATTGCTTGTTCAAGCATGTCCCGGAACCTCCTCTATAATCTAATATATTTTCTCCTTATTGATAACTAAACAAGAATCATATTTTTGTAGATCGATTTCTATCAGTAATTAGTTTCGATATTGAATTGGATAATGTAGTTGACCGATTGAATGCATATTTAGTTTGGGTATATAGGTTTTTTGATTTTGGTATATTATTATCTGGTTTTGGTATATTGGTTTTTGGTATTTAGGTCCGTCATATATACAGGGCATCCATGAATAAAAGAACAAGTCAGAAAACCAAAAAACTGATGTCTAAAGAATAAAAAGACAATAATTATTACTAAAGAACTGATGTAAAATACAAAGAAACACATCAGCCCTTATTAAGAAACCGATGTAAATTTGAAACATATACATCAGTTTACTATTAGGAAACCGATGTAAATTTGACACATATACATCAGTTCACTATTAAGAAACGATGTCTAAGATGCCTACAGACATCGGTTAAAAAGCGATTTCTTTGACCCATACCTTTCTCTACACATACGAAGACATCACTTCTGGTTTTAAATAGACATCGATTTTTAGCCGATGTCTATTGCAGTTTTTCTTGTAGTGGGAGAAAGAACGCCAGGTATTTGGTGAAATGCGTGTGAGAGATATTAAGTCTTAGAATGCATTGATTACGGAATATTCACAACACGAGAGGAATGGGGAAGCGTTGGGGTTGTTTTCAGAGTTGTGGAATGTGGGATTGGGGCCAAATCATTTTACGTTTTCGATTTTGCTTAATACCGCTGGAGGGATGGGAAGGGAGGCAGATTCATGAGTTTTGTTTTAAATTTGAGTTTGATGAAAATGTTTATGTGGGGAATGCGCTTTTTGATATATATGTGAGGTGTGGGTTGATGGAGGAAGGAGATGGTGTGTTTTGTAGGCTGTCGAGTAAGAATGATACCATGTTTTTATTTGATGGATATGTCTTTTTTCTACATTTTACATCAGTGCATATAGTAAAAGTTGTGATTATTGTTTGACGAGTTATATTAGAGTGAATTACTCTTTTTGGCCCCTTCCCTGCCTAGCTTGTTAGCCTTAAGACCTGTAGGTTGTTCCATAATGTAATAAGGATTTTAGTCATGTTTATGTGAAAAATTACTAGTTTCATGTTATTGCTTACATGTTATCAAAAATTGATCACTCGGATATAGGTTTTTGCATCTGCTTTAAAGATATTTGGGTGAATATGTACACGGTCTTTCAGCAAAGGCTTTAAGGATCAATGTATGGAAAGATATGTTTTGAACAATAAGCTCTCGAAGATTTTAGGAGTATGTTCCAAGATGGTTATACACGTTTGTAAAGGCTCACACATGCCATGCATATACTTTTGTATTTCAAAGGACTATACGATTCTCCATAGAGCAGGTCCCGCAGGGGCACCAATCCTGATAGTCAGATTTAACTATTTTTTCAGTTGCAACCTTTGCAACCTTGTTTTTAACTTTTGCAACCATTTTAACTTTTGCAACCATGGTTGCAAAGGTTGCAAACATATTTGCAATTTATTTCAAGGCAACTGGTTTTTATGATCGGAAGGATATAAATTTCTCAACCGATGCATATTCTAGCAAGACAGCTCTTGACTGTTTTGATGTCACTTTGCATTATTTTGAATTTACTTCATCACCTAAGTAAGTTCCAAAACTATTCAAGTTTGTTAAGCTTATGTAATGTATACTTAGTTATATTATATTATATTATATTCTATGATTTGATTTGTTTTTCTTTTCTTGATGCAATGATAGCGGGATATACATGTTGTCATATGTCGAGTATTATGCTACTATACCGGATTTTTCGCAAGGTCAACTAGATATTGGTGCTCACAGAAGCAGGCTTGCCTTATTATTTTATTCCTATGGAATGTCAAAGCAAAT
Organism: Saposhnikovia divaricata; assembly: GCA_036435485.1. NCBI lineage: Eukaryota > Viridiplantae > Streptophyta > Magnoliopsida > Apiales > Apiaceae > Saposhnikovia > Saposhnikovia divaricata. Next base: position 108,771,216 of record CM071599.1, on the reverse strand, counting down.
ATACAGGTATGAGAGTGAGTCGGAGACCATTGCAAAGGCTCCAGCAACAAAAGCTCCATCAACAAAGGCTCCAACAAGAAAGGCTCAAACGTCAAAGGCTCCATCAGCAAAGGCTCCAACAACAAAACCATATGAGTGAAAGAGAAAGGCAGGAGATGTGAAGAAATGAGTCGTGTTTTTTATTTTATGATATTAAGTAGTAGAAAAACAATGTTGTTGACATAACTATGTAGTTCTTTTGGTTCGATGAATTTGATAATTAATGGTTAAAATTTTACAAAAACTTTGTTTTTCAACTATGTTTGATAATGGTTCATTGTTTAGATATTTTATGCAATTTTTAATGTTTGGAAATGGTTCAATATTTATGGTCCTCAACTGGTAATATAAATAAAATTTGAATTTATGTGGAATAGACCCCGCATGGGCACCCATCTTAATAGTAAGACTAGCGTTTTACCGGTGCTACGCACCGAACAGTAAAATTTATTAATTAGTTAATATGAACATATAATTTTAATCATTATTGTAAAAAAAAATTCATCGGATGTAATTAATTTAAGTATAAAATTACTTATTCGCCAACGTATACCAATTGCATTAATATTATTAATATTACAAAACAATTATCATAACATTTGCATCTCTCGCTCGCTTCTAAACCCTCTTTATTATTATTATTATTTTTTGTTAATTTTGGTTTTCATTTGATTTCTCGCTTTTTTGAGAATTTTTCTACCAAGTTCATAAGTTTTTAACCATATTTTAAGTTTTATTATTTTGGAAATTTGGTATATTTAAATGTGCAGTACCATGATTTTCAATAATTTATATTATATTAATTTATTCAAAAAATAATAAATATAATAGTATCACTACACCATAGATTGCATATTGCAACGACAGAAAAACATTGCCTTAAGGCCTATATTCGTTACAGTAGAGTTTATGGCAATGAATTTGAAAATTTGGGTGTTGCATCCGCTTGCCTTGCAATAGGTCGATTTAGAAACGTTTTTGATACCATACAGCAACATAATTAAATCATTGCAATAAAATTCAGTAGCAACATTTTAGGCTCTATAGCAACAATTTAAAACTATTGCAGTAGCATAAGAAGGTAGTTAATTGACACTTTAAGGCAACATTTCTGAGACCAATTGCAATGATTTTTTATAGATTAATGCAACATATTTTGACCATATTGTAACATTTTTTCAAAAAAAATTAGCAGGATCATGCTGGAAATACACTAAACCAGGCCATTTATAGCCACAATCCAAACATCATCAATATTTCATAAACCAAGGCAACTTAATGCCAAATATCCAAATGTACCATTACAGGGCTATAACCAACAATTCAAAAGCAGCACCATGTAACGACATGGTCGTACAAACCATTCAAAATGTAAAGCAATATTAAAATGACTAAGGCGCATACAAATAACTACGAAACAGTCATGCGCAAATTTAAACATAAGGTACATGGAGTCTACCAACTGTTAACACAAAATTTAAACATAGTGACAGAAACGACTCATTCATCGTCGTCGTCATCTTCATCATCCGCATCATCTCCATTACCCACATCTGATCCATCCTCCTCATCTGATCCATCGCCCTCGTCTGATCCATTGCCCTCATCCGATCCATCGACGTCCTCATCTCCATCTTCCTCTACATCGACCTCATCAACAGAACTTGTAGCACACAAATCTTCCACATTGATGTTCAAAGCGGGATTCATTTCACCCAATTTTTCAAAGATCTTGCTCAGTTTCTTATTCATCTTTTCCTCCATTTCAACGGCTAATTCTTCTCTCATCTTGGTTATTTCTGCAGAATCTATGTTCACATTTTTTGGCAAAGTATTCTTCGTTTTCCTTGTTTTGCCACTTCTACCAACAAGCCAATTTGGTCCATGAGCTGCAAGATCAAGCTCAACAATTTGTTCATCTTCATCTGATTGTTCTTGATTTTCACCATTTTTGTTTGCCTACAAATGTTCACAAATAGATTGGTCCTCTGCGCTTTTAATTTTTACTTTTGGTACTAGTTTCACCTATGAAAGTAGACACAAAACAATATACGTAACCATTACTTTTACAGAGTAAGTTGAATACCTATGCATATATATGGAAACAAACCTTTTTCAAAAACAATGCCACCTGGTATGTGGTTACTATCATGAACTTCACAATTACCCACATCATTGACATGTTTTTGTTGCTCTTCCATATTTTTTTGTGCCTTTGCAGTTCTAAGTATGCCCCATCGAATTGATTCCTTCATTGGTAGGAGCCCTCAGTATTTGTGTATGATCAACAGGTAGAGGAGGGGGAGGTGGTAGTACTAATGGGGGAGGTGCTGTCTCCCCAGTAACCTTACAAAAAATACAACACAAAAGCACATACCTCAAAATTATTAGTCGACATTACCATAATAAACACATACATATGAAACTAAGTTAAAATATACAACTTAAACTAAAGGGAATTTCACATAAAAATTGAGATGTATAAAAATTTACACACCTCTGTTCTTTTTGGAGCATTATTTACTGAACATGATCGGGTTCTTGGTCTGATAACATCTTTGACCTTCACAACTTTTTTTTTTGTGCTAAATAAACAAAATTAAACTGATTATATCTGCTATAACTTCCAGATCAGATTTTATTTGAACTATTAATTTTTAAATTAGGTCATACCTGAGGAACTAAATATACATCTTCTTCTTCACTTAGACTATCATGTCCAGGAACATACTCCCTATTAAACTGCAAAATCTTATTCTCTATAAACACTTTTTTTCTTAGTTTTTTGGATTTTGGAGCAGCATTACTAAGCTCATCTGCCTTCTCCTTCAGTTTCATTTTTTCGACTTGTTGCCTGTTTTCTTCCATTCTCTTTCGTTTATTTACTTCGTAACACTACGCCACAAATGGCCTACAGCTACGCCCAAAAAAGTGTGCTTATAGGGCAAAAAGTGTTGCTAAAAGAGCCTAAAACGAGCTATAGCTACACTTTGGCCAAAATTGGCAGTATTACAAAAACGGCCGCTACCATAGACCCCTATGCTAACACTTTTTCGATTTTTGGTAACACCGGAGAAAAGTGTAGGCTTAGACCCCTATGCCAACACCTTTATGATCTGTGGCTACACCTTATAAGATGTTGCTATAGATCTATGGCTACACCATTATCTTTGTAGTAACACTATTAAAAGGGGTTTTATATCAAACGGGCCACTGATCTCATTAAAAAGTATCAAGTAGCTCCCCAGTCTCCACGGGGACTCATTTAAGCCACTAAACTAAGAAATATATCATTTGCCCCCTGCATTCACAAAAATAATACAATTTATGGTGGCCTAAGTGAGAATAATACAATCTATCCAAGATTGAACTTTTTTTTGCCACCATAAATTTTATCCAAGACACTTAGATCACCCTAAATTGTATTATTTTTGTGAATGCAGGGGGGCAAATGATATATTTCTTAGTTTAGTGGCTTAAATGAGTCCCCGTGGAGACTGGGGAGCTACTTGATACTTTTTAATGAGATTAGTGGCCCGTTTGATATAAAACCCCTATTAAAAGTGTTGGTGTAGACCTATGCCAACACCTCTTTAGTCCTACTGTAACATCTAATTGTGAAACACTTTGGTGTTTTCATACTTTTTGCCAACACTTTGTTATTCTTTTGCCAACACATAAAGATTAATACTAGAGCCAATGGCAACATTTTTGTAGCTCTTTACCAACATTTTAAATAAAGAAAGGCAACATATGACATTAAAAAAAAGGTTCCCATTCAAAATATTATCAAACATTCCAATACATAAAGGTTGTCCTAAAGCTATTCCAATACATAAAATCCCTTCCAAAATAACTACATATAACAAAAATTACTGAAATTACTTAGCATAGCGTAAAATGATCCGACATGTCATCTCCATGGTACACTTTGGTTGATTTCAAGTTTCGCCATTAACGTGCCTCAAAGAAAACGTACTAGGAGATTCCCCAATACATGTGATGCATAAAAGAGACCAGTAATCCAACTAAAACTGTAACAGCCCGACTTTTCGGATTATTAATTCTAAATCAAAAACTAAAATAAAACAAATTTTATTAATCCAAAAGTCCATTACAAAGATACTTATTACAAAAGCGCAGCTAACGATGACAATCTACTCCGAACCTAAACTCCTCGAACTCCAATGCTATCCACTCGATCTTATACAGAACCTGAAAATTGTGAGAATGAGCTACGAAGCCCAGCAAGCAACTAACGTCTGACGGCTCAAAATAATATTTTTATATTTTTCAAAAACACGATTTTCACATGTAGCACATAACATCTATCACACAGTTTCACACAACATACTCGATAACAATTACGACAAAAATTCACACAATACATTCTATAACAAATATCAAATCGATGTACACCATATTTTCAATAACTCACACTCTAAATTCTGAATCGAACAAATAATTCTTAACATCAAATTCTTATTTTAATTCCCACAGTTCTAAATTACGGTCACACTATGCCAAGTGACACGGCTTCTATAATTCGATGGTTCGATGGGGGCCAGTTTACGTCCCTCGTTAAGTCTCACTCAACAAGGTTTGTATGTGTTCCGAAACGTGCGTAAAGTAGTTCTATATGCCACACTATCCAGTGACCGGATTCTATGATTCGATACGCAACTAAAACTGGGGAATCAAAACAAAGTTCTTATCTTATCAATCACATATCAATATCATATTTTCGATAACTAAAACAAATATCTAACATGTAATCAAATAATATAAAACATGTTTCAAATTAATAAGGAGCAACGAATAGTTACTTACAATAATACGGAGCAACGAATAGTTACTTACAATAATACGGAGCAACGAATAGTTACTTACACAAATATTCAAGAACATGTAATCAATTAATATATATATAAGCAAATTTCAAATTAATACGGAGCAACGAATAGTTACTTTCAATAATACGGAGCAACGAATAGTTACTTACCTCAATTACACAAATCAAGAATTCACATAATCACATAAGAACACATGTACAATCCTTAGCAACCCATCAGAAGCAGAACATCTAAAATCTTGAAAGACTCCATGACTACAATTCTGATCAGATCTGTATTTAGCCTTTTTGACCCTCTAAACGATGTTTTCTTGGAAAACTCAAAACACGAAAGTTGTAGAGCATGAAAATATCTTTCCGAAAAGTCCAGAATCAACGAATTCTGACTTACGATGAATTTTCTACGAATTTTACAAGACTGCTGAATTGTGTGAAGAATAGACCTACGAATTTTGATAATAAAGATGGAGAAGGAGAATATGATGTATTTATAATGTCTCACCACCCTAATTCCAGACCTACTAGTAATTCGTATTCAAATCTGATCCATATTTTAAGCCCATTATTCTATTTCAATTTTAAATCCGATTTCATATCTAATTTTAATCCCTTTTTATTCTATTATTCTTTATTACTCCCTCCGTCCCATTTTATGTGAACCTCTTTCCTTTTTGGGACGTCCCAAAAAGAATGAATCTAAGATACTTACTATTTTTTAACATTACTTTTCACTATTACACCCACTACTTCTATACTTTTTTATTAAATAAACACTATTACACCCACTATTTTCCTTCACTATCTCAAATCTATTATTAAATAATGATGGGTCCTACAACTTTACTCACTTTTCAACTAACTTTACTCTTTTTATACTACAATTTCTTAATCTCCGTGAAGGTCAAAGTGGTTCATACAAACCGGGACGGAGGGAGTATTATTAATCTAAAAATTACGGAATATTACATAAAATTTTAAAAGAATACGGAGCAACGAATAGTTACTTTCAATAATACGGAGCAACGAATAGTTACTTACCTCAATTACACAAATCAAGAATTCACATAATCACATAAGAACACATGTACAATCCTTAGCAACCCATCAGAAGCAGAACATCTAAAATCTTGAAAGACTCCATGACTACAATTCTGATCAGATCTGTATTTAGCCTTTTTGACCCTCTAAACGATGTATTCTTGGAAAACTCAAAACACGAAAGTTGTAGAGCATGAAAATATCTTTCCGAAAAGTCCAGAATCAACGAATTCTGAGTTACGATGAATTTTCTACGAATTTTACAAGACTGCTGAATTGTGTGAAGAATAGACCTACGAATTTTGATAATAAAGATGGAGAAGGAGAATATGATGTATTTATAATGTCTCACCACCCTAATTCCAGACCTACTAGTAATTCGTATTCAAATCTGATCCATATTTTAAGCCCATTATTCTATTTCAATTTTAAATCCGATTTCATATCTAATTTTAATCCCTTTTTATTCTATTATTCTTTATTACTCCCTCCGTCCCATTTTATGTGAACCTCTTTCCTTTTTGGGACGTCCCAAAAAGAATGAACCTAAGATACTTACTATTTTTTAACATTACTTTTCACTATTACACCCACTACTTCTATACTTTTTTAGTAAATAAACACTATTACACCCACTATTTTCCTTCACTATCTCAAATCTATTATTAAATAATGATGGGTCCTACAACTTTACTCACTTTTCAACTAACTTTACTCTTTTTATACTACAATTTCTTAATCTCCGTGAAGGTCAAAGTGGTTCATACAAACCGGGACGGAGGGAGTATTATTAATCTAAAAATTACGGAATATTACATAAAATTTTAAAAGAATACGGAGCAACGAATAGTTACTTTCAATAATACGGAGCAACGAATAGTTACTTACCTCAATTACACAAATCAAGAATTCACATAATCACATAAGAACACATGTACAATCCTTAGCAACCCATCAGAAGCAGAACATCTAAAATCTTGAAAGACTCCATGACTACAATTCTGATCAGATCTGTATTTAGCCTTTTTGACCCTCTAAACGATGTTTTCTTGGAAAACTCAAAACACGAAAGTTGTAGAGCATGAAAATATCTTTCCGAAAAGTCCAGAATCAACGAATTCTGACTTACGATGAATTTTCTACGAATTTTACAAGACTGCTGAATTGTGTGAAGAATAGACCTACGAATTTTGATAATAAAGATGGAGAAGGAGAATATGATGTATTTATAATGTCTCACCACCCTAATTCCAGACCTACTAGTAATTCGTATTCAAATCTGATCCATATTTTAAGCCCATTATTCTATTTCAATTTTAAATCCGATTTCATATCTAATTTTAATCCCTTTTTATTCTATTATTCTTTATTACTCCCTCCGTCCCATTTTATGTGAACCTCTTTCCTTTTTGGGACGTCCCAAAAAGAATGAACCTAAGATACTTACTATTTTTTAACATTACTTTTCACTATTACACCCACTACTTCTATACTTTTTTATTAAATAAACACTATTACACCCACTATTTTCCTTCACTATCTCAAATCTATTATTAAATAATGATGGGTCCTACAACTTTACTCACTTTTCAACTAACTTTACTTTTTTTATACTACAATTTCTTAATCTCCGTGAAGGTCAAAGTGGTTCATACAAACCGGGACGGAGGGAGTATTATTAATCTAAAAATTACGGAATATTACATAAAATTTTAAAAGAATACGGAGCAACGAATAGTTACTTTCAATAATACGGAGCAACGAATAGTTACTTACCTCAATTACACAAATCAAGAATTCACATAATCACATAAGAACACATGTACAATCCTTAGCAACCCATCAGAAGCAGAACATCTAAAATCTTGAAAGACTCCATGACTACAATTCTGATCAGATCTGTATTTAGCATTTTTGACCCTCTAAACGATGTTTTCTTGGAAAACTCAAAACACGAAAGTTGTAGAGCATGAAAATATCTTTCCGAAAAGTCCAGAATCAACGAATTCTGACTTACGATGAATTTTCTACGAATTTTACAAGACTGCTGAATTGTGTGAAGAATAGACCTACGAATTTTGATAATAAAGATGGAGAAGGAGAATACGATGTATTTATAATGTCTCACCACCCTAATTCCAGACCTACTAGTAATCCGTATTCAAATCTGATCCATATTTTAAGCCCATTATTCTATTTCAATTTTAAATCCGATTTCATATCTAATTTTAATCCCTTTTTATTCTATTATTCTTTATTACTCCCTCCGTCCCATTTTATGTGAACCTCTTTCCTTTTTGGGACGTCCCAAAAAGAATGAACCTAAGATACTTACTATTTTTTAACATTACTTTTCACTATTACACCCACTACTTCTATACTTTTTTATTAAATAAACACTATTACACCCACTATTTTCCTTCACTATCCAAATCTATTATTAAATAATGATGGGTCCTACAACTTTACTCACTTTTCAACTAACTTTACTCTTTTTATACTACAATTTCTTAATCTCCGTGAAGGTCAAAGTGGTTCATACAAACCGGGACGGAGGGAGTATTATTAATCTAAAAATTACGGAATATTACATAAAATTTTAAAAGAATACGGAGCAACGAATAGTTACTTTCAATAATACGGAGCAACGAATAGTTACTTACCTCAATTACACAAATCAAGAATTCACATAATCACATAAGAACACATGTACAATCCTTAGCAACCCATCAGAAGCAGAACATCTAAAATCTTGAAAGACTCCATGACTACAATTCTGATCAGATCTGTATTTAGCCTTTTTGACCCTCTAAACGATGTTTTCTTGGAAAACTCAAAACACGAAAGTTGTAGAGCATGAAAATATCTTTCCGAAAAGTCCAGAATCAACGAATTCTGACTTACGATGAATTTTCTACGAATTTTACAAGACTGCTGAATTGTGTGAAGAATAGACCTACGAATTTTGATAATAAAGATGGAGAAGGAGAATATGATGTATTTATAATGTCTCACCACCCTAATTCCAGACCTACTAGTAATTCGTATTCAAATCTGATCCATATTTTAAGCCCATTATTCTATTTCAATTTTAAATCCGATTTCATATCTAATTTTAATCCCTTTTTATTCTATTATTCTTTATTACTCCCTCCGTCCCATTTTATGTGAACCTCTTTCCTTTTTGGGACGTCCCAAAAAGAATGAATCTAAGATACTTACTATTTTTTAACATTACTTTTCACTATTACACCCACTACTTCTATACTTTTTTATTAAATAAACACTATTACACCCACTATTTTCCTTCACTATCTCAAATCTATTATTAAATAATGATGGGTCCTACAACTTTACTCACTTTTCAACTAACTTTACTCTTTTTATACTACAATTTCTTAATCTCCGTGAAGGTCAAAGTGGTTCATACAAACCGGGACGGAGGGAGTATTATTAATCTAAAAATTACGGAATATTACATAAAATTTTAAAAGAATACGGAGCAACGAATAGTTACTTTCAATAATACGGAGCAACGAATAGTTACTTACCTCAATTACACAAATCAAGAATTCACATAATCACATAAGAACACATGTACAATCCTTAGCAACCCATCAGAAGCAGAACATCTAAAATCTTGAAAGACTCCATGACTACAATTCTGATCAGATCTGTATTTAGCCTTTTTGACCCTCTAAACGATGTTTTCTTGGAAAACTCAAAACACGAAAGTTGTAGAGCATGAAAATATCTTTCCGAAAAGTCCAGAATCAACGAATTCTGACTTACGATGAATTTTCTACGAATTTTACAAGACTGCTGAATTGTGTGAAGAATAGACCTACGAATTTTGATAATAAAGATGGAGAAGGAGAATATGATGTATTTATAATGTCTCACCACCCTAAATCCAGACCTACTAGTAATTCGTATTCAAATCTGATCCATATTTTAAGCCCATTATTCTATTTCAATTTTAAATCCGATTTCATATCTAATTTTAATCCCTTTTTATTCTATTATTCTTTATTACTCCCTCCGTCCCATTTTATGTGAACCTCTTTCCTTTTTGGGACGTCCCAAAAAGAATGAACCTAAGATACTTACTATTTTTTAACATTACTTTTCATTATTACACCCACTACTTCTATACTTTTTTATTAAATAAACACTATTACACCCACTATTTTCCTTCACTATCTCAAATCTATTATTAAATAATGATGGGTCCTACAACTTTACTCACTTTTCAACTAACTTTACTCTTTTTATACTACAATTTCTTAATCTCCGTGAAGGTCAAAGTGGTTCATACAAACCGGGACGGAGGGAGTATTATTAATCTAAAAATTACGGAATATTACATAAAATTTTAAAAGAATACGGAGCAACGAATAGTTACTTTCAATAATACGGAGCAACGAATAGTTACTTACCTCAATTACACAAATCAAGAATTCACATAATCACATAAGAACACATGTACAATCCTTAGCAACCCATCAGAAGCAGAACATCTAAAATCTTGAAAGACTCCATGACTACAATTCTGATCAGATCTGTATTTAGCCTTTTTGACCCTCTAAACGATGTTTTCTTGGAAAACTCAAAACACGAAAGTTGTAGAGCATGAAAATATCTTTCCGAAAAGTCCAGAATCAACGAATTCTGACTTACGATGAATTTTCTACGAATTTTACAAGACTGCTGAATTGTGTGAAGAATAGACCTACGAATTTTGATAATAAAGATGGAGAAGGAGAATATGATGTATTTATAATGTCTCACCACCCTAATTCCAGACCTACTAGTAATTCGTATTCAAATCTGATCCATATTTTAAGCCCATTATTCTATTTCAATTTTAAATCCGATTTCATATCTAATTTTAATCCCTTTTTATTCTATTATTCTTTATTATTATTAATCTAAAAATTACGGAATATTACATACTACCCTCCTTAAAAAGAATTTGTCCTCAAATTCTCAAACTCCTATACTCCAAAAGTCCGCGACACATCTATTCTAAACGTCTACTCCTAAACGATAGTCTATAGGATCGCATCCTAGAGAATGTACTAGTCCCATACCTAATACACACCGAAGGACAGCCTGCTCTGATACCATTTATAACACCCAAGTCTATAACCGAATGAATACCGTACCCAACAACCCACCACAGGTCAGTCCAAAAGTGCTAGCAAATTGGTACACATTAGTTATTGACTTGTATCTATAAAGGTCCCAAATACTCTTATTCTAATCGATGTGAGATGTTACAAACACCCCCTCTTATTGGGTCGACGTCCTCGTCGAACCCACACACACTCTTACTAAAACCCGGGCAGTGCCTCTGCACTTCCGGCCGGGTAGAGCTCTGATACCATTTATAACACCCAAGTCTATAACTGAATGAATACCGGACCCAACAACCCACCACAGGTCAGTCCAAAAGTGCTAGCAAATTGGTACACATTACTTATTGACTTGTATCTATAAAGGTCCCAAATACTCTTATTCTAATCGATGTGAGATGTTACAAAAAAAAAAATTTGAAGTTGGAAAGAATTGATTTGGTTTAGTGGTTGAACATGTGAACACAAAGTTACAAGTGTTGGTAGGTCATGGGTTCAATTCCTTCCAACTTCAAAATTTTTTTTTGTAACATCTCACATCGATTAGAATAAGAGTATTTGGGACCTTTATAGATACAAGTCAATTTGTAACATCTCACATCGATTAGAATAAGAGTGTTTGGGACCTTTATAGATACAAGTCAATAACTAATGTGTACCAATTTGCTAGCACTTTTGGACTGATCTGTGGTGGGTTGTTGGGTCCAGTATGCACTCGGTTGTGGGCTTGGATGTTATAAATGGTATCAGAGCTCTACCCGGCCGGAAGTGCAGAGGCACTGCCCGGGTTTTAGTAAGAGTGTGTGTGGGTTCGACGAGGACGTCGACCCAATAAGAGGGGGTGTTTGTAACATCTCACATCGATTAGAATAAGAGTGTTTGGGACCTTTATAGATACAAGTCAATAACTAATGTGTACCAATTTGCTAGCACTTTTGGACTGATCTGTGGTGGGTTGTTGGGTCCAGTATGCACTCGGTTGTGGGCTTGGATGTTATAAAAAACACGATTCAAGATCTCCTTTTATTAATTTAGTAATTTAGTAATCCACTGTATGTGTATATGATTTATGCCTGTAATAGGTTTCGTGTCGTGTGTAAGGATAGTTTGAATATTAATTTTTGTTTGTTATGTATATCAGTTAGCATGAGTTAATTAAATTGATTTTTAGCCTTTGTGTTTAGTGAATACAACATAATTATCTCATAAAAACTTATTTAATTTCTTTTAGTTTGCTAATTAAAATATAAAATTATAATTATCATGTGTAAGGTTATAAGTTTGATGTGGTTTCTCAATTATTTAAATAAGTTTATAGGTCATAATCGTTTTAATTGTTAGATAATAGTGTGGACCATTATTGTGAATAAATGAATTAGTGCAGGCTGAATGGTAATGAACATTTATAATGTTAATAATTTAATAATTCATGCATGCATGCTTCTGACCTTATTCAACATATATTTTTATGTAAATTGTTAGAGTGGTACGTGTGTATTGAAATTAGGTATCATGCTAGAGTTATTTTCACCCTGTTAATATTAAGTTGATTTGTTTATTAACTGTTAGTGATCATATATGCGAGGCTATGGCCTGTTGTTTATTCGATAATTAATTATTCGTTAATTATAATCATTGTTTAGGATTTATACGTTCAACTATTTTCAGCTTTTCAGCTTTCAGTCGATTTCGAGGTAAGTATTTTTTGACTTACTTTTAATTTTTGAAAAGTATATTTTGATTCTGCAACTTTTGATTTACGTATAAGATATAAGAAATTCTGTTTCGAACTTTATAAGATATAAGTATTTGATTTTAGAACTCAGTCTCTACGTTTCGAACCCGTTCGTAATTTACGCTATAGTTCTGGAACTAGCCTTAGATACCCTTAGTAGGCGCACAAGTGTGCAACTTTAGATACCTATTAAGGGCGCGTGATTATTGAACTTTAGATGCCGGTCACTGGCAAAGTGTGACAAAAGAATAAGAATAAGAATAAGATGCCGGTCACTGGCAAAGTGTGACCGTAGAGCAAGACTATGGTATTTTCGATTTTCGTTTCGTTTTATTTCTGTTTTCTGCTTCTGTTTCTATTTTAAATTCTGTATTTTGAAAATATAAAACTTTGGGTTGGAATTGTTTTCGTAAATATTTTGCAAACTTATATTTGATTCTGAAAATTGTTTTATTAAAACGCCCATTGATTTTTTTTAAGAATATCTGTTAGTCGATTGTACTTGCTGAGCTGTGTAGCTCATTCGTTTCTAATATTTCAGGTTTCAGTCTTGGAAGCTTAATTAGAATAAGGATGTGAATTTTGTGGACTTTCGTGCTAGCTGTTAGATGCCTTTATTGGATTAGACTCTTTAAATTATTAGAATAAAGATTGTTATTGAATATTGGGTTTATGGAGCTGCATCTCCGAATTTATCTTTTTCGAATTGATTTGGTTTAGTGGTTGAACATGTGAACACAAAGTTACAAGTGTTGGTAGGTCATGGGTTCAATTCCTTCCAACTTCAATTTTTTTTTTGTAACATCTCACATCGATTAGAATAAGAGTATTTGGGACCTTTATAGATACAAGTCAATAACTAATGTGTACCAATTTGCTAGCACTTTTGGACTGACCTGTGGTGGGTTGTTGGGTCCAGTATTCATTCGGTTATAGACTTGGGTGTTATAAATGGTATCAGAGCTCTACCCGGCCGGAAGTGCAGAGGCACTGCCCGGGTTTTAGTTAGAGTGTGTGTGGGTTCGACGAGGACGTCGACCCAATAAGAGGGGGTGTTTGTAACATTTCACATCGATTAGAATAAGAGTATTTGAGACCTTTATAGATACAAGTCAATAACTAATGTGTACCAATTTGCTAGCACTTTTGGACTGACCTGTGGTGGGTTGTTGGGTCCGGTATTCATTCGGTTATAGACTTGGGTGTTATAAAAACCTATAGCTCCCTTGCTCTTATCAACATCTGCCTGAGAAGCAAAACAACAAGTGATCTACAAGTGGCCTTAAACACATACAACAGTAGGTAGAAAATTCCAACAACCTACAATTTCAAAAATAAAATTGAAATCCATGACTAGATATTGAAAAAAAGGAAGCAACATATTATTCTCAGAAATTTCTAATAGTTTAAATCACTTCATATATAGAACTACCATAGGTAGAAAAAGGCTACACATACAAATCATACCAAAAGACCTTTATTATGTTTCTTGAAAACTCTATAATAGAAAATGCCATAAAAAATTCTTTTTATAAATGTATGCATTTTTCGGGACAAACTGGTTCTCTGTATCAATCAACAATATTTGAGTTCAACTGATAACAAATTAATGAGCTCGACTTTAAACATCAACCCAGGTCATTACAAATAATCTTGGGTCCTAGCTTATCCAATATAAAATTCAGCTTGTTTAGTTAACAATCCTAATAAATTATCAACTCAACCATTATACAGATAGGGTGATCCCTCTTGTATCCGTATAAATTTGCTTTCTCCTACTTTATGCTTGGTAAAAGCTGGACCATTGCTGGATTCCTAAGACCCTCTTAATATTCTTTCTAGTTTTATAATAAATTGTACGCAAGAATAGTTGATGTAGGAAGGTCCACCAAGATCAATTACTTTGCTATATCCATAAATGGCAACATCAAATAGGCCATTTTTTATAAAAAAAAAAATATAATTAATTAGCCAGTACAGGGGAAGTGAGTTTGCATTCTGCAACTATCACAATATTACGTCGCACAGATATTAAAAAAGTACATGGAGAAAAATAATGATATAACAATATCATTGCAATAGAAGTTTATGAGCACCAAATGAATTAATATCTTAGTTCTTTAAGTATCTTTAGTTCTTTAATATCTTCATTAAGGTAATTAGTACAGTTTGATTCATCCTATGCAAGTAGATTCTATACATCTAATGTAACTTAATAGGATTACATTTTTTTTTATGAATTTATAACTATATGTTGTTTAAAAAGCCATCCAATTAATCCTAATCAATAACCTTTTGCCAATGCATTATTGAGCTATAGGACCAGGTATGGGGTCCAGCATGCATATAAAAAGTAGAGATTTAATTAATATATGCAGTTCCGCTAGAGAATAGTACTACGAGAAATGTTTACCCTAATGTTGAATTTCTTTCTTATTTACATCCGGTGAAATCCAAAGTATGGTGCAACAGAGATGGTAAAAGCAACATCGGCCCATATACAGAAAGCAATGTCTCCTTGTGACAGCAAATGCCGTTATATTGACGAGGGCAACAGCAGCAAGAACAACGTAAACAATCGCCTGAAATTTACGGATTTAAACAATGGCACAAGCAAGAAAGAGGAAGTAGTCAGAGAGTTGCAACTTAAATTTATTACATTTAATATTGGTATAAGCTTAAATTGTAATTGAGTTGTAAATTCAGGACGTAAAAGCAAAGTACTTAATCACACTATTATTAAAGTTTACTCAAAACTATTATTAGGCTACATTAAAAAGAAATCACACTTTCTCCTGATCAACACCCACACTCATGTCCACGATCTGTCTATGTGCAATTAGTTTTCTTAAGTAGTGTGTTTAACAGACAATGAAACTAGAGAACCATTAAACAACACTTACTTGTGTTTCAAGGTTTTCAGAGTTTAGTCACTTGTGACAATCACAAGCAGTGATAAAGCACTCCATTTCAATTTCCAGAATAAAATCTCTAAATTGTTCCCAAGCCGCGTAAGAAAAAAAAATCATTCACATTTCACATTAGCTTAGAAATGATATTTTGATACTAAGGCATAATCAAATGGGAAATCATATATATTCATCACTTGGGTTTTTTATTTAACACAATGCTAATCAGTTCCATCACTTGGTTTTTTTCAAGTTCACCTTGTTTTTTACACATCCTAACATTCAATATAACTGCTTAAAGAATGACCAAAAAAATGATACGTAATAGGTAGAAAAATAATGCAGGCTTTGCACTATTAGGACCCCCAAAAAATGCAGAGCAAGTACCCAAGTAGCACCATCAAAATTTCTGATCTTCAATCTAACTATTTTCACATAATATAGTTCAACACTAAGACATAATCAAATGGGAAATCATTTATATTCATTTTTTTGTGTGTCTTCCTTTTTCTACCAACACCTTTTCTTGGATATGTTTTTTGATATCAATTAATTTTAAATATGAAAATAATAAAAAATAAATTTATACTAAATTATAATAAATAAAATAATTATAATTTATAATTTGGTTCAAACATCATTTTGATTACAATCATAAGATCTTTCAAGCCAACTTAATTATGACGATTAAATACATTTTATTTTTTCATAAAATTTAAATTTTTAAAAAATATTCAAAAGTAATCCGTATATGTAAATTCATTTCTAAAAACTATATTTGCAGATATTTATCTGTTTACCGAAATCTTGAAACAACTTCATGCTTACTTTATTATCATATAATCTAATGTAATTTATTTGTGTTTTTTTATAAAGCCATAGATATCTCTATAAATAATTAATATTTTACACTTACACTAATGTTTTCTAGATCTCAATATGAAATTCAGTATTTCCAAATTAGGGACTTCTGTGAGCTTTTTTTACGAGGAAGAAGTGATGTCATGACATTATGAAATATAATAAATATGTCAAGCAAATATTAAAAAAAGTAAATAATGCCAAGAACAATTATATATGAGTACTGGCAATTAACAAGTATAAATGTACCTTAGGCTGTTTGCCTTTCTCATAAACAGGTTTCCATTCACAATCAATGCCAATGACTTTGCATCCCTCAATGTGGCAGGTGGCATCACGCAAACCACTGACATCATCAACCCATTTTATGCCATCTAGTGCCAATTCACTAAGATCAAAAAAACTTTTCTTTCGAAGGCTTGCCTGCAGTTCTGCACAACAGCAGAACATACTGATGTGATGTGTTTCTCTTTTAATGTGAACCTCAATATTCACAACGACCGTGGAACTAAAGTGGTTAGTTATATATATAGTTAAACACATGAGAACCAGAGTTTGTAGAATCAGTAAGAATAGGGCTAATATATCAATATATCATTATGCGAACTTTATCTGAACCAGAGCTTCTGTAATTTCAATATGTTACTCCCAAACCTTTCCTGCACCATCCTGTAATTAAACAGGTAGATAGTTGTTTTCATACATGAATCTTCAATTAAGATCACAAAAAAATAAAGAACCAGTTAAAATTTTCGTATGAACTTTCAAGCTCAGATATTTTTCACAAAATAAGAACATATATTACTACATAGTCCTCGACCTTCATGTGCTTTGAGAAAAGCTTTACAACAGGACATTCCATACTGAATGGTTTTAATCCTCTGTAAGAGAAGAAACAAGCTACTCAAATTAAATATTATAATTTGTTAAAACATAACATAGTTGCGTATAGGTTCTATAACGAGCGAACTGAAGAAGCAAGAAACCTGTATAGTTCCAATGATCTCAACGTAGACAAACTAGTCACAAGGTGCTGGATTTCCGGGTTCAATCTTCCCTTGTAGAATCTGTTTATTGCAAAGCTCGTGTCTCCAAGATTGTCCGAAAGCAGTCTTCAAAAGTTGACTTAAAGTAGTGGCATCTTGGGGCAAGGCAGGAGGTAGCTCAAGAATACAACTATCTGCATTAAAATAACGATACTCATTCCTCCATACAAGATGTAATTTTTTTTTTTCTGTTTTCAGTACATAAAAACATGTAATCTGAAAAGTGAAAAATATAAAACAGTATTATTAAAATACAATGGGAGAGCATGAAAATAAATAAAAACATATATATATATATATAGTTATTTTTTTAATAATTAGGCTTATATGTTTTACAAATGACTACCGCAAGAATCGAAACAACAGTACCTTTGATAGAATCGAGTTCAAGAGAGTTTATTTTTTAGGATTTGGGCTTGTTAGGGCCGAGTAGTGGATGTTTCTTGTGTTTACCATGAGATTTGGATAGTTTTTTGTTTCAGACCCTAATACAAGCAACTTTAGAGATACACCAAACTTAATCACAAAGTAAAAAGAAAAAAAACCATAATCTTTCATTAAATCTTGATACATTACAGATACTTGCAAATATACCCAAAACATTAACAATCGAAACATTCATAATATGCCCAATCGAAAGATTCATAACATTCACAATCAAAAAAGCATAACATACAAAAATACAATCCAATTAAGAAGTCCTAAGGAATTAGTAAAGAAGAAGACCTGAAGAAGCCCAAGAGAAGAAAAAACCCCAATTAAGAAGAAACAATCAAAGCCCTAGTTACATCCAATCGAAGCCCTAGTTACTTCCAATATGTGAATAAAAATCCAAAGAACCAGTAGGGATGCGAAATTAGAGAACCTGTAAAGAACAATTTATTATCGAAATTAGAGAACCTGTAAATTTATCGAGAGAGAGAAAGAGTTTTGAGCGAGAGAGAGTGTGTGAATTAAGAGAGAAAGTAATTGAGTTAGAGTTTGAGGTTGCGAAAATAATTGACCCGCCTATTTTTTTTAATATTTCATTTTCCCCGCCTATCTTTTTTGGTGATTAGTAACACATTTTTTAAAGAGCAATGGCTACACTGCTTTTGATGTTACCATAAGTACCCAACCATCTCTACGGTAACACCGTTTGATATCAACTGTAACACTAAAAAAAAAGTGTAGGCTTAGACCAATTTTAAGGCATATGTGGCTACATTTTTGCTTGTAACACTGAAAAAAGCGTTGTTGAAGCCCATTTGTGGCGTAATGTAATCTGCAATCTTCCCCTAAATTAAAGCGGCAAATAACAAACTGATCAAAAATATTGTAATAATAAAACACAAATCATACAATATGATAACAACATTAACAAACTTAAATAAAAAAAATTACCACGCCACTTGCATTTTCATTCTCTTTTACAGTTGGAATTGTTTTCTCCTTTCGAATGGCATTCTGATCACCAGCATTTTTGTTGTTTTCACTTGCCTTTTTCTTGTTTGTAGCACCACCTGTATCATGTACCTTTTCATTCTGGGCTTCATTTGCCGACTTCTTCTTATCGATTTGCTGTTTTTTAAGATCTTGAATTGTCACAAACTTTCACTTTAGTTGAAAATTAGGACCTACAACATTACGACATAAAAAATTATTACTCAAATTCATTCGCAATACACAAGAAATCTAGTCTACTACATTTTACCTTGAAAGTAATGTGTCCTTGGTCTTACGATAACATGAGGCTGCATCTCATTTGCAGGCTCAATAGCTTTGTCAACTACAATGTCAATGTAGATATCCACGAAAGAACCGTCTTTTAACCCATTTACAAGACCAGCCACATCTGCATCATTAGAGAGTATTTTCCAGCCCCCTCCTCCTTTTTTCACATAAAGTCCACCATTTCAGTATATCAAAAATCATCTTTCACATGCTCCATAAGTACCGTATAAGAGAGTTTGTCATTGTCTACGGGTTCAGGAATTTTGGTACATGTTCCGCATGAATACTTAGTTTTTTGAAACTCTCCCTTGTGGTAGAACCTGAGAACAAATGCCTTTTCTTCCATATCCTGATAATAATAGAAGCATGCAGATTCATTAGTCCCCAGATAACACTAAAGAAGAATGGAATTAAAACAAGTAAGAAACATGAAACACTATCAAATTGAGATCAAGCAAGCATCCACTGGATCGATTACAAGCAAAAGAAACACTATCTAATGGAATTCATTAAATTACAAGCAATCAAGAATATAAAATAAGTTACAAGTATGCCAAGAATCCACTGGATCGATTACAAGCTAAAGAAAAACATGCAATTTGAAATTGGCATAATGAAAATAAAATAGCAAGCTCCATTCATTCACAGAATTCATCATCTTCTTCCTCTCCGGAAGACGAGACAGAAACTTGTTCATTCGGCATGTCATCCCTATACCAACTGACATCATCAGTTTGGTTTTGCAATTCAAAGTGGACTTCTGCATCTTGCATAGTAGGTCCCCAAACATCTTCAAGTACAGCAGTCCCCTCAGCTATATATCATTGTACTCCATAGGCAGTTTCTTAACAACAAAATACAAATTATTTTCAGTACAATCTTGAATGTAAAACACTTGTTGTACTTATAGGTAGAATAAATGGATCATCCTTTTGATAAGTTTTACTGAAATTGACACGTGTGAGCCCATAACAATCCTTATCCTTTTGGTACCAACAACACTTGAACAAAACTACCATAAGTGCTCCCCAATAATCTACTTCGATAATTTCTTCAATTGCTCCATAATAAGTAACATCCCCAACTGTCGGGTTTTGATCTTTCGAACTCGCGAAACTGGTGGTTAGGGCTTGCAACATGACACCGTTATTTTGTGTAGTACACTTGGCATCCCTTTTCTTTGTATGAAATCTGAATCCGTTTACCACATAGCCACTGAATTTTTTAGCTGCTTGTTGAGGCCCTTTAAGTTCATCTCATACGGCAAAATTATCAAATCCGTTTCGAACAAAATCCATCACCCCATCATTATAAGCCTCACTATACTTTGAAAGTGAAACCCACGTCATATTTGTAAGTCACTAACCTATTTTCTACACAGAGAAGCAAAAATAGAACAAAAATAAAGGATATAAGATTTGCATTAAGAGGGCATCTAAAAAATTTAATTAATAGAAGAATGAATGTTAACTGTAACTAACACCTAAGACAGGACAGCTTCATCTATATAAGCATACGTTCTTAGAAAATCCAAATTTAAATAGAATTATCGAAATAGAACAGAGCATAAATATAACATCAGGGCTAAACAAAATAGAGCAAAATTCAAGTAAAATTCCAAATTCCAAATTTAACATAAAGAAAAATATAGCATAACTATTTTACTAAGCAGCAAAATGGACAAGTCCCAATTACAAATTTCTTTACAAAAAAAGAAAAATTAGCAAAGAACATACTTAAGAACACAATAAACACTTTATGAACAAAGATAAACCCAAATAAACCTTATAAACAAAGATAAATACCCAATTGCATAATTCGAATTAACATAAGAAACATTAAAACCCTAATTAAGAACACTAAAAAAGAACAATTAAAGAAGAATAACGAAGAAGATGTGAGCCTTAATCTTCGATTCAAAACTAAACAAAGAACAAGGAAGAACATTCGAGCTTTAATCTTCTACTCTAAAGAACATGCATGCTCGATTTGTAATCAATTTGAGGGAAGAGGATCGATGGTTTACCTTTGTCGAGCCTTAATCTTCTTCGAGCTTGAGTATTCGAGCTTGAGTTTCTCTCTTCGAGCTTGAGATTTGGGTTTGAGTCTGTGTGTCAGCGTGTTTGTGTTTGTGTGTTGTGTGTTATGTTTCCTTCTTCTTTTTTCTTTTGTTATTTTTGGAAGCCCGACAAAAATAATGCGGAAATCCCGCTCACTCAACATTTCACAAGGCCGCCAATATTTTGGGCCCAAAAGTCAAATTTACTGCAACAATTTAAGAAAACTGTTGCAATAGACAAAATGTTTTTAACTCTCTTGAATTTTTTCAATGCTATTGCAATGTTTTTCAAAGGCATAGCAATTTGTGTGATTTGGTTTCTCAATAGCAACGTTTTTCGACAAACCTTCAAAAATATGGTTGCATTAGGCATTATATGGTGTAGTGTTCATTATTTATCATAATATATTATATTATATTGGAAAGGATTTGTATACCATTTCCAAAAAAATTGACTAAGATTTAAAAATAGATTTACAAAATTTATGAGATTCAAAAATAGATTTTAGAAATGTATCATAATTTGTTTTTATATTTAGAAACAAATTATTGTTTGTAATTGATTTTTTGGAAGCACGTTAGATATATAAAATTTTTTATACTTTTTTCTTGATTTTTAGAGGGTTCTCTTATGAATCTTGGCCTATATATATATATATAAACTTTGTAATTTTTATCATAACAAATCAATTTTTTATGAAAAAACAATATTATGAAGGTGTTATTTATTATTCTTTATATAAGGTATTATTCTTAAAGTGTAACTATGTATATATACATCTTTTTGATATTTAGCAAAATTATGTATAAGAATTCAAAACCAGAACCTCAGATTCAAAATTTAGATGATTTTTTTTCAATTTCGAGTGATTTTTTCATATTTTTCTTATAAAGCACATTTGTACTTAGCGAAATAGTTCATTCTTTTGTTTAAAAATATCTTTTTATATTATCTTAAATTCTATGCGGTTGAATTGTTAACTTTTTTTTATTAAATAAATATTTAAAAGTTATGTTCCGATATAACAACCCAAGTGCAAATTAGTCAATTATAATTAGTTTTGACTAACATTGACTAAGGTCGAAATCGATCGACACATCGGTCGGTTATATTGTCTTCCCTAAACGACGTCCCTTCGACCTAGCCAATTATGTATATTTTTGTTTGAATAATTTCTTTATTTATTATTTTGACCCACTTAAAATCAATCATAGTGACCGGTCGGTTTAATATATGCCACATCAACCATAAAATCGACCGTGCCAATATGGTTAGTTTTGATCAACATTGATCAAGATCAAAATTGAACAAAGTCAAATGTGTACATCGATCGATTATGATGTCTATTTCAAATGATGTCACTTCGACTTAGCCAACTACACATATTTAATTTAAATAATTTTATTCATAATTTCAGCCCACTAAAAATCGATCGAAAGGAGTAGTCGATTTAAATCATGCCACTTCAATTATAAAACCGATTGATGCGTTGTGGTTGGTTTTATGGATGGCACGTCAGTGTTGACGTTGTCGGTTTATATCATGCTACAGTTGTAGACGATCGATAGGTTTTAACTCCCCCACTTTTTTGGACGACGGTTAGTTATGTGTGATCGATTTAAACTATTTTCTTGTAATATAAGAGATCTAATATTGTAATTGTTTATGTATATTAGCTACATCTTTGGATAATTAACAAATTTTTTTGTAAGTCGACATCGGAACCTTTAAATTAAAATCAACCTCACAAAAATTTCACTATTTGTGCAATGTGCATGACTTTGTCCTAGGAAGCGATCATAATGCTATTACTATCACATAAATATGAAAAGGTAATAATCATTTTAATAATTATTTAAAAAAAATTCATTCCGATGTAATTAATTTAAGTTTAAATTACTTATTCGCCAACTTATACAAATTGAATTAGTTATTGTTTTTTGTGAATTTTGTTTTTCATTTGATTTCTCGCTTTTTTGAGAATCTTTACACCAAGTAAATAAGTTTTTAACCATATTTTAAGTTTTGTTATTTTAGAAATTTGGTATATTTAAATGTGCAATACCATGGGTTTCTAGAAATTATATTATATTAATTCATTCAAAACATTTGTATGGGTCACAATCAATTTTTTGAATACATATTAAAAAGTCATATACAATTATTTCTCACGGCCGTTATAAATTATTAGATTGTCTCCAAAAAAAAAGTTGGATGTTTCAGCGATATGAGAAAGGATCTCTATTGTGCAATATCCATTAAACGAACGTAGTTATTATAAAGGAAATTGTCTTCTAATTTTGTTTCCAATGTGTTCATTCAATATCATTTTTATAAATTTTATGTTCTTTTATTAATGAATTGATTTACTATGGACAAAAAAATATTATCAATCAACCAAACATATCCAATATATCTCGTTTTTAGAGTATGACAGTCAGAATTTATGGTGACTGCCCTCACCCGATACATAAATAATATGATATTATAATTTGAAATTAATATATGTAATATTTAAAATGTAAGATAAATAATTTATTTAATGATATTTCATTATAAATCGTCAATACTAATTTAGTAATTAAAACTTCTGTTTCTCAATCTCAAGTTTTCTTGTAATATTTAAGATGTAATTTTCTTTACTTTACATAAATTTTTCATTTGTGTTGTATACGAAAAGAAATATTTTTTAACATAATTTAAAATTTACTTAGTATATCAATTCGTACAATATGTTACATTTGGCTACTTACTTCAATTATTTTAAATTTGACTACATTATTACTGATTTTGGACACCCGAAACCATATCTAATCCAAAACCCGACGAATTTGGTTTTGTATTTGGATTTATTTTTAAAACCCGAAATATTTTGATATGAGTTTGAATTTTACAAAATTCGGACCGAACTCAACCCGTTGTCATCCCTACGTAAAATAAGACATTTGACAATGAGTATTACCTATCTTTTTTTTATTTGACTAACATGTTAAAATAGAAAATTGTACATGAAACTAAAATCAAATGTGTAATATATAAATACAAAAACATATTATTATATATTTATCCTTGTAATTTAATTATCGGGTTAAAAAACATGAAATTCATTTTCTTTTAGCAGTGAGTATATTTTTCCGACATATATTAGAAGAAAGCGCTTACGTAAACTTGATAAATAATTTGTGTTGTGTACATTCATGTCGTGTGTCAACGAGGTCTTGCCTGAAAATGATATTAAATTTTTTTGTATATCCAAATTTCGAACACAAAACGATACTAAACTACACGAATTTTTTTATATACGAAACAAAAATAATACGCAAAAAGAAAAAATATGACAGTTACATGCATGTAAGGTTACTCTCGGTCCAAGTTATCTATGTATGTTGCTATATAACTAAACACAACATTGAGATGCTACAAACCAAAACTAAGATTAGAGTACATAAAATTTAGCAAACTTTTTTTTTAATTTTGTTTATTGTTAATAAATATCTTTGTTTGTTTAGAATCTATCTACCAAGTTATTAAATTTTTTTTACCTATATTTAAGGTTTTGTTGATATTAAAAAATAAATATTATCAGCCAACCAAGCAAATTCGATATGTCTGCTCTTAGAATAGGATATGGGAATTGAATACTATTACTTTAATTTAAGAATACAAAATTAAAAAGGACATTTTTTTTAGAAATATATAATTTTATATGTATCAAACTATCTAGTTATCAATAATAGTGACTTTTATAACGAAGGCTGTTGCCATTTCTCTCTCTCTCTCTCTCTCTCTCCTCCTCTCCCAAAAAATACTAAACTAAAGTTTAGGGCTGACATCAGCGTTTTGGTTGATGATAAGCTCCCTTTTATTGTTTTTCTTGATTTTGCTTTGTTTTTCAATTAATATTTTTCTTTATTGAGAGTCTAGTACCCTATTGTTGGGTTATATTTACTGAGATATTGGATTTTATATTTTCTTCTTGTGAATGATAACTCCCGTTTATTTTCCTTGATTTTACTTTGTTTTTCAATAAATATATCTCTTTTTTAAAAGTCTAGTACCCCTTTACTCGATTTTGTCTACCCATATATTGAGTTTCGTCCTTTCTCGTTATCGCAAAGAATAGATATGCTTGTATATAATAATATAATTTTCATTGATTTTAAAATAAAAATTGTGATTAAGTAGTTAATGAATGTTTATGAAAATTAATTCATAATATATAACTATATA
This sequence comes from Saposhnikovia divaricata, assembly GCA_036435485.1. NCBI lineage: Eukaryota > Viridiplantae > Streptophyta > Magnoliopsida > Apiales > Apiaceae > Saposhnikovia > Saposhnikovia divaricata. The sequence continues at coordinate 108,745,595 of CM071599.1, read as the reverse complement.
TATTACAGTATGATTATAGTTGATATTTATGAAAATTACCTCGTAACATATAATAGTATAATTTTAATTGACTTTAAATTAAAAGATTGATAAGGTAGTAAAAAACTATCACTTTTAAAAAATTTGTAATTTATGCATGTACTAAATAAAATAAATTTTATATTTTAAAAAAATTGTTAAGTAACCACGATAAGTAAAATAGGATGAGAATGCTACGATTAATTTAGTTTTATTGGTTAATTTTGATTGGCTCCTATATATATTTATAAAAATTAATCCGTAATATATAATAATGTTATCATGATTAAGTATAAATCAAAAGTGTGGAAAATTAATATTGCGAAAATCGCTTAATATTATATATTTGTATAATCCTGATTGATTTTGATTTAAAATATTAATTTATTATAATAATTTTTTGACATTAAAAATATGTAATATATGGATATGTTAAATCAAATAAGTTACTATATTTAAATTAGAATTGTTAATTAACCATGGTCAGTATAATAACATAAGAATAGTAAATAAAGAAAACTTTTAATATAATATGATTGGTCTAAAATTTAGGAATGATCTCTGATTTGTCCTAAAATAATTCATAGTTTTTTGATTGGTTAACTGTATTTAACTGTATACGTGGGTAGACTCAGGTATTATAATAAAAGATTCAACTATATCGATCAGTTGCAACATTTGCAAATGTTGCAACCAAGTTTGCAACTTTTGCCACTTTTGCAACCTTGTTTGCAAAGGTTGCAACTATGGTTGAAACTTCTGTAATCATGATGACAACATGATTACAGAAGTTGCAAACATGATTGCAACAATATTCAACCATGTTTTGAAAAGTTATAAACATATATGAAGTCAATCCAATAATTAACATGACAAAAGAAGTGTAAATATTTAATCATGTTTTGACAGGGTAAACCCTTTTGTTTTGTAAATATCTTTTGATGTTATAAAATTTTTACGAGGGTTCGTCCTCATTTACCAAAAAAAAAAAGAGAAAATGTTAGTAGCTTGTTTAAGGTCTAATGCTATGTTGCATATGCTACATTCTACTATTTCTTGTGATTGTAATCTTTGTCTCATCATTCTTTGAGGGCATTGTTGCACATTGTATTTATTATCCAGTTACAGTTGCAACTTATCAATATATGTTGCAACACTATTTGCAACTTATCAATATCAGTTGCAACCTTTGCAACCATGTTTGCAGCTTCTGCAACCTTGTTTGCAACTTATGCAACCATGGTTGCAAAGGTTGCAACTGATACATAGAATAATAAATAAATAAATAAATAAATAAACTATACCAACTCCACATTTGAAACAACTCTAGTTAATGTTATGAAGATACCAATTTCTTAATCAACTTTTTCGCAAATAACTATATTCACTACACCATAAGTGGCCTTACGCAACCCCCATTTAATGTTGCATAAGGCCTGAAAAGCGTTGCCTAAGGTAATAGGCAACACCAACGCAACGTTGCCAACACCAACGTTGCGTAAGACCCCACACTTGCCATGTCAGCACTGGCCTGCTAGCCACGTCATCAGCTGTGGGCCCCACACTTGCCACATCAGCATATATTAAAATTATAAAAATAGATAATGCAACACCATCTTTTAGTGTTGCACAATGTGCAACACCGTGAGTAATATGCAACACTAAGTTAAAGCTAATGCAACACCAATTTAACCAAGTTGCAAAAGGGCCAAAATTTCATAGCTAACGAAACGCTTTCAGCACAACACTTTCTAAAAGCATTGCGTATGCTCACTTATGGCGTAGTGATTGCAAATTACGTCTAAATCCTAGGATCCTTCAAAGAAGTAAGCCATCATTGTACTACACATGTAAGCTGTAAAACAATTAAGTTACTGAAATACAGAGACCTCAAGTTCCTTGATATTTCATCCTACATTATACCATAGCTATACTAAGCTCAGATTCTAGTACGATTAGCACGGGAAGAAACATTGGTTTCATAAATAGCCAGCAAACTTGCTTAAGCTTTCTGTTTTATAAGCTGCAAGTGCTTTACTAAATCATCCCTCCTGGTGTTTCCAAATGGATCCACTTATGTACAGTGCTATTCGACATAGTGTCATGATGACTAGACAATGGAACAACTGGAAGCAAAGTCTCCACAGTCAATAATGATATTCTTCGAAACTCGAAACTTGAAGACAGAGATGCCTACAATCTTGAAACTCGAAGACGGAGATATGCCCCTGCGGGGTCGTAACATATAAGAGAGAAGATTAAGTGATGGTTGCTTTGAATAAAATTTGAGTAACTGTTTTAGAGAAGTTGCAATCATGATTCATATTAACTTGCAAACCTTTCCACCCAACACTTCCCATTTCCCTCAAGCATTCCCTCAAACACCTTCGACGCATCATCATACATCCCCACCCCTCATCAACCCATCCACCACCACATCACCCAAATAAGAACTTCTCGCATCAACACCAACATAATTAAACCCATTCAACATTCAATCCAAACCGTCCAATCACATGCCCAATTCCCATTTACAAAAATCCCAAAATAGGGTTCCTCCAAACCTCCGCCGCAACGAGCTATACCCCGAAAACCCACCATACCTAACCGCCAATTCAAGAGCTTGACGATGAAGCTTTGAACTTAAAGGAGATGCCCCTGCGGGGCCAACAACAATAGGGGAATACGAAGAGTGATGAAGACGAAAATGAAGGTTTTGAGGTCTAGTTTGCTGGCACTGGAGATTGGAAATCAGAAGGGGTAATGTGCTGGGCGGGGAGAGGGAGATGGAGCAGTCGGGGGGAGAGGACCGTATATTTGAAAAAATGAAAATGATGAACGTAGCGTCCAACTTATAAATAGTTTTGATCGTAGTTTTAAAAGCCCAGTAGTTAAGTTAGATAGTTTTAAAATTAACCCATATAAATTCTACCCCCTACATTCACAAAAGTACTCCTATTTTTTTATATAAAGATTCTTATAACCTCAACTACGTGAGTTTGACCTCAGACCCACTAATCTCAGGAGGGCATTGTATAATTTGCTATAAAAAAACAAAGGTATTTTGGTCTATAAACGATACAGTATTAGCCTATAACCCCTGCAAAGTACAGATAATTTTATTAAATTATGTATTAGCTAACAATTAATTAAGAGACATATTAAAATTATTATAATTTTTATCTTGGATCTTTAATGTTTTTAATTTATAAATTTCTTTCCCAATATTTAATCGGATATTGGATATCTTTGGATTTTTTTGTATTATTAAAGATTTAGATGCTATATATAATTAGTGTAAGAGAGTTTTGGTGATTTGGTATTTAGGGGTAAAATTTTCATTTCATAAATATTATTAGTAATTATATTTTTAAATAATATTAAATAGTAATTAAAAATATTGTTAAATTGTAAAATATATTGTAAAAGCTATTAATCGGGTTGGTAGATTTTATTTTTCAATATTATTAAAATTATTAAAAAAACAAAAATTAATTATATGTAGTATAATAAAATTATTAAGTGAAAAAATGTAGGGGAAAATATAAAATTTGATGATAGTTAAATTAGAAAATCATGAAATTTTATTCAAAATACAATGACAACTAATATAATATAGTTAATGTTAATAAAATAAATATCATCGACTTAAAAAAATTTGCAAACATTATTTTATAATTTTTACAAAAGAATATTTGTTATGTATAATTATGGATAACTCTTAGCTTTTCACCTTACCCTCATTTGTGCACCACCTCTTGACTTTTTCATTTCCATTGTAACCTGTGACTCCCCCAGATCCGGGGTCAAGGATCTAGGGTAGTCACGATCCATATCCCTCGCTGTACCTGTATTCCTCACATCATACACAATCCACCTGCTCATGACCCCACAATATATATACACACTCACACAGGTTAGAGTCTCAGAAATGATGCACTTACAATACACATCCTCCAATATAAAGTTATTACAACCAAAATGTTTTACCAAATACAGCCTTACATAAGTCATGTCTAAAGGTAAGATGGTCTGACAAAAGTTGCAGGCCGATTCACTAGTTCTCACTACCATAAACTGTTCACGGAAACACCTTGCGTCTCCCACTCGCTTGCGGTCATGTGCCGGATCCTTGGCATATCGCTTAGCTGCTATATAATATATAAAACAATAGCAAGAGTGAGCGAAAGCGAAAGCTCAGCAAGATAAATAAAGTATGGTATAATCTGCCTATGAATGAAAGTCTCAGTATGAACTTATACCAGACAATTATTGTCAAAATATCTCATTTCTGGAATCAATTCCTTTACCGGAAAATAAATAAACTCGTTATTATCTCAATAACACAACAAATGGAATTTATCTCTTATTGGAAAAATATCCAAAAAATAGTACTACCTCAGTACTTTAATCATCAAATACTATCTTTATATGAAAGATATATGAAACTCGTCTCTACCGAAGCAATTGATAAAACATGCATCCTTTATTGAAAACTTGAATATTCACCCTTATAGGGACTGGATAGAATCTGGATGCAAAGACTCCCCTCAGGAAAACCAAAATCAGCAGTTTTAGATACTGCCGGACAGAATGAACAATGCTTCATAGGTAAGAGAATTGACTTGAACTTGTGGTAGGAATTTCTCAGGCGCACCCCTGCTCGATAATTAGTCGATATGCATGGGGCTCACGTGATCAATATTTCTAAATGTAGAGGACAATCCTGGTTTCCCAGTCTGCCCCGACCTCATCAGGGCCATGGATGGACGATGTGCTACCTTCGCCGCTAACTCCGTTTTCCCAGTTCTTGTCTCTAAATGAATCTACTGGCCTTGGGACTGAAACAAATTCGAGTCCCCCGGGTCTCTACCTGTAATAACCCGGATTTTTCAAGAAATGATTTATTGTTATTTCAATAATAGCAATGTTTTTCCTAAAATGAGGAGGAATTTTTTTTTATTTTTTTATTTAATTATTTTTGGTTAAGTGGAACCAGGACCTTTTTTAAAATTTTATGGACCGAGTAGATATCTCGAGTCAATAAATTATTTGGATAAAGATTTAATTTTGGAGTGTGGAATTATTCAGTAGAGATTTTATTTTAAATTATTGAATAAGTTGGATATTTTAAAATCCTTAGAAAATGATTATTTTAATTATTTGAGGAATTTTAGAAATTGCTCGATTAATATATAAAATCGAGAATTCGAGGTTTTACAAAAATAATAATATTTGTGGTATTTTATAAAGCCCTGTAAATTGTAATTTATGAATCAGAATTATTATTTTTATGAATTGTTTTTATAAATTATTAATCAATTGTAAAATGCATATCAATTAAGAAAAATTAGATTTAATTCTAATTATTTCTCCGAAAATCTTTAAAAGTATTCTAGTATTTAATTTTGCGAGAAAATTTATTTTTCCACATTAGAGTATTAACTCCAAATATTATTTAAATGTATGTAGTAATTAATTGGTTGGTTTTAAATAGAATTGGGCCAAGCCCATTAGATGAAAACACACCACATAGCAGATGTATACATTTATACACACAAAACGCCGCCCACATAGAAGAACAGATCGGGGAAGGGGAAAAATAAGAGATGGGGAGAGAAATTGAGAGAGATGGGTGTATATACATATACATACATATATATAACGTGTGTGTGTGTGTATATATACTTGGGTGTAGGTGGTTGTGATGGAAGAGAGAAGGAGAGGGGAGGAGGCTGGTCGGGGAAGAAGGGGAGAGGGAGGAGCAGCGGCGGCGGGAGGCGGCCGGAGCACGCACGGCGGCGGCGAGGCGGTGGCGCGTCGTGGCTGTGCACGCGGAAGAGAGAGAGAGAAGGAGAGAGAGAGAGAGAGAGAGAGAGAGAGAGAGAGGAGAGAGATGGTGGAGATTTTCGTGGTGGTCATCGGAACGAAAATGGTATAATTTCGCATATTAATTATTTAATTCTTTCTTTTCTATTTATTATTAAATTAGTTGTAAATTTGATATAGTTTAATTGTTGTAATTAATTTAGAGATGAATTCCGATATTGCGAGATTATTGTTGTGATTTAGTTAGTTTAAATTATGAGTTAAGGTGTTAATTGTCATATTAGATTAATGTGGTAAATTATGAATATTGTGAATTTCCGAGATTCGATTCGGAAAGTATGTTGGTAATTATAATCGTTGAGTTTAATTATGAGTCCGATTAAATGTTCGAGTTAATAATTGTTAATTGTTAAATTGTTAGTTACTAATTGAAATTGTGAGATTAATTGTGGCCTCGTTAATATTCGAGTTTAATAGTCTGAGTGGATGGTAGATTTAAAGATTATTATGATTCGTTTTAAATGAATAAAAGGATTAAGTGGTTATATGAAATTGATATACTTAATTGATTAAATGATAATCGAGTTAGTCAACAATCGAGTTTGACCATAGTACTTGATAAATGTCTTATATGCGAGAATTAGATTTAATCGAGTCGGTAATTAAGGTTTATGTGACATACCTGTAACATATGGTCATCAATAAATGTTTACGTGCTAAGTGCTATAAGTCGAGTCGTGGTATTTGATGGTTTTACTAATTATGAATGTTATATGTTAAATGTTAGAATTTTATAATAATTAGAACTGTGCTAGGGGTTATGAGAAGATCACAAGTTTTTAAATGTCAATATTTAAAGGACTTGTGTAATTCTTTTCGACTAATCCCTAGGGCTTACGAATATCCATGATAAGCTATCACGGGTATAATTAATATACTTGGGTGGTGTGATCATCGATATAGCGTAAGTAATAGTTAGTGCTAGGGGTTGTTCCCTAGGGCTTACGAACATCAATGATTGATTGTCACGTGTATCATTAAAATACGTGAGAAATACGATCATTGGTGTAGCGTAAGTATTAGTGTAATATAAATCATTATGTGCTATGTGCCGCATGTCAGGGCGGATACTTTCTTATGTGTTTATTTTATGTTGCTGCAAGTTGAGGCAGCTTTATTTTTGCTAAAACAGGGTTGTATTGTATTTGAGGGGCTGTGCCCATAGTCCGATAAACGAATACTTCATGCCGAAATTTTCTGAAAATCCCCTGCAATTAATTATATTTAATTTATTAAATTTCCGTGGTCTAGAGGCATGAAGTGGATGTTAACTGATTATGTGTATATGTGTTAAGTGGTTGATTTGAGGATTAATTGTTGTCTCGAGGGTTTATGTGCTAAGTTAAGTATTAAAAATTGTATTGAGGATCAATGATGCTTTGAGGATTAATTATATATTAAATTGGTTTAAGTTTATTAAATGGATATAAATGTGTTATGTGCATTAAGTGGTATTAGAATAGTTAACTATGGGGAAGACGCCTATAGTTTTTCTTTAAGTGACTTAGTAGTAACTCTGAGTCGGAACTACTCGAGATACGAGGGAGGACTGACACGTACTCGTAACCATTTCAGTACTATTAGGGCGTAATCAAATTGGAGCGACGTGCATCCAAAAAAAAAAAGGAAGATCGAGACGTCAGGTAAGGTCCATGGAATGGCTTGGACGAGGTGCGAAGGATTTGTCCGTGGTTTCTATTTTCTGCTAAGGACCAGAGGCAAGTTTACTATGCATACTCTATTGTTCAGAGTATATTTATTTTAAATATATGAAATGTGTTAAATAAGTTTTCAATCCGTAATCGCGAGTTTTCCAACCTTGTACTTCTTCTGCCAAATCATTGTATTCCTGGCTTTGCCAGCAATATTAAATTTTGCTCGTGTAATAACCAAAACCCCATGGCTTAACATACTTTTGACGGGCAGTGATATTTTTATGGCTCTATATCTTGATTTATACGGTATATATATATATATATCTATAAACTTTTCGTACTATGGTAGTGGACTATATGTTATGAGGTATGTATTTATGTATCGGAATAAGAGCGGCTCAGAGGGTAGAGCATGTATTGAGTTTTAGAACTTAGCCGCGTGTCGGGGCTATTCTGTATTGTATGTTTTCGAAAACCCGGTCAAAGCTTTTAAAGAGAATTTCCCAATAATTAACCTAAAAGCAACATCACCAATAAACCGATGTTTATTTAATTAATAGATGTTTCTGACAGCATTCACTAATTAAATAAACCTCATTCGCCTAATTAAATCTATTTAATTAGATGAATATCGTTTTCAAAACGCTTTCTTAAAATCACTTTGTCCCGGAGAAATAATAAAATAATTTAATGGATTGATTCTATCTAGTATGTTATTTATCGGAGATAGTATTTTCAATACGGATTAAAGATATTCCAATGGTTATAAATTGGTTATCTTCGCCTTAAAACAGCTAGATTGATATCGATATATGTTATTTGAATGATTATTTAAATTGATGAATATTAATTATAATATTCATTAACAAAAAGGGAGAAAGAGAAAAAGGATTTTCAGGCTTATTAATTATTTCTTACTGACCGAGAGTCAGTAGTAGTTATTTGATAAAGTGGCTAAAGTTTGGAGACTGCCGGAGAGATTGTGTCTTGATTTTTATTGGAAACATTCCAAGAGTTGTATTTGGGTGTTTTGAGGTTATTAAATATTTTAGTATTAATAGTAAATATTATTTGAATACTATTTGATAAATGAATATTATTTTGAGTATCCTTTTAAAAAGGGATTATTGAATAGTTATTATTTGTTACAGATTAGTCAAATATTTATTAAATACTTTGAGTGTTCTGAAGTTTATAAAACACTATTCAAAGGATGTCTACGGACTTTCATAGTCATTTAAATATTATATTGTGATTCTATCTATGTAAGTTACTTTTCAAGAATTCATATATATATGGAATGATCCTGTTGTGTTACATGCTTTATGCGTACCATTTTCCATTCGTGAACACAAAACCCTGTGTCGGGATTGATATAAGTATAAGCGTATACCTATACTCGGACTCTTTCGAACTCAAAACATTTTCGAAAACCCCAGTCTGGTTTTACTTCCTTGCACATTTTTCAAGAATTATCGGTCGACTGATGTCGGACCTCAATTACTCAGTTTTCAATCAAGATCAAGTTTTTAAAAGAGAAAGAAAAAGGGACTCTGGCAGGTGTGGGAACCGTTGACGAACGATTCCCGGGATGTGTAAGCGGCCGTGAGCCAGGCGGTCCATCAATTATTATTCCGGTCCAGGTGTTGCCGAAGGATGATTACGGATGTAGTTTTCATCGAGGGTGATTACGGATGTAGTTTTCACCCGGGGATAGTTACGGATGTAGTTTCTATCCTTCTACCGGTAGAGAAGACCCGCGGATTATTGGACTTGGACGTGGCGACTGATCATCGTCAATCCTTGTCAGGTTTTTATGTTTTCTTTAAGTCCCATCCTCCACTTTGGAAAAATACTCAAACATTGTTTCTTGGGCCTAAGTGCCAAGTTGCCGATAGTGTTGTTTTCAATTATGAAAGATGATGATGAATTCATGCAGTATCTAGAACTGTAAGAATATTCTAACAATAATGGCACGTGTTTGTGCACTTTTGCAATTATTCAAAAGATGAAAGATGGTTCATCGGTTATTGATGTCAAGTCTCAAATGTTTTGCTTCAAGAGCTTTGACTCGCTTCCTATCAGTTATTTCTGAGTTTAGATTTATCAAGTGGTTAAAGAACTTATACCCGGTGCATGATGTTGATCTGTGGGGTGTTTGATGAAAATGACATACTTATACGTATATACCTTCAGATTTGAGAAATACTAAAATGAAACCTTCTAATGGTTTGGTTTGTATACGATGATAAACAACTGTCTTAGCAGCATATTGAACTGCGTATTTTGAAAAGCTTTCTAAAAGATTAGCAATACTGTAGTGTATACTATTTCGCTAAGATATGAGGACTGCTATGGTTATTATAAACTTATCTGTTCATTGGATGTTGCGTTAAACGTCATATTTTCCTTATTGAAGTTTCATAGTTATAAATGTTTCGGAAATGATGTTAAGTATTGTTGGATTTTAAAACCCCTGTGTATATTGGATTATATATTGTTAAACTCTATTAATACTTGCTGGGCAATTCTTTCGCTCATACTTGTTTGTTTTAAATATTAACCTTTCAGAGAAAGGTAGGCGGATGATGCTTATATGCATAGCTCGGGAGAAGCAGGTAGTATGCCCTGATGAAGACGATATGATCCGGAAAATCTATAGCTGGAGTAAGTTATATGTAATCATATTGATGTGTAATAATTATATTACTTTGTACAGGATAGCACTAGTTGCTGGTGTACTTCTCATCGAAGCTATACTAGTAGAATAGGATTTGTAATACACGATGTGATGTAATTGAATGGCTGTAATGAATCGAGTAATTTAAGGATTTTAGTTCTTGTTTCTAGCCCTATAACCCAAAAGATGCTTGGTAGTCGGGGTCTCTATTGTTGTATTTCTGTTAGTAAGTGACTATAAATGGTTTAATATGGATAAACAGGTGATTTGTTATTGAGGATTTCCGCGACACGACCAAATCCCTGATCCCGGATTTGGGGTGTTACAGAAATGGTATCAGAGCTGAGGTTATAGTAAACTAGAAACGAGAGTGAGTAGGAGTGTGTATAGTTATGTGAGAACGTTAGAACTCATGTAGAGTTCATGTTGGACTACTGGACGTAGTGCCAATGATTAAGTTAAGATTGGAATGCCATACTGAGGAATGTGTTGGGATAGAATTCACTTCTTGTGGCGATGGATGTCTACTAAAGAATTCTCAGAGACGAGTATTGGTCGGCAGGGGCATAAATCGCCTGAGACCAAAGATTAAGATGATTCTAGGGGATTCATGGACGCAGTTATGTATTCTCCGAACTATAGGAAATTTCAATATGATGATGAAGGACAGAAAGTTGGCATCTAGTATTTTGGCAAGGATGTGTTGAGAACGTTTTCATACTGTTAAAATTCCAAAAAGGGAAATAAAACAAGATCACTATGAAAGATTATTAGTCGAAGTTGCGGATGTTTAAACCTTCTCGAGCTTAATAGAGTTTGAGGTGATATTATGAATGGATTGGTGGACAGACACCGATTGTTTCAATTGATTATAGAAGTAAAATGGTGAAGATGAAATTGGCCAATAAAGATGAAATGTTTTAAGAACGAAGACGGACTGAGAAAGTCTGAGAAAGACTAGTACGAAGGCTGTTATGCCAAGGAGAGATAAGCTTGAGTAGCACATGAAATTGTCATGAGGACAGGAACATGTGGTATAAAGATGGTTGTAATGGTGACTGGATCTAAGTGGATATTTTCTAGCAATGATCCGGAATATCGTCCGTTCGACATGTGGAATTCGTCATTTCTAGGAGCGACACCGGTATCGAAGCCTACTTAAAGAAAAGAACGCTTGCGTGAGATGCTTGCGCCGAGTCGAATAGAACTCCTTACGATTGTAAAGGTCGATGGTTGAATCTTTAGCGACTATTACGAGTCGACGATGACGTCAATTATCAAGCACCTTAGGGTGTGCATGGAAAAGAAAAGTTTTAAAATCAAACGATTATCTGTCAGAGGAGCCGATATAAAAGGCATCCGTGGCGACCTTGGCAATACCCTCCCCATTCGTGAATCATTTGGAGTATCTCCCCAATCTGTGAATTATTTGATGTCTCCCCATTTGCAAATTATGTTTATTACCTCCCCAATCTATGAATTATTTGACACCTCCCCGTGCGTAAATTATTTTGATTACCCCCTCATCTATGACCTATCTTGACATCTCTCCAAGAGAGAATTTTTAATAAAGAATACATTCCCTTCTCGAAGTTATTCTTTAATACTTGTGTTAAGCCATATTTAATTTCGATTGTGCCAGAAGCTGTCATTATTCCTACTTTCAGGTTTCTGAAGTCCTGATGAATGACGATATTTCAAACTTCCACTTTCCTCCAACAGTGGATGATTCTATGGTGTATAGCTAGCACCACTTGCTTGTTGAATACCAGTGTCTTTCTGGTTATCCTTTTCTTTGGAAATCACACCTTTGGAATCCGTTCAATTCAACTCCAAGGTGTCCCTCTGAAAATTAATTGTCAAGATACGATAATTATTAACTTGACTTTGAATTTGCTTTCCTACTTCTCAACTTCCATTGAGACGAACAACCCTATACATATAGGGGCCACAAGGACTTTCTGTCTGTGTGATAGAAGTCTGACGGGACGCCGTCACTTGTGAGTTATGAAATACAAGAAGGTTAATTACCTTTGGTAATGTCTTAACGGAGACACGCAACGTGAGTTCTTATGATCATATTGATCTCTCGGTAAATTTTCTTATCTCAAATAAGGTTTGCTTTAGCACTCTTAACCTTATGATCACCTGTGTGTGGCAATAGCCTTAATATGACAGCTATCTTTTCAAAGCTCCATAATTCTAGTTGTCTCTAATGAATTTCAAGGGGATGCCAACCAGGTCGGCCAAGTCAAAACTCGCTGATAGAAACTAGATTTGCAACGGAATCGCCAAGAGCAAGAGCGAACCCCAAGGCGAATAGAATATCAGTGACGTATCAATAGAATTAGTTAATTCTTTATCTCTCAATGATATTATGTTAATGGAATTAGCGTATTCTCTCTCTCAAGGATGTTTTGTGAATAGAATCAGTGGACTTTCTCTCTCAAGGATAGTACGATAATGGAAAGTTGGTCGAGATATATGTGTGAAAGGAATAACGTGGTAAGACTCAAGTGATAACTGTGTCAAATAGAGATCCTATGGTTGGATTGAGGTTTCGGAGAAGTTGTTTACGAATGGACACTATCTCTGGTTTTGCCGAATAAATGTTGATGATGAAAGAGTTAAGGAATCCCAGTAGTGGCCTTAGCTGATTCCGTGGACGGAATCCTTTTAAGGAGGGTAGACTGTAATAACCCAGATTTTTCAAGAAATGATTTATTGTTATTTCAATAATAGTAATGTTTTTCCTAAAATGAGGAGGAATTTTTTTTTTATTTTATTATTTTATTATTTTTGGTTAAGTGGAACCAGGTCCCTTTTTAAAATTTTATGGACCGAGTAGATATCTCGAGTCAATAAATTATTTGGATAAAGATTTAATTTTGGAGTGTGGAATTATTCAGTAGAGATTTTATTTTAAATTATTGAATAAGTTGGATATTTTAAAATCCTTAGAAAATGATTATTTTAATTATTTGAGGAATTTTAGAAATTGCTCGATTAATATATAAAATCGAGAATTCGAGGTTTTACAAAAATAATAATATTTGTGGTATTTTATAAAGCCCTGTAAATTGTAATTTATGAATCAGAATTATTATTTTTATGAATTGTTTTTATAAATTATTAATCAATTGTAAAATGCATATCAATTAAGAAAAATTAGATTTAATTCTAATTATTTCTCCGAAAATCTTTAAAAGTATTCTAGTATTTAATTTTGCGAGAAAATTTATTTTTCCACAATAGAGTATTAACTCCAAATATTATTTAAATGTATGTAGTAATTAGTTGGTTGGTTTTAAATAGAATTGGGCCAAGCCCATTAGATGAAAACACACCACATAGCAGATGTATACATACGTATACACACAAAACGCCGCCCACATAGAAGAACAGATCGGGGAAGGGGAAAAATAAGAGATGGGGAGAGAAATTGAGAGAGATGGGTGTATATACATATACATACATATATATAACGTGTGTGTGTGTGTGTATATATACTTGGGTGTAGGTGGTTGTGATGGAAGAGAGAAGGAGAGGGGAGGAGGCTGGTCGGGGAAGAAGGGGAGAGGGAGGAGCAGCGGCGGCGGGAGGCGGCCGGAGCACGCACGGCGGCGGCGAGGCGGTGGCGCGTCGTGGCTGTGCGCGCGGAAGAGAGAGAGAGAGAAAGAGAGAGAGAGAGAGAGAGAGAGAGAGAGAGAGATGGTGGAGATTTTCGTGGTGGTCATCGGAACGAAAATGGTATAATTTCGCATATTAATTATTTAATTCTTTCTTTTTTATTTATTATTAAATTAGTTGTAAATTCGATATAGTTTAATTGTTGTGATTAATTTAGAGATGAATTGCGATATGGCGAGATTATTGTTGTGATTTAGTTAGTTTAAATTATGAGTTAAGGTGTTAATTGTCATATTAGATTAATGTGGTAAATTATAAATATTGTGAATTTCCGAGATTCGATTCGAAAAGTATGTTGGTAATTATAATCGTTGAGTTTATTTATGAGTCCGATTAAATGTTCGAGTTAATAATTGTTAATTGTTAAATTGTTAGTTACTAATTGAAATTGTGAGATTAATTGTGGCCTCGTTAATATTCGAGTTTAATAGTCGGAGTGGATGGTAGATTTAAAGATTATTATGATTCGTTTTAAATGAATAAAAGGATTAAGTGGTTATATGAAATTGCTATACTTAATTGATTAAATGATAATCGAGTTAGTCAACAATTGAGTTTGACCATAGTACTTGATAAATGTCTTATATGCGAGAATTAGATTTAATCGAGTCGGTAATTAAGGTTTATGTGACTTACCTGTAACATATGGTCATCAATAAATGTTTACGTGCTAAGTGCTATAAGTCGAGTCGTGGTATTTGATGGTTTTACTAATTATGAATGTTATATGTTAAATGTTAGAATTTTATAATAATTAGAAATGTGCTAGGGGTTATGAGAAGATCACAAGTTTTTAAATGTCAATATTTAAAGGACTTGTGTAATTCTTTTCGACTAATCCCTAGGGCTTACGAATATCCATGATTAGCTATCACGGGTATAATTAATATACTTGGGTGGTGTGATCATCGATATAGCGTAAGTAATAGTTAGTGCTAGGGGTTGTTCCCTAGGGCTTACGAACATCAATGATTGATTGTCACGTGTATCATTAAAATACGTGAGAAATACGATCATTGGTGTAGCGTAAGTATTAGTGTAATATAAATCATTATGTTCTATGTGCCGCATGTCAGGGCGGATACTTTCTTATGTGTTTATTTTATGTTGCTGCAAGTTGAGGCAGCTTTATTTTTGCTAAAACAGGGTTGTATTGTATTTGAGGGGCTGTGCCCATAGTCCGATAAACGAATACTTCATGGCGAAATTTTCTGAAAATCCCCTGCGATTAATTATATTTAATTTATTAAATTTCCGTGGTCTAGAGGCATGAAGTGGATGTTAACTGATTATGTGTATATGTGTTAAGTGGTTGATTTGAGGATTAATTGTTGTCTCGAGGGTTTATGTGCTAAGTTAAGTATTAAAAATGGTATTGAGGATCAATGATGCTTTGAGGATTAATTATATATTAAATTGGTTTAAGTTTATTAAATGGATATAAATGTGTTATGTGCATTAAGTGGTATTAGAATAGTTAACTATGGGGAAGACGCCTATAGTTTTTCTTTAAGTGACTTAGTAGTAACTCTGAGTCGGGACTACTCGAGATACGAGGGAGGACTGACATGTACTCGTAACCATTTCAGTACTATTAGGGCGTAATCAAATTGGAGCGACGTGCATCCAAAAAAAAAAAGGAAGATCGAGACGTCAGGTAAGGTGCATGGAATGGCTTGGACGAGGTGCGAAGGATTTGTCCGTGGTTTCTATTTTCTGCTAAGGACCAGAGGCAAGTTTACTATGCATACTCTATTGTTCAGAGTATATTTATTTTAAATATATGAAATGTGTTAAATAAGTTTTCAATCCGTAATCGCGAGTTTTCCAACCTTGTACTTCTTCTGCCAAATCATTGTATTCCTGGCTTTGCCAGCAATATTAAATTCTGCTCGTGTAATAACCAAAACCCCATGGCTTAAAATACTGTTGACGGGCAGTGATATTTTTATGGCTCTATATCTTGATTTATACGGTATATATATATATCTATAAACTTTTCGTACTATGGTAGTGGACTATATGTTATGAGGTATGTATTTATGTATCGGAATAAGAGCGGCTCAGAGGGTAGAGCATGTATTGAGTTTTAGAACTTAGCCGCGTGTCGGGGCTATTCTGTATTGTATGTTTTCGAAAACCCGGGCAAAGCTTTTAAAAAGAATTTCGCAATAATTAACCTAAAGGCAACATCACCAATAAACCGGTGTTTATTTAATTAATAGATGTTTCTGACAGCATTCACTAATTAAATAAACCTCATTCGCCTAATTAAATCTATTTAATTAGATGAATATCGTTTTCAAAACGCTTTCTTAAAATCACTTTGTCCCGGAGAAATAATAAAATAATTTAATGGAGTGATTCTATCTAGTATGTTATTTATCGGAGATAGTATTTTCAATACGGATTAAAGATATTCCAATGGTTATAAATTGGTTATCTTCGGCTTAAAACAGGTAGATTGATATCGATATATGTTATTTGAATGATTATTCAAATTGATGAATATTAATTATAATATTCATTAACAAAAAGGGAGAAAGAGAAAAAGGATTTTCAGGCTTATTAATTATTTCTTACTGACCGAGAGCTAGTAGTAGTTATTTGATAAAGTGGCTAAAGTTTGGAGACTGCCGGAGAGATTGTGTCTTGATTTTTATTGGAAACATTCCAAGAGTTGTATTTGGGTGTTTTGAGGCTATTAAATATTTCAGTATTAATAGTAAATATTATTTGAATACTATTTGATAAATGAATATTATTTTGAGTATCCTTTTAAAAAGGGATTATTGAATAGTTATTATTTGTTATAGATTAGTCAAATATTTATTAAATACTTTGAGTGTTCTGAAGTTTATAAAACACTATTCAAAGGATGTCTACGGACTTTCATAGTCATTTAAATTTTATATTGTGATTCTATCTAGGTAAGTTACTTTTCAAGAATTCATATATATATGGAATTATCCTGTTGTGTTACAAGCTTTATGCGTACCATTTTCCATTCGTGAACACAAAACCCTGTGTCGGGATTGATATAAGTATAAGCGTATACCTATACTCAGACTCTTTCGAACTCAAAACATTTTCGTAAACCCCGGTCTGGTTTTACTTCCTTGCACATCTTTCAAGAATCATCGGTCGACTGATGTCGGACCTCAATTACTCAGTTTTCAATCAAGATCAAGTTTTTAAAAGAGAAAGAAAAAGGGACTCTGGCAGGTGTGGGAACCGTTGACGAACAATTCCCGGGATGTGTAAGCGGCCGTGAGCCAGGCGGTCCATCAATTATTATTCCGGCCCAGGTGTTGCCGAAGGATGATTACGGATGTAGTTTTCATCGAGGGTGATTACGGATGTAGTTTTCACCCGGGGATAGTTACGGATGTAGTTTCTATCCTTCTACCGGTAGAGAAGACCCGCGGATTATTGGACTTGGATGTGGCGACTGATCATCGTCAATCCTTGTCAGGTTTTTATGTTTTCTTTAAGTCCCATCCTCCACTTTGGAAAAATACTCAAACACTGTTTCTTGGGCCTAAGTGCCAAGTTGCCGATAGTGTTGTTTTCAATTATGAAAGATGATGATGATTCATGCAGTATCTAGAACTGCAAGAATATTCTAACAATAATGGCACGTGTTTGTGCACTTTTGCAATTATTCAAAAGATGAAAGATGGTTCATCGGTTATTGATGTCAAGTCTCAAATGTTTTGCTTCAAGAGCTTTGACTCGCTTCCTATCAGTTATTTCTGAGTTTAGATTTATCAAGTAGTTAAAGAACTTATACCCGGTGCATAATGTTGATCTGTGGGGTGTTTGATGAAAATGACATACTTATACGTATATACCTTCAGATTTGAGAAATACTAAAATGAAACCTTCTAATGGTTTGGTTTGTATACGATGATAAACAACTGTCTTAGCAGCATATTGAACTGCGTATTTTGAAAAGCTTTCTAAAAGATTAGCAATACTGTAGTGTATACTATTTCGCTAAGATATGAGGACTGCTATGGTTATTATAAACTTATCTGTTCATTGGATGTTGCGTTAAACGTCATATTTTCCTTATTGAAGTTTCATAGTTATAAATGTTTCGGAAATGATGTTAAGTATTGTTGGATTTTAAAACTCCTGTGTATATTGGATTATATATTGTTAAACTCTATTAATACTTGCTGGGCAATTCTTTCGCTCATACTTGTTTGTTTTAAATATTAACCTTTCAGAGAAAGGTAGGCGGATGATGCTTATATGCATAGCTCGGGAGAAGCAGGTAGTATGCCCTGATGAAGACGATATGATCCGGAAAATCTATAGCTGGAGTAAGTTATATGTAATCATATTGATGTGTAATAATTATATTACTTTGTACAGGATAGCACTAGTTGCTGGTGTACTTCTCATCGAAGCTATACTAGTAGAATAGGATTTGTAATACACGATGTGATGTAATTGAATGGCTGTAATGAATCGAGTAATGTAAGGATTTTAGTTCTTGTTTCTAGCCCTATAACCCAAAAGATGCTTGGTAGTCGGGGTCTCTATTGTTGTATTTCTGTTAGTAAGTGACTATAAATGGTTTAATATGGATAAATAGGTGATTTGTTATTGAGGATTTCCGCGACACGACCAAATCCCTGACCCCGGATTTGGGGTGTTACACTACCCGTTTGCAGATATTACTCGTATCTTTTGGTTACTCCCGAAATCGAATGGAAGCTAACCGAAATTTCTCGTTGGCCTTTAGCCGGAATCTCAGTTTTAACAACGAATAGTCCTCAAGGAATCAAGATTTAATCTTATACTCTTTCAATGAAATTGGAAACCCTTAATAGTCGGGCTATAATCTCAGGATACACCCTCAGGTGTCAACGAAGAAAAAATAATGATAACTCTCAACTCTGGATTCCCAGTTCTCGATAGATTTGAAAGCATTTAGATGGCTCAAGGGAGCTGATAATAATCAGAAATGAACATTTGGGAATCCTCATAATTTTAGAAAATATTTTTGAAGGTCAGAAGATATTTAGAATATTTTTTAAAGACCTCAAATGATTTTTAAATAAATAATATGAATTTCAAATCATTTAAAGAGATATAATAAATATTCAAATAATATTTATTAAATAAATCTCAATAAAATAAAATAATGATTTAAAAATAATCCTCTGAAAATAAAAGAAATATTCGAATAATATTTCTCGAATCGTTTCCAAATAATTAATACTTTATGAATATACGAATAATGTTTATGAAAGAAAAACATTATTCACAATGAATAATAATTTTGTCCCTGGAATCACTCGGGTTTCCCTAGCAATCTCAAAATACTGACTCCCGGTCTAGAGTCGAAACAACAAGTATGATCTTATCTCTAGAGCTACAAGGTAAATCGAATTATAACTACTTATCTCGAAGCTAGTATATATACCAAGAATCAAAACTCAATTTAACACGATATAACAATTATCGCAAAATGGAATAATACTATATATGGCAAAAAAAGTATTATACAACAATACTTCAAAACTATAGGTTTAGAAACTTTTCTGGTACTCAGGATGTAGTAGGGGTTCGTGACGGTGTCCGACAATCTAAACAAGTCAAACAAAACACTCCATTAATCCCCTATACGATCCACTTATAACTTAATGCTTAAACACTTAAGCAATTTACAAAAATGGCACTAAGGGGTCCCTCTGGACTCATACTAATTCCATGTTAATCAACGAACTCTTAAGCCGTGAGTTTAGTCCAAAACCATTTTCCGAATTCATCCTTAATGTAAGATATTCCGTACATCTTACTTACCATTTATAGCCACGTTCTTTGCACCAATATGTTGTCTTGATAAGTCTTAACAAGTTTCGTGTTTTGGTCGACTCGAAATTCCTCTTTTAACTTAGCCAAAACGGATTGTCAAAGAAGTACCTCTATAGTTGACTTTCCTGAGAATTACTATTCCGCAACTTGCACTCCAACACTTTTAATAAATTACTGGAAGCATAATTAATTACAAAACCACTTCTAAATTCATCTTTGGTATTTTTAATATTTATCATAAAAGTTCCGATTCGAAAACACAGGTCTAGATAGGTGAAATGTATTTTCGAAGTTGAGTCAACTGCGAATTTTTACTATTTGCACCACTTTCACTAAAACGTTCATAACTCGATAACCGTTAACTCAAATGACGAACCGTTTTCGCGTACACGATCTAGAGAATGTCTAGAAGTTAGCTAACTCAAAATTTTACTTTGGTCAAAAGATTCATTTTCCGCATTTTACCAAAACAGGGCAGGAGCTTTTCGATGAATACTATCCTCTCCTAAAAGGGTTTTTCCACTTGCGCAACCTGGGCTTATGCATTTTTATAAAATCGGAAAATAATAAGTTTAATGCGAAACCTTTGCACAAACCTTACTAACTGTCCTTAGCACTTTATCACCAAGTTTCACATTTTATAAAGACTCCTAAGGGTCTCAAACATAGCAATAAAGTTGACACTTTTCTGCAGTGAAGTCTCTTGAACCGCTTTCACTAAAAAGGTCATATCTTCTAAACCGTAAACTCTTTTGACATGATTCTTGTGGCAAAACAAACTAGACGACAAAAGCTACACAACTATATGTAGTTGTCATTTTTGAAACAAAATTATGGTCTCGGGTTTAACTGTCTTTAGGGGGTTAACGAAATTTCGCCATTACGACGGCTATAAATCGAACATTTCCATTTTTACAAACACCCCAAACCAACCATCAAGGCAAACCATACATCCTCAACATCAACCAACATCTATTATAAGCCTCTAAGTCCAGTGGTGAGGTTCAAAACCACCAATCCATATTTTACACATTATAACAAAGCAAAACAATCACTAATCCCACTAACATGAATCATTCTTACACTAGCTCAAAACTAAGCATAAAACTCATAATATAACAAAGTAAGGTTAAGCTTTATACCTTCCTTGATGTCTTTACAACACTAAAAAATGATTGGGGATCCTTGAACAATCCTTGGATGGTCTTAAGGAAGCCTAAACATTAAGAACAAAACAAGAAAACTAACTAAAGTTTCATCATCTTCACCTAACTCTTTCATCTAACTTTTGGACAAGCTAGGATTAATGGATGGTGATGAAATTTTGAACGAACCTTACCCATGTAGTGTAGAAGCTATGGTCAAAATTTGGTGATTTATGAATGGGTAGAACTTGAGTTTTGATTTTTTTTTCTTCTTGGTTTCTTGTTTTGGTCGAGAGGAATAAAAATGGGAGGGGGTTTTCTTTTCTTGCTTTTTCTCTCTTTGATTAGTTTTTGGAAAGTGTTTTTGTGATATTGTGGACTTGGATCAGCTGTGTTAATCAAGGCTAGGTCACCCCTTTCCCCCCTTGTCAATTTTGTGGTTTAAAAGGTTGCATTGTTGGCTTGTGCTTATAAGAACACATCACCTTGCACTATTTTCTAACCACTTGTATCTTGCTTGGTTTCGCACTAATTCTCTTGATATGTTGCACTTAATAATCTTGTGTGGTACTTAATCTTGGTTCGTGTTTAATCCATAATCCATTATTCGTTCGCTTTATCACTTAATCTCGTTGTAAAGTTCTAGCGATTTCTAGAACTTTCGTTATACTAACTTAGGGGTTTTCGTTCTAAATCCTTAAATCTTGTTGGGATGATAATATGCATGCATAAAAGTTTTATGTCCTCCGTCATAAACTTTAGATTGGTCCTTTTTTCCAACTTTCTTTACAAAATTGTCAATTTGCGAAAAACATTTATTTGCTAAATTTCCAAGACTTATTCAAGGTACAAACACATATAGACATGTTATTTTATATAATTTACATGCACAAGTCCTAAAATATCAAAAAATTTCTCTCATCATTTTCTTTATACGAAGACGTATATTAAGAATGACCAAATAATCTGATCGGAAGAGAATGCCATTGCGCGCTAGCCTAGCCGACTAACGTATGTTAGGATCTGACATGTACCAATCCAATATTGTATTTTGTGGGGACGATAAAGGTTTTATATAGGATTACAAAATATCCGTGAGATTATATAGTTCAATTAGATTTAAATTTATGATTCTTAAAATTTGAATGTTAATAAGAATTTTTACTGTTATTGACTTTCTTACAAATTCGAAAGTAAAAAAAAAGATTCAATTTTTTAGAATGTAAATAAGAAAGTTTCAATCAATTGTTATAGATTAAAATAAAGGAATTTTAGTAAAAGAAAATATGATTCAAGTAATTTTAGAATAATCAGAGATTCTCGACTTGTACGTATTGAAATCTTTAGAGCAATGCAATGTTATCCTTGGTTCTATTGCTATATTATAGCACCAAATGCTAAAAAATCCAACTCCAAAGAGGTGCTATAATTGGATGCAAATATGCATAAATGCATCCTTGGTTCTAAATTTGAAACTAAGGATGAATTTATGCATCTATGCCACATCATCATTTAAGCATATATGAATTGTATGTTGATGTACTTTAAATGAAAGATAGGAGAGAGAAACAAAAAAATAGCTAAATTTGGAATTAATTGAATGTAAAATGCAACTAGCATTGGAGTTGAAGTTCTATTTTAGCACCAAAAAACACTTTTTGATGCTAAATTATAGCAATAGCTATAACTATTTAACATTTAGCATTGGACTTGCTCTTACAAAGGTAGTTTTAAAATCCATATGATCGACACGCAAACCTATACAAAAGAAGAATTCTGTTTGATCTCCCAGAATTCTGTTTGATCTCCCAGCACATTCGTTCACTCTTCCCTTTATACCAACACTTTAATTTTTGAGTTGTTTGAGCAAAGAGAGAAGTCAACCATCTTTTTATGAAATAGCATATGATTAACGCATAATTTCAAGATTCATAAATAGAGTCCCACTCTATGGAGGGAGAACCATGTTACGTGGAGAACCGTGGAGAACCACTTAAAATGCATTAAAATTGTTCTTTATATAAGGCCCCAGGCGGGGACCCTTTACAAAAAAGTCTTATAATTCTACCCTCTATCCATTCATCCAAAAAAAAAATTTTAAAAAATTAAAAAAATTGCCGCCACATCATCATTTATTTAAAAAAATTTAAATTTTTTTTTTTTGTAATTTTTTTTCATAAATAGATAGAGGATAGAATTATAAGACTTTTTTGTTAAGATGCCCCTGCGGGACCATTATATAAAGTACAATTTTAATACATTTTAAGTGATTCTCCACGGTTCTCTACGTAAGATGGTTCTCCATGGAACAATGGCCTTCATAAATATTCTAGAGGCACCGTGATACTACAATAAAAATAATATAGAATACAACACCTTCGCTAGTTCCTCATTCACGAAAAACGCACATGATAAAAGATTAACAAATAACGAACTTAAGTGTAGACCAGATATGATAAAAATCGTAACTTGTAATGATGAACACTTTTCAAAAACCAACTTTAGATGATAGACATATATAATTAACAGGCTGTTTGGTTCGGGTTTAAAATTCGGGTTTAAAGTAATTTTTAATTTTAAATTGAAAAATGTCTGTTTATATAATAAGTCAAAAAATGACTTAAAGTTAACAAAATAGCTTAAAGCCAGAAGTTGGTAGGAGGTAATTTTTTGAACGACTTATTTTATTTTGATGTTTTTATTTGATAAAACTTAATAACGTCATTCAAATTAATTATTTATCAAATTCATTTTTATTGTAACATTTTTAATAGTTCATAAGTTACCCATAATATAAAATTACACAAATAGATATTCACTTAAAATTTTTACTTTTCACTTATTACTTTAAGCAATTTTATAATTTTAAACTTAGCCAAACGGGCTCGATATCTTATCAATTTCTCACTCCCCGTAGGTGGCACCTACTGATACCAAATTACCAATTAACTAAGCAAGTACTACTGAATTAAACAATAGTAAGCATAAAGATGAAACAAAAGAAAACACAAGATGTAGAAGAAAACTATCTTCCTCATTAGTATTATGAAGATTACAATGAATCTCTGTCTCCCAATACCTCCCCGGCCCCTAAACCCTAGTTGCCTCCTTTTAACAAATAGAACACTAATTGTTAAGCTATGGGCTCACACACGTGAGGCCCGAATTCGTAAGTCAGGTCCCCTGACCCATAAAGAAAAATATAATTCTAAAACCCAGCTAGGATCTCAGAATCTCTAAGTTCATAAATTAGTTAAAGATACTCCTGTATCATGATTCCCCTATTTAGAAACTTAAACTCCTGTTTAAGCTAAAACACGAGGTTATGGAACTCCAGCGCTCCCTGATCTTTTTGAACCATTTGGCTTTACTTAGCACCTGACCAGCACGCCCAACACGATACATTATTCTATCTCCGCGTCGTGTACTAGTCACTTTACGCTCCAAGATGCAATATTTCTCCAATGGCTCTTCTTGGTCAAACCATAAGTCATCAACCAATGGGAAAACCACTTTGTCATCTCCATCATCATCATCTAATAATGGTGCTTCAAATAGCTTCAAGTGCTCAGCATTAATGACTGAATACATCCCTAAATAAGGTGGCAAATCAAGTTTGAAGGCATTGTCCCCAATCTGTTCCAAGATTCTGAATGGTCCGTATCGAAGTGGCTTCAACTTTTTACCTTCACCTTTAAGACGCTCCTTATTTAGCTTCAACCATACCAGGTTGCCCACACCAAAGTTGCATGGAACTCGATGTTTATCATGTCTGGCTTTGTACTTTGCCTGTGACTTTTTTAATTGTGCTTCAACAATAGCATGAATTTGGTTGATCTTTTCTAAAAATCTTTAGGCGCGAAGCTTATCAGTTTCGCCCTTTCCATCTTGAACCTCGTTAGTATAAAAGCCAAATCAAATGGACTAGGAGGCAAGTACCCATAACATGTTTCAAATGGCGACTTACCAGATGAACTATGAATTGCCCGATTGAAAGCAAATTGCAGATAAGGAAGACTTTCATCCAAAGTTTTTTGGATGCTTAGCATTATACCCTCGTAACATATGCACCATGGTCCTGTTAACCACCTATGTCTGACCGTCAGTATGGGGATGAAAAGCAGTGCTTTTCTTTAATTTGGTATCCATCATTCCCCATAAAGAATCCCAAAATTGTCCCAAGAAGTGGCTATCTCGATCTGATATAATTGAACTTGGCAACCCGAAATGCTTCCACACATTTTCAAAAAATAGTTTAGCTGTACCGGCTCCTGTAGTTGTCTTCTTGCAAGGAATTAAGATTACCATCTTACTGAAACGATCAACCACGACATACAAATAGTCATTCCCAGACCTGGCCATTGGCAAACCACCCAAGAAATCTATAGATATACTTTCCCATGGACGACTAGGTACTGGTAACGGCAAATATAAACCTCTTTTCCTATTTGCGGGTTTGGATGTGCAACATAACTTACAACCTCCAACTTACCTAGAAACATCATTTTGCATCTTCGGCCAAAAGACATAGCGCCTATCACCCTATCACCAAAGTGACCTTCCACCCTAGACGTATGTACTTCCCAAATCCATTGCAACCTATCACCATCCTCTGGAATGCAAAGCAGCGAACCTTTATATAACAACCCATCACGTATCTCAAACTCAGCTTTATATCATTGTTGAGCCTTTCCATACACATCCCTGAAGCCTTTATCTGATGCATACCATTTGACATATTCGGAAGGAACCAATGGTTGTATACGCATCGTCACCAATAAGGCATTTACTGGTGGACGGGACAACATATCAGCTAATTTGTTAGTAGATCCCTTCTTGTATTTTTATAACAATGTGAAATGCCATCAAGTACGACATCCACTTCATGTGTCCGGCTTGCTGCAACTTTGTTTGAGCATGAAGATATTCTAACGGTTCGGGTCAGAGTGAACCACTACCTCCTTACCCAATACGTACACCCTCCAATGCTTGACTGCCTGATAGAGAGCATAAAACTCCTTATCATAAGGTGGGTAGTTCTTTATTGCCCCGGTAAATAATTCAGAATGATACTCCATTGGTTTACCATCTTGTAGTAAAACTGCTCCCATAGCATAGCTAGAAGCATCTGTCTCAATCTCAAAAGTACGCTGTAAATTAGGCAATGCTAAAACTGGTGCTTCAGAAATCTTTCGCTTTAGTAACTTAAAGGCACCATCATGGTTTTTACCCCACTCAAATTGTTTCCCAGTCTTTGCCAAACCATGTAGTGGTGCTGCAAGTGTCGAAAAATGTCTTATAAACTTCCGTAGATATTGCAAGCACCTATAAAACTTCGTACTTCAGTTATTGTTTGAGGTTTTGGCCACTTGGTAATAACTTCTACCTTTCCTGGATCAATTTTACGTTGCCCACCGCCAACAACAAATCCAAGATACACCAACTCGCTTTTAGCGAATTCACACTTCTTTTGATTCAAACGCAATTGGCTTCCTCGTAGTAAATCAAACACCTTATAAATATGAACAAGATGTTCTTTCCATGTCTTGCTATATATCAAGATATCATCCAAGTATACAATCATAAAGTCTTCCATGAAAGGTCGCAACAAATCATTCATCAACCGTATAAACGTGGCAGGAGCATTACACAACCCAAAAGGCATAACCAACCACTCGAAAAGACCTTGTTTCCTTTTAAAAGTTGCTTTCCATGTATCTTCTTCCCGAATTCTAACTTGGTGATAACCAGATTTTAAATCTAACTTTGTGAAGAATCGAGCACTCTCTAATTGATCCATTAAATCATCAATCCTCGGTAATGGATACCGATTCTTAATGGTTATCTTGTTTAATGCATGATAATCAATGCACATACACCAACCACCGTCCTTCTTGGGAACTAGTAAAACCAGTGATCCACAAGGCGAACTACTCGGCACAATAACTCCTTTCTCCAAAAGTTCATGTACTTGTCTCTTAATCTCATCAGATTCTTGTAGAGATGTACGATAATACAATCCTAGATTAGCAAAGAACTTTTTCCGGCCAGTGTGATATCATGCTCTACGCTTCTTCTTGGCGGTAACCCGGTAAGATCCTGAAACAAATCCCCAAACTGTATCTCCAACTGC
Source organism: Saposhnikovia divaricata (assembly GCA_036435485.1). Lineage (NCBI taxonomy): Eukaryota > Viridiplantae > Streptophyta > Magnoliopsida > Apiales > Apiaceae > Saposhnikovia > Saposhnikovia divaricata. Next base: position 108,718,553 of record CM071599.1, on the reverse strand, counting down.
TCCGGATCACTATCTTGTTGACTTGATAATGAAGCTAAGCTGACTTTACTTGGTAGTTCCTCACATGGGTGTACCATCAACAAGACAAATTTCCCACAAGAATTAACTAATCTTTTAGCTTGAACGGTTATTATCAGGTTAGTTCCTTGTGGAGGTTGAACTGCTCGAATAACAAACTGGACTCCATCCTTGGTGAATGTATACTTCTGATTTCTCCTATCATAAATAACATATCTATCCCACAAATATGGACTCCCAAAAATTACCTGACATACATCAATAGGAACTACATCACATGTAATCTCATCAATATACGATTCATGAAGAACAAACCTGAATGTGCATTGTTGTGTAACGCTTAATCCAGAATATTTCTGAATCCATCCCAACGGATAAGGTTTTCGATGTTTCACCGTCTCCAAACCAAGCTTGTGAACTAAAGCTTCTGAAATAAGATTTTTTTGGCTACCTGGATCTACAATAGCATCCACCCAACTTGTTTTTCACTTGTAGTTTTACACAAAACAGGTGCTCCTTAGGATCATCTTGTTCTTCCGATATTGGATTCCCTGCCATCATGTTGAGATTGAGGTTAGGATCTATCATCCCTGGTACTTCAATTGGACCTTGTGTAGATAATGCAGTAGTCTTATTCACCCCTTTTATCTTCAAACTTTTTGGCATAAGTTCTGGGTGTTTATCCTCAACATGTCCACTGGCTTTACAATGACTACAAATTAAGCCTTCTTTACCATTAGATTCACCTTTTGCCCACTTTTTAGCATCATCCATCTTAGCAATGGAACCATTATATTTACTCTCAGATTTCTTTGAATCATTCTTGGTGTCACTCGTCTTTAGCTTACCTTCAATGGCAATAGCTTTTACAATAGCTTCATGAATAGATTCTATTGTAAACAACTTCAACTCCTTGCGAATATACTCATTCAAACCAGCCACATACTTCATGTATATCGAATAGTCCTTGAGAGGAATATCCAAAACCATTGCCTGATTCTGAAATTCAGTGGTATATTCTTGAACCGATTGATTAAATCGTTGGTGTAAGTTGTACCACTTCTGCCATCTTTTCCAGAAATCCTACTGGATAGAATTGTTTCTTCACCAATTCCTTAAACTTTCTCCACGAAACGATTTTCTCATCATTACAATACTTACGATATGACTTTCACCACGTAAGTGCATGACTTGACAACTTCAGAGTCGCAAAGATAATCTTCTCCTTTGACGAAAAGCCATAAAGAGCAAAATACGTTTCTAGACATTCAATCCAATCATCTAGTTTCTCCACGTCAACACTCCCATCATACATAGGGGTCTCAACCTTAAAATCAATTTTTAGATTTTGGAAATTACTGCCTCCATGAAGTGAAGTCTTTGTTTTATCGACTTCTTCAACCTCTTCCTCATATTCTATATCCTCTTCATCACTTCCTTGTGGTTTTGAAAACAAACTTTCCTTTTTTTTTTTCTTCCCCTCTTTGGTGATGAAAGTGGTAAGCATCGAAAGAGTAGAATTCACCGACTCCATCTGCTTCTGCAACAAAACTACCGCTTCCTCTGTACTAAGTTTTTGAGAAGTAGATGAACCCCCGGTTTCTTTTTTATCTGTATCCGTCATCCTCTTTGTTTTCATTTTCTTCTAATTTTCTGTTGTCACGAGAATTTCACCTAGCTTCTTGTACTACGAACGAGTCCAGACCATAAACCATAGAGACCTCCTTCAGGAAATTGAACTAAGCTATGATACTAACTTGATACCAAATTACCAATTAACTAAGCAAGTACTGCTGAGTGCGGAATTAAACAATAGTAAGTACAAAGACGAAACAAAAAAAACACAAGATGTAGAAGAAAACTATCTTCCTTATCTGAAAATCACAGAAAAGCTTGAATAGCTTGGATTTTAATTCGTTCATATTGCAGAACAATTTTTTTGACCTTCAAGCAAAGAATAGTTTCTTCACGTGGTTTGGTCCATGTAATAAAAAAAGCAGACTAGATGGTATCCTAGCAGATGCAAATTGGATCGACCTGGGGGACTGGTCTCTTGAAACATTGTGTAGAAAATCTTCAGATCATAGAGGTCTAAAACTCACTTTAGAGCATGTCAATTGGGGTCCTAAACCATTCAGAGCTTACAATTGCTGGTTGGAAGAAAAGTCCTTAAGAGATCTCTTGAATCAATTTTGGAGCAACAACAGGGGAGATACTTATGATATTCAAGTAATCTTAAAGAAAACAAAGCTCATCATCAAGGACTGGTCAAAAGGATTCAATAGTGATTCAGAAAGAAGGATTCGATGGCTTGAAGAACATTTAGATAAAGAAGAGCAGAAAACGGATCCTAGTCCTGAGACTTCAACACTTAGAAAGGAGCTTGAACATTTATATGATGTCAAAGAGGAGTTGTTAAAACAGAAATCAAGATTAATTTGGAGGAGTTGTCAAAGTGGTGTGAAGTATCAAATCTTTTGGATGCGGATATATTTAAAATCTGGGAAATAAACCCAGTTGGTTCAGTACTCCTGCATAATAGCATCTCCAAGGGTGTTATGTATATTTGTTAGCTATAATATAATATATTGATAATTATCTAAAATTATAGCTAAGAGGTTCTAGGTTTACTCCAATGGTATTATGTATAATTATATTATCTAAAATTATACCTAATAGATTTAGAGGTTTTACAAATGTAGCTAGCCCAATTTTAGTTATCTATATTTTTTTGCTAATGGATAATGGTTGGAGTATTGAATTTTTACCTAATATCTAAAATGTGTCACATGGATGCCATGTAGGTGACACATAGATGAATTTAACTAACAAGTTTTACCATTGGAGATGCTCTAACAAACTAGCCAAGAAAATAATTTTCTTAATGATAAGGTAGACTTGGTAGGTTTTGTTGATGGCTCTTGGAAACAAAATAAAGAAGATTTAGTGGTAGCTAAGGGCATCTCCAATAGTTGCCAACTTCGAACACATCATCACATATATTCCTTTTTTATTTCTTCTCTCCTCCATCTTATTGTTGGCAACTTTTGTTACAAATCTACTCCAATAGTTTGCAATTTTAAAAGTTGTCAATGTGGTCCCATACATCAATTTTATATTATCTTATAAACACATATTATATTTATATATTCTAAATAAAATTGAAAATTTGGATATTTAAAATACTTAATTCCGTTCTGTAATTATTTTTTTTCCTTTTTTTGACATTACATTAATATAAAATATCAAATGATTTAAATTTTTAATATAAAATAATATTATCTTTACATCAATATCATTTGATTAAATGAAAATAGTGCAAAAAAAATTATATTTTTTTCTTTTCTTCTCATGTGCATTAATGATATTAGATATGTGAGATATTTAGAAAAAAATAAAAAAAAACATTTAAAGAGATAATAAAATGTGGGAGATATAAAAAAGGGTAAATTTCAATACACTTTTGGGGAGTTGTATGTGTTTTAACTAAATGGGGAAGTTGCCAACTTTTGGCAACTTTGGTTGGCAACATTGATCCTCCAATAGGTGGACAACCAAGGGTGCCATGTCATATAGGACTTGGCAACCTCTAGGCAACCCCTATTGGAGATGCTCTAAAATTGGAGGCTTACTTCAAGATAATAATGGTAACTTATTTTTTATTTTCTCTGGGCCATCAAATGCGAGATCAAGTCTAGCTTGTGAAGCTAAAGCATTGGAATTCTTGTTAGACCAACTTAGAGCATCTCAAATAGAAGTTGTCAATATAGTTGCCAACTTCTACCATATCATCACATATATTATTTTTTTTATTTCTTCTCTCCTCCATCTCATTTTTGGTAACTTTTGTTACAAATCTACTCCAATAGTTGGCAACTTTAAAAATTGTCAATGTGGTCCCATATATCAATTTTATATTATCTTATAAACACATATTATATATTCTAAATAAAATTGAAAATTTGGATATTTAAAATACTTAATTCACTCACGTAATGATTTTTTTTCTTTTTTGGACATTACATCAATATAAAATATTAAATAATTTAAATTTTTAAATATAAAATAGTATTATCTTTACATCAATATAAGATATTTTCATTAGATTAAATGAAAATAGTGCAAAAAAAATGATAATTTTTTCTTTTCGTCTGATGTGCATTAATGATATTAGATATGTGCGATATTTAAAAAGAAAAAAGAAAAAAACATTTAAAGAGATAATAAAATATGAGAGATATAAAAAAGGGTAAAATTAAATAAGTTATATATGTTTTAACTAAATGTGGAAGTTGCCAACTTTTGGCAACTTGATGGCAACATTGATCCTCCAAGGATGCCATGCCACATAGGACTTGGCAATCCCTATTGGAGATGGTCTTAGTTCTAGCCCATTGAGTAAAAGCAACGTCAAGATCTTTAGTGATAATTGGGAGGTGATTAATGCAGCTCTTAGCCTCAAATTCATCAAGAAAGGAACCTGGTTTCTTAGCTCAAAATTGCAAGGCCTCCTAGTCGGTAATAATTTACACATCAATAAAATTAATCGAGTCTTAAATGAAAATGCAGACAGACTTACAGTTCAAGGAGCTCTGAAAAAGAAAATGTGTTTTGCATGGTATTAGGAGGGAAATGTATAATCATAAGACTGGCAATCTATTTAGTCCATCATGGAGCTAACTTGTGGGATATGACGGTGTTTATTGATGCACAATTTGGTCGAGTTAAATAATTTTGGTATGAGGATATGGACTTAGGTCCTGTTGGCACTCAGTTTCGCACAATCCGAGAGAGAGATTTGGTGGAACCAGTGGTGAATGATGAAGTGGAAGTGCTGGAGGATGAAAAAATGGTCTAAACACTGAAGCAGGATGCAATATTTTTGGAAGAGAAACATTCAGTTTGTTCCTTCTATAATATTATTTATACTAGTTATTCTAGTCTGCAAATGTTTTTATTGTTTTGATATGGTAATCTTTATTCTCTAGTGTCTAGTCTTTTGGGGGCTAGTATTTTACTTTGGGCTGTAATGTTAGTGGTCTCAGACCATCTCCAACGCGAGACCAAGTGCTGCGTTGGCGAAAGTGTCTTGGATCCACTTTAAGATTTTTGCATTGAAGTAAAAGTTGGACCCGGCCAGAGCCCGAGTTGGTGGCTGGATAATTGAAGCAGGCTTTATCTCCTTTTTTTTGTTTTTTCGTGTGACTAGATTCCTACTACACTACTTGTACTGTCTCTTTTCGTCTTTGTACAGCATAATTGACATGATCCTGCCATCTGAATAATAACATTAATATTAACGTTATATATACGTTGAATAATTTTAAAAATTGTTATTCTTATAATGTGTTTTTTACAATGTATTTCCATTTAATTATGAGTTTTTTTAAGTAAAATTTTATTTTTTAAATAATCGTTTATCATTTATTTTGTATAATTAAAAAATAAAAAATATTTAAAATCATACATAAATATTTATCATTAGAATAAATCGTTTATCGTTTATCATTTATTCTTGTAATGTTGTTTACTAAATATAATACATAGAGTAAATGAATGGGGGCATGGGGCTTATTAAAAGGTGGACTTGGCCGGCTTTGCATTGGAGCAATTAAGACAACTTTAGTGGAAATCCAGTTTTTGCATACATGGATCAAAAGTGGGATCCAAAAAACTTGGACTTGGGCCTCTGCATTGCGGATGGTCTCAGTCTTTGGATGTAACAACCTTTAATAATATTATGTTTTTGGCTTTTCAAAAAAAAATATTTGGTTTATAATATGAATATAAGTGTTTTATGTATTTATATAATGGTACTCTTTTATTTTTTATATAAGAATTTTTTATAATGTGAATATATAAACATATTTAGCATTTTCAGACGAGGGATTTTTCACTTTAATATGAAAGTTAGAAAGGTAATGTAGTTTACTTGGAGAATTAATTATTATTACTATTATTAAATTTATATATTGGTTTGATATACTATATATATATATATATATATATATATATATAGTTTCACTCCATAACAAACACCTTATATAACAAACAATAAAGAACACCTCATATCTAATCTAATATAAGAGTTCCGTCATGGCACCCAGTACAAAAAGTTGTTATTTTTTTACTCTCTATCCATCCACCAAAAAAAAATATTTAAAACATTTTTAAAAAAAATTTACTATTCATGATGACGTCACTGATGACGTCAGCATGACGTCATCATGAAGAGTAATTTTTTTAATTTTTTTATTGTTTTTTGCTGGATGGATAGAGGGTAAAAAAATAACAACTTTTTGTATTGGTTGCCCCTAGCGGGGCCGTTGGATCTATTAGATCTTAGGTGTTCTTTATTGTTTGTTATATAATGGTGTTCTGTATAGAGCAATGGCTAATATAGATATATATATATATATATATATATATATATATATATATATATATATATATATATGAGTTGCACTTCATGAAGAACACCTTATATAAAGAACAATAAAGAACACCTCATATTTAATTCAATACTAGCAAATAACCCGTGCAAAGCACGGGCTATCATATAGTATTATTATTTATTAATATATTAATTATTTGATTTAATATAAAATTTTCTTTATTTTATAAATTTTATTATTAATTTTAATTTTACATATGTTTCATACTTAATTTTATGACATGAATAAATATCAATAATTTAACGTTATTTTTAAATTTACTGTTAAATATTTTAAGAATTCAATATATATTTTTAAAAATTATTTATTTGTAACCTAAAATCGTAGGAAGAAGTGTGTACGGGTAATGATTCTAATTAGGATATAATTGAAACCATTTATAATTCTATAAAACTTGTGGTTTTTCATTTTTAATAAATTATATACTTCCTCCGTCCCGTTTATATTGGTCACAATTCCTTTTTTGCATGTTCCAAAAGTATTGGTCATGTTTCCTTCGTTAAGGGTTAAATATGTTAAGGTTTTCTAAATACGTAAAGAATTGAGAGCAAGTTTGACAGTTTTTACATGATTGCTCAATACGTGTTTTTTGATTGATAATCAATATAAATGGGACAGAGGGAGTATAATTTAACTGAATTTTAAATTTTTAACATGTTTTTTAATTTTTTAAAAATTTACTTATGTGGCTTATTGGTAAATTTTGTTGTTTATAATAAATAAAGTAATATTTTTAATATATATTTTTTAATTTGTTATTTTTAAGAAGACGTTAACAATTTTTTTAGAAGGTTTTAACCAACCAAATATACCTTATTTTGCTTATAATAGAACGTTTATAATTTTATAAAACATATGATTTTTTATTTTTAATAAATTATATACTCCCTCCGTCCCGTTTATATTGGCCACAATTCCATTTTTGCATGTCCCAAAAGTATTGGTCATGTTTTTTAATGAAACAAATTAAAGGTTAAACATGTTTAAGTTTTTCTAAATATTGTTTATAATAAAGAATTTAATATTTTTAAAATAATTTTTTAAACTTATTATTTTGGAAGATGTTACAAACCAACCAACTATGCGATGCACGGTTTTTTTAAAATTAAATAATTTTTATTTATATTTTAATAATCATATATCTTATATATATTACTTAATAAAATATTGATATAATATATATTATTAAATAATAATCATTTAATTATATGATATATTGTTCGAATTATGACTATATTTTGTCATAATAATATAAATATAAATGGAAGTATCGTATATACTTACATTCAAATTTTTGTTGATAAATAGAATTTTATATTAATTTGTAATCCTGTGAAATTTTTATTGTTTATTATATAGTTTTAGTTTGTTTTCACTTTGTTGATTTATAATATGTTGTAAATTTGTTAATAAATATGTGATATTAAAATTATTTAAATTGATTTGGAAAATATTTGATTTCCAAGTAATTTAAAGTGTCTAAAAAAGTTGGATGTAGGTGAAGAATTTTAATTCAAATATAACTAAAATAGTATGTCATTGAATATTAATTGGAGTGTAATTAAAATAGTTTGTTAGTAAGTAAAATAAAATTTTATATGTATTTTAATTTATTTTTTCATTTTTGGAAGGTGTTAACAAACTTTTTGGGAAGGTGTTAACCAACCGACCGACCAACCAATTATACCCCGTTTCGCTTATAACAGTATAGTATAGATAAGAGATCCGTCATGACACCCAATACAAAAAGTTCTTATTTTTTTATCTTCTATCCATTTAGCAAAAAAAAATTAAAATATTTTTTTTGGGAAAATCACTGTTCATGATGACATCAGCAGTGACGTCATCATGAATAGTGATTTTTTTCAAATTTTTTTTTTTTAAAATTTTTTTTGCTGGATGGATAGAAGATAAAAAAATAAGAACTTTTTGTATTAGGTGTCCCTGGCGGGGCCAATGGATCTATTGGAATAATTGATTTTATAGTGTTCTTTATTGTTTGTTATATAAGAGTGTTCTGTATGGAGCAAAGGCCTATATATATATATAATTTTATTCTTTTATTAACAAAATTTTCTAATTGAATTAAATGTTTAGTAGGTTCTATTTTTATCGTAGCAAGTAAGAATTATTCAATTTCAAAGTATTAGAGTAAAAATAATTAAACTGTAACTAAAATATAAATTTAAAAGTTTAAATACTATTTTCAGAATTATAAATTATATTCGTACAATTTTATAACCCACGCGAAACTCATAAAATAATATTGGATATTAATAATGATTTAACGATGATTATTTGAATGGAACCAAAGAAATTATAACTACGAATTTTATAATAATTATTCTATTCAAAGGAGAAATTATATTTTGTTTAAATAATTAACGTACACTTTTCTATTTCAATGTAATTATATTTTTCAGGTGACAAATTATAATAATCATAATTAAGTTAATTATCAATATTTCCCAACAATTATAGTATTATCTAAATTAATTAAATTTTTAACTTAAAATTATACTATATTTATGGAATATAATGGAACTAAATATAAATATGGTAGTGCCATGAACTGTATAATAATATTTACAATTTTATAAAATATAAAACTAATATTGATTTCAATGAAAATGATAAATTACTAGAATTTAGTGTAAAAATTTGTTACGTTGCATATGATATATATGTTTTAGATAGGCTCGATTACATTTCTGGTACATTACTGAACTCATGTTTCATTTATGGTACATTTTGTTCAGATTTTTCATTTCTGGTATAGCTGAGAATCTTTAATAGAAAACGCCAATAGAAGTGGCGTTTTCTGTTGAATTTCATTTCAACAGAAAACGCCACTTGTACTGGCGGTTTCTATTAAATTTGTTTCTTTTCACTTTTTCCAGCACTTGGCATAATTTGTGACTACAAAATGTAGTTTGTAGTAGTCATTTTACATGGCTTACATAATGTATTTGTAAATGAATTTTTTTGTTTTTTTTGCTTTGTATTGAAGAATTGACATTTTACTTTGGTATAATATGAAAATCTCCAAAAATTATTATGTCTAACTAGTTTTTTTTTTGGGCGAACATGGTAACTCAACAACAATTTGTTGAAAATTCTTTCGAGTAGGCATGTTTAGGGGAATAAAGAAAATACTTGTACAAGTTTTTTTACGTTGTTTTTGTTCCATATTCAAGTATACACGTTGTACTTTGGTATAATATGAAAATCTCCAAAAATGATTGTGTCTAATTATTTTATTTTTTGGGCCGAACATGGCAACTCAACATAAAATTGTTAAAAATTCCTTCGAGTAGGAATGTTTAGGAGAATAAAAATTATATTGCAACATGTTTTTATTTCGTTTTTTTTGTTCCGTATTCAAGTATTGACGTTGTTCTTCTGCGTAAGCCAAAATTTAGGTAAAATTAATTTTTGTAGATATGTTAAATGTTTGCCCGAATATGGCAACTTCACATGAAATTGTTAACCATACCTTCATGCAGTTACGTTGAGGGCCATAAAAAACATATTAGAAAACATTCCATTAATTTAAAATAAACATACAACATCACACAAGTACTTCAATTTGAAAACAGAAAATTGAAGCATCACACAATTACATTAAATTGAAAACAGAAAATTAGAAAATAAGCATACAGTGACACGAGAACCACAATACAACTTCTTAAAATTCACTGAGATCAACAGCATAATTCTCATCCTCAGCTTCCTCAATTTCCCTTGCAATTTGACGTTCCTTTGCAGCTTTAGCTTCTAGTGCAATTTCACGTTCCTTTGCAGCTCGAGCTTCCATTTCCATTTTAAATTTAACTTGTTGTGCAGCAAAGTCAAAATGTTTTGCAAGTTTAGCATCCTCAGCCTGCAAATCGAATGACCTCTTGGTTTTTTTGCTTTGTTTGGTTTTGGTTTTACTAGTTTGTGGTTTTTTTCCCTTATCCATGTTATCCTATTGGCTTGAAGAAAGAAAATTTGAGAAAAAACTAGTAACTTGTGATTCTGAATAAGCACCAACATTGGGTTTTATAGCCAACTTTGGATTATTATTTTACCTCTTTGCTGATGAAAAAATACCTCAATAATTTAAACAAGCATTATTTTGAAGTGACTAGAGCACTTTGCGTAGAAGAAGTAGAAGATGTGACTACACAAATTTATTAGCCTGCAGGAAAATAATATGAAATTTCTGAAATCAACTTTGCTTTTTCAGTATTCAGCTTTATTTGACTAAAGTCTAAGCCTGCAGTCCTTTCTCAGAGTGTTTTTTTCAATAATGCAGGGTAAATTTAATTGTTTGTTGTTGTACATTCACATGAGTTTCTTTGATGACAAATATGACTCCTCCAATTTATTTTTTGTGCAGTTCATTTAAATGTATTCTGACAGTACTGTTGAGTCACGGGCCAGTTTAAGACCAATCAATAATTTATCCCTTGATTCTCAGCTATAAAACAAGGTTGTGCTGAGGCTTGTTCACCCAACCACTGAAATCTAATCTAGCATTTCACACACAATCCAACATGTCAAACATCCCCGATTTAAATCTCTGCTTTTGTGATAAGTTGTGCGTTGAACGCACATGGTCCTATGGAAGAAATGCGGGAAGGAGGTATCTCAATTGTCCAAATGGAGGCAACGGATGTGGGTACATTCGTTGGCTTCATGAACCATTAGAGGAGCGTGCTGCGCGTGATTTCGAGATATTGGAAATGCAACGAGTCAGAGAACTAACTCGCCATCAGTTCGAATCAACTGATGAAAATGAGAATGACGGCGAGGACTCCGTGGAGGAGGATGGGATTGAGCAAAAGGATGGGATTGTGCCTTATAATCCCTTTGCTGCTCTCGATGAATCAACTGATGAGAATAAGAATGAGTACGAGGACTCGGTGCAGGAGGATGAGGAAGATGATGATGATGATGATGATGGTGATGAAGATTAATTTCTTCGTCTATGATAAAATGTGGTTTTTTTAAGTTTTCCCTAAAGAATGTCCTCTACGGATATTCATTTGTATTTTTTGTTTTCATGTTGTGTGATGTTATGGAATGTGATGTTTTAATTATTTACGTACTTTTCTTGCACACTATAACACCATCATAATAGAAAAAAACACAATACAAGAACATGAAAAGCAAAATGCACACTACAAATACATAATAGAGAAATTAAAAGCTTAAATAATTGACCAGTACTTAATTAAATTTCTTCGTCGGACATGTAATCATCGGATATGTAACATGGATTTTGTTGAAGATGTTGTTCCTCAACGGTTGTTAGCTCTCTCCCACTTGCACGAACGGAGTCTTTGGCAAGTTGATAGATGTAGTGACGAGTTCTACGTAACAACATTCGATTGTTCTCAATCCGTATCTGTTTCACAGCTCGAATGACTTTACGCTTATAATCATTCCAACCCGATGATTCACCAGTACGCGGAAACATGTCGAGCGAATGCCGAATAGGGACCCTCGCACCCAAAGCAATTAGGTCATTTCGTAAGCGTTCCGATTCTTCACGGCGATATGCCCATTCTCGACGAACGCCTGCAAAATATTCCACTGGATCGCTTCGTCGTAGACGCCGGTAGTCATAATTTCTTTCTCCGAGCAACCAATTGTGATTTGTAGAGGATGACATATTTATGTTGTAGTTGGTAAATTAATTTGCACTTAACCTATATGGAAGGTCATATATATATATATATGTATATATATATATATATATATATTTATGTATTTATATATATTCATATACCCCTGTAAGTGGGGTTGTCAGGGTGGGGTTCTCATGTTTTATTGATCCTGCTTGAACTGAAAAGAGAACTCAGCTTTGCAGGATAAAGTATTGAAATGACCATTCAACTTTTTCATTTTTTTAGCTGTGTTTGGGTGCTGAACTTTATTTCAGTGTTGAAGTGACAAAACAACTTTTTCGGAAATGCTAGCTGTGTATTATTTTTAAACAATTTTTACACTTCAAAAAATCATACCAATTTGGCTATAAATTGGAAGGTTTTTATGTGATGTCTCCGTATGTAAAAAGTTAGTCATGTCTAATTCAAGAAATTCTTCATCTTCGGTTAGAAACCCTTACAGACATAGTTCAAGCACTTTCAATTACCTAGGTGAACATGGAAGTGTAAGGTGTAACTGCAATCTACCAGCTCCTTGTCAAGAAGCATGGAAATAAGGTACTCTTGACCCAGGAAGGAGGTTCTTCGGGTGCAGCCAGTACAAGGTATGTACAGCATTCCTTTATGTAAATTTTGTTGTTGCGAAAATATATTGAGTTTTGTTTAATGTGTTGTTAGGATCCTACAAGAAGATGTAACTTCTTCAAGTGGGCTGATCCATCGTACACTGAAAGAGCAAGAGAAGTGATAAAAGATTTGAAGCTAAGACTGAATAGAAAGGATGATGACTTGCACAATCTTGGAAGGTGGACGAAGAAATTTGTTTGCTTCAAAATCAGGTTGAAGTAACAAATAATTTGTTGAAGAAGTTGGAGAAGGAGAACAGGACATTGAAGAAGCTTTTGGTCTGTGCTGTTGTAGTAATCATGATTATTTCGTTATGGAAGTAGTGTAATTTAATAAGTAATATTTTAGTAATTGTTAAGCAGGTTGAACTACGTTGATGTAATTTTCTTTTAGTAATGGAACTAAGTCGTTTTAAGACCAATGTTACACCCTTTGAATTAAACCCAAAAACTTAAAGCATTAAAGACAATTGTTTGAACAACACATCCAACCAAATAAAGACAAATGTTTAAGCAACTAAAGTTAAGAATTACAGACAATTGTTTAAGCAAATAAACTACAAAACATTCGATTAAATCAAAGCAAACATAAAGTCGATTACAAGTAGCTGACGAGTCACTTCCTCGGCTCCCACAACACATGGCTACCTGTATGACACCTTCTCCCCTTGCCTTTCACATTTCTTGGTGGTTGTTGCCTAACATGGGGCTCCTCGTTAGCCTCTTCCTCGCTACTGGATGAAGGCTGTACAGGTGCAAACTCTCTAAACCCATGAGCCTGGGGCGTCTGTAGGTGTGACTGCGAATGGCCTCCAAAAGTCATCTGCGAACTACCTCCAAAAGTCATATGTGACTGGTCAAGCTGGGAGTAGTCCTGAAATCCACCAAAAGACCCACCCATACCCCAGGCACCTGTCATCTGGGAACCTGACTGCGAACCACCTGGAAATGTCATGTAAGAATGGTCCTGGAAGGCACCAGAAGACCCACCCATACCCCATGCACCTGTCATCTGGGAATATGACTGTGAACCACCTGGAAATGTCGTGTAGGAATGGTCCTGAAAGGCACCGGAAGACCCACCCATATGGGATGTAGACTGTGAACCGCCTGCATGCGTCATCTGAGACTGGAAAGGGGGTGAATCATGATGTGCACTACCAGAAGCGTGTGATGCATGACGTACACTGTCATCCAACATGTGATCCCAAGCACCTCTATCTCCCATATCTGATCCAAAATCCTCAGAAGGAGCTCGATCCCAAGGCTCCCATAACTGGGGATATGTGCTAACCTCAGGCATAACTGGCCTAGCAGGATGATAAGTACTACCGCCACCATGAAAGGATTGCGACCCCTGGAACCCTTCCTGCTGCCTCCACTGCCTCACATCAACTACACGTCGACGGGTAATACTCTGGAACCAAGCATCATAACCAGCTACAGTCTCATTATGCCTCGTGGGCACATAAAAGGGAGGTGATAGTGCATCCGCCCCACGGTTCAGCCACTGTCGAATCTGCACGTCTCGTGTCTCCATCACGTCATCGCCAAGATTGGCATAAAAAGAAAACTCATGTGATGAGTCATGCCCTGGGCGAGGAGACCGAGTCGGTATGTCCTGTACGAATCCAAACTGTCTAGTGACTCTGTCAGGGTAGTACCACTCGATGATCGTGTGAAATATCAAGGGACACTGGGCGGACCATAACCTCCTCTCCATGATAGATGGAACATCACCAGTGGGAAAGTGCCTATAAGGCCTCCAACATATCTGATCAATATGCATATCATCCAACTCATAGCGCCCGTGACGTGCCCTATTTGATGTGGAGCGCACGTTGCTCTTAGGCACCTTCCACCTGAAACATCCATGAACATCATCAGCAAATGGTCAGAGAAGCACATACTAGGCATAAAATTAAAAAGCAAAACAATTACCTCAAAGCTAAAGGATAGAGGATAGGACATGTTGTCTTCAGCGTAGGAGCCAGGCATGGGAAATGCTCATAAATCCACACCTGAGGGAGAAATGTCAAGTTAAGCCAAAGTTCATACTCGTGTGCTCATGCAAGGTAATCATGCAAGGTATGCCAATAAATAGAGAAGAAGGTATACCTGTAGTAGTATCATCGATCCACAGAGCTCTTTCTTTGTGCCCTTTTTCTTGACAATGGATGCAGAACACAAGTGGTGGTATAAGTATCCCAATGCAGCACTACCCCAACTGTATGCACCCACCTGCGCAGGGTCATGCACGTAGTGTAAAAGGTGGTACTGGATCGTGTTCCCTGATGTGTTCGGGAACAAAGATCCAATGATAAGCAACAAATGTGCCCTAATGTGGAATAGCAACTGCGTCTGATAGTCAGGAGAACTCATGTCTAGCCGGTGACATGTGCCAAACTGCTGTACCAACCATGAAATCCTCAAACTGGAATTCTGCCACTCATTATCTTCAGGAAGTACACCCAGAAGATCGTTGACCATACCCTGCAGCTGAGCCTTCTTAGGACTGCCAAAGCTATGAATCACGGGACGTCCCCCGGTAGGTAGTCCTAAGATGTAGTGAACATCCTCCAGAGTGATAGTGGCCTCACCAAATGGTAGATGGAAGGTATGTGTCTCGGGTCTCCATCGCTCAACAAAAGCAGTGATCAGTCCTGCATCATGTCTAAACGAGCCGATGCGGTACACTCCCTCCAAACCAGCATCCCTAATCGCTGTCAACACGGCTTCTGGAAGTTCCCTTGGGGCCTTTACTATATCCCAATATGACTTGAAGTTAGTGCGCAGTCGTAGATGTGCGGGTTCCTGAAAAATTTTTATAAACAGATTTGTAATTACCACAACATTCGCAAAACCCTAAACATATATGTGCATTAACTACAAAATAGTTACTACGCCGTACCTGTCCCTCCCAAATCTCCTGGGATATATGCTCATGCTGACCGGATAAAATGGAACCCTCAATAGGACCCGGCTCGTACATGTCATCATGTAAGTCTGACATCTACAATATTCGAACGAATTTATTATTATTTCTAAGCTGAAATTCAAGTGTACAAAATGTGATGTAATCAATTCTAAATGCAAACCATAGTTAAGAATCAAGTTTAGAATTAAATTAACAGTCCAATTAAATCTTTCCAATTGTTTTATAAATTCCTATTTTCTTTAATGCAATACATCGTTAGTTAAATCTAGTCTATGTCAAGCATTTCATCAAACACCTTGTGTGCATTCAAATTAAGCTACACAAACCTAAAAATTACATATAAATATTAACCATACACTTATATCAACATCCAATCTACTTAAGATTTACAATTGTAGCAATTTCGTGCAAGCATATCAACAAACATGTAAGCTACAATTCAAAAAAAAAACCCAATTCCAAATATAACATATAATTACATATTACTTGCAATAAACTTAAGAAATAAACAATGACTAAGTATAAGGAAAGATATAGGTTACCTTTTGATGAAGTGAAGAAGGAGAAATTGCAAAATTTGTTTTCTGTGGAAGGGAGCCGCGGTTGCTGGAATTTTGTTGTTTTGGTGTAAACTGCCGAGAGCAGTCTGTTTGCTGAGGATTTAAAGAAAACACCGAATACGCCACTTCAACTGGCGTATTAGCTGCAAAACAGGTAACAGAATTCGCCAGTGGAACTGGCGTTTTCTATTGAAATAGTAATAGAATTCGCCAGTCCAACTGGCGTTTTCTATTGACACTGTACTAGTCCTGTACAAAATCAATAAATTTATGTATTACGTATTCCTAGTAATAAATTAATAGTCCAATTAAATTATGTGTAGTCACTTATATATTCTTAGCAAATAAAATGAGGTACTAGATTATGTAATTTAATATTAAAAAAATGAAATATTTTAGAATGTAAATAATGAATAATATTATAAAAAGAATGAATAATGAATAATATTACGTTGCCTGAGTTTAAAAAGTAGTGTTAGATTTTCATATTTATTTTCTAGTAGAATTATAAAATTAAATATATGAACAAAGAAATTAATAATTTTATAATTTAATGAGTAATGAACAATATTATAAAATTTAATGAATAATGAATAATATTAGAATTTAAAACTTTAATGAAAATTTTTGAGATTTGCACACACATACGTATCTTATCTTATCTGTGAGAAAATCAGGATTCCACCATTCAGCTTCATTCGTATCTTATCCAGAAGTCTCTATATTAACAACTCTACATGTTTGTTTTGAACACAGCATCTCTTTCCTCTTTTCACTTTGTTTTCTCTCTGTGTGTCCATCACATTATTAGTCCAGCCATTCTACCTAATTCTGGTCCTTGGAAGCTTTGCTTGGTACCTTGCCTTGTTCGTCCCATTTAAGGTACATGCTTCTTTATAACCTAACCTTCAGTTTGTTTAAAGTAATATGTATTTTAGGTTAACTGTTTGTGTATTTTGATATATGCTTGTGCATTGTTAGTTACAAATTAGTTAAATAGTAAGATAATGTTCTTAACTTCATTTAATATATTCAGGAGAATGGAAAATTACGTTAATGTTAACTTCTTTTGGGGTGGAAGAATTATTAGACGGGGGGATGATATTCGATATTCGAAAGATCTGGGTGGTCAACGTTATGTTATGCTGGGAACGAAATATGAAGAATTTAGGGGTATTGTTTATGAGGTTATGGGCATAAATCCAAATCATTGGGATGTAAAAATGAGTTATAAATACCCCCAAGTTGGCATAGGGAATGTTGCATCACATTTTTTAATAGGTCAAATTACATCAGATATGGACGTGGATAGGCTGTTGAGCATCCCTCGTACGATGATGATGGGTTTAGGTGATGTTTCTGTGTTTTTGGAGGTCGAAAAGGTACAAGAGGATGACCCGTACAGTTACGGGCATAATATGCATTCAAGTTACCAAGAAGATACTGGGACTAGCAACCAGTTTCCAGAATTTGGAACGGCCGGGTGGTCAGACTATTATTTTGGTAGAGGAGACGATTATCAGGGTCATGTCGGCGGTTCAAGTTGCTATGCAATCCAACAAAGCCAGCAGAATGCTGATTACCAATTGCAAGATTACTATACTCCTACAGATTACACTGAGCCGTCTCCACAAGTGCATCCTCTTGCAGGTAGGGAGTTGGCCCTTGTACATGAAAATTCAGAATATGACAACGCTAGTTCAAGTAGTGAGGATTTGGACTACCGTAGCAGTGATGATGACGAATATGTATCGGAAGACGAGGCCGAAGAGGAGGTGCCTAGGACGGCTGTGATTGAGACGGCTATCATTGAGGATGGGAGGCACGTTCCCAGAGCACCTTGGTTTGAAACGGAGGCGTATACACCAATTGTGTTACACAACCGGGATGCAAACTACAATATTGTAGATCCTGAAAATGAAAATCTTTATGTCGGACAGATGTTCAGTGACAAAACTATGCTTGTCAATGCAGTGAGAACAGTGCACATTAATAGTAATCGGATGTACATCGTGGTGAGGAGCAATCCCGATCAATTCATTGCAAAGTGCACCGTGCAGAATTGTCCATGGAGACTGAGGGCTGCAAAGAAAAAAAGGCACGGTTTCTTCGAAATCACAAAGTACACAGAACACATATGCTTATGTGATCATCCTACGCAGGACCACAAAAAGATTACTGCAAGATTAGTTGGAGATATTGTCAAGCCACACGTACGTTTTTCATTTTCAGATGTAATGTAGGTCATTTTTAATAACTTTGGAGTAATGACATGTTTTCTTCACATGTTTGACAGGCTGTAGGGTCACCAAATCTCCCAATCAAGAATGTCTTGAGCTTGATCACTAAGGAGTTAAATCACAATGTAAAATACATGAAAGCATGGAGAGGGAAGCAGTTGGCAGTTGAGGATATATATGGCAAGTGGAGCACAACATACGACATACTACCACAGTTCTTCATGGCCATTGCCCATTCCAACCCTGGGAGTGCTGTTGTGATTAACGCAGTACCAGATGAAAAAGTAGCACATCAGTCCATTTGCAAGCATGTTTTCTTCTGCCTTAAAGCAGTGATGGACGGTTGGCAACATGCCCGACCTGTACTTTCAATTGATGGTACATTTCTAAAGGGCAAATACAATGGGAAGTTACTCATTGCCATGGGTGTTGATTCCAACAATCATCAATACCCCGTCTGTTATGCGTTGGTTGAGGAAGAGTCTGAGGATAACTGGGGTTGGTTTTTAGGCCTGCTGCGTGAACATGTTTGCAAGGACAGGAAGCGTATTTGCATAATATCAGACCGTGCTGCTGGAATTCTCGCAACAATATCGAATCCAGGCAACGGCTTTGCACCACCTTATGGGATTCATAGATGGTGTCTACATCATTTCAGAAGTAACTTCTCTAGTAAACATCCCGGGGGGGACTTGAGACGCTTGATGTGGTTAGCTGGAAGTACCCCGCAGGTCAAAAAGCACAATGCCTACATGAAAAGAATAGGGGAGATATCACCAGCTGCTTTACAGTGGCTTTCTAACGTTTCTCCCGAATTGTGGACCATCAGTCATGATCGGGGCGGTGCTCGTTACGGACAAACCACTACCAACATCATGGAAGGCTACAATGGCAACATATGAATGGCTCGTTTCCTTCCTGTTACAGCAATGATGGAGTATATATTCTACAGAAATGTTAGAATTGTCAACACACAGAGGAACCAAGCCGTTGCTGCCCTACATGACGGCCAACAATTCTGTCAAAGGACGAATGACATGATAACAAGATATACGGAGAAGGCTAAAGCACATTTCGTGACAACACATAGTCGTCAACTTGGCATTTTCACAATCGTCACTCAACGCTATCGGGTGAAAGGTTGCACGAAGGGGGGGAAACCAGCAAAATGTTGACATAAGTAAGAAAACTTGCACTTGCGGAAAATGGAAATGTCACCATATGCCTTGTTCTCATGTAATGGCTGGTTGTTTAGTGGACAATATTGATTGGAAGCAGTGGGTTGGACCTTACCACTACTCGTCCAAATTGCATAAGTTATGGGAACCCATGATATTTCCACTGCCAAGCACGGACTTGTGGAACTACGTTTTACCCGAAGAGTGGCAAGTGTTTGGAAAATTGATACCAAATCCGGCCTACAAGAAGGTGAAGAAAAAGAGTGGCACAAGGGGACAGTCTGTAAGAATTCGAACTGAAATGGACCAATCAAGATCGGGGATAAAGTGTAGTCGGTGTAAGCAAGAAGGACATACAAAACGGAGCAGACTTTGTCCACAGCGTCCCCCGGAGCCTTCTACTTGATGATATCAAGTCTTTAGATGTCTAATGTCATTTTACTTCATGCTGCTAGTTTGTTTATCCTAATTTGATTTGGTGTGATTTTATTTTTTCCATGTACTTTGCCTCGTAATAGTTGTATTTGTGTGCTTTATATCAATTTCATTTCAATTATGAAAACATGACAGTTTTCTTTTATGTAGAGGCATATATGATTTTGTGTTTGAAACATAACAAATGCCAGAAATTATGAAATCATAGCAATTGCATAAATTAACACACTTCCAATAATAAAATTACAATAGTCTACTCCTCGTCGGACATGTCGCAGTCCGATTGATTTTCAGGACTTATGCTCCATTGATGATATTGCCTAGCTTGTAGGATGTCTCCGTCCTCTGCACACATCCTCGCATCTTCTGCTAGGCTGTATCGTCGTGCGCGCAAACGCATTCGATTTTCCTCCTCACGTGCATGAAATAACGCGGCTTCCAGTTGTCGAGGAGTGTTACGTGGCATGGATTTAGCGCGCTGTTTTACTACTCGTAGCCCATTTGTTCGACATTGTTCGACACAAATGTCAAGAGTTCGTGCACGCCATTCCCACTCCCTCTGCATTGTTGCTACTGAAAGAGTTGAGTAACGATGATTAGGGTTCAAGGAGTAAGCAAATTCATCTTCACACACCCAACTCCTACCCATAGCTCGAAAAATATCACCAGGATTATAAGTCATTTTGTGTCGATGATAATTATTTTGGTTACATATTTATAGTCAAACCGGCTGTTTTTTCCCACTTTGATTATTATCCACCACTTGCATTATTTTAGCTACCACGGACAAATCACAGGAACAAATAATTTTAATTTGTAGGCATTGCACCCACATCTTCTACTCACATAGTGAAGAATCTCGTGCATGTACAGTAATCTGCAACAAATACTGAAAAGTTCTGTAACGATAACAAATGCCTTGTCACATCTTCTTATTTCAAGTGGGATACGATTTTACCATTGTTGTTTTAACCTTCCCGTGAGTGCACAGGAAAAAAACAACAAGAATCTTGCCAGTCCTTAAAAAGCGCTGTAAAAAGATGAATAAAATTTCTTGTCGAATTGAAAACAAGGATGCTAGTCTGTCAAAAGATGTGAGGTCCCGTCAACAGTGAAATAATTACAACAATCTCGTGAACGCACATGAAAAACAACACACGAATCTTTGCAGTATTGCCAGAGCACTATAATAAGCTGTACAATACTCTGAAACAAAGCTGAAAATTTATGTGAAATTCAAAAATTGCCCAGAGTCAGTATAAAGTGGTGTAGTCCCGTCAACAGTAACATATATTTAATTATTTACAGCTGTTGATGTGTATTATTGACGAAGACATCTACAAATTTCTCTATAAATAGGTTCTTCTTTGTTATTCATAATCACAACTTATTTCTTTCTAAATAACATAAATTTTGATCCAATTATTTTTTTTCAAGGCACTTGCATCAAATGGATAGGAGGAAGGGGAAGGGGAAAGTGTCAGAAACAAGTTTCTATGACGACATGGATAACAGGAAAGAAGCCGAGGCACAAAAGAGGAGGGCTGCGTGGCTCAAGCATTGTGAAGAAGACCACTTCATCAGAAAGATGAAAAATTTTAAGAGCAGGGAGGAGAGAAAGGGAAAAGACTGGGTCAAAACTAAGGAGGAGAACTATGACTTCTACTTGTACAATGATGAAATTGCGAATGAGTTCTGTGATGGTGCAGCAAAGCTAAATGAAGATTTTAAAGATGGGAAGATCTCGGGAGAGGAATGGAACCATTTGATGCGTGGCCTGCGTGCTCAAACTCACCAAAAACGGGATGACATGTTTGCAGCTGAGGAGGCGGAAAAGGCAAAGTATGTTCAAGAATATGAAGCAAGGGAACGTAATTTTCCTCCAGAAAATTGAGAAATGTAGCAAAGATAATTAGGCAGTTGGCCTAATTCAAATTTAATAACTTGTTGTTGATTTTATCTATGCTTTTAAATTCCTATGTTTGCATTTTAATTTTAGTGTGCTTCATCTCTTGTACTTTGTTTGCTTCATTTAAATAAAAATTTTCTGTCAAAATTTGGAAATTTTTGTCATTTTCGGGCCATAAAAAAACATAGTTACACATATGATATATTAATTTTTTTGGGCTTACACCAAGGTAGAACATCAATACTTCAATACGGAACAAAAAAAACGCAAGAAAAACAAGTACAAATGTGTTTTTTATGGCCCTAAACATGACTTGACGAAGGAATTGTTAAGAAACGTATATGGAGTTAACATATTCGGATCAAAAAATAACATAGCTAGACATAATAATTTTTGGAGATTTTCGTATTGTATCAAAGTAGGAAGTAAATTCTTTAATATATATTAGAGAACACAAAAAAAATTTATTTACAAGTACATCTTCAAAGTCATGTAAAATGAATACAAGAAAACTATATTTCCTACCAAAAAAAATGCTAACTGCCGGAAGAAAAAAAAAAGGGGGCAATAGAAACCGCCACTTGAAGTGGCGTTTTCTGTTGAAATTCATTTCAACAGAAAACGCCACTTCAAGTGGCGGTTTCTATTAGAATTTCTCAGCTATACCAGAAATGAAAATGCTGAATGAAATGTACCAGTTTTGAAATCTGTGTTCACTACTATACCAGAAAAGTAAACGATAGCGTGCCTAACCAAACCGGCCCCATCTACCGAATACTCACATGGTCACCTGCCAGTCCCACTCCCTGGTCGTGCTGTCCAAAGATAGAAAAGATCATCATGTACTTGATTTCCTATAATGTACATTATCAAACACCCGTGTTTGTCAGATTTATAACGTGGCTATAGTAGCTCCGAGCAATTTAAACAACTAAACACTACATAATGCGTTAATTATCGTATAGGTCACTTATTACACGTTAATGTATCAAGCGGATCATCGAGTTTTTTTTTATCTCATTTAAACCACTCAATACAAGAGATGTTACACTTCGTTAACTTTCGAAAAATAAAAGTAATTTTTTGTTGATTCTGCACATTTTTCTTGAATGCTACCGTAACCAAATGAATAATTGTTAAATTCCAGTATTTTAGATAATATATTTAGATTTTTAAAAAATCATTTATTATTTATTTTTAATTTTATAGTTATTTTCCTTATTTTAATTAAAAATAAATAGTAAATAAACTTTTTAAATTTTAAATATATTATCTAAAATACTAGAATTTAAGAATTGTTCATTTGGTTGCGGTAGAATTCAAGAAAAATGTATAGATTCAAGAAAAGATTACTTTTATTTTTTGAAAGTTAACGGAGTGTAACATTTTTTGTATTGAGTGGTTTAAATGAGACCAAAAAAAACCTAGTGATCCGCTTGATATATTGGCGTGTAATAAGTGACCTATATGATAATTAACCCCTACAGTAATTATATATCATTGGAATTTTTTTAGCTAACCCATCTTTTTAAAAGTTTATTGTTGATAGTATTTTAGAAAATATGTACGATTTATTTACGTCCTCATCGTTTGAATTAGGCTTACTAATATGTTTATTTCTTTGAAAACTCTAACGGACCGACAAAAAAAATGCTAAATAATTCAAGAAATCATCCGAGATAATCTCCTAAATGTTTATGTTCTCTGATTTAATTGATAATTTTCTTAATAAAAATTTGAAAACCTATATATATAATCATGATCAAATACATACTTTTCTTAAATTCAAACTTGCAAACCTTTTTTGTTCAACATATTTATAACTTCGGTTCAACATCATTTATCAAGTAATAATTAAAATTTTATTGAATACACATAATTTAATTATTCAAAATTTTTTTGGGGCTCGCCAATATCAAAATAGGTATAGAAATATAAAATTTTATTAGTTTAATATGAGGTGTGTTGAACCGTAATTCAAAATTTGTTGAACATGTATTACAAAACTCTCAACTATCCTTCCGAAGTTCACCAATACCCAATTAGGGTGTAGTAATATGAAATATTATTAATTTAATACACTTTTCTTAATTATACCAATGTAAATTATTTTATAATAGTAAAATTATTTTAAAAATTTGGATTCAACACAAGCATAACTATTGTTCAACAGATGATGTTGAATTCAAGTTATATATTTGTTGAACATCAATTATAAAAAAAAAAATCAATTTTTCATAAAAAAAAGTTGTAAAAATGTTTTTAATAAATTATAAAATTTATAAAAATGTTTCCGATTTCAGTTATGTGTATTCAATAAAATCTAAATTATTATTTTACAAATGATGTTGAACCGAAGTTGTATATGTGTTGAACAAAAAAAGTTTGTAAGTTTGTATTTAAGAAAGTTTTTTACTGCTCGACCCCTTAAAATGAGAACTTTGTGAGAACTGATGTGGATCGTTCCACGAATAAAGAAAACAAGACGAAAAGGATATTTTAAAAGAACACGATCAATCCAAAAACGTGAACTTTGAATCTCAAATTCCTTAGATCAATCTAGAAACTAAGTAATTTGAATCTAACCTTCAAAACAATCCAGTAATTGAAGCTTAGAGGAAAGAAAAACTAATCATAGTTTATCTCAAAACAAAAGTTTATATCATCCATAATCTGTCTTAAAACATTACATGAGATGGGTATATATAGGCATAGATAATAACCTAAACCTAACA